>JAJMGL010000007.1:0-600000 GCA_030568695.1 Suhomyces wounanorum
GGGGGGGGTGTAACCATACCCTGGGAGTTCCCCAGCCGGATTTCCAATCAAGAGCTTGATTCTCTGGGGCCATATTGTATGGACCAATGCACGCAGATGCCCAAGGAACCCCTTGAACCCTGGCAATAGTCATGGAGGTCTAACGGACTTGATGTTGGCCTGTAAGGCTTTATCGGACAGTTGCCGGGATATGCTTAGGGAGCTATTGCCAGAGGAAACTCAGGCACCGTCGAGGTGTAGTGTGGTGAGGACCAATTTGAATATCAACACCTTGTCGCCAAGACAGACTGAGGCTTGGGGTCTAATTGACCAAACAGGCAACTCCAGTACTGGGTGGGTTATGTGAAGCTGGTGGTGTTAAGTGGTTCAACATAGCCCTGTAAGCCAACAATAGAGGATCCTCGCAGGACAGCTATTGAGGCAGCAATAGTGGATCTCGATTATTGTGGACCCTGGGGCAGCATTTCTTTTGCGACGGATAATCTAGCTCATACCATTTTCTATTGGAGGAATTATGGGAACTCGCTACAGAAACAGCTAAACCACTACCAAAGTGTTAGGAGGTGATGTAAGAGAGGCTATCATGCAGTCGCGTTTACGATGGAATAATAATTGTTTTAGGTTTCGGTATCCGCCCCTGGCCCGCCAGGTGCAGCTGGCAGGTGCACCGAAAGGTACAGGTGCGAAAAATGCAGGTGCGAAAGGTGCAGGAGGGGGAAAGGCGCTTAAGGGGGAAGGTGGGTGGCAACATTGGGGTAAGCGACGGCAACCGATAGTGATTGCATGGAAAATACCGCAATTTGGAAGACTCTGGTACCATGTGGCGGTGTAGCGAATCCTGCTGATCAACCTAAACAGGAGCTGGTGTTGGGTGCAATGTGCAGCAACTGCAGCAAGCTTCACCGCGTTAGTGGTTTGAGCCCTGAGACTTCAACAAAAAATGTTATACCTTTCCACGTGACCCAGTGGGTAGCTTCTCTGTTATGAGCCCATGGTGTGGTTCCTTTCCTGGCCCACTGTCCAGGAAATATGTTATTATCCAGCACTACCAACCGGATTTTCTATTGCGACCTGCATCAGCGTTCACTTCTGTTTTGGGGACTGCAACCTTAACAACGCACCTATCAAACCCTCCCCACCGTATCCTCCGGTGGGTAGGCAACACCAGCTCAACGACTAACTGGACATTTTAGATACCCATTTGTAAAATGGGGTCTGGTTTGGGCAATAATCCTACCCATGATCATTGCATGGACGATTTTCCCAGCGATTTTCCCAGCGATTTTCCCAGCGATTTTCCCAGCGATTTTCTCAGCGATTTTCTCAGCGATTTTCCCAACGATTTTCATGGCAATTTTCATGGCAATCTCCAGTGGTCCTTCAAACTAAATTATTTTGGCGGACTTTAGAATGTGCGTCATTCGGAGTTTGGCACAAGTATAACTGTAGTTAAACAATTGTGTAGCCAGTCTGGAACAGTGGATTAAAGATTAACGGGGTCCAGGCCAAATGCACAACCTCCAATTTCTTCTCGGGCTCGTGAAAACTGATACACATGGAGGATACCAGTGACACACATTATCATCCAATGGAATGCAATGACCTGCAAAGAACTACATCAATCTGCAAGAAATTCTGGTCGATATGTTGTTTTATTCATCATTCTCTCTATGTCTATGAACTATTAGGTGCCCGGTGGGTCTTTGATGCGAGGGAGAGATGGTGCTGCTAATTGTTTGGAATTTCAGTATAGTAACTTTGTAAGGCCCGTTTCAATGCTGGCACCAACTTGTCCCAGCGCAAGATCCGCACCTCTTTGTCAAAACCACGAGGTTTTCTAATTTCGTATCCCATGATTCTTCTGGCCAATTCCACACGGAAATCTTGGTTGCTTGGAAACGAGTTGGGGGTGTTGCCCACGAGAGAGGAACTAGAATCGTTCATGCGAGAAGAGATAGGCTTCTTGGACCAGAATGGCACCAAGTTAGACCGAACTCTACCACGCTCGCGTCTTCTTTCTGCTGGGTCAACCAACTCGGTACCGATAAGTAACTCCACGATTTCCACCACTTCCACAGAAGTGATGTAGTATTGGTAGCATCCTCCATCAACATCATGTTTAACGTAAGACTTTTGCGATTTAGATGCCTTGTTTTCGTCGTCACTACTGGAGTCATACTCATCATTAGGACGGATGTCACATTCTAAGCAACTC
The DNA here is from genome assembly GCA_030568695.1 of Suhomyces wounanorum. Lineage (NCBI taxonomy): Eukaryota > Fungi > Ascomycota > Pichiomycetes > Serinales > Debaryomycetaceae > Suhomyces > Suhomyces wounanorum. The sequence goes on from JAJMGL010000007.1 coordinate 2,216, forward strand.
ACTTCCACAACATCGACGTTTTTAGGTGGTGGTAATGTCACAGGGTTTTCGTAGGCACTGCCGACAATGCTGAAGTTGGCAATCAACTTGTTACCGTCTTGGATACGCTCGATACGAACGATACGACGACGTTCATCCTTCTCCAGGTGGTTCCATTGAGAGTAGCAAACATCTTCTACCGAGGCTCCGTTGATTTGTAACTCAACAGGGTAGAAAGTGGAGTTGCTGTCAGCAGATTCCTTGGGGGGTTTGGTGGTACATCCACCAGCGGAGATACCTCTGATGACCCTGAAACGGCGACGAGGCTTCTCCACTGAAGCAGCAGCAGCAGCCATGTCCAATGCTGAGAAAGGTTGCTCATATTCTTCCTTAATGCGTTGTGGAGACTGGATCAATGGGGTGGTTTTGATGTTGTGGTCGTAGCTGGTAGAGGTGTAGTTGTAATTGATAGGTTGGGGTTGACTCAAATCCAAGTTCATACCAGGCACTGCAGGAGTATACAGTGGAACTTGGGGCGATGAGTAGTAGTTACCAGAACTATTACTGGAATAAGACAAGGCCTGGTTATCGAAGAAAAGCATGGATGCATCCTGGTATGGACGATTGAGCTCTGGAAAGTGACTGGCAGTGCTACTTGGAACACTGCTGACAGGACCAGAACTCACAGCATTGGCACTATATGTGTCATATTGAGGATCTTGTTGGTGCTGAGGTTGGTGGTTAGCGTAGAATGCCTGAGAAGCGACGGGGTAAGCATTGGATGCAGCCACTGAAGAAGGTTGGTTCAAGAACGCCTCATCGAAGCTGGGCTCCTCAAGATAGTAGGCACCAGTGCCCATATTGGATTGAGGTTGCTGTTGTTGCGCGCCTGGGTTGTAGATGTTGGAGTCAGTGAAGTCGTTGATCTGGTTGGTTTCGGAAGCAGGGTCGAACATGTCAAAGCGAGTATAAGGGAGAAAGCTTGAGGACGTCGAAGAGAACATATGGAAAGACTTGGTGACGAGGGACGTGAATTGACAGTTAGAAGGCACGTACTACCATGCAATGGAGTGGTTGAAGCAAGAAGGGATTAGAAGCGGATTAAGACTAGAAACGATTTCTGAAGATGTTGAAAGTGATGGCAAGAGTGGTGAATATATAGGATTATATATATATATAAATAGATGATGATCTAAGCTAAGGATAAGAGACACAATATGACATAGACACAATCATGCTTGATACGGGAACAGTAAAGAATCACAATATTAAGGTTTGGGGAGGCAAGCGTGTAAAAAATATTCTTTTCTGTTAGTATGTATGGTGAAAGAAAAAAAAATAAAATAAATGTTTGCTGAGAAAAATAAAAATTACAACACTCAGCTACCTCGCATGCGCAATGCACAATGCGGGTATAGCACCAGTATTTTTTCTTTGGCACAAAATAATATTAATTCTTGCTGAGAAAATATTCTCTGCAACCTCCAGTTGGAAGTGTGGGTATACCCATGCTTCCCAGTGCACAAAACGTAATAATAGAACCAAAAAAAAATACTGCGTCCATCAAGCTTTTACCTAGCTTCCCTCACTACGGGGAAGCTCCTGGAAGCTTAAAAATACGGTTATACCGTTGAGGATGTCCGACCCTTGCGTAACTAAGGCGACAGCTCCGATACACCTGTTTTCGACATGCTGCCTCCATTACCTCATGTTCCACCATCCTCCTCCCCACCTCACATTGCCAACCCTCTCGTCCATTCCTTCTTCCATTCCTCCTGACTGGCACTCCAGGTCCGGGCTCTTGCTGGCCCACTTTGTGGCCCAAAAAGAAATTTGCACAAACCAATCCTTCTTCTTCGATGCGTCGGTTGACATTCACCTCACATGAAAATTGCCCTCAATGCAAGAACAGTTCAATTACCCAAAAACCTGCACTCTGATTACACCAGTCGTCGATTGTTTCCGCACCGACTTATCCTGTGTGACAGAATGATGCACTGCTTGGTCATGTCTATGCGGACCCTTTGTTATGTAGCCGGATGCTGTGCTTGCGAGTGACCTGCCCCTGGCATGCCATGCCCCGTGTGGTGCCTATGTAGTGCCTATGTGGTGGTCCGTCCTGTGTATGAATATCGTCTGCAATTGCCGAAACCAGCGGTGCACAATCCATGGTCTGCTACTGTAATCGAGGGCTCATCTATAACTCGCACGTCATAGACGACTCCGTCTATGCAGCCCCAGAATTGCGCTACGGGTGGTGTCGGCTGGTTCAAGCCCCCGACTCGTATGCTATCACTTCCATCAGCACAACAGCCACATCGTCTCCACAGCCTAGCCGTGTAGATACAACGTGCCCTTAGAGTAATCCCACGTGATGGTATGTTATTGGTAGTAGACTCCGGCTAGGTCGGATCCGAGCCCCGAACGGCCAGTGTCCCAAGCCCAACACCCTGCTGCACCTTCCAGTTGTCCAGTGGTGCCTTTGAACACTTCGGTGTGCATGCACCTCCCGCCGGCCCGCAATAGGGTTGCGATAGGCCTGTTGGTCCGATCTAGCGCATACAGGCATCCGTTTTCAGCTAGTTGAAGGCCACGGCGATGGGGAGCTCCTGCACAGGAGAGGTGGTAGTAGGACATTCTTCTGCCATGGAGGTTAGGACATGGTCAGGGCATGGGGTTAGGGCATGGGGTTAGGGCACTATTGGTAGGCATGGCATGTCCAGCCGGTGTGGTAGTTGCGTGGGGTGGGATAGGGAAAGGGGTCCCTCAGGCGCTACAGAGGGGCAATGAAGGTGAAGCTACGCGGCGGATGGACATACCCCAGAATTGAGGAATGCCTTGATTAGTACTGGTGTTGGTGTCTTGCATTGGTGAGGCCCCCAAATGACGTAGTATTTTTAAATAGTAATTAGGGTGATATAATCAGAACACACAATCAAATGCAGAGAAAATAATCGAGGCATGAAAAACACCCTCTAGCCTTGCAGACAGAAACGACTTTGACAACAGCCAAAATTGAGTTTGGGCTGGAACTTAAACTTTGAAGGTTATGAGCGTGTGGCGCTTAGTGTGCTTTGTGTACAACATCCCATATTTTCTTGCAAGCTGCATGCATCTGCGTATGTTCTCGGGGAGAGTACCGTTTACTGGCGCAGCTCACAACAAACTGACTGCTAAACAATTAAAATTTATCGTGCACATCCTAAGCCATGTATGCTGGAAGTCATGACATCTTCCATGACACCTGGTTCCTAGACAGGTGTTGATTTCTGCTAGCCGGCGAGTCAAAGTGGTACCACCAACGAGGTGACGAGTGAGTTCTATTTTTTAAGCTGCTTAAACCGGATGTTTGACGCATCATACGGAGTGAACATATTTGTTTGTTTAACACACGTAATATTGAGGTGTTTTTGGCTGATTCAGCTGAATCCACCTTCTCGTAGATGACCAACCTCACAGGTTTCGATTGACCGGCATCTAAGCGATTGTGATGGACATCTACCAATTACACTCTGGTCTTCCTCCATCAACGCATTATCTATGAAACTTGGTAGATTGCGCTCCAGTCCCTGATATTTGCGCGTGCTCCAAGACTACTATCACTAAAGTAGTCTATTTCTGAATTACAATTGACATGAACGTAATGTGGATGCAAAAAGCAACCAGGCGAAACAGACTGGTGGCTCAACCTTCCGGTTTACGGTGGCCCTTTTGACTTATTATCTAATCTTCTGCACGATAACAGGGCGTTCAGTATAACCTTTTTGGTTTTGCAAGTCGATTATTATGGGGATTGTTCAACGAAGCTTAGTTTGTGTGCCCTAGAACAGAAGCGTGTGCACCAGTTCTGGTGGAATCGCGCAAGCAATGAATGAATGACTGTTGTATCCCGACCCTTGACTGCTCTATGAAAGGATTGCGCTTGATCAATGTCTGGTATCTTGCCTAGGATAGTTTAAGCTGAATCGACGCTTGAGAAATCTGTAGTTATGAGAAATAGAAATTCACCACATCCACTGGACAGCCAAGCGCAACGCAAAGTCCGGATAATAACGACAGTGGATAATAAGCATTGAGTCCACAGGGTCCTGATGTAATCATGAACGGCTAGGACTTACCTAATCGAGAATGGCCCCAGGCATATACGGATTGTTACGTCATATAGATGTAAGTGAAGAAACAACGGTTAATGCACCTGGCGGGTTTATACCACACCCAAGAATAAGCACCAGGTGGGCAAGACGCACCCATCGCACGCACCATGCACCAAGATACATGGAGGGGATGAGGCCCGACAACCTTAATTGGCATGATGGTTAGGTGGCGAAAATGACAGCAAATGGTAGTTGTTGGTGCCTGTAAGCCATGGTGTGGTGGCACAGACTCACCAGACGAAGTGCATGTCATCGGCAGGGCGAAGCTAAAGATCACCGCATGATACGCGATGGTTATAGGGCGACTCCCCGTATCACATGCCCAGTGTAGCTCTCTGAACATGTCCAGCTTGGACCGCTTGCGCATGCGTATGTACAGAACAATAGTGTGATATGCATGAAGGTACATAAACCCTGTGATATGCATGGTGCATGCAGCATGTTCCCGAACTAGTGTGGTCAATGCATCCTGCAAGTTACCCTCGTGCAGGTATCGGAACAATCACCATCACTAGGGTGCCCAAGGGCACTTAGCTCGAAAATCTAAAAAGTTTAATGCATGGATCACTTCCTGTTTAGGAAAGATGAAGTGCGCAAGTTCCCGACTCAACACCAGGGTAAATTGCTCATATCCAACCTCTCCAATAGTTGACAGCGCCTCTATGAGTGACTGAGGTCACTTAAGGTTTGGAATCGCTAGAAAGCTTCGATTTTTTCAATCCTTACTACTCCAACCGACAGTGTGCGTCGCAGTTTAGACTTTGACAAAAAATCCTCTACTGCTGGACCGCTTAATTTGCAGGGATTGTAAGCTGCCTTGGGAATCTCATCATCTCCAACATTGCACCACCTGTGGCAGACTCGGCACCTTTCGGGGCCATGTCGAGACCTTACGGGCATCACCGGACAAATGTCGGTGTCTGGCCGGGGTTCACCTCAGGCCCTACCACATCCGTTCGTATAAGCACCGAACAATCCCTTCACCAACAGGACTGTTTGGCTTGACGTCATGTGGTTGCCAAAAATAGCCCACGTCAACACACCTGTACTTCGGCATCGCTACCATCTTGCACCAGGTGGTGGCCACAACGTTGCACATTCCTGTGCCCCTCCTCCCGATACTTCTGCTACACCAGGATGCGTCGGCATGCGTAAGAATGGTGGGGAGCGTCAATGTAATGCTAACCTTAACTGGCCAGATGCCTAGTGCATCCATGGTCAAGAGCTTTGCGGGGCCATGTGTTGGTGATGACTTCATTCGCCTCGGATCAATTGAGATTGATGGGAAAGGTGGGGATGCTGGGGATGCTGATTGGAGGTGGCAGAGCTCAACACGGGCGCCGTAAACTACCTCTCCACGGTTACAACTACCCCATGTCCTCCATCTCTACAGCATCAGCATCCAAAATCTCTGCAACCCGCTGGATCCGAGTATGATGTTGCACTTCACGCATGTCGATGCAATACTATTCCAGCCCTCACATAAGCGGTCTGCGCCCTCCACTCCAGTCCCTTGCATGGCCAGGCACTTCTGGAATTGGGAACGGTGTCCACCATGCCAAGGGAGGTGAGAGACGGTCTAGGTCCCGGCCCAAAAGCTGTGGTGCATATTCTGGCGTGTTTCATTGACCATCGGCGGATCTGTCCTGTCAGTTCGATATGAACCTCCATCTTTGAATTAAAGTTTCGGAGAGACAATACATTCTCCGAAACCTTCGATGGACAGATTGCGTTTAGTGGCCATTGGAGAATCACCGCAGATGTGTTTGAGGTCCATGAATACCATGAAATGGCCCCTGATCTTGCTGGTTGGTGACGTTTGCAATTTCAGCACCCTCGCTAGTTTTTACATCTATCGGTAGGTTGGGTATCTCCATAGCTCGTTGCGCGATTGCTATGATTCTCTGGAGGTAGCAATAATCATCACCGTAGACTCACCATTAAACTTCTCCACCTTCCAAAGACAAACTTTGATTCCGAAGATTTTTGAGTTGATGATGTAGATAATTATATAATTAGAACATTTTTACAAATTTTAGGTTTAAGAGCTGAAAGCCGTGGAGACTAGCTACCGAAGCCTATCTGTAAAGGATATTGCCCTTTTGGTCAAAATAAAGGAATTGAATCTTGTCTGTGGCTTCGTTTGGCAAACTGTGCTTATCTCAATTTGACTCTGTCATTTCCAATGTAACATTCCATTTTGCTAAGTGCTTAGTCCACCAACGCCATTTTCATTGGCTGGCGACAAGCGGCTTGGGTGATATCAAAGCCTCCTGTCATGATATTGATGTGGGTGGCGCAACATTTAATCTGTGCATCTCCACATTGACTCTTCGGAATGATCTGCTCCACCTCGCTCAAGTGGATTTGAACGCAGATCTGCTGATGGATAAAATATTACCCAGCTGTCCAGTATACTATCTGGCCAGCGCAGAAAATCTTCTTTCTTTGGTGTTACAAGAACAATTGTAGATCACCGGGCCGTTGGCCCATTTACCGATTTACCCGTGGATGTGCAAAAGTTGTATAAAGGCCCAAGAATTAGTCATCGCGATGTCTGCTAGTTGTTTTGTCTTCAGACCACTCCGCTGCATGTTCCCGGAAGCGGCCTCACGATAGATTAACGACCCATATGTTGTCTTTGCCGACCAATTGCTCCCCTCTCCTGGATTACGCACAATTATGGTGCCGTGTGTTCAAAGGCTCCATCGTCCACGAATTCGGTATTCTTACCACCGTCCCATCTGAGCAAATAGTTCACTTTGAAAAGTCACCCAGAGACCTACAGTGACGAGGATCGCGTAGTTCAGCCGTAATAACGTCAACTGACCTCAGTTGGTGGTGTTCCAAGAACTTGAACCAAAATCGGCTCACCTCTTCGGAATACCAATCCTGCATGTCGCCTGGCTATCCTAAGGGTTGTGCCGTATATGATGTGTCGATATGCGCGTTACAAAAGCGTCAGATGCAGCATTGGATGCAATTGATGTGAGGTAGGAGTATTTTGCTGGGCATTAACGCAGTAGGGCATGCATTCCTTTTCAAGAGATTATCGATTTCGGTAATTTGCTGTGGATGTGGCCCTGCATGAGGCTGCAGAAGGCCCTGGTGTCAAAGCTACAGTAAAACCGTCAAATGTCGCGCGAGACATTTATGACTTATCAGCGGTGGCTCCGGAAGATTTCCACGGTTCTTCGAAGCTGGGGTTTCTAACCAATGTTGGTGCCGTACTACAAGCGGGTCATATCAACAAGACTCCACATTACTCGGAGATTGGCCAGAACCCTGGGCGCTTACCCTTGACCCCACACAACCAAGTTGCAACCACCAGTTAACAAAACATATGCCGACATTAGTTAATGACTAACATATGATTGACGCCGCATATTAGATGAATAGGCTCATTTTGGAGGTCAACATTGCCCTATCTGAAAAAGAAAATCTCTATCGGTGAAATGCGCCCGTTATCAATAATTGGTTGTGTCAGAAAATTGTGGTTAGTCATATAAATAGCATTATGGCGCCAGTTGTCCCAAATTATTTGCCAACAACATGAACAAGATCAAAGCGTTGCTTACTTCAAGGTCGGTGGAAGAATTCACTGACATCAAGAAGCCTGACTCAGAATCTGCTACCGATTTTTTTCCTACCGAATTGGTGGTTTCAAAGTCCCAAGAATTCGATCCTGTCACATCAAGACTTGCAGAAGAAGCACTTCACGATGAGTACGCTGCTATAGCAGTGGAAGATGACTCTCCATACCCTGAAGTGCGTGCTTCGGTCCTTTCCACAGATGACCCTCTCATGCCTCAAAATACCCTCCGTATGTGGGTTATTGGTATGATCTTGACCACTGTTGGATGTGGTATGAATCTTTTATTTTCTTTGCACAGACCTTCTTTCAGTATCACTACATACGTCACATCGATTTTGGCTTGGCCCATTGGTGTTGCTTGGTACTGGGTGATGCCTAATGTTAGCATTTTCGGCATGCCACTTAATCCTGGTCCTTTTAATATCAAAGAGCACACCATCATCACAATTATGGCAAATGTTTCCTTTGGTGGAGGTGCAGCTTACGTGACTGACATTTTAATTGCTCAAAACAGGTTTTATGGTTCTGATTTCGGATGGGGATTCGATGTCATCGCCGTTTGGGCCACCCAGTGTATTGGTTTTGCATTGGGTGGTATTTCTAGAAAGATTTTGGTGGAACCTGCAAGTGCAATTTGGCCTGCAAATTTGGTTACTGCAACTTTCTTGACCAACATGCATGTTAATGAAAATCACCCTGCTAACGGATGGAAGATCTCCCGTCTTATGTTCTTTTTTGTCATCTTTGTATTTTCATTTGTTTGGTACTGGATTCCAGGATTTATTTTCCCTGCGTTATCCAACTTTTCATGGATCACTTGGATTAGACCAAAGAACGTTGTGATCAACCAAATCTTTGGATCTCTGACTGGTATTGGTATGTTCCCTAACAGTTTTGCCTTGGATTGGAATCAAATTGCTGGATACGTGGGATCTCCTTTAATTCCTCCTGCAAGCACCATTGCAACCATTTTTATCTCTGTTGTGGTCATGTTCTGGGCCATTACCCCAGCACTTTCTTTTACCAACACTTGGTTCAGTGATTACTTGCCAATATCATCGTCCAACTCATATGATCGTTACCAGAAGTTGTACAATGTTACCAAAATTATCAACAAAGAGAGTTTAACCTTCGACAAGAAGGCCTATCAAGAATACTCTCCACTTTTCATGCCAACCACGTATGCGTTATCTTTTGGATTGTCTTTTGCTTCCATCACCGCAACCGTTACTCATACCATTTGTTTCCATGGCCGTGAAATTATTGACCAATTAAGACTCAAAGAGAAACCAGATGTTCATCAACGTTTAATGAAAGCATACAAGAATGTCCCAGAATGGTGGTACGGTATCGTTTTCCTCATTTTCTTTGCCTTGTCAATTGTGACTGTTCGTGTGTGGAACACGGAAATGCCAATCTGGTTATTGGTAGTTGCTTTGGCCATTGCAATCTTCTTTTTGCTTCCTATCGGTATCATCGCTGCCAGAACCAACATTACGGTTGGATTGAATGTGCTCACTGAGTTCCTCGTAGGATACATGCTTCCAGGTAAACCTATTGCCATGATGTTTTTCAAAACCTTCGGTTACATTACCAATTTTCAGGCCGTCACTTTCGTTCAAGACATGAAGTTGGGCCATTATATGAAGATTTCGCCTCGTCTTTTATTTTTTGCTCAATTCGCAGCAACTATCTGGGGTTCCTTAGTGCAAGTTGCCGTGTTGAAGTGGGCATATGGAAGTATCAATAACTTGTGTGAAAGTGACCAGAAGAATGGATACAGTTGTCCTAATGGTCGTGTTTTCTTCAACTCATCCATCATTTGGGGTGTCATAGGTCCACAACGTATGTTTTCTGCAGGACAAACGTACTACAACTTATTGTTCTTCTTTATTCTTGGTGCCGGACTTCCTGTTGTATCATGGCTTCTCTTGAGAAAATGGCCCAACTCTTTCGTCAGATGGATCAATTGGCCTGTGTTCTTCTCAGGAACTGGTCAAATTCCACCTGCCACACCATACAATTATGCATCGTATTGTTTCGTCGGATTGGGTTTCGGTTGGATTATCAAAAGGAAATGGTTCCACTGGTGGACAAAGTATAACTATTCTTTATCTGCCGGATTGGATATCGGCTTGGCATGGGCCATGTTACTCATTTTCTTGTGCTTGAACTTGACTGGTGCAAGCATGCCAAGTTGGTGGGGTGTGAGTGTGATCAACACCCTCGACTCCAACGAAGAAGCTATCAGAATCAAGTTGACCCCAGGCCAATCCTTTGGGCCAAGTTCATGGTAATAGCATAATTATTGTAATGATGGATTTAATGCGTATATCTTATCGTAGACTGAACTGAATTGAGCGCAATTTGGGTGGAGGCTCAAATGCCGACATTTTTGACATAAAATGTAAATGTGCCAAAGACCATAACTGCAAAAATGAAGACAGCGGATGTAACGTTTTACCGGGCAACAGTAGGGAAAACAAACCTCTTATATACCGCCAATCACGCCAAGTGTGGATGTGGAGCCGTGCTTCCATCTTATCTTGGTTTCTAATTAGGGAAACCTTAGATACGGCCCACATAACGAATCACCACCTTGCATTTATACGGCTCGATTGTCAAGAGACACAAATTCATCCTTGGCACACGATAAGATAAAACCACGGCCACAATGAACCAAGGTGCAGATACGCTGTCAAGGCGACGTCAATCCAGATGTGGCAGTATCATTCTGGAAGGGAATGTGTACCCCCGATTTCAGGGGCGTTACCGGCCGTTTTAGGACATATGGACTACTACAGAGGTAGGCTAAATGTGAAAAATACTCTCATCTTCACTACCACCACCCACCACTCAAACGTCAATTCCCCCATTGGGAACGATGTTACAACACAGATATGTGCTACAGGTGTACACCGCCACTGGCCAATCAGAGCTGTTGTACAGTGCCCAAGGCACTTTCCACATACAAATGTGCAACACTTCTACAGTGGTTCATTTTCATCAATGCGTTCATATGTATGATTATGTAGAGAAACTCAGTTCTTCTTGTACTTGCCGTAATACTTGTTGAACAAGAAGCCATCGGCAAGGACCAAACCGGTGATCACGGACGCATGGATGGCCAACACTGGTTTGCTGTCGGTGTTGATTCTCTTTCTCTCCAACCAGGCAAAGTAGCCAGACACGGCGCCGGTGACACCCACCAAGAGCTGGATCACCACCACGGGGTTCTTCAACTCGTCGGCCACACGGGTCAAGGCGTCGCATGACGGCGATTGCACTTGGGACTCCACCTTGGTGAAGTATGATGACACTTCAGCCGCACCATTCTTGACTGATTCAACAAACTTGTTCCAGAGGGAGCATCCCTGTTTCTCCAATTCGGCAAGCTCCTTGTCGATCTTGCGGGCCTTTTCCTTGCTGTCTTCAATGGCGTTGTTGGCGGCGTCTTTGGCCTGTTTCTTCAAGTCAGCAAACTCGTCCCTAGAAACGGTTTCCACGCTGCCAGAGGGGTCGGTGGTCTTCTTGACTTGTGGAGGGGTGGGCAACTTGGAGGCCCCGGTAGGTCCTGACGATGCAGCAGCTTCAGCGTATGACATGGTGTTTCAATGGTGTAAATTAAACTGATGGGACAAGGGGCGATTTTATATGGCTTGGTATAACTCGGTAAGTGGCGAGTGGGAGGGTATTCCGGGGGTTAGGTTGCTACCGGATGCAGCAACACACCAGAGCCCAGATTTGACCGCCGGGGGTGCACGGTGGAATTTCCGACAACTGAGGCCACTTCCGACGGTGCGACCTTACCATGTTCGGGGGTTCCGACCAGAACGTTGCGGGGGCATTGGCATGTCGCCAGGACAGAGGACGGACCGTGGAGTTGGAGGGTCTTTGGTGGGGCGAGACCCTTACAGGGCCCATATGACATGCGAGGTGGAATCACGCGCTGGCAATCGCCAAAGCAGTCCAAACTGGCGTCATGTCGTGTTATGGGAGGATGTCGCAGGTCGCTGGAGATAAATGTCGCGATATCTGCCAGGGAAGCTGCGACATCCATGGTTGCTGCACGTGAACGCCTCGTTTTCTGGGCACTGCGAAATTCGCAGTCACAGTGGTCACGTCCTGCATATAGACAGGTGCCAAAATTTCTCTCCTTTCTTTCTGGGTTCGCTGTCCTGCATACACCCGCGAAGGGCACCAGCCCTGGTACACCCTATAACAAAAAATTTTCATTACTCTACTCCATCTTTAACTGTCGATCGAAAACCACCCCCCCGGCTTTCCACGTAACATTCCGACAACAAGAACAAAATGTCTGCTCCAGCTGCTGCTCCAGAAAAGAGATCCTTCGGTGGAAGAGGTGGTCCAAGAAGAGGTGGTCCAAGAAGAGGTGGAAGAAGAGATGAAGAAAAGGGATGGACTCCAGTCACCAAGTTAGGTAGATTGGTCAAGGCCAACAAGGTCACTTCCATGGAAGAGATCTACTTGCACTCTTTGCCAGTCAAGGAGTACCAAATCATCGACCAACTTCTCCCAGAGTTGAAGGATGAGGTCATGAAGATCAGATCCGTCCAAAAGCAAACCAGAGCCGGTCAAAGAACCAGAATGAAGGCTGTTGTCGTCATTGGTGACTCCAACGGTCACGTTGGTTTGGGTATCAAGACCGCCAAGGAAGTTGCTTCCGCTATCAAGGCTGCTATTGTCATCGCCAAGTTGTCTATCATCCCAATCAGAAGAGGTTACTGGGGTACCAACTTGGGTGCTCCTCACTCCTTGCCAACCAAGGTCACCGGTAAGTGTGGTTCCGTTGCCGTCAGATTGATCCCAGCACCAAGAGGTAAGGGTATCGTCGCTTCCCCAGCTGTCAAGAAGTTGATGCAATTGGCTGGTGTTGAAGATGTCTACACCACTTCTTCCGGTTCCACCAGAACCACCGAAAACACCCTTAAGGCTGCTTTCGTTGCTATTGGTAACACTTACGGTTTCTTGACTCCTAACTTGTGGGCCGAGAACGCTTTGGCTCCATCCCCATTGGATGTTTATGCTGAAGAAGCTCACGCTGGTAAGAAGAGATACTAAATGTATAGTGCAAACTAAATTTAATATTTAATTACCGATTAATTGTAGGGACTTTTTCCATTCATTCATGCGTGACATCAGTTCAAATGTGTAATTTTTCGAAGATCCAGGGTTAATCAACTTCTTATCAACTACGATTTTTCTGAAATTTGGATAATATCGTAAAATTTTGTAAACTCTCTCATTTTTTGATAATTCACTTCTCTACATTGACGTAACTTTTCTTCTTCGATTATCCTATCTTAAATTATAAACACTCTACTAATCAGAAATATCAATAAAAGAACATAACATGTTCTGTTTCAAAGCATTACTATTAATTATACTATTATACAATCATATATCTTCATAACGCAATAGCTAATCCTGCACAGCTTGCTCCATGACCTGGTCTTGAGGCACAGCAAACGCCCTATCCGAAGTAGATCCATCCTTAGACCAGGTGTTGGATTGGATATCTCTTCCATCTGGATGCTGGTACATACAGTTTTTGTTCAGACACTTGGATCCGAAACGACAAACCTCGGTGAAAGGATGGGCAAATGTACAGTCAAGTCTCTTGCACTGTGCTCCAGCACGACAAGGAACCAACGAGGTGGCGTGTCTTCTTGGACATCTGTAATTAGTACATTGCATACCGAATTTGCACTGTTCTAACGCCACTTCAGGATTGGGACCGGTTTGCACCACAGGACGAGCACTTGGAGGAGGAGGATGAGCCATTGTACATCCTGTGTCGATGCAACCCTTTCCAGCAGGACACCAGTCCAAAGTAGCGATTTTGGCTTGTCCATTGGCAGGAGTTGGATGTGCAAACGGACAAGTGTCTTTGGTACAGTTCAAGCCGAATTTACATGCGGCCTGTGCCAAAATGGCATCGTTCTTCTTCTTATCTTTGTATTCTTGCTTCGATTTTTCTAACTTGGAAATCAACTCTTGATCCTCTTCTGGATGTAAGTAGTTACAAGTACCGGGAGGGTTGGTACAGTTTGGGTAAGCGAAGCAGTTTTTGGTGGGGTGGGCAAACTCACACGCCTTATTGTTACAGTATGGGAAGTCTTGACATCTGCCTTTGGTTGGTTTGGATTGGAACTTGGTGACGTTGGTGTGACTGTTGCTTTCGTTCAACACACGAGACACGTTCTGGGCGTTGAACCCCTTCTTGTTACCAGCTCTGTCTTTACCTGCAACTGCGGACTTGCCGATACCACCTTTGCCAGGTTTCGAACGGGAGTCGTAGTCTCTATTGTTGGGCTTGTTTCTGTGCTGAGCACCTCTGGGCCCGGTGGGGATCTGGGGAAGCTCCTGGGAGAAGTCTGGCTTGGAGGAGCCGTCGGACGAGCTGGGTGGCGCCTGGAAGTTGAAATGGGGGACTGGAGGGAACACAGACACAGGGGGAAAGGCCGACACCGGGGCACTTGAAGGCACCGATGCAGCGGACACGGCCGGCTGTTGTTGTTGATGTTGTTGATATTGTTGTTGCTGTTGATGTTGTTGTTGCTGTTGATGCTGTTGTTGATGTTGTTGCTGTTGTTGATGTTGTTGCTGTTGTTGAGGTTGTTGCTGCTGCTGTTGATGTTGTTGTTGCTGCTGTATTCCCTGCTGGCCGGCCAGGTGAACGCCGTGAATCCTCTCCACCTCACGGAAAATACTCTCGATGAACGGAACATCCACAGGAATGTCGGATGCTTCCTTGACTTCGGCCAATATCTCATGGACAGACTTTCCACTCACGATCAAGATGACGATAAACTCGGCGATATCCTGGGCGTCTTCCGCGCAATTATAACGGTTTTTTAATTCTTGGATCAAGTTTGTTTTCAACTCTATCCCGATGGGGTCTTCGGGAGTGAACAGGATGGACATGGTGGCAAAGGATGTTGGTAACAGGAGTATTTTTTGAAGAGAAATTTTGAATGTCAAGTCAACGTGATGATGTCACGTGATACTAGTATCACGTGACCAGAAGAAAAGAGATTTTTTTCTAGAGTAATTATTTTGCACCCATTTATACCAACTGAAAGATCTCTTCAGTCAAGTCTCCCAACAACTCCTTGATCAACTGGATGATGGTATCCAATTCTTCACTGATGGTGGAAGTGACCAAAATGTACGAATAGAGAAGAACAAAGTCCTCATTGGTCAATTTGGCCTGGCCATCGGAAGTGCGTACTTCGCTCAACTTATAAAGAAGCCGGTCTTTGGCATGTTCGGTGGATGCCGGCTTATTGGGAAGCGGAAACCCCAATCTCATGGCACTAGCAATCATGTAGAAAATCAAGAAAAGTCTCTGCTCCAATTCGTTCAATTCCGACTCGATATAGTTGAGCACAAACGCCTCGTTGGGACTAATGATGGGATCCACCTTGATCATCAAACTGATGTTCTGGAAAGAGTCGATGATATTGGAGGTGCTCTTGAGCAACTTCTGGTAGGTGGCTTCGGGGAAGCTTCCCTTGAGACGGAACTCCAACGGGGCCTGTTTGAGCAACACCTCACATTCGGCCAATAATTGATTGACACCTTCCTCTCCTTTCAACCCCACAAGTTTCAGGTGGTGGTGGTCGAAATCCAACGGTCCCGATGTCCAGATGACCCCCAACCGAAGCCACAACACCGTCAAGCCATTCTTCAACCTTGCGCGTGCACTATTTGGTAAGAAGCAAGAGGCCATTATTAATGCCCAAATAATGCCAATGGACACCGCAAACACTCTGTGGGATGCGATTTCCCCAATAATAGGCGAATCGCCTCCTTCGCCCCCATCTTCCGAATCTTGCTGGGTCATACTGTAGGAATACAAAGCACTCAAATTGTATGTTAACAATATGAATCGTCCAAACGGATTATTCTTCTTCCAGAACAAGATGATGTAGAACGAGAACAGGGCAAACACAACGCCGGTGAAACAAAGTGCATACACATTTCCGTCTGTTGTTATCCACACAATGTACGCAGCAAATGCCCCCAGAAATGTGCCGATAAACCTCCATTTTACCGTCATTGTTGTTCCTCCCAATGACTTATTCATCATAATACAATACACTGTAAGGGCCCATTCAAGCCGCCACAGGTTGAACCCTTCTTTTGTTTGAGGTAAAAAAGCAAGTGAAGACAATACCATTGCGCCTAAGCCCACTCGGATTCCAAATTGTACTTCTGAATCCCTTAAAATGCGTAGACCCTTCCAAATCTTGAATGAGAATGTTGTTTCTTGTTCTGGTGTTTGCTTCTTATCTTTTTGTGATTTGTATTGTGTTTGAAGATCTAGTAATGCTGCATTTAGCGTACTGTTTTGGCGTTGTTCTTCGGCAAACTCCAATGTAGGGGCCGACGACCTCCAAAACTTTAACCAGCTCCACGTTCTCGATTGGGATCTTGCATCCTCGTATGTTTCTGCAAGTTTAAGAAATTCCATTAGCTCATTTCCGTATAATCCGAGTAACGAGGAAAAGTTTCCACAACAAGCAGCCACCTCTTCCTGGTCAGTTCTAAGCAAGAAATCCTTCGTGTTCGTAAATACTTCCTTATTGTAAAGTTTCTTTAATGATTCTGCTTGCTTGCTTTCAAACAATCGAATTGCTTCGATTAATGAGCTCTGAAGGTTTGTAGTTTTGGCAAACTTATTTGGTTTGTCTTCACTGTATTTCTCAAACGGAATTTCTGCCAAGATTCCTTTAAAGGTGAATATGAGGGATTTCATGGAAGGTGCTAAATAGTACACGAATGTATCGAACAAATGCTCATGTGATGGGTTAGAGGATTCTTGGAACAGCGAGTTTCGACTCATTGATCTTCTTTCCTCAGCAATCGCTGGGAACGGCTCTGGCGATAACGATTTGTTCTTGGTGCTTTTAGAATCTGGCAGAAGCAATTGCTGATTTTCTGAACTGTTGGATTGTTCCGGTGTGATTGCTGGTGGAGCAGATCCTGGTGGTGAGGTAGTGCTTAGCCATTCGCTACGGAAACTGTCTAAGCTTTCCACTTCACTTTCATTATTTTCTTCATTTGAATGAAGCAATTTCCATTGCATTTCGGTGGAACTTCGTAAAGCTTGTAAATGCCTGGCCAACGACACCGTGGACGTTACAAGCTCATTGAAAACTTGCCATTCTTTCTCACGGCCTTTGAAGCGGAGTTCGTACATGGCTTCCTCGTTGCTGGTCCACAATTTTGCAATATTGTTCTTCAACTCGTCGAATGCTTTAGCATCTTTGGCACTAATTTTCTCTCCTGCCAAAAAACGATGGGAAACCAATGACAACACCGACGACATGATGTTGTAGGAGTCATTCAAATTCTTCCGAAGCTGGCCCACTGCACTGACAGGATAGATGAAGTAACAGCAGGCAACACTAATTATACATCCCACAATTACCACCGAAAAGGTGGCCTTTAAACGGTCCAATGGGATGATTGCAGCATTCAAGCTTCCTTCCTTCACGATACAAGTCACAATAGTAATGGAGGCCAATGAACATGCGGTATTTGCCTTGTTGTTGCTTTGTTTCATGTATGCAATGATTCCTAGAGCCACCGAGCTGATTATCACATCGATGGCATGGGAAATCTCGTCTTCGCCTTGGTTAAAGAAGTAGGTGGATATTGTTCGGCATACCATGGATACGGAGAATGTAAATACCAACGATATGATAACGAAGATAAGAGTTTGATGCATAGAACCTTTGGACCTGGCAGGATGGAAATACACTGCCACCGTAGCCACCACATGTTTGGAGTCGGTGGACCCCAAGAAGTCATCGAAGGGTGTCCAGTACACTCCCAACGATGCTATGAAGTAGGCCAAGGTACATTTGAGTACACTTTGGAATGTTATGTTTGCCGAAGTCTCACTCAAAAACGTCCATAAACGTTTGGCCCCCGAGCCAATGGCAACAAAACTGCTACCGGTGCCTCTTCTGCCAAGTAAAGGATCAGTTTCTGTCGAAACACTTCCGAAACTCGATGTTGATAAAGAAATTTCCCTTCTTACTCTTTCTCCAGTACCTGGAAGAATAACAGAAGACTGACGTTCGACTTGTCTGATGCGTTTTGACGGGCTTTCGTTGGATAATTGAATTCTTTCGAGATCAAGCACCACTCCTGGCACTTCTTCCCTTGGGGTGGCCATTAGAGGAGTTGTATAGGTCAAGAATTTGTAGAATAGCCCTAATTATAGTTAACTAGGGACCTCATGCAGGATAGATAGTGGTTATAATCATCTTATTACGTAAACAGGTACAATAGTGTAACAATTGGGAACAATTGATCAAATAAAAGATTCATTACGTGGAACTATAAACAGGTCGTTAAATTTCTATTAAAAAAACGGGCATGATTCATTAAGTATTAGTGACAGGTGGAGATGGTGGTCTCAAGGGTGTGTTAATGGAACGAGGTTAGTCTTCGTAACCAATAATCTCTCTGAATAAATCTTCACAAGGAACAGTGGCTTCCATTTTAGCGCAGAGTAAGAATACTCCGCTCAATTTTCTATGTAAGGAGTAGGTTTCCTCTGGTGGGGGTGTCAAACGTTCGCTCAACATCACTCCCACATTGTCTCTGACTCTATCGGTGATGGTTTGGTTCTTGAAGTCGAAGGCCTCGCCCTTGTTGTCCACAGGCGAGAAGGCTTCACCAAGAACCATAACTGAGTCTATGTGTGCTTCGGTCATTTGTGGCGACTCTAAGCCTGTAAGATAGCCCAATTTCTTGGAGTAAAGTTCCACAGCCGCACGATCCTTACGGACAGCAGCACGAAGAACGTGAACGTAATCAGTGATGAACTCATCGTTGAAATCACGAGATGCACCGAAATCAAGCAATTCGATCTTTCTGGTGTGTTCGTTGTAAAGGAAGTTGGCCCAGTTAGGGTCAGTTTGCATGAATTTGAAATGCTTGATTTCCATAAGACACAATCTCATGATGTTGGAGGCGATCCAGTTCTTGGTGGCTTGATCCCAGTTACCTTTGACGATTTCCACTCCTCTCATACGCTCCATGGTCAAAACGTGTTCACCACACAAGTTGTGGAACACTCTTGGAACGGTAAATGCGTCATCTTCGCTGACCAATTCTCTGTATCTCATGATGTTTTGGGCTTCTCTGATGTAGTCACATTCCCACTTGAGCTCGGTTCTAGCGTTGGCAATGGTCTTGTCGAGGAATAAACCTGCTGGGAGAATGGAAGATGCAGTAAGGAGCATAAGCAAGTTGTTCAAATCAGAATCAATGGACTCCACAACACCAGGATATTGCACCTTGACAACCACTGGGGTGACAGCTCCAGAGACTTCATCGTGTGCAACGGCAGTGTGGACTTCTCCGATGGATGCAGCGGCAATAGGAACATCGTCAAACGACGCAAACAAGCGTTCTCTCCAGTTTTGGCCTAGATCACGCACAAGGACTCTTTCCAATTGCCCTGGTGGCATATAGTGGGCGGAGTTTTGTACACGCATCAAGATTTGCTGAATTTCCTGAGGGAGAATCGAGGAGTCTTGGAACGACATCATTTGTCCGATTTTAAGGGCAGCACCTCTCATTTTGGAGAACTTTTTGGCCATACGTTCAATATTGGCAGGGGACAAGATGAGCGACTTCATGGTGAGACTGGAGGTGTTACCATTGGCGTAGTGCTTGATACCTTGTTTGGCGGCGCCGAGCCCCATGCCTGCAGCCAATGAACCGTAGTGGAAAATACGCGCCAATCTTGTGGAGGGGACCTCGGAGCTGGACATCTCGAACTTGGAGGGTTCCTTTTGGGTTTCTGACACGGGAGCTTCGCCGATAATCTTCAGGTGGTCGAAATGAGGGGTGGATGTGGTGGAATAGTTTCTGGAGCCGAATGGAGAGGAGCGCACGGTGGAGGTGGAAAATGATCTGGTGGAGGATTTGGATTTGGATTTCTTGGACTTCTTGATGCCAGAACCGGCGCCTGGAGCAGAGGCAGTAGTAGATGCCTGGTGAGCGTCCTCACGGGCCCTGATGGCCACGGTTTTTGCATCTGTCCACAACTGAGCATCGCTGTCACATCTTCTCAACGGGTACCCAGCCCACGAATAGGCGTACACGTGGGCAACGTCTCTGTGGAACACAGTGGATGCACCGCTTGCCACCTCGCAGAGCGACCCGGCAATGGCGGATAATTGGAACACGTTTCTGCTCAACGACATGGCCTCCTTCTGCAATTAACAACTGATGAAAAGTGGAGGTGGAAATTTTGTTCATGGGACGCATCTCTTATATATCATCACCAGGCCCGCCTTGCGCCTGTGTGCAGGTCTCGGACACGAGGAGGGGAGATGCGGCCAAGCCAATGGCCGAGGCAGGGTCTGGGCGTGGGGCCGGCCATATGTTGCAAACTTCACTGTCAGGACATGTTCAGCATCAACATTCACGACGAAATCGTCGTTGTTGACGATTTGGGAGGACATAACGGCGAGATTGGCTTTGCTACCGTGACCACAGCCGCGGTGTGTTGTGCAAACAGCGCACACAAACCGATACCCGTCGCAAGAATTAATGGGCGTGTTTTGGGGTTGGTGGAAGTGTTGGTGTGTGGCCACAACAGCATCACCAGCGGCAACAGCATCACCAGCTGTCCCAGCGGTCCCAGCTGTTCCCAAAGGTTCCTAGCGGCACCCTAGGAGCATCGAATGGAGTGAATAATGGGACACATTGAAAGGTAGTCCAGGACCACCATAGTGCTGGTGTTGGCCACTTGAGATGGCAGGGAGAGTTACCAGGAGAACTTAGCCATGGTTGGGCTCCGGTGGCCCGCACAGTTGCACCTATACTATGGCGGTGGAACTGGGCTGGGAAGGTCCCAAGGTTCCAAATACGCGGGGCAGCTATATGGGAGTGCTGGCAGATGGGAGTGCTGGCAGCAAGAATCCACCATGGCATGGACATCCCATGGCAAGCGTAGGTGGAACGGCAACAGCAAAACAGAAAAGAGCAATGGTGACAAAGTTGCAAATACTCAAATTTTGCGAGCAAAAAACATACCTGACATACAAGCTTCAAGAAACAGCAGCAAGAACAAGCCCACATATGACTGACCAAATTGCATCAGTGCCAGGGGCACTGAAGCCAAAGATACTACGCTGGTGTTTCTCGGCGAACAATCAGCAATAGCTCTTAAAATGCTACACATAGAGCTACATCTTCACATCATAAAGGCTCATAGCCACACCACGATATGCACTATGTACAGACCGTACACTATGTACGCTTACATGATGTGAAGCATGGGAACCTGAGCTCATTGCGAACTTGCCAACAGCCATTCGGACAACCGTGGGAACTAGAGCCTGGGAATGGATTGGAATCGGGAAACTGGTAGAACTGCATCAACGGAGCACACGGCAATGCTTGCCATTTCACACAGCCTTGTGTGCTTGTGAGTTGTGAGTACCTTCGTGGGCATGCACAAATCGGTGCGGAAACATGGAACGGGCTATACGATGGTGGTGAAACGAATACGGAGACAAGGAACGCCCTCATGGTGTTGAACGTGGGGAACATACCTCCTGCACTCACACGGGCCACCTCGATATCTACAGCTCTAACTGAATTGGGTGACATTGGCGATCTCAATGAACTATTGATGTGGGTCATATTGTAAGCCAGACATCTGTGGCCACCCCTGTGTGAAACCACTGCACAAACACATATCTGCATCGGAGAAATTGGTGCCGATTTAGGAAGTCTAATCATGAAAATGGCCCGAAAATCAACCAGACCAACACGATTACTAAAGTAGCGTTGAAGCCACTCCGCTACCACACCACAAGATCGAGGGAACTTAAGGCCAGAACTGAAGGCTAGACGGCTAAAATTCCTCGACGCACGACCACCCTCCTCGTCTTCGTTGGCTATCTGATGGCCCCTGTGGCTTGTAATGGAGGCTTCGATGGTTCAACCATGCCATATGAACTACACAGGAAGAAGATCGCTATTAATTGATTACAATCACGTGTGGGAGATTGACATGACCCGGTGCAGGATCAGTGTTTGTTGATAAAAAAAGACCGAAGACCCACATCGTCCTGGTATCCACCCAGTGTTCTCCCAACTCTCATTTCGCTCTTTTCGCTGTTATTGAATCTTCCTCAGTGAGCATAATCTCTAGTCAATTTTCTTCACCTCACTTCTCCCCTTGCATATATAACGTTTGTTCCTGTTCCGCAGTGCTCCGCCCCTTATTGTCGTTGCTTTATCCCAACAATCCCCATAAACTCGGAAAAGGCCATGTCCAAACGTCTCTCCACACCTTCTTTCGGGAGTCCCCATACCCCAGCACAAGAGTCGTTCAACCCATACGAAAATGCAAAGCGTCAGTCGGTTCTCGAGCAGCAACGCCGGGAAATGTTCCAGAGGTTCAACTCGCCCAAAATCATCATTAACGACGACCCCGTCATTCCCCTGTATCCAATTCAAGATCTGGTCAAGAAGAACGCCACCTACAACCTCAAAATAGTGGTGGTGGGAGATGGTGGTTGTGGTAAGACTTGTTTGCTTGTTAGCTACGCCCAAAACAAATTCCCCGAGATCTATGTTCCTACCATTTTTGAAAACTACGTGACGATCGTACAGGCTCCCAACAACAAATTAATCGAACTTGCACTTTGGGATACCGCCGGTCAAGAAGAATACGACAGATTGCGGCCTCTTCTGTACCCCGATGTCGACGTTCTCCTCGTTTGCTTTGCACTTGACAATTTAGTTTCTTTACAAAATATCAAAGATACATGGTTTCCCGAAGTCAGCCATTTTTGCCCTGGTGTCCCCATAGTGTTGGTAGGAACCAAGGCGGATTTACAGACCACCATCAACCCCGATCTCCCTATCCAATTGGCCACCGAGATCAACGCAGTGGGGTACATCCAATGTTCGGCGAAAACCATGTTTAATATTAAGACGGTGTTTAATTTCGCTCTCAATCACTTCCAAAAACAGATGGAAATGCAGGAACAGGTCGAGAAGTCCGCAGGCTCCAGGAACCGTCTCTCTCGAGTACTCCACGGGTCATCATATGGCGGTTCCTATGGCTCCAACAAGGTCCACTCGAGAAATGTCTCGGGCACTTCCAAACGTGGAGGCCACTTGAAATCCGATTCGGCTGCGCTCTTGGATGCTCCATTGACCGAAGACAACTACACCCAAAACCCCTACGGCAACTTCCAGGGCGAATCCAAGTATCACGAAGACGAATTCGCCTTTGCTAGAGACGACCGTAACAAGAAGAAGAAGAGACGTTGTACCATCTTATAGTCCACTGGTGTCTAAATCCATAATTACGTAACATATTACCAAGCGTATCCCCTCGCCCGCTTAAAAAGGGGTATATTTTCTCCCTCGGCATCGCCCCACGATTGTCGCGGTCTATTCCGACAAAGCAATCCTGCACACAGCCCACGAGCGATTCTACATCAAAACACGTCCCACTTCCTATTGCACACCACTCCAAGCTAGGCGTTTGTTGTTCAACAGTTTGCATCGTGAATATCTGGAGCTGAAGCGCCCAACCTGCAAAGCTTGACTTTCACCCCCCAAAACAGCCAAATTTGGCCCATTTTTGTCTTTTTCACACATCTTGTCATTCATCCGTGTTCCCCAGTTATCATCATCAATTTGTAATACATTTGCAATCGGCATATCATGTCCATCCATGAGAAGCAGATTCCTTCTGCTGCCACAACATTGTCTCGTTTAGAGCAAGATCTCTTGAAGAAACCTTCGGCGGGGCTCGATGACACTGATATGGAGATCCTCCTTGCACCCAACAATCTTGGGGATGCAGGCAATAAATCCAATGATCATTACAAGGTACGATTATCACCATTTCGTTATAAGGTGCGGTCAACCATTTTGCCATATATCCGGAAGGAAACTGATGTGTTGAAGAAACTTCAGAATGCGATTCGCTCTCCCACTCTAGACTTCTACTTTGCCTGGTCAGCAAACTTGGCATCACATACATTCTACGTGCTTATGCTTCCAATTCCCATATGGTTTGGCGTAAGCTCCGTCGCAAGGGACTTGGTGTATGTACTTGGGTTCGGAATCTACTTCACAGGATATCTCAAAGATTGGTTTTGTTTACCACGTCCTCGTTCACCTCCCGTTAGGCGTATCACAATGCTGGGATACACCGCACAAGAGTACGGCTTTCCATCTAGTCACAGTGCAAATGCTACTGCCGTGACTTTGATTCTTCTTGCTCGACTTTTGGAGCATCAACAGAACCTTTCCTTCACAAGCTATTTTGCATTTTTGGCCATCCTTTCAATATATTACGTTTCATTGATCTTTGGAAGACTCTATTGCGGTATGCATGGGTTTTTGGATGTTCTTGTTGGTTGCAGTGTTGGCACAGGCTGCTTTTTGTTCCGTTATTACTTTGGAAGGGTATGGGATGATTTCCTATTCAGTAATGATTACGCTTGGACTACGGCTGTGGGAATTGTCATGGGATACATCGGGCTTATTCATATTCACGCAGAACCAGTAGATGATTGTCCCTGCTTCGATGATTCTGTTGCATTTATTGGGGTGTTGATCGGTTTAGATCTTTCTCACTTGTTAGCCGTGAAGTCACAATACTTGGCAAATCGAAATATATTCCGGGACCCGCTACTAGTGTCTTATGACTCCAATTTTAGCTTAGCAAAGAAGTTTGCCCGTGTCGTTTTGGGGATTGTTCTTGTTGTTATTTGGAAGACCGTTTCGAAACCAATCGTGTTTACAGTTCTTCCACCAATTTACAAAATCATCGGTGTTTATTTGCCAAGACGGAACTTCATCGCTACAGCTCATACCACTCAATCAAATAGACAGATCCGTAGTACTTCTATTTCCAATTTGAGTGAAAACGATTTGGGAGCTAATGCCATCGGTGACTTCAACAGGTTTATAAAAGGAGTGACTGAACACGATCAAAAGTATGCAATGGGACCAGAGACAGAAATAGATTATTACGAAATGTTGGCATACGCTAACGAGGCTCCCGAAAAAGTGGTTGAAGAATTCCCCAGTATAGAGAAAAGTGAGGCAGCACCGAAAGTGGCTCCTGTTGCCGGTGTATTTAAGCCCAGATATGATGTTGAAATCATCGGTCGTTTAATAGTGTATGCTGGTGTTGCGGCCACTGCTGTTTGGGGATTTCTGTTCGTCATCGAACTTCTTCTGTTGAATTGAAAGACATTGACTTAAGAAGCTCCGAAGCATTCATAGAGCTCAATGAGCACTAAATAGCAAATACATAATTGATGTATTCATAGATTTTCAGATATATCACTTAGATAAACATCGTGGCTCATACAATCTAGTAACTCTTTATAGTAATTAAAGATCATGGCATAACTAGACTGAACAGTTTTTGATTCATTTTCTTCAACTAAACAAAATAGACTGGGAATGAATAGTATTTGCCCCGTAATCAAATTTGGGCAGTAGAAATAAATTTCAACATATTGATAAACAAGCTAGCATTTTCGTTTGAATCAATCCATTCATATTTTTCTGTAACTGATAGGTTATATTGTTTAATACAATACAATTGTTATTATTGAAATTTAGCGAGAATTTCTACTTTGGTAACTCATGGATTTAAATCCTACTCGATGAGTATCTGTTTGATACTTAAATTTTTCGTTCAAGTCCACCATCCGTGCACTCATGGCCTGACCAATTTCTGATGCTCAGTGGATTAAAATTAGCTTTCTTTAATTTTGTTAGTAGAGTTTAGTTAGAGTTTGGAGGCATTTTAGTGGAGGACTACGAAAAATTAGCAGGTTCGACCATAGCTTACGAATACGTCCAAATACCCACTTAAGATTTCGAAGGCTCGAGGAATCGAAGAAATACATTGAAAATATTCTTTCAATTAAAGTTGGCGAGCCTTTTGACCTGTAGGAGATGGGATGCATTATGTTTTCCAGTTCCATAATCTCAACATCCTTCAATTGCAAACACCTTCAGCCAAGCTACGAGCCCATATCACACTTGAATAATAACGGGAATAACCTTACCCCCGAAATAAATATTTTTGCATATTTAATCTTTAGGTGCTAGATTTTTTTTTCAAAATCTTGAACTCATTTGTATTTTTTTTTGAAAAAATACTTCTACTTTACAGTATTTTTTTGCACCACTCAAAACCTATCATGCGCATATCTACTTGTCTGAAGTCACATTGTGGGCCTTTAACGATAAGTAGTAGATACGAGAGTTACAAAAACGTCAAATGGTTGGATTTTCAGTCAACAGGGCCGAAAACTCAAGGTTTTTGCTCAGAAAAGTTGTCAGCCCATATTACCAGAAAAGCGAGCAACGGTGAAAAACTAGATGGCATTTCCAAGAGTTTCCAATCACTCAAAAAAAGCAGGTATGGCGGAACGTACGGTCGGCGTATTGGCACTGCTAAGCATGGAAACGCCAGTAATACGGCACTACCACGATTGGTAACGCGGCAAGCAATTAAAGTTAGGGCAGTTAGGTGCGGCCGATATACCCTGGCATTGCTATTGTATAGCGTCCAATTATGTTTAGGAAAGCCACCACTAGGCACCCCAGAGACCAGGGTGCAGCAGCACCGCCAAATACAATCAAAAAGTCAAAACAGGCACAACCCAGAGTTGCAGCCAAGATCCTCACTAATGACACCCAAGACTACCAAAACACCCAAAATAGGCATGCTAACAATCGATGTATGCAAAACAACACGTATTTTTAGAATTGCAAGTTGTGGTTTGTGATGATGGGTATGGAAGTAGTTCTCTAGAATTTTTCATGGGAATTTTAATTAGTCTTGATTTAGTTCTGGTTCTAGTTCTAGTTCTTGGTGATCAATGTGTTCAACCATAAGAAAAAAACTCAGGAAGTTAGTGAATTGCCATAGAACAGCCCCAAAAGTCGCACTGATGCCGTGAGTTCTGGTAACTTCAGTCAGGACCTGGTTCAGGCACTTGTTACGTCACTTCCATCGGTCACCAAAAGCCTCACAACATTGCCAAAAGTCCCCCGAAACTCCCAACATTTCTTTACTAGTGCCCGTAATATGAATGGACGGAGTCCGTGTGCTACGGGACTTACTATGGGGCACGTTTTTGATGGTATTTTCAACCATTCGCCGGCCCTAGCAGTTTTTCCATATCACTTGGAGCATCATGCATGTTGCAGCATTGAGAAAGATATTTTGTATGTCATGCATTGGCGATGCAGTGGCTGGTAAGCGATTTAGTGAGCACCTCCAGGAAATTCTCAGGCTTATTGACATACACTGAAACAAACCTAATCATGAACACAAAGGATCGAAACCAGTCAAATTATCACCAAAGTTATTTTCTTACCGACTTATTTCCTCCAGTTTGCCACAAAAATATCTGTAGGGTATTGTTCGATGGTTGTGGTATATTACTGGCAGTAGTAATGGTGACACTTCACAATATAGTAGGCGTCGAAAGGGCTTTGACCATTGGGTTTTGGGGCCACCCGAACTTTTGGGTATTTGAACTATTGACCTGTTGGACTTCTGGGCTTACGGATTGCATTGTGCTGCAGGCGAGAACCCAACCATCTGTGGCCTCGGTGAGCCCAAATTGTGGGTTTGTGGGTCTTAGGTTTGTGGACCATCTGTGGTGTAACATCGCTACCACCAGGCGGTGATTTACAGCCGGTATAACGGTGCCCGGCCAGCTGCAACAATAGCGTCATTTGTGGGCGTAGTAGCGATCACCATCGTGGTGGGTGCTCCTCGCAAGGCACCGTCGCCTCGCAATTGTATCTTGGTTCGGGGAATGCTACAGCCGTTGGTCAATAGACCTGGTTGTGATACCGAGGTGGTTTTGGAGCCATCGCCGGTTCCGGCTCCTACACTACATACCTTATTGGCACTGCCGCTAACACCAGATGGCGGTATTGCCATGGTGGATATTGACATGTTCATATTGAAATATTGGCATATTGGCATATGGCCAATTTTTCAGTAGTCCATTTTTCAGTAGATTGGGCAATAGTCGGTTGCACCATTATCGTCCGAAAATCCCATACTACAACATAGTTAACGTTAATCTGTGTCACTTGTCCATAGCAAATCATATTTGGTGATCTGATCGATTTGGCCATGGCTTGGAAGATTTGGCCATGGCTTTGAAGATTTGACCATGATTTGATAATTTTGGCTCCGGTTTCACCAAGTTTTGCCATGAATTGCCCGAGATTTGCCGTGGCTTGCCTCATTCTGTCTACTACTGCCCTGCCCTTGCCCCTGGGTTGTGATCTCTCCCAACGCCTTAACGAACTGTCATGTTCAACCATGGACTCTGCCAAGTACCCATGCTTACCTCACTGGAGGTGCTTCCATCTGGCAATTTCCGTGTAGATATTCAAATGTTGCCCGTATTCCACTAAGCCCAGATGCCAACCCCAACGGTGCTCCCTAACAAAGGTGGCAGTACTGCACTTTTCCACCCATGTATTCTGGCTTATAGCGCAATTAAGGGTATTTTCATATGGTTCCTCTATCCCCAAGATGGTGTAACCAAAGTGGATCGAACCTTTTGAACACATGAGAACTTACAATACGGTAACTATGATCCCCATGCAGCCTCTATTAGAGTTAAACTTCCTTCTCCAACACCATCATCTCTCCTTTATGAACTATGTGGTGTATTTGGTGTGTTTGGCGTGTTTGGTGTACTGCCATGATCTTCTGTGGATCTCCCCACCACGATCTTGCAATGTTCTCGCTACCACCTCCACATTCTCGCTATGCTCGCACCACCACCCCAGTTTTTCACACCACTACGCTACTGCCGCACTAATCCCAATTACACTCATTTTACTACTATTCCTCGTTAATTACACAACCACTACTCAGATTATACGAAGTATCAACTAGTTATACCTTAATTATTCAACCGCTACACCTATCAAAGTAGTGTCACTTACCACAAAAGGACTAATTACCACCCAAATTATCCTGTTCTTGCCTTAGAGGAACCATCACACGTCCTTCCACCATTCTGTGCCTCCTTGGTGTGTTCTCACTACCTCCTGCAGTTCCTCGCTATTGTCATCTTATTATAGTAGCAGCCGTTAGATCGCACATCTTTAGCAACACTTGAAACTCATCAACCATTGTATGGCGTTAGACCCCAACTTGTGCTACATCATCTTTTGACTGTTCCTCATACAACTGTGTATAAACCCAAACTACTGGCCTTCTGCGGCACAACTTCCCCATAACATAGATCGGTGTTTCTGTGTTATTAGTTGTAAACTGATAGCCTCGTTCATCTCATCCAACATACCCCAGAAACTTGCTTTCAGTACGGAATACCATCGAACACCCCCACTACCAAATCGCGTCCCTGTATTTCCGAACCCGGAGGCTTTCCAAATACAGCACAACCACCTCATCTTCAACTCCAACTTCGGGTAGTTTCTAGTGATTTTGGTGTTTTTGGTGATTTTGGTGTTTCTGGAGTTTTTGGTGTTTCTGGAGTTTTCAAAGTTAAAGGAGTTTCCAGGCCTTTCTGTTGGAGCTTCGGTCTCAACAAAGAAGGCACATCCGCAGCTCACTTTTCGACCCCATAAATTTCTTTTGACTGGTTATGCCAAACCAAAACTTCATTTCATCCTGTTATTTTACCTACCTTTTCCTTGTAACTAGTATTATTATTGCCATACCATGAACGAAAACTACAATCCAACCCTGCGAAATCTGCAAATCTACTTCAATAACCCAAACATTGGAACTGCGATATCATCCACCAAGTCAAACTCATCGAGTGATATATCTGCCTCTACTGCAAATTCTTCCACATCATCCAGCTCAACAGCAAAAACATCAGCTGTACCCCATCGAAAAGCTTCGAATTCATATCCAGATCAAATATTAATCACCGATTTGTTTTCTCAAATCAATCAACTAAATAACCATTTTATTGCTTATCAAAACTCTAATAATTTGAAAATCAACGAGCTCAATATGAGATTGAACTACATGACAGAAACCGTTGAAGGTATTAAACAGAATGTTAGCAGCATCAACCAGCAGATGCAACTTGTCCTTCAGAATCCCACTTTAATAAGTGGGGCATATGTTTCTAGTCAAAATAAAATGTTAGACCTCTTCTCGAAACATGTCTCGGGGCTCGCTAAGGAAATCGAAGAGCTAGCTATGAACAACTCTGTCGCCCAATCCCTGAACGGTCCAAATGCTCAAGGATCGCATCAACTATCAGAAGATCCAGGTATTCAGCCTGCATCTATTTCTGTTCAGCCTCGTCAAGGTTCTACTCTGTCTACTGGTGAATTAACAGAAGATACTGTTCATGGAATCAATCGTCGATCTTTCTCGAAGATTATTAATTCTTCCGTTTCAAATCCTATTTCCCCCTTCCTCCCAAATAAAATTTTCGATATTAGCTCCTTTCCCCCTGCTAGAAATCCACAGAGCAATTTTCAACTCCAAGCCACTTCTAATCCACAAGTTTTCCAAAATCTAGCAGAGCTTAATTTACCAACTAGACTACGAACCCCTACTAATAACAACGTTAACCACGAAACTAAGGTGAATAATAATAATGATATTAATAATGATAATGATAAAAGTGCTAATGATCTTTCAAGAGTTCTTGAGCCTACACAAGAAAAGGCGCCAAAGAAACGGAAAAGAAATACAAAGTCTAAATCAAGAGATACGCAGCCTGCAACTAACTCTTCATTCATACTTCCTGTACCTAATATTTTACAGAATGACGAGGAACATCCACCAGTGAAGATGTCTCCAAATCCATCAAATTTCCGATCTTCCACCGCCCTTGCATCTAGTTCTACTAATTTTATTACAGTTAACAGATCCTCAGAAGAGGAAATTTCTTCTGAATTGAGACGAAATACTGTTCAGCCTAGAAACACATATTTTGCATCTGAACTCGACCAGAACATGCAAGTATTGAATGATAGCAATAATGTAACAAATACCAAAAAAAAGAGTAAGAAAAAAGCTGAAGACAGGATCATTAAAGATGAGGATGATGATAATTTTCAAAAACCTTTCAAAATTGCTTCTGATGCAAACTCTACAACTTCTTTGGCAAATGGTATCAATGATATTACTGTTGAGCACCCCGTGAAATCCGAACTATCAAAATTCAAATTGGAAAGAAGTTTGAAAACCATCGCGGATATATGGAAAGAATACGAGTATGGACTCAATGAAAAACCACCATTACGACTTATGGAGATCAAATATGGCACCAAATGGAGAAATGAAACGGAATCTCGTACTTTCTTGCGAAGAAAGAAAATTTACGAAGCTATTGAAACTGGGAAAAGTAAGGGGTATACCGAGGAGCAGGTGATTAGCGAATTAGAAGAATTCCGCACCTATGATATCAATGGAACGATGAAGAAAAAACCACTTTCTTGGCTCTGCTCTAACGTGCCCTCAAAGTACCTTACTTGATGAACCTTTGCTATAACTGTACTATAGAATCTAGCCAATAAACTACCACCTTGTTAGTATTATTCGTGAACACGTGCAAGTCTACACGTGAGTCTCATCCCGATTTTTACCAATAATCAACTATCTTTCAAATCAGTTTGGAAAAGCTCCCTAGAAGTGAATAATATAACGTTTTGTGGCTCAAATTCTCGAAAACAATTCACACTTCATTTTTATTTAATTCACAATTTTTCCGAGCTTTGAAACATCGTGATAATGTCTCCAGTTGAGGAAAGAAAGAGGTCGGCATCGCCAGGTCCAAATGAGAATATTGATAACAAGAAACATCAAGAAGCTCCAGTAACGGCTGAAAATGAAGAGGAGCAACAAGAAAAGCCATCGAAAAAGACTAAGGCTCCCAAACAAATTCGCAGACGATACAAAATCAAAGCCCCAGAACCAACTTCACCATTGGGAGTTCTTCAACATGAAATCGAACAGATATTGAAGGAACATAATCTTGAAAAAGATCAAATAAAAAACGATATGAATGTAATTCTTAACGATAAAGAGATCGAAGACAAATTTCATAGAGAAGTCAAGTCTGTCAAGATTTTAAGCTTGTTATCCAATGGTGATGGTATCTCATTAATCCCCCACCCTGAAGACGAAACCAAGAAGCAAATTTGTATTGTCCCATTTGGCTTGCCAGGAGATGAAGGTACCGTGAGAGTGTTCAAGACACATCCATTATATGTGGAATCGGATTTGTTGGAAGTTACCAAGGCCTCACAAGATAGAAACGACAGTTTGATCAACTGTCGCTACTTTGGAAGATGCTCGGGATGCCAGTACCAAAATGTCGATTACAAGCAACAATTGGTCTTCAAGAAACAAACCATCGAAAATGCATACAAGTTTTTTGCTCCTAAGCTGACCAAAGCCGGAGCTTTGCCTCTTGTTGACGAGACTCAACCTTCACCATTGCAATACACATACAGAACCAAATTGACCCCTCATTTCAGTTTGCCATACAAGAAGACTGGCCAAGATTTAGACTACAAGCCTAATTTAGGATTTGGTGCTAAGGGTAGACCAACATGGAGAAAAGACGTTGAGATCGGCAGTGGTAGCATCATTGATATTGAGGAGTGTTCCATCGGAACTGAAATTATCCAAAAAGGTATGAGCAATGAAAGAGTCAGATTCGATAAGGAGTTCAAGAAGTACCGTAAGGGTGCTACGATCTTGTTGAGAGAAGATACTGAGCTTGCTTCTGGAGATCTCACAAAGCCAGGATCAACCGATGAAGATGGCAATAAAAACACAATTGAGGTCACCGTTAATGACACCAAGTTAGTAAAGTCTTGTGTGACTGACTTCAGACAAATTGTGACGGAATTTGTTGACGGATACACTTTTGAGTTTTCTGCTGGAGAGTTCTTCCAAAACAATAACTCCATTCTTCCTTTAGTTACCGCATACGTGAGATCCAACTTAACCATTCCAAACTCTCAACCAGACGAGCCCAACTACTTGGTTGATGCTTATTGTGGATCAGGTTTATTTTCTATTACTTGTTCCACCAACGTTTCTAAGGTGATAGGGGTCGAGGTCTCTGCCGATTCTGTAAAATTCGCCGAGAGAAACGCTAAGAACAATAATATCGAAAATGCTACATTCATTAAGGGTAAGGCTGAGAAGATTTTTGAAAGTATTGACACCCCATCCAATAGAACTTCCGTTATCTTGGATCCTCCAAGAAAAGGGTGTGATGATGTGTTCTTGAACCAACTCTCTGATTACCACCCCGCCAAGATCGTTTACATCAGTTGCAATGTCCATTCCCAAGCCAGAGATATCGACTGGTTTCTTCATAAAACCAAAAACGGTTCAGACTATGTTGTGGAAAGTATCAAAGGATTTGATTTCTTCCCACAAACCCATCACGTTGAAAGTGTGGCAGTATTGACCAAAATCAAATAAATTTAATGTGCTTTTAACTACCCATGGAAATGGTAAACGAAATCATTACGCCATTTGTATTACACGTAATACACCAATAGCATTGACCATATAATATTACATACTCTAATCATACCTAAGAGATTTTCTTGTTGTATGCAGTACGTTTCGCAACCATTTCTACAATCAGTTTAAGAGTAGAGGCCATCTTCCAACAGATACCTGGTAAAGTCCGCAACTAAATTGTAAACATCACTTGAATTGTTAAGTATACTGCAAGAAATACCAAATTGCTGAAATTTTAGATAAAAGCAACAAACTAGAATTCATCTGGATCACCACCAGAAGAAACTCTAATATGGCCATACTACCATCGAAATCAAACTATAAAAACAATCTTAAACATCTGGCTTTCTAAAAACCATTTCTTGGATTTTACAGACCCCCAGATATTAGTAGAAGCTTAATAACCCAAGCTTCCAGTGAACTACCACCAATGGACAAACTTGTCAATATCACGTGTACTAGGGCTTCAGCCCTCGTCCATGTTTTTACCTCCCTTCACGACCTACATGCAGGAAAACCCGCACCGCAATACTAGCACCTACTGGCTCGCCTATGTTGAGATGAAAAATTTGTTGATAAGTTCTTATTCTTCAGTCACATACTATAGTCAGCCAAAATGGAAAACGACAAAGGTCAATTAGTAAGTAAACATGGTCCTGTTATGGGTGTACAGATGTCAATATAACCAGTGAATCTGGCATGTGTTGTCAACAGTTGGAACGTTAAACATGTCGTTTGCCAACATGGAAGAAAACCCATGAAAGTTAGTCAAACGAAAAGAAAAATGGAAAATATATGCCAATAACATCGAAGGCCAATAGACCACTTTCTCGCAATATTCAAGTCAACCGAAGTATCCTCCATCTTTCGGCGTCCACATAAGTCCTAGTGACTATACCGAATATCATGAATTATGACTACTGAGACAATCACACATCGTACAACTATTCAATAACTAGAAGTGATACTAACATCGCAGGTCGAATTATACGTCCCAAGAAAGTGTTCTGCCACTAACAGAATCATCAAGGCCAAGGATCACGCCTCTGTCCAAATCAACATCGCTAACGTCGATGAAGAAGGTAGAGCTATCGCCGGTTCCAACACCACCTACGCT
Organism: Suhomyces wounanorum; assembly: GCA_030568695.1. Lineage (NCBI taxonomy): Eukaryota > Fungi > Ascomycota > Pichiomycetes > Serinales > Debaryomycetaceae > Suhomyces > Suhomyces wounanorum. The sequence goes on from JAJMGL010000007.1 coordinate 36,634, forward strand.
CTCTCCGGTTACATCAGAGGTAGAGGTGAAGCTGACGACTCCCTCAACAGATTGGCTCAACAAGATGGTTTGTTGAAGAACGTCTGGTCTTACTCCCGTTAAGTTCATGTATAATTTAATAACATAATAGGAAGAACGCAAAAGCACAACGCAAACCCAATGTAAACGAAAGTTGTAGTATTATGCTGTCCAGCGGTCCCAAGATGCCAAGCAAGGCTTTCACTATGTGATGTAAAACTTGCAATTCAACACTGATTCGGTGCAAACATCATTGGTGCTACGGCTTCTAAGAGAAGTTACACGGCACTCACTGTGAAAGGGATGTCATAGCGAGGTTGTACAATGCAAAACGAACTGATCTCCTATTAAAAATATTAAACTTCGTGTGGTACAATTGTAAATAATGGAAGGCTGCCCCAACTTTAACCCACAGAATATGCTTTAAGGATTAACATCGACTCACTTAAACTATAGGCTTTTCATGAAAAATGCATCTGAGATATAAACTTTGGTAGATGGAAATAAGCTTTTGTTGAAAAAAATTGAACGTTCTACAATGTTCGGTTTTTGTTACAATCGATTCAAAAAATAAAAGACGTCACTGCAAACTCAATTCCTGTGTTAACCTCAAAAAAATTTTAACCAAGACCGAAACTAAGAAATGGCGATGATGTAGCATATCAATTGCCGTATACTGAATTAGCCCGAGGTTATTGTTAATGTGGCTCTACAATAATTAAGTGTGTATCGGCGGGGCAGATGTAAACTGAAAAATCTGAAATTGGTGAAAAAGTAATAAAATCAATTAAGATAACAATTGTGATTTAATTGATAAGATATAATTGCCGAATGTCTCTCTATTAGTAGCTTTTGCTTATTCTCTTAAACTTTTCATTATGACACTCAGCAACCCAACCTCCGTGTACATTACCACAGCAAATCCGAAATTATCTGATCTCGTTAATTGCTTCTTGTTGGGGCCAAAGCTCAATTTGTGGGGATGGTTTTAGTTTTCCATCTCGGGCTAGTCTTGTGCAATTGGCTGAGTCAACGAGTCAAATCCGCGTAGTACTGCCATTCCAATGGTTGTGGGTTGGCCCTCTCGATGGCAAGCACCTAGTTTCATTCCACACTAAACCTGGATTAGATTAGTACAGTTGTCTATACGTCGATTAAGCTCTCAATCCACGGAACATTTATTTATGGGGCAGTCTTGGCAACAACTAGCATAAAACCATAAAATCCGACCTCCTATTCGGACTTGGAGCCCAGTCACACCAAGGCTCGCTATTCTTGGCCTTTGCTACCTGAAAGGGTGCCAAAATGATTACATCAACAGAAAAAATGTTAATTTTCGGTCTCGCTAGAACTTGACAGTAGAAGAATTCTAATTATCCGAGAGCAAAGGCCAAAGTTTAAATGCCAGGGTTCGGGTAATCCCTATTCTTTATTGTCCATTATGGCATATAATTGTTGTTGAATCAATTACCTCGTTTTGCCAGGGTCTACCCACCAGATGTCATGGGGGCTTGTGGTGGGCTTCTGGGGTTCTATCGGGAACTTTTCCCGATTAGGTATGCCGCAACCCCATCAAGTTCCGCCATAATGGGCCACCCATAGTGTCTGGAATCACCCCTAACATCCTCCCACCACCTACATTAATAGAAAATTGTCCTTTTACACCCATTACCATGTTCGGCTTCTACCAGCCCCATCATCCCCAACAACTGACCAGGGCACACACACGTCCTGCATAGCACCCACCACATACCCCGTAAACTCCCAAAACATTACCTGGTCCCACCATTCGAGGAACTTCGGACAAAAGTCATTGACAGGCCCTTTTCAGCCGCCATGAATGCCATTGTCACCCTCTTATACGACCCTGCTTACTTGCCCGGTGCTTTGGCATTGGGTATCAGCTTGAGGTCCATTTTTCAACTCCGGCCCAGTGCCCTCCACAACCTTTCACTTGCGGTGTTGGTTGACACATCCAAGTTTACACCGTCACAATTGCTTCTTTTGCTCGAGTATTGGGACGAATTGATCGAAGTTAAGCCCTTGGAGTCCCAATTGTTGGATAAGTTGAAGTATGACTTGAACAGACCAGAGCTCAACAAAACATTCACCAAGATCTTGCTATGGAACTTGAACTACGAAAAGGTGTTGTATCTCGACGCAGACACCTTGCCGACTGTCCCCTCCACAGACAGCCAAGGGACCATCCTTGACCTTTTTCTGCTCGACTTCCCTCACAACAAGGTCCTCGCTGCTCCGGATAGCGGGTTTCCGGATATTTTCAACTCGGGAATGATGTTGTTACGTCCCAACTCGTTTGATTACAAGGCTTTGGTGGAATTGGTCCAGGAACTGTCGACAAACTCCGAGATCTCTTTCGATGGTGCCGACCAGGGCTTGCTCAACCAATATTTCAACTCCAACCCCGACTGGGTTCGCCATGTTGGGGTGATTGGAGGAAATGTAGACACCGCAGGACGCTTCAGCAACTGGGTGAAATTGCCATTCATGTACAATGTGACCCCTTCAGCTGAATACCAATATCTTCCCGCATTCAAGCATTTTGGAGGATACGGAAAGGCTCCTGGTGCTCCAAAGGATGAATCAGTGATAACACCTTCTCAGCACGAACAATCTGCTTCTTCGATTGCATCAGCAAACCAAGCTCTATCCAGTTACGGAGCAGCTGCGTTTTCGTATTTTGGCGAAACTCATATTAGATTGGTACATTACATCGGACCCACTAAGCCCTGGAATAGATCATACTCTTCCAGCGATGCATGGTGGAGAGTTTGGGAACAAAGATTCGGCACAAAGTCCATCAATGAAGTCATTTACCCTCCTACAGACATCAAAAAGGTCCCCGAACCAGAAACCATTGAGTCACTCCAGGAAAAGACACAACATTGGAATTTAGAAGAGAAAAAGGAAGAAAAAGAAGAAAAGAAGTACGAGGATCCTTTCTCAGCTTCCAAACTTTTAGATCCACATAACTATAAAGAATTCGAAACTGTTGGAGTTTCAGAAGAAAATCACTGGGACCCCGCTACTCAAGAGCCTCCAAGTGGTTCTTCTCATCAAGTAAATCAGGATTTAATTGATGGTATGAAATCTTTTACAAACTCTTGGGATACTGATAACCAGCCAGAAAGCAGCAAGTCGAACCCTGAGCAACCCAACACCGAAGGGATCTCTCAGGAACCAGACAACGGGTCTGAATACCCTGAGAATTATTCAGAAACCTCTAGTGATCCACCCCAAGATGCCGATGGTGCTGGATTGTATGAATTTGTCAAGCCCGAGAGAATATTTGAGGGCGAAGACTACTACCCTAAACATAAATTGCATGAATTAGCAAAAGAGACCCAACAAGTGGAAGAATTGCAGGACGCCAATGACCAGGATGAAGTATTTCAATCTCAATCTCCATCGACAAAGCCCGAACCTGCGACCCCCACCCTTTCGGTATTAAATAATGTTGCTGATAAATTGCAAGGATTAGTTGATGGAGAGGAGTCAGGAAAGGAAGAGGAGGACGCAGATTTTGAAGATCCGGCAGCTGAAGAATTTAATGCTGCCCCCAAATTATTCCCATGGGAGTTTAGATCTAGATCTGGCCCCGAAAGAGTGTTCGATTAGGACATTACTGCTGAATCACTAGATGGTTGATTTTCCATTTCGCTCTTTCGCAGCCATGAATAGACTCATATTTAGCAAAAAGAAAAATATCACCCAAGTTAAGAGCATGGCTTACTCTTCTGCTCAGCTTCAAAACACAATTGTATTTCATCTTTCGTTTATACACGATTTGCAATAATTATGTTGTAGTTGTGGGCTCAACCCATCCAAGGGAGGAATTGTAAAATATTGATGAAAAATTGGCCAATTGGTGCGCTTTAGTAAGGTCCAAGGTTTATATTCTGGTAGCATTGGTCGCTAGCAAAACTGTATATTTGGTGAGTTTCTCTTATCAATCAATAAGAATTCAGCCGCATCGCAATTGATCCGAAGAGATACCACTAAAAAGCCATCAACAAGACGCAAATGGTATTTGGCCGGGGAAACAGGCCATTGGCAGCTTCGGGGCCCCTATGTCACCACAAATGTCCCGAATCTCTTCCAAATGTGTACAAATCTGGGAAGGTGAACAATTATTGTGACAATTGTTGCTGTTCATCGCAAGTGCGTAAATGCATTTGATGTGCATCAGATCAACCACAAAACACCGGTACAAGTAAAACAAACTGAACAGGCAAAATGTGCTTCAAAGTGTTTCCAGTATCCAAGCTTTCCATCATCCCAAATGGAACACATGGTCCAATTACCAACAATAAACCATCTCTATTTGATTCTGTTGGCCTTTGTGTCACTTGCCCATCGCATTACCCGGACAAGAAAATTTTACAGCCCATTTTCAGAAAGCGAAAATTATCAATCTTTTCTCTATCAATTACAACATGGCCTCCGAAGGTATTACTGAAATCGACTCCGGTTTGATCGAAACCAATTACGACAATGTCGTCTACAAGTTCGATGACTTGAACTTAAAGCCAAACATCGTCAGAGGTATTTTCGGTTACGGTTACGAAAACCCATCTGCTATTCAACAAAGAGCCATCTTGCCAATCACTGAAGGTCGTGATGTTTTGGCCCAAGCCCAATCAGGTACCGGTAAGACTGCCACTTTCACCATCTCTGCTTTGCAAAGAATTGACGAAACTTCCAACACCACCCAAGCCTTAATCCTTGCTCCAACCAGAGAATTGGCTTTGCAAATTAAGAATGTCATCACCAGCATTGGTTTGTACTTGAAGGTGACTGTTCACGCTTCCATCGGTGGTACTTCCATGCAAGACGATATCGAAGCTTTCAGATCCGGTGTCCAAATCGTCGTGGGTACTCCAGGTAGAGTTTACGACATGATCGAGAGAAGATACTTCAAGACCGAGAACGTCAAGATGTTCATCTTGGATGAAGCTGATGAGATGTTGTCTTCCGGTTTCAAGGAGCAAATCTACAACATTTTCCGTTTGTTGCCAGAAACCACCCAAGTCGTCTTATTGTCCGCCACCATGCCTCAAGACGTTTTGGAAGTTACCACCAAGTTCATGAACAACCCAGTCAGAATCTTGGTCAAGAAGGACGAATTGACCTTGGAAGGTATCAAGCAATTCTTCATCAACGTCGAATTGGAAGAGTACAAGTTCGACTGTTTGTGTGACTTGTACGACTCTATCTCCGTTACCCAAGCCGTCATTTTCTGCAACACCAGATCTAAGGTCGAATTCTTGACCACCAAGTTGAAGGCTGAAAACTTTACTGTCTCTGCTATCCACGCTGACTTGCCTCAAGCTGACAGAGATACCATCATGAAGGAATTCAGATCCGGTTCCTCCAGAATTTTGATCTCCACCGATTTGTTGGCCAGAGGTATTGATGTCCAACAAGTTTCCTTGGTTATCAACTACGATCTCCCAGCTAACAAGGAAAACTACATCCACAGAATCGGTAGAGGTGGTCGTTTCGGTAGAAAGGGTGTTGCCATCAACTTTGTCACTGACAGAGATGTTGGTATGATGAGAGAAATTGAGAAGTTCTACTCTACTCAAATCAAGGAAATGCCTGCTGACATTGGTGCTTTATTCAACTAAGCGGTGTGTAATCTAGTGTTCATTACATGGTCTAAGAGAACCAATGTAGCTTTGTAGTATCTTAGTATAATAGTATCAATGTGGTAACTATTATGTTTTTCCAGTCACGTGGACCAATATGTTAGTTTCATAAGCTAACCTTTTGTGTTACTCCTTAATGACCTTTCCTTTCAAACCATGAGTTACCTGATGCCCGGGGCTTTCCCTTCTTTGACTCCACAACAGCCCAGCATACCCACATCCGCCAGAGAAGCGTCATTTTCAACTACGGATGCGCAAGAATCGGAAACTTTCCAACTACAGCAACAGTTTTACGTGAAATCTCGCCATCAATACGATATATTAAACCATCTACAAATCCTAGTTTATGTACTATCAGGCTACCAATTTATCAAGTACTGTCATGTTTCATGTGCTTTACCGTTGATGCTTCATATATCGCTTCAATGGGTCATCAACCTCTTATCCGATAAGAATACCACCTTCATCCAGTACATGGAACAAGGAGGAACCCTTACTCAAAATCTGATAGCAGAGCATCGTCGAAAAGGAAGAATAATATTGTGCATGATTCTCTATTTCAAAACATTAGTTTTGATTGCTTACCATTTTTTGCTGGTGTTAACATGGTTAATTCCCTTGGTTGATGCAGATCAGTTGCATACTATTGAATATGGAACATACGAATTTATTTCGTTCATAGGAGAACAAGTGCCTAGTATATCGAGTGACACAGGCTTAGTCACGAAGTTTGTGAAATTAGGATTCCCGCAATTGGTGGTATCGGAATTGGCCCTACTTTTCATTCAGTTGATATACCTTCAAGCTACATGTTACCAATATACTAATGATAGAAATCCTGCGGATGATGAAGTATTTATTATTCGTGAGTTAACGAACCCTTCCACCAAAAATGCAAAATTTACTCATAAAGAAGATCCACCATGTGTTCTCAAAATTAAATTATACAATGTTTTTCGCCAAGAAGCATTTGTTCTCGATGAGTAGAAAGACTTAATGATTATGATAATAGATACTACAAACTCTGGAAGAGTTGAAATATTTAATTCAGAACCACGAAAATTATAATTGATTAGCATCAGATACTTAAAATCTCAATACATACATTTTACGCAAATCTTTTGAACATTAGCAATCTATCTTTGAGAAAAATCAATTGTTCAGCCAGTTTTTCAATTGAAACTCCTTGTTTATCTGTGAATTTTCTCATACTGGGGTGTGAGAGACTGAAAAAACTGGTTCCATTTTTTAAGGTGACATAACGAGCCATAAATGTGTAAAGCAGTCCAGATCATTGGCTGAAAGTTATATTTTCAATAGTATAGCTACCCTTAGTAGTTTCTATTATACCTATTTGAAATGCTAACCTATCTCTACCCTTGACCATCTTATCAAGAGTCTCATCAGCAATGTTAAGCACTACATGGATCATTCCAACATGCAGGCTGTACTTAGTCTTCAATGCATTTCAATGCTCTTGATTATATTCATTGATTAATTCGAGACTGAAGGTACAAAGAAAATTTCTTACCACCATTTGGATAAATAAGTGCATCGATGGGTTTCATAGTTGATGCGTAAAAGAATGCCAAAATAAATTAATTCTTTATGCAAAAAGTAAGAGTTTCATCCATCTCTTCCTTGGTGAAATTAGCTACATTGAAGAACCATTAAGCTTCACAAAACGAATACACCTGTATGTAATTAATTCATTCCATTGCTAGGGAAGTCAAACTTGGGGTGTAATGAAAAAAACGTATTCCATGAATGGAAGGAAACCTGGAAGTTTTGGTAATCAAGATTCCATGAGAGATTGAATAAAGCTTGGTTTAAAGAAGGAATAATAATCACCTACTTTGAGTAGCTGGCAAGAGGTTGGCATCTCTCTATCTATCGAAGAGGTATTCAACCACTTCAGTTGCGTTTTCATGTAATGATAATCATCAACAATTCATGAATTTTCTTACAATACATTCCATCATTCAACCAGTGATCAAAGATGATAGTCAAGTGTTTTTTGTTGTCACTAGTTTCAAAATCCATAACTCACACAAAAGGAACACTCCCTTCTACAATTCGTGATACCATGTAATTAATCTTGAAAGCTGATTTCGAGCTTTTCTACTTGATAAAGGAGTCTTCGAACCTTATTTTCTTAGTATTGAACAATTCTCGTGGATTGTTCTTAGCCTTGAAAGAATTGGATATGATAGTAGCAACAATAGATTTGTAGTGTAGGGGAGTGATGTTGAAATTTCTGCACTCGTCTAATCTGTTGAGATCTAGATGAACCTCTCCCAATATGACCTTCCTGGTTAACTTAGTCATGAAGTGAACTGTTGATAAAGTAGAATTGAATCCTAATACAAATTTAGAATAAAATAATTTTCATGACCAGTTATTTTACTCTTGAGTCTAATTATACCACTGACCCTGATCATAAAACACCTCTGTTCTTCTAATTACACCGATCACAGTCTGGAGCTGGGACTCATCTGTGCTCATAATGCATAGAGTACAAACCCGAGTATAGAGGAATATCATGTAGAAAAATGGTTTAGACAGATACTGATATTGCCTTAACTCACGTTCTAATTATTCCCGAAAACATCAAGATCTCCCTTATATTAATATAAGGTGCTTTTATTTGTTAAACTTACGTTGATTACTTTAGACACCTATGATGAAACACCTTAGGGTGATAGAAGTCCATTATTGAGTATGTCTCTAAAAAAATCGGGCATCTGACACTGCTGAGTACGTTATTTCAAGTCCTATAAGTGCCGAAGTCTGAAGTTTAAAGGTGTATCAATTAACTAGATGAGCGACGCAACCTTGAAGTACAATGCAGATAAGGTTTGTCCGTATAAAGTTCCTATTAAATTTGGCCTTTAGTCTGCGATTGCAAAAACCTATTTCGATCTCTAGGCTCCCAATCAGGAATGGGATAATACCCACACTGCAATACTCTAGAAATTCACACTTTCCTTATTAACCTCTTAATAATATACCCACTGATAAGCCAACACAAAAGGTTAAAAATTAAATGGATCTCTGGTAAAGAAATGAATAATATCAGAATACTGTCATAATACTTATGGGTGTCATGCATAGATCAATTACCCAAAATGTTTGAGTATGGAACGACTCTCGATTATGAATTATTTTATGATGTCAACTTAATTCGCTTGCAGATAACAGAGATGCTATCCCCTACTGTATCACCTATGGTCAACTTGTGCGAGTTGAGACATACGAAGCAAACCTTGTGAAGTAGTAGTGGAAAACACCCTTTGTACATGCCATTTTGAGCCGGGTAGTGAGGATCGAGTTTAGTGCTTTGGTAGTTATAATAGAATATTTCTTAAGTTGCACAATGATGGTCTAACTCAGAAACCATGATAATTTAATTAATTTAGTTTGGCAATGGAATTCAGTTAACTATGAAGTGAACTGTATCTTCGATTAGTTTTAGAGTAACGGGATGCTCTTCAAAAAGTATAGACTGACTTAAATGGAGCAATCCGAAATTATCTCACGATAGCATAACCCATGTTTTACTTCGTACATTTTGAAATACAGATGATCCATTGAAGAATATAAACCGCATACTTGGTATTGGAGAGTAAATCCAATTAAATTGAAAATGCAATAACCCAAAAAAAAATTGATCTGGTTTGGGTATGTAAAACTGCACTAAAGTCGCATCCATATCTAGAAGGACCTTTTTAGTTGTTGGCAATGAATTCAAGAACGTCCTTCTTAAATTGTTCTGGGAACCTGTCAATTGCAACGCCATGCTCATCAGTAATTTTTCTGATAGCAGGGGTATGAGCAAGTGAACAGTTCAATCCATTGGCTTTGGTACTCGTAACACTCATGACAAAATTAAGAAGAACTCCAGTATTCTGGTTGAAAATCATATCATCAATAGAATAACTACCCTTTGAAGGCTTCACCACTCCTATGTTGGACATACCCAACATATCTCTACTCTTCATTATTTTGCTAAGGTACTCAACACCGAAATTTATCATAATACGAGTAAGTGCATACTGCAGTGCACATTTCAGCTTTAAGGCTTCTCTAATTCTCCTGTGTGTTTTCTTGATCACTTCCATGGGTTGATCTGACACGGGGGGCAATATAATCAACTCTTGGCAAAGTAAAGTTCCAAAGACATGAGGATCCTTGGGAATAAAATTCCTACCATTGATAGGGATGAGATGCTGCTTAGAAAAATACTGTTTTCCATCTTTAGGGAACACAAGGGACTCGATCGTCTTCATTGATAAAGTATGAATGAAAGGTGTCAATGTGAAGTCGTTCTTTCTGCAAAAAGTAAGAATTTGATCTAATTCCTCGGGGGTGAAGTTAGTAAGAGAGGCAAAGCTATCAAGATCACGGACAAATTCACCTCCAGTGAATTGAGACATTCCCTTGATACTAGGGAAGTCAGGGTTGGGGTTGAATGAAGAAATATATTCCATGAAAGGAATGAAACCTGGGATTTTTGGCAAGACTGATTCAATAACCGATTGGAAAAAGTTACCTTGAGCAATTGGGTGCGAATCAGCGGAGGGAACAGGGGTTTCTGGCAAGTACTTAGCGTCTCTTTCGCTATCAAAAATATACTCAACTACATTGGTTTCATTTTCGGCCAAAGATAATTCTTCCACTAATAATTCATGAACCAATTTTCCTGACAATGCATCATGTAAGGAATGATCAAAGATGATAGTTAAATATTGTTTTTTGTCACTGGTTTCAAAAACCTTGATTCTCCATAATGGAAGCTCATAGCCTCCTAATTCAATCTTTATAGAACTCATTTCATCCAAACCGTTGGTTTGAAACTTGTCTACCTTGACAAAGGTAACAACATCGTCAAATTTCAACTTGTTTGTTGTGAACAATTCCCAGGAATTGTTCTTACGCTTGAAGTTATAAGAAAGGTAGATATTCTTGCATATCAAAGACTTCAATGCACTGGACAAGATAGCAGCATCAAAAGGTTTGTTATACCTAACAGTAAGGTTAAAATTTCTGTACATATCAAACCTGTTGATATCAAGAAGATGATTCTCAAATGCAGAGGCTGGTCTGGTTAACTTGGTCATGACGAATTGGATTGTTGATGAAGTAGGAATGAGCTCCACACTAAAAGGTGGAAGTGAAGGACCTTAATAGTTTTTGATCTTCCTATTTGTAATACAAATCGGGGAATGATTAGCTAATCAAGCTATTGTGCTTGCAGATCTTTTGAAAACGTCAAAGCAATTTCTCGGTGATCAAACTTTTCGCATCCAATTGTGTTGGTTAACATAGAGTGACACTCCAGATGAGAGAAGCGAGAGCTTCTATCAAATACTGTAGAATATATGGCGATTAAAAACAAGAGTACATGCCATTTTCATTTCGTGGCAGAAAACTGCAACACAGTATTCTGTCAATTGTTGTTCGGACTTAACGGATTGGAAACCAAATCAATTCCATGAACCGAGGGCCAAATGTGCTCGAAGGAGGTCTAGGAACATGTGTTTCACCAATGTAGATCGGCAGCTAACAAGTGGATATTGAGATACATTATTGGAGCTTGATATGAATCCTTTGTCACATTCTGTAAATTGATCAATTCTTACGATCTGCAGTTCTGTTGTTTAATATTGCTAAGTGTAATCTAAGCAACCTAATATGGGCCATACCACACTCCAAAAAACAAAAAAGAAGAGGAATAGCCCAGTTACACAAGATAGTACTTCTTTGGGTCCTTTTGTATAAGAAGTCGCCCGGATAACATCTTCACTATTCTGCTAGTAATGAAGAGTAAGTATAGATGAATATCTTTCAAGATGAAAATTTGAGGGTGGAACGACCTGCGGTTGCCAATGGTTTACTGCCCCTGTAAATCATTATTGTCCTAAAATGGTCCGGTACAGCTCCTTCTGTGGGTATCTTGTGAGAGCTAAGCTGCTTCAAGCGAATGAATGCTATGCCCTGATATGCTAGGATTATTTTTGGTAGCTTCCAGATAATAGATAGTGCGTCCACTGAAATGTGCACATGTAGTGAAGAAGTGGAAATGTACCAATGTATGAACAATTAGAAGATTTTTTCTTGAAAACCAGGCCAGCAGATACACATATCTCAAAAATGTAGGAAGATGTTTCATTATCAAGAAACTCCCTCGTTAAGACTATTTACTCTACATACATCTGCAATTAACAGCAGATTGGATTTTTGCAGTAAACTTCTCGAGTAGTTTAGGTGTGGCATTCTGTGACAAGATAACCAGACAACATGGATCATGAACAAAGTTTCACATATCCCCAGTGGAAGAATTGAAAAATTTGCCAAGGTGGATTTTCATAAAATCAAGCAAAATCTAGACATAAAAAAACCTCTTTGATTCTTCGAGAAGATAAAATCTGTGAAAAACAGGGTGTATTATTTACTGAAGACAAACTATTAATGTAAAGTTTTCTGTCTTTTTCATATGAAACAATATTAATGAATAAGTTTTGCATTAATAAAGGTATTTTCTGCCTTTATCTAACTTTCCAACCGTGAAATAAAACAGATTGTCATGGGAGCTAACTCATTGGATTTTGATTTTTAAGTGACTCCAGAGTATTAAATGTGTGAATTATTTGCAATTTTTGCATGATCAGCCTCAAACCAAGATTTCTAAACGACACAACGGAATCGTGGTTATTGCATTTCATTTCGCAATTGACCCTTCATCAAATTGTGAGGTACATTTACGAATGAAAGAGAAACCATAAAACCAATTGCAATGAAGAGCATGGGGATCTTCAAAAAGAACCCAAGAGGGGCAAGTTAATCAGAATTTCGCCAGCTGCTGCGATAAATATCATACAATTACAGAATTAATACTCTGTTTGATAGATCAATAACTATTTAAATGCAAATAGTTATCTATTCAGAGATATAAAAGAATACTGTTATACCGAAGAAAGCATAGTCCTGTACGTTATGAGGTTAAAGATTCACTTAGTGATCTAGTTACCACCTTGGATATACTTGATTACATAATAGTATTGAGCACTTGGAAACTAACTATGCCATCCACACTGTGATGATATTATTTTCTCTTGACAATTCAGGATCTTATTATCATCTACAAACTTCCACCATATAGATTGTACAATGTTGGAACAATGAAAACGTTTGTTCGATATTCATCTCATTATATGAGTACCAAGTGGTTAAAACAACCACTTTCCATTGGATATCCTGGCATTAATTTGACTCAAATTCACAATAGTTTATTTACAGAAAATAAAATAAATCCCCATGATTTGTTTAACAAAGAAAACGGCACAGTTCAAAGCCAATTATGGGATAATTTATCATATGAAGAGTACTCAAGATATCAACAATTGGCATCCCAGCAGAGCCCAGAACCAATTGTTGAAAAACCAGAAAGAAAGACTGGTATCGATTTATTCCAAAGTCTTATGAGATACAAGTCCAAGATAGGCTTGAAACGTGCTTGGGCTAGAATTTCAAGGGATAAAAGAATCCCATGGGAGAACCAAAGCGAGTGGCAGTACCAACAGCAACTCCGAATCTGGAGGGGATATGAGATAGTTGAGTATTGTAAACGTAATCAAGATGAAGGTTGGTGGAACCCGTATCCTTCCCTGGGGTTGTACCCTTGGGAAATCATTAAGGATAAACTAAGGAAGAAATCCTCCCTACAGCTAGACTTGGATTATTATGATGTCATTATTAAGGAGGCATTTGGACGTAATGCTTCTAGAAAGGCAAAGCATATTTATTATACTGATTTGATTGACGAAGATCCCGAGGGCGGTTATAGCTGGGCAAAAGTCGACAAAATGTTTCATAGTTTATCCCCAAAAAAACGTGAATACTATCAATTGATGGAACAGAAAAGACAGGAACAGATCGAATTGATTAGATCTCCATATAAGACCTTGAGCTTTCATAATTTTCTTACTCAATTTAAAAGTGTACCCAGACCATTATTGCATGCAACCAGAACTTGGAACTCTATGACAGAGGAGCAGAAAAGACAGTATTTTCAAGCGGGACACAATATTTCAAACTCAAGAGCATACAAGGAACATCTTTTAGATGTTAAAACCGAGATCGTGATGGACTATATATATTACACATGTGGGGTCGAAGGTGTTTCTGGATATGACTGGTTATCGGATATGAGGCAGAAAACTAAGGGCCAAATATATTTAAACCAAGGCTACTTTCTGGGATCTTTGATGATTTAATGACTTCGCGATTAAGAAGATCATCAGTATTGTGGTTTGGACCATTTATTTGTGAACTAGAATCACAAAAAGAAAAAATGCACTCAATTGATTGACGTTAAATATATTTTCGAAAGCTGAAGTACATGAACAATCCAAACCATCTGGGAACTCAAATCATAAGTTCTAAAACTTCAAAAAAGCTTGTCTCAACTTCTGTATTATCCAACCATGCATTACAAAATAGATTACCTGTCCCAGTTTTTTTTTTTTACCTCCAATTCAATTACAATATCATTTAGATTATAGAAATCCATATTCAGGAACGTAGTGCATCCTGAGTTAAATTTGCATTGTGTGAATGAAATTAACTAATGCTTGAAAAGTGGGGTCAATAGAAGGCTGAATTTGGCCCAATCCTTGAATAGAAGGAAAATATTCGGACTTCGGCAGAAATTGGTTCCTAAAATAGCAGCATATTCCCCTCTGCGTAATCCGGATTGCCAAAGATTTTTACCTTGAATGGTTGAGAGTGTATTATTAAGCTATATGATGGTATTTTCTGATGGATGCATGATATTTTATCGTGTCACTTTATTGAAAAATGTGTCAAAAATTCAGCGAAACCATTAAAAAGTGTAATGTATCATTTCTTACTACGACATTGATGTCTACGAACCTGTTCATAATAGAAAAAAAGACTCGTTTCTAGAACGATTCACATCTACCACGATAAATTCTTCCACCTAACCATATTAACAGTGTATACAACAGGCATTTCCTAGTATGGCAGCACTGAAATATACAATACAGCGTCAGTATCGGACCGTCAATTGTAGAGCCAAGAAAGTGAATCTGTATCCTGTTTAATTAAGATTGATCAGATGGCTCTGGAGTTCTTCCAGAGTCAGAAATCCTTCAATTACGTAATCGAGCCTATATAACCTTGCCAAAACGCGTTCCATCAACAAAATTCTTCAATACGCGTAATGACTACTGACCAAGCTATCCACAACAACCAATCTGAGACTTTGCAAGTCTTCTTGAGATCCGAAAGAGCTACCTTACCAACCAAGGGTTCGGCCCTTGCCGCTGGTTACGATTTATATGCTGCGGAAGACTTTGTTATCCCAGGTCATGGTCAAGGTGCTGTGGCCACTGACATAAGTGTGATTGTTCCTTACGGTACTTACGGTAGAGTTGCCCCAAGGTCTGGTTTGGCCATGAAGCATGGAATTTCTACCGGTGCTGGGGTGGTGGATGCTGACTACCGTGGTGAGATCAAGGTCATTCTTTTCAACCACTCTGAAAAGGACTTTTCCATTAAGGCTGGAGACAGAATCGCCCAAATGGTGTTGGAGAAGATTGTCAACGCCGATATCAAACAAATCACCGCTGAGGAATTGATTCCAACTGCCAGAGGTGACGGTGCATTTGGATCTACTGGAAGATAGACGTGTCGCCGCACTATATACATTCATTGACAATTACGACCCCAAATTAATAAATAGATCAAATATAATTAAAAAAAAACAGATCAAATCATAACCCGTATCATGCCCTATGGGGAAGTTTCTTTAGTCTTGGATGCTTTTACTTCTGGAGACTCCTCAGACTTGGCTTTCTCATGCGTTTCAGTGATGTGCTTCTCTGCCTGATTATCATCCTGCTCAACCTTCATACCTTCAGTGGCTGCATCTTCGTATTCATCCAAATTGATGTTGTCCTTGACTTGGTTGACGGTATCCTTTTCTCTCAAGTTTTCTTCTTGAATCATTTCTTCTTGCTCCTTCAAGATGTTCAATTTCAACTTGGAATCGTCAGACAACTCCAACTTGGCGACATTGTAGACCTCATCAGGAATTGAAGATAACACCGCCAACAAGGCATCATAGTAACTTTCGATACTGTGTGAATTGTCACCGTATGTATAGGTGGAAGATAAAATCAAAAGGGTGGAAGGGATCTTTTGTCTCAATCTCAAGTCTAACCAGGTAGCCAAATCCTCTCTCAAACGTCCAGGAGAAACGTCAGTGGTTTTGATACCTCTTTGAGAACATGCAGTGTACAATTCAGGAATAGTCAAGGATTCGACACCTTCATAGTCAATTGCCTTATCATCCTTAATGATGTTTAACAAACGATGTCTGATCTGATAACGCAAGATAGAATCAGTACCAAATGGTCTTAATGACATGTACTTGGTCATGGCGACCAATTGAGGACGAGACAAGTTATCCAAGACTTGGTCATTTTTAAATAATCTAGCCACTTGAATCAAGTGTTCTCTAGTAGGATTCTTGCCCAAGGAAATGGTATGGAAAAAGGAAACGAAAGCTTCCTTTTCATCCTCGGTAATTCTCTTGGAAAGTTTAAGACCCGACTCTTCCATAGTCTTTTTGATGTATTCAGAGGCGGAAACACGGGCCTTAGATAGTTTGGCCTTCTTCTTGACCCGATCTTGCTTGGATTCATAGGTAGATGGCAATAAGTTAGGAAAGATCTTCAAGGCCACAGGAAGCAAGAGTTCGGCGAATGGAATCAAAATAAACATCGAAAAAGGCACCAATCTAATAACATCTACGATGGTTCTATTGAGTTGATTCGATTCCCTTCTGGATAAACCGTATCCTGACATTAATTTGAACAATAATTTGGTGGAAACCTTTATTTCATATCCCAACAACTTGGTACCATCCCAATAATGCTGGACTTCATGTTTTACCTTTTCCCATATAGTGGGCTTTTCTTGATCTTTTTGCGATACCTTAATCATATCTTTGTTGGTGGCTTTAGCCAAGGCATGGTCTTCTGGTATGTCCTTCCTTTCAGTTGAGCTGGACTGGAATCTTAGAAATGTTGGAGCGGATTGTCTATGCAAAAACGGTCTTAATGGGTAGCGGGCACGAGGCTTGAGGCCTCTTGCCACTGCTGTACGGCCCCCTCTTTTCAAGATCGGATTGAACATGGTAATGTGGCTCTATAAGTGAAATGATGGCACTAGAGTTCCACTTTTGAGGTGAGGAATGTGGGGAGGAAAGTACGCGAGTCACTGGGGAAGTCACTTGGATATAACTCCGATTCAAACGACCTGATATACGTGCAACGAGGTTGATGGGGGATACCTGATGAAAAGAAAAAGGAAAGTTGGTGGTGTGGAGGGATTTAAGTGGATGAAAAGTTGCCGGCTGTATGCAGGTCTCGGAACTGATGGCAAAGACACGCGCTACTTACTACCGAGAAAGTGCTGGTTAGTTCATAGACACATGCTGTACAAGCTGATGTGGGGTCAATTTGCCTTGTTCCACTACCAGCAGCGATTGGGTGAATTTGCCTAAATTTGACGATCCGTAACATCATTCGAAGTCTCACTATGAACCACGTTTTCGATGCGTACTACCAGTTTCTTGTATATAAAGTAATTACTGAGATTTACCATTGAGCCGTGGATGTCGGACATTTTGATGAATTGAATTGAGAATGAGTTTTGGGCAGCTGACAGAGAGTATGCTGAAATTTTTGTGGTTCTTTCTGGCAGAACGGGGTGTAAATGTTATAGTAATTGTAGTGATGAGAGTTGGTGAGAACGTGGAAAGCATCGGAAAGAAATATAGTGGAAACTTTTGAGAGTAGTGGAATATGCGAAAGAATCACTAAAAGTGCATGGAATGAAGTCTTTTGGTGAATGTTTAGCTTCCCGATAAAGAACATTGAACTTGTGGCATTTTTATGGGATTTTTGCCCGAATTTTTCAGAGCTTTTCATTGGCAAGTGCTGTTGCTTGCCTGCCCTTGAGTTTCTGCTGTGTATGTAACTTGCTAGTTTTTACGTTATGTAAAAGTATTGGCTAGACAAAAAGCGTGTTTTGAAACGAATGTGCTAAATATTAACTAAATGAATCAGTAGTTGTTTGACAAACCTTGTGTAAACCCTTCTTGCACATGAATTCTTTCTTCTATTAGTAACGAGAGCCATTATGCAACAATGATTTGCAGTAATGCATTGAAACCACTGAAAAGTCGACAAGGCTTTAATTTGCAATAATATTTGGACCCTTAATCGTCATTAATCTTACCTTGTTCCTTGCTATCACCATTAACACCAACAATAACTATCTTATCGATCACAGTGTGGTAGTCCTCGTCTTCACCATCGAAGAACAAGTTTAAGCTCTGGACATTCTGGAACCTCACAAACTTTAATTTACATTCGTACCATCCACCAGTGCTGTCGATTTTCTCAACGTGTGGAGCAGAATCCGAGGATGCATCATCAAAAGAGATAATTCCCGAGTTATTGGGCCACACCTTGATGAGATTTGGAGTTTGAGTCTCCTCGATATCATCCTCGTCCAATTGGATTCCTTCAGCTTTGGCCACCTTGGATGTCTTAATCCATACCGAATGTACCTTTGAAATGGTCAACAATGGAATGTAGAACAACATCTGAGAGTCTGCATCTGAATATATAGTCGATCCAGTCTTTCCAACCCTAAAAACATCCTTGACTTCGCCCTCGAAGAGAGGCATTGCATTTAATGCTTCGAAATCACCATAATGAATCAGCCCATTCAACACCTCAAAACCTTTTGGAACCTTGGATGCAATCTCGGCGTATTCTGGATCTGCGGCCACCTTTTCAACACCAGCTCCATTACCTGAACGGCCACTGGCCTCATCGTTCCTAGCTTTTTCATTGAGGGAGTCTAATTCCTTGATGAGATTGGGAATGTTTGCTCCTTGAACACGGGCCTTTTCACTTCCTGCTTCGTAGAACAAGAAAGTTGGTACACTGGTGATATTGTGACGGGTGGCAGCTTCTTGGTTGGCATCCAAGTCTACCCTCACAATCTCTACCTTTGCATACCTTCCATCTTCATCGTTGTACAATGCATCAACCATGGGCTTGATTTGCTCGCATGGTCCACACCACGAGGCGGTGTAATTGATTACCAAGTACTTGTTATTGGCGATGTAGTCGTCCAAGTCCTTTGCTGATTTGGCAAATTGAATCATAGATAAGTGGCGATTTTAATGTGCGATAATTACTATTGTACTATGAAGATGGTGAAAAGTTCACAAATTCACAATAGCAGAATTTTGCCCACTGACCATGAAAAGATTCTTGAAGTGAATCCGAGAATCACGGTTAAGGAAGTAGCAATTGAGCCTATACTAACGTTCTATTGTGTTTTGTCACCGAACCAGGTCAAGATTTCCTGGGTTGAATCACAATAATATATAGTAGACTAAGGTGGTGAGTATTTGCGAGATTTGCAATTAAATCTAGATTTGGGAGAAACTTGCCATGACGAACCATTTGACTTTCTAGTTTCAACTATAAAATTAAATATTCCAATCGATTTAGCTCCTTTACATCCATATTCCATAAGACTAGTTTTACCTAGAAGTTTGGTTGGCTTAAAAGTATAGTAATATTCCAAATTCCCAGAATTCTATACTGTATGGGATTTTTAGAGTTCAAGGATAATTTTTGTATTTTTATGTTCTTGTTGTAAGGGAAATCAATTGATGGTAAGTGGCATTGATATTTGACAGTGGTCCGGTGAGCTACCAATAGCATCAATCTACTAGTGTTTCAACCACAGCAAAAACATTTGTTCACAGCTATATGCTTGAAAACAATATTCTGTAATGAAGAAAACAGGCCATTATCGTAGATACCGCAAATTACATAAATACAACTACAAAGAGCACGTTTGGATTCATTGGAATTATTAGCAGAATTCAATTACTTTCTGATTAAACCTTTCTGCCACCAATTACAATTGAAAAATGCCTTCTTATCACTTTGTTCCCATTATTGGCGAAGATCTCAGCAAAGCCGTACACCAATGCTGCCAAAAAGACAGTTTCAACATCTCAATTAAGTCGAGAAGGACCTCTAGCACCAACCATATCAGGATATTCTACTTACATTCAATAGGGCTCACTAAGACTGGAAATTTGACATGTTCTCCTGAACTAACTCCCAATGTCCACCATCATGTCATGGATTGGAGGCCACTAATTCTTTTCACGCACCGACAACTCTCGCTATTTTGGTCGGTAATTTTCACACCACGTCAATTATTCCACCGGACCGCACCGCCTATCCATCGTGTACCCACCGCCATATAACCGTTGCACAGAAATAGTATGCAACCGTAGGGTAGCAACATTCCTATCATATAACAACCGTCAGTTCCACTTTTCAACACTTTCCATTATTATTGTTGGTCAAGTAGTCCACCCTCATCCTTTGGTCTTTCCCTAGTCAAGAAACACTACACTAATATAATCACCGGTTGTTCTCCTATCTGTCTCAGCTAGTCTATTGTTTTGTGGATTCAAGTACCCCGAGGAATAACATAGGAACAACGCAGGAACCATCCGAGAAATAACCCTTTGATTAAAGCCTGTCGTCCTTGAATCATTGCATCGCCGAAATAGTCACTACGATAACCGTTAAGCACATTCGTGTGGTATTCTTTATTTCTCATTCGGCCTTTTCGGATATACCACATACTTTCACAGTCTACAAAGCAAAGTCACACAAGGCCGATCAACAGTACACTGATCTGATCCTGATACCTGAAGTAGTTGTTTTCGTCCCATGAACGAATCCCCACTTAGCCCCTTAAGAAGAGGCGGAAGACGAAATGGCGATAAAACATCCCACATAGAAACCATGGAAGACATCAAAGAAGTCACCCAAGATGGATTTGATTTTGATCTACAGCTTCTGGATAAGAAGGTGATCTCTCCTCCAAAATCGCCAATCGAATCTGCCACCCATGACGAGACTAAGAAGGTCAGTGAAATGACCTCGATGTTCTTGGAAACTCGTAAAACCCTCCAGATTGACTGTAACATATTGGATCCCATTCATGACAATGCAAATCCCAGTATTGGGGGCAAAGAAATTTCCAGAAAAACAATAATAAGAGCAGAAAGAGTGAAATCGATGATAAGTGTCAAATACCTTTATTTGCAAAAATTTTCAGAGCTTTCCCTGCAAGAAACCCAGCATCCTGGTGTGGAAGGTGTATACAACCCACTTCAAATTATAAGAAACAGAAAATTAAGATCGAAATATGGAGAGCATCCAAAACCACTCAGTATCAAAACACTTCCATTAGCATCCAATGTTTTTAGCAAAAACAATACAAACCCAAAAAAACCTTGGAAAATGATTTGGGCTATAGAATTACCTGAGCTTATTGGTGATTTGGTATGGTGCAGAAGCCACTGGCATGAACTTCGTAATGCCAAGGGTCAATTATGGTTCCCTCCAGAAAAGCATAACCTGTCATCTTCGTCATCTATGGATGTCAAGCACAGACTTCACGATAAATTATTCAATGATGACCACAGCGAAGTACACCAAAAGCATACAAGAAGACAGCTGAATTCTACTACTAATAGTACAGATAGTGATGGTCACCTCTTCAAGATCAATGCTACGAGATCTCCTATGAAGCACAATTTAAAAGACAAGATCAAGATGAAGAGAAAACCCCGAAGAATTAATAACCACTCTTCCTCTTCTTCGAATGCTGATGACGAAGATACAAAACTTATTTTGGTAAATCTAAAAGATCCATTAAAAGATCAACTTTTCAAACGGGTATCTACTTCACCCGAAAGAAACGAAGATATGACAACATCTCAGGACCCCAAGACCCCACCCACACCAAGACTTCGCGTTATTGCACCAACACAGGATCTCGATATTAATGATGTAGCCATTAGAAATACCGAGAAGAAACCTCTACCAGATGACAGTTTTGATGTGGAACCATTTTATGGTGAAGAAGAGGAAGACGAAGATGGTGATGAAGAAGATGAAGAAGGGAAAGGAAATGATGACATTGTCAAATGTATGGAACCCGACATCAGGGTAAGAGAATTGCAAATCGCCTTCAAGAACTTCA
Organism: Suhomyces wounanorum; assembly: GCA_030568695.1. Taxonomy (NCBI): domain Eukaryota; kingdom Fungi; phylum Ascomycota; class Pichiomycetes; order Serinales; family Debaryomycetaceae; genus Suhomyces; species Suhomyces wounanorum. The sequence goes on from JAJMGL010000007.1 coordinate 58,515, forward strand.
ATTACTTCAAGCAGATGATAAATTTGAAAATGAATTACGTGATAAATATTTATCCACATCTAACAAGAACCATTAATCGTACCCTCAATGAAATTCTAAAAGATAAAATTACCGAATTATTTCAGCTTACAATGAAAATTACTGAAGAAGATTTACCGATTCATGAACAATTGTATAGTGGATTTCTCAACGAGGTGAAAGCAATCAATCATTTGATAAATGATGATTATTCCATTAAAATCGATAATCTTTTGAGTAATAGTGATAGATCTATTGGTGAGATCAACACCTCTCTTTCATTAGAATTAAGAAAAATCAACGAAAGAATCGATAAACTCAATTCTTCATTATTCAGTCATAATGTTGTTACAGAAACAATCAAAGATACTGAATTGAATTTAAAGTTGAAAAGTGGAAATCATAACAAGATGATCTACACAGCTTTGGAAAATATGATCGTGATCTTATTAAAATTTATTTGGGTGATTGTTAATATTTATAAGTTTTTTGCATATCTAGTAAAGACATTCTTTAGACTTCTAAGGTTTATCTTATTCTAGAATAAGGAGTTATTTCCTTAAATCTTTCAATTCCTTGAGCAATTTATCAGCATTGATCAAATATTCGAACTTATGTTCACTTTGCACAGCATTTTGCCTTTCAGTTCTATTTATTCTTTCTTGAATGTACTTGTTAATTTCATTCACTTGTAATCCATGAGGCACACCATCAGATATATAATTATCTCCACTGTCAATCATGACACCAACAATCTTAGGCATTATTTCGCTGGTTGTAAGAAGTTGTTTTAACAAGGTCGATTTTTGGTCGTATTCTTGGTGTGAAATTCTGCCCAAATTTAATACAATTTTTGGAGTTTTGTATTTCACAAGTGAGTAGTTGTAAACTTTATCTATTATAGTGTTCAATTCTTCAAATGACAACTGCAAATTTATCTCGATTGACATGAAAGTTTCGTCATTCCCTGTAGTTCCCACAACTATGACTTGGCCAATTTTGTTAATAGACAAGAACTGGTGGGGTTGTGCAGATGCATACATGGCGTCCAATGCTGCAGTAATACGATGAGAATACATGCTTTTGTCAAAGGGTAAGTGGGAGTCTTGGGAGCCAAAATAGACAGCGTACGATGTGGCGGATGCCATTTCTCTATGGAGTTGGGATTCAACGAAGGTGGAACTAATGGATCCAAGGGAATACAAGTCCGACAAATATTGTGGAGTGATTGTGTCGGAAATTTCACCCACGATGGGGCACAACTCGGCTGCTTCCGACATCAAAGATCTGCAAAAGGGAAGACCATATTGTATTTCGTAGGTCATGACCGAAGGGTTTGTTGGAGTAGGTACCTCAGTATTGTACTTCGTCATATTTGCTCTAAGGGCCACCAAGTTACCTTCACTGACGGAGTTGATCCATTTAGCACAGGCAACCAACTCTTGAGGGTTTGTAACAAAATTTGGCCCAGTAATGATCATCAACTCTCCATTTCCACCAAGAATATCTCTGATTCTATAACGAGTTTCCAAGATCTTGTTGCGGAGTTCTTCTGTGGTTGGAAGTAAGTGGTCTTGAAGGAGTTCTGGCTGCACAGTGGAAGTGTAGCCTCTTTCTGACAGACTCAAGCCCGAGGAAGGTCTTGATATGGAAGGAAGTACCGTACCATATGCCCACTTGGGAGGTTGAGGACTGATAGGAGAAGACTTGGATCTAGGGTCAAGTGCGGCAGTATCTACCGTCACTTCTTTGGAGGACATTAATTTATTGGCCTGATGATTGGGAGAGATGTAAGATTGTGCTATGCTCATAGAAGAGTGAATTGGGCTTGTTCAACAGATTTCCACAAGCAAACAAAGGTGATTGATAGTTAATGAGTCAGAGGCTTGTGGAGCTAGTGAAGCCGCGATTATCCGTGGTACGAGTACCGGCATACTGACGATGCGGTATTATACCACCACATAATTGCCAAATTGCCAGTAGCACCTTGAAAAAGAGTTCATTTGGTCAATTTTGCGGGAGGAGTTGTTTCAGGTTTTCTGGAGCAGATGGTTTCATCCCAGCACACCGATATTATGATGTAATTCCGTGTCATTGGTAGAGATGGTGCACCTTCAACTACTTTTAAATTGTGTTGAAAGGGTCCAGAATTTCAACACTGTACCGGAATAGTGATGTTAGTGCGAAATACTTCGTGGCAGAGTTAGCGAGAAGTCTCGCTAGTAGAACGAATCGGCGAGTTTTTACGCGGTATTTCGTGAACACTCCACACGCCTACCACAAGATCTTCAAATACCGATTGAAACACACTCCACATATTGCACAAACAAAGTGTTACCACAATGCAGCCAAAGTCCATAGCCTTGCTACGTATGTGTTCCACTTTTTCATATTATGCACACAGCGATTCCTTCCTCAAATAGTACCCAATACTAACCCAACAGAGCGCATTGATAGCAACATCGAACAGATTCTCCAGAAGTTTCAGGACATCTTCGAGGTATCTATCAATCAAGACAAGCCCAAAGAGTTGTTGGCTGTGGAATCCTTGACCATCGAGTCCGATGCATTGACCATTATCCGGTTGTGTGAAGATCTTTTGTCCGTTTCGAGGTCCTTGAAAGAAACATGGTGTTTGGGCACATTGAAAGTAGAGGAGAAGAAAAAGGATGTGGGAGAAGCTGAATTGAAGAGGATATTCTCTCAATTTAACGAGTTGACGAATAAAATCGCACAGAGAGGCATTGTTGATCAGTGATTCTAAATACTATTGTACACACCAAGAGCTAAAAACTCCAACTTCGAACTGCCACTTTGATCACCAAATGATTGCCATTGGAGATAACTCATAGATTTGTCCATATTTGGAATGAGCCGCAATGCATGGGACAAATCAGTTAGCCTGTGCATCTATTTTTATCATGGCGTAGCCCCAGTGTAAGTTGAGATTACAGGTTTTTTTAAGTTCTAGACTTTCTAAAATTCAAAGTGGCACCATACAATCGAATAGATACGTCTATTGAACTAATCTGAAGATTTTAATACTCGAAAGCATAGATTTCAATCTCTAAAGCTGAAAATTCAGTTACATACACATCATTATTATTGTCATTTAGTTTGTTTTCCTTCTACCTTCTGCTAGGTGGAGTGACCGGTCTCAGCGTGGCTTCTACCTTGTCCATTTGTTCTTCAAATAGATTGACGAATTTTTGGACCTTCCCAACTTTAATGAATTTGAATTTTTTATCATCCTTAATGTAGGTGGGCACTAAAGGCGATTTGTTCTTGAAAGCATATTGCAAACCGTAGTTTTCTTCGTGATTGATCATAGCGAAGGACGCGCTACTCAGGGTAGACAACGACTTCCTAGTGCTAGTTGAGGAATGTGAGAAAGATGATGATTTCATGGGGGACAGAGATGATCGTATTTCTATAGGAGGTTGTAAGATTTCATGATCGTCTTCTTTATGATCAAGCCCGCATTCCGTTTCCAAAATGTCATCAAGTTTAATATATTCTGGTTCATTATGCCTCAAATTATCCATATTTTTTATAAAACCTTCAATTTTTGACTTGCTCTTTTTGATTCGTATTTTATCGGCGTTTGGATTGATATCGTCAAATTCATCATTTGAATTGGATCTTGTGGTGTCGTTAGATCTCAAAAGTAATAACTCCTCCATTGAGGAATTAAATGCTTCATCATCATATGCAAAAGTTTTATTGTCTATCGAGGAGTCCTCCTCATCAAGTGTTGAATCACTAACAGATATCAGTTCAGGTACGTTGTTAAGATGTTCAATAATTGTGTGATCTGATTCATAGGAATTAGTATGAATTTCATCAGCGAGATCTTGTGACAAGGATGCCTGCTCCACTGTCTCCTTGTCTGCTTGAAGTATTATTGGATTTTTTATATGTTTGTTCAATTCATGAACAAATCTTACTCGGATATATCGCTCAATCTGGTCAATCATTTGTTCGTCACAGAGAAGAAGTAAGCCATAGTTCTCATCCTTCAAGAAGTCGATCACTATTTGATTCAAATTTTCATGAATGATAAACTCTAATAGTTTAAGTGACAAGTTCACAATAAAAATTTCGTCAGAGATTATGGAATATGGCCGAAGATTGTATTTCGGTTGGGAGAAGATTAAGTTTTCGATGTTTCGTGACATTTTCTTGGTATTCGACCGAGCTAAACATATTAAGTTTTCTTTTATCAAATCTGAAGGTTTCAAGTCTTTGTTTCTAATCAATAAGGAGTTCAATTCAACATTAATATTGAATTCAATATCTGCCCCTATATCAGAGTCTATTACACCTTCGGAGCTGGAATCCCTTTGCAAATACCGTTCAACTAGTATGGATATTTTTTCAGAAACATCCGAAGAGAAGATGAAGTTAGGTTTGTTTGGATCTTGGTGACTATATTGGCGTTTGTTAGAGTCCTTCAACATCATGGGATGGCGTGTTGTACCTTGGGCAATTCAGGCTGTGAAGTTTTTTTCTCCGTGATAATAGTAGCAATGATTATAGAATTTGTTTTGAGATGCTTTAAGAACTTTATCTTATCTTATTTAGTATGGTGAAGACAATATTATGGATGGTCTCACTGATAGGCGGTTCCAAAACAATAATCAAAACAAGAGTTAATTCAAACTGCAATACTCGGGGAGTTGTAGTGCGAATGTGGTCGATATTTTCAGAGATTCGCATTAAATGGAAGCAGAAATTTGCAGGTTGGCACAAGACTAGAAAAGGATCTGACGGGCAGATTACATGTTAGCCTGTGCTAATTACACATTATCTACAAAGGTTAACTAGTGCCAACGTATAGTACTACTGAAATTCAACTATTAAGCAATGACTTCATACTATTTTACAATCATCGGCACGCGTGACAATCCACTCTATGAATTGGAGTTTTCTTCTTTCAAAAACTCGTTGTCGTTGACATCATCTGCATCAAGTCCTTACATTCCCGGCAAATCCCAGTTCTCATCCAGCATCAAAGAAATGCTTCCTTTCATATCAAACTCCTCGTTGGACATTGTTGAGGACGCCCAGTGGTCAGGTAATCAATACTATTTGGGAAAAATAGATGCATTTTATGGTCTTTTAGTCAATGCCTTCATTACTCAAGGTAGTATCAAGTTTATGTTGTGTTACGAAGTTGGAAACGGAAGTCAAAAGTATGATGATAACAGTATAAAACAATTCTTTATCGAAGCAAACGATCTCTACGTCAAATGTTTGATGAATCCATTCTACTCTGTCAATGATGCTATTGTTTCCCCAGATTTCGATATGAGAATAAAATTACTTGCTAAGAAATACTTGTGAGTGATTTGTTGAACCTCATTTTCAATAAAAGAGCAGCAAAATTGAATCTGATCCACTCAATTTGGTTCCTCCTTTAATTCCCAACGTTAAAGTTCAATTCAGATAGATTAACAACCGTTTCATTTGCGTGTTGTTATGAGTGCTTGGTATTATCTAATGGTTGACCAAAAAAATGTAGCCAAGTTGTTGATATTACAACACAGTAAGAAATTTCTGAATCGGGTTGTTATATGGGCTATTATGCTAATCTTATAGCCCTTCATTTGCATTATTTATTTCCAATATACAGGCATAATAATTTCCAAATACATTCCAAATACAATTTTAATCCATTCTAAATACAGGTTACTCTTCTTGAGGGTCTTCCAAGACCTTATCGTTATCGATCTTATAGTTTCCATCTTTGTGTTCCACGATCATACCTTGTTCCTTCAAGGTGATGAACATGTCTTGAGGAATCCAACCACCTGTGGCAACAAATGGACTAGAAAGAACTTCATTTTGGTATGCAATCAATTGTTGTTCATGTTGAAGTAAGTATGCCTCATCGTATTCAATTGGGAATTTGGAATCTTGACTGTTGCACAAATTGTTACTCACGTAAGCTTCCCACATTGGTCTAAGCAGGATAATAGCATTTTCGACGTATAAATAATCCTTTGGATGCTTGTATTCCAAAGCTTGAACATAAGGAGCCTTTAAGGCTTTGATATGAGGGGATGCAATGGAAATCAAGTCATGATGCCTTTCATTCAAAGCCAATTCCCACAATCTTTCATTTCTGGTTTTGAAATACATAAATTGGTATTGTTGTTGTTCAAGTTCATCCATTTCAGCGTATTCTGGAATGTCTTCTTCCAAGTTATAAATTTTGGCACCTTGATAAGCAACAAAAGAAGGATAGTTGGATAAGATGAATGGCTTGATGGTGGTGTATTCGAAATCAAAGAAGGTGAAACCATCTTTGGTTTTGATCACGTTCAATGGATCCAAGTCCGGCAAGTACATTCTTGGCTTGAAAACTTCTTCGGCATTCATAATAGATGGAGATTCAGGGTTGATTAATAGTGGTCCAATGGTCTTAAGACTCTCAAAGGTATCTATTTGTTGTTTGTGGATTTCGTTTTCTGTGGCACTTGAATGAACAGCTTCATTTCTCAAGTTTTCCAATTCGATATTGGCCACAGAAGTGATAACGTCCAATGGCTTCTTTGCGCTCCATGGCCCATTGAATTGGTTGACTTGATTTTCGCCTAATTTATTTTTATTCTTAGCAAAACTCTTTTCAATACTAGGTCCGATTTTCCATCTGTTTTTCAATAATGGGTTCTCTTCTCCATCGTAAGGAGCATCGTTTTGGAGTGATCCAGAAACGTCGTCTGTAAAGAACAAGGAACCGTTCTTGTTGAAAGTCACATTTAACAACTTACTTTGGAAATCGGCAATTGGCTCAATAACACTCTTCAATTTGGTGGTGGCTTCTTCGCTGTCTACGGCCAATGGATCCCATTCCTTCATCAAGAGGTCTCCATCAATGTGCTCCATTAAGATGAATGGACTGTTCATTTGGTTCGACTTAGAGGTTCCATAAGCAAGAACCTTGGGGACAGAAGCGTTAAGCTTCAAGTTGAGAAAATCCAAAGTGGCCACTTCCGAGTTGATTTTTTGTTGAATTGCATAGTCAGACTCCAATTTGTATGGAATTCTCAAAACCAACGCCTTATCAGTGTTTAAAGTGATCTTGTAAATTCTGTGGTGCTTTCCTTCATGGATACTGGCAATGGATTTGACACTCAATTCTCCTTCACCCAAGATCTTTTTGGTCAAGTTGTTGGTCAACACAGAAGTGCCATCCTTCAACGATAATGGGGCTCTGATGAAAGGTTCTCCACTTTTGTCGATATTCTTAGAGTCAGATCTGGTACCGTGCAATTCTTTGAAAAGGTTGGCAACACCTTCAATGGAGAATTTAGTTTCTCTTTGATCCTTCTTGGATTTATCATCTTTCAACCAGGAACCCCATGAATATTGAAAGAATGCATTTCTTTGCGGATCAGCTTCGTCGGAGATCTTGGTGTAAACCTCCGTTGGCTCGGATTTGAGTGTAGATTGAAGTCTTCTGATTGGAAGTTGAGTGGAGCCTCTGATTGGCTTAACTTCACGGGCCAAACCCCTGGAAACTCTGGAGATTCTAGTCAACATTGATGTTGCCATTATCTGAAAAATCTTTCATATGATATGTTGAAAAGTGATCACGTGACCAAACATCTACTTTATTAAGGTATGTCATTATTCGTAAATGGACCTAAAAACTCACTTATGTACTCTGTCAGTGTTCAATAAGTTGATTTTCTCGTTAAGTGTTACGGGAGGAGGCATTTTTCCTTCATGCATGAATTCTTTTTCAAAAAGCGTATCTCTTTTCGCTTGTGGTACACCAAAATCTCCATCAAATTCGGCATCAGTAGTTTTGAATGAAACCTGGCTGTAATTCTGCTCGAACGTGTTGTTATTATTGTTGCTTGTGGTTGGACTGCGGAAGGATCCGGCATCGGACGACTTGCTACTGACTTCTCGAATACCTTTGGGGGAGAGAATGGTCGAAGTGGTCAAGGGTTGCACATCTCCAGAATGCAGTCCTAAAAACGAAGATTCCTGCTGGTCACCAGGTTGCTGCTTTAGCTGTTGTTGTTGTTGTTGCCACATCATATTTGCGATGATTTTCGCAGAATAAGGGCTTGGACCGTGTCTATGGAATTTCTTACCTTCGATCCCATCTTTTGTGGCGGTGACGGAAAGGCACGAAGTAGTGGAGTTTCTGGAAAGTGGCCTGGAAGGAGAGTCTGGCATGGATTGTGAAAAATCTTGGCCTGAAATGCCCTCCTGACCTGGAAGGCCCAACAAACTGGAAGAATCGCTGTCGAATTGAGGAGCTTGTTCGCTGTCCATCGACGTCGTAGAAGTCCCTATAACATGAGAATGACCCAATCCATGTTCTAGAGGCCTAGTCTCCATTCTTGAGCCAAAGCTATAGTTGGAGTCGTGACTCAATTTGGAAGAAATCTCGTCCTCGTAATCGAATGTGGACCGATCCATATCCATATTGTAGGAGCCATTGGATGCGAAGTCCAGTGGATAGAACTCATCGTGGGAGTTGAGGTTGACCTTTCCACTGCAGATGGACTTTACGCTTGCTGCTGGGTGGGACATAAGAAGGAATGGCAATTTGGGGGTAGCAGAAAGGAGTTAGAACCTGGAAATATCCAGAAAATCAGCAACTGTAGTTACGACGATTGGAATATGGACTGATAGACTGTTCTGGACTTATCTGGCCTGTTTTGGAGGGTTCAGTAATGTTCGAAGCTTGCTGAGCTCACAATAATGCGGTTGTTGAAAAGTTGAGGTCGTTCGTCTTTCTTTTCAAGCAATCACCACTGTTATCACACAAGGCACTGAACAATCAATAACTCAAGGTGTAAAATAGCAACCAGCCAGAGATTCGAATAGGAGATGAAAGTACTCTATAGCAGTTCCACACAGATGGAATTGAGGAAATCACTAATTCAACTGGTTTTTTAATGCACACCACTAGTAAGTTGAAATTGAACAATGCTGGTGTCTCCACACTACCCCCAATTTGGTCATGTCTGTGGAGAAGCCACGACATTATACCTGGTGACAGCAAGAGAAGGAGTTTAGGGCCAGGGTCACTAGTAACAGCGACCACTGGAGGACGTTGTCGGAGGGGTAACGACGTTAGGCTGACCTAGTGGTGCCAAAGGCTGGCTATCGGAAGTAGGGCAGGGCAGACATTCTCTTAGAGGGAGCGTAAGGTAGGAACCACAGTGGAACCATAAGGGACGTTGAGCACTGTAGTAAGGTGAGGGAAGGGCCCAAGAAGATTGTGAAGACTAGGGGATATTTTAGGAACCTATTGTCGGGGTCTTGGGTGAAAGTCTAGCCAGAGGTCTAGCCCTTCTTTTAAAGAGTGAGAAGGAAAGTATGAGAAACGCATAGGAGGGTGAGAGGGTGTACTAGCGAGAAAATAGGACAATAAGGAAGAAGGTCATTGAGTCTACGTGGGGAACCGTTGCAGTGTGATGGAAATAAATTGTGCTTTATTTGCAGTTTTGGGGCCATTTTCTAGCGATGCTTCCTTGCATTATTACTGGCATCGTAAATGTAATAATGGTAGTTACTGTAGGAATCCGTTGGTTGTGTAGTGCAGTGAGAAGCAGCAGTACTTTAGGAGCCTACACTTCATGACCTTCGAATGATGTACTATTACCTGCCACTGGGAAAATAGTGCAACAATTGATGCTGATGTCACTTATTTTAATAGAGGCTAGTACAAGCGGCTTGGTGGTAATATCAAGCACTTATTGAGCATCATACCCCAGAGATCAAGATCACTGTTAAAAATCCTACTCAAAATTGATCAAGCCGAGAATATAAAATACGAAACTCTCACAAGTGATAACTTCAAAAATTCAAAAATTCAAAAATTCAAAAACAACTCGTTAAATGGTGCCTGATGGCAACTGTTACAGATATTTCTCCTGAGGTTGTCCTTTATTTCAACACCTCTCTTATGTCCTTCTTCCTATTCCCATTCTGCTTCTATCCCTTCCTGCTTCAGCAACTCTCACCTTATCTCGTAACTGCACTATGGCGCAATAATGTGCGATAGGGGCTATTGGCATTGAAAGAATTGGCGAAAAATATAGCACTATGTCCTATGATGATGTCTAAACCAACCAGGGTAGCCATCATAGGTGGAGGATGTGCCGGGTTGGCATCGGCAAAAGCTTTGGGGCAAGAGCCTGGCAATTTGGTGATTGACTTGTTCGAAAGAAGAGATCAGATCGGAGGTATCTGGAACTACGATGGTGAAAAGTCTCATATCCAACCCATGGTGCCCTCGACAACCTGCGATGCCCAGGAATCTTACGCTTCAATCGAGGGCCAGAGGAAGCCTTGGGTGTCTCCAATGTACGAGAAGCTCGAAACGAACATCTCCAAAGATGTGATGGAGTTCAACCATGTGAAGTTCCCGGTTTCTGCACCCACTTTCCCATCTAGACAACAGGTGTTGCAGTACATACATACCTATGCAGAAACCATTCCTTCTAAAGTGAACTTCAAATTTGGAGCGAATGTGATTTCGCTTAAAAAGGACAAGGATTGGGAAATTCATACCCAAAACCGAAACGGCGTTCTTAGTTCAAAATTGCATTATGATAAAGTGGTTCTAGCCAATGGTCACTTCGAAGTTCCTTATATACCCGACGTTAAAGGCCTCAAACGTTGGCATGAGTTAGACACAGGCTCAATCACCCATTCAAAGTACTTCAACTCTGCTGCTCGTTACCAAGATAAAACTGTGCTTGTGGTGGGAAATTATGCTAGTGGTAGTGATATAGCCATACAATTATCCACATATGCTAAGCAGGTTTTTGTGAGTTGCAAAGAACCGGAAAATGTTGTGAAAATTCCTCAACAGAGAGTACGTTATGTTGGAATCATCGAAAATTACGATGTCAATACTCGTTCAGCAGGCACATCACACCAAGATGTTACAGATATAGATGCCATCATCTTTTGTACCGGATATCTTCATAGTTTGCCCTTTCTCAAATCATACCCTGAAATTTTGCCTGACGGAAATCAAGTTACTATGCTTTACAAGCAGATTTTCTACGTGCTGGACCCTTCGCTTGCATTCATCGCATTGAATAAGAATATTGTACCCATGCCGTTTGCTGAAACCCAAGCATCCTTAGTTGCTAGAGTGTTCAGTGGGAGGTATAAATTGCCAAGTGAAGAAGAAATGATGGAGTCATATCTAGAAGAATTGGAAGTGAAAGGTAGTGGAAAGAAGTTTCATGAGTTGAAGTTTCCAGAGGAAGCAAATTATTGCAATCATATACGCCAATTAATTAAAGGTCAAGATGCTGAAGGTGGGTTTTTGGGTTACTATTGGGACGAATCTAAGAAAACTGCTAGAAAGAACGTGAAGATGCTTAAAGAAGCTAGGATGATTGAGTTGGTAGATGCCGCAAACAAGCATAGGATACGTTTAAGGAATAGCTTTCTTGAATGATATTTGAACAAATATTTCAACAACACAGAAGCTAATGCATAGATAGTTGATGCTATAATACTAGAGTGGCTAATTAGCCAAATCAATTAGAACTAAATAGAACTAAATACATAATTTTAATAGAAGCGTCGTAATTTGAAATGATTTGAAAACACCACAAGTCAATTTCCTGATGAGGAATGTTTCTCAGAAGTATTTAACAGAACAGAAGTATCTAAGAGCTATCAGAGAAATAAATAAATATACACCAGTCCTCGATAATCTGTTTTTCTTATCCCAACTATGCTCTGGTAATATGTCACCAAATGTCGCGCGACATTTCACCCCATCGCATTGATGGCTCTCTCATTAAGTTTCAATATTGAATTCACATAGCATAACATTTAAACATGGCACAACGTTTAATAATACCTGGTGATTCTTTGGGTTTGGATATATCGGAGATAAAAACCAACATTGGACCAGGAATATACAAAAATCCGAGAACACAACACGTTATTCCAGCATCTGCTGGAGTGTTAAATGTTAAGGTGAACAAGAAACAAACGAATCAAGTGGTTTATATCGACTCCAATTCAAAGAGATACATCCCTCAGACCAACGACTTTGTTATTGGTACTGTTGTAGGAGTGATTGGTGAACAATACAAAGTGCAACTTCAAGAATATTCATCCAATGTATTACTTTCTATGATGGCATTTCCCAATGCAACCAAGAAAAACAGACCAAATCTCAAGAACGGACAAGCAGTATATGCTAGAGTGTCACTGGCTATACCCGAAGTCGATGTGGAGATCGAATGTTTAGATCCTGTCACTGGTAAAGACGGAGGATTCGGATTGTTAGATGAGTCAGGGTACATTTTCGAAGTTAACTTGAACTATGCTCGTGAACTCTTGTTCAACGCTAGCAGTATTTTCTTGGAGAAGCTTGCTACCCGCTGCCAGTTTGAAATTGCCATCGGTATCAACGGTAAGATCTGGATAAGATGCGGAGATGGTGTGAAACTAGCATCTGATGAATCAAAGGAAAAGGATGACAAGGACGTTGATGATGGCATGGAAATAACACCCAAGGAGAAATCTGGCTCATTCTTGAAGGACTTGAAGGCTACATTAGCAGCAGCCCGTTTCTTGACCCGGTGTCAACTTGTGCATCCCGATCAAATAGACTTTGAACTCGAAGAGGCATTCAAAAATAACTAAATATTGTCCACGGTATTGCAGCCCCACATCCGAGCCTTGTGAATCTTCTCACCTGCCTTCATAGAATTTACTTACAAATTAATAGCATGAATAGAATCAAAAAAATTCTTACTACGATTACATATTTCACACCATTATTTCCCTTGAATACTGTGTTTTCTCTCTATAGAAAATCAATCATTTGAAGCATTTCTTGATTTGAAAAAGGCAAAGACTATCTCAATTGGGGAGATTCTTAAAACCATCAAATCGCTGCTATTTTGTGATCCACCGATGGTAAATTTTCATCAGCTCATTAAATCATCAAATTTTGCAAAAAGAACCAACTAGTTACTCTAAATCATCTCATAGTTCCCTAATAGACGTAAAATTGTAAATTAATTATCCTATTGTTCATCTCAGGTCGCGCGATGCCCTAAAAATTCCCATCACCAACTTGACAGTAGAACTAGGTGAAAACCAGTGAAGAATAGTCACCCAGTTGGACGATGAGTGTGGAAACAATACCACAGGGCACCCAGAAGCCTAAATTGGTCAAACCGCTCGATGCAGCCCAACTTGCTAGACAGCAGAAGAAGATAGAGAAGGATCGCCGCAGAAAACAGTACGATGACCTTCAGGTGCAAGGCACCAATAACTCATCCATTGTGTCCAAAAGGTCGGTGGAGATGCTCTATTCCAAGCATATACACCCCGAAATGGGCGAATGGTTCCAATACTTTGTTCCTAAGCCAAAAAGAAGATCGCCTGCCATCAACAGAGGTTATTGGATTCGGATGGAGTCCATCAGACAAATGGTGATCCGAATCATTGCGAAAAACCCTGGCCGAGAAGTCAATGTGGTGAATTTAGGATGTGGGTTCGATCCTTTACCGTTTCAGCTCCTCAGCACCGGTGTCAGGGCCACGTTTCTTGACTTCGATTACCCCGAATTGGTGGGTAACAAGCGTCGCATGGTAAAACAGGCCCGCGAGATCTGTGAAGTTATCCAATACACCGAAACCGTAAGTGCTTCTGAGGCACTGTTGGGGGTGGTGGTGTCCACACCCAACTACAAGATCGTGGGATGTGATCTTAAGGACCAGGCACTCTATCTGCGTCAGCTTGACCAGCTTTTGGCCCCGGATTCCGTCAACATTTTCATTGCTGAAGTGTCTTTGGCATACATGAAGCCCGAGCACGCCAACCCGGTGATCCAGCGGTCGGCCGAGGTGGCCAATTCCCACTTTGTCATTCTCGAGCAGATCTTGCCGGACACCCGGTACTGTGCCTTTGCCCAGAAGATGATGTACCATTTCAGTCACTTGCGGTCTCCGTTACAGTGTGTGGAAAGTTACCCCAGTGCGACACTTCAGGTGCTGCGGTTTCGTCAATGGTACCCCCAGGTGGAGATTCGGGACTTATTTGGCAACTGGATGGAATTGGTGGACCTGCAGACCCGGGCCAAGGTGGCGGGGATCGAGACGTTTGACGAATGGGAGGAGTTTATTGTGTTTTGTCAGCACTATGTTATTGTCCATGCTACCAATATGGATCAGTTCATCTACCACCGCCTGGGCGGCCTGTTACAGAAAAAGGAACAGGAACACGAACAAGAACAGATACAGGAACAGGAACAGGCACAAAGCGAACAAAGCGAACAAACACACCAAAACGAACAAAACCAGCAACAATCCCGGGATAGAACCTTTTTGGGGGGCCTGAGGGGTGCAGGACCACATAGTGATTTCGTGGACAAGGCCCAACATCCACACCCAGATGAACAAAATGTCCTGGTGCAAGAGGGGGCTCTTGGCCATGGGGCGGAACCGGGCTTGCAAAAGGGTCCTCGAGTGCCTATTGGCCAAGTTTTCCTGGTGGAAGACCCTGGTCAAGGGCCCTTCAGTGACAGATATGGCCACGAACAGTGGGAGAAAGTTGGGCTGTTGGGACTAGAGCGGAGGCTGGAGGTGCGCGCAGTGGATCCCGCGGTACGATTAGTGGTGGACTCCCACCACCAGGTGACGGCGAAGTTCGGTGCTGTGGCTGCTACGGGGACCCAGAACGGCGTATACGTCCATGGGGGACTTTTCCAGTCGCGCAGTGACCAGTTGGTGAAATATGCCGATGGCAGTGTTGGTGTGGAGACCGTTGGGGGCGAAGTTCCTGGCGCAAGAATGTGTCATAGTCTTACCACCGTGGGGGGCCAAGTGGTGATGGTGGGAGGCCGTACAAGGCCAGGACTCCACCTTGCGGACATATACATCCTAGACCTACAATCCAAGGTCTGGACCCAGCGGGGGGTGCTCCCCGCGGCCCGGAGTCGTCATAGTGCTGTGGCTTTGGGCGACCAGGTGTTGGTGTTTGGAGGATTGGACCCTGGAACCTGCCACCACCAACTGGAATTGTTCACCATGATCCACCGCGGGGCTGCGCGCCGCATGGCGGTGCGCGGCGAGACCGGGTTGCCCAACTTGTTGAGCGCAGCCATGGCGTGGAACGGCCGCTACGGAGTGATTGTGGGCGGAATGGTCAACACCGACCATCCAGAGGTGAGCATGGCAATGTACCTGTTCACGGTGGACGGATCCGATACCGTGATGGTGCAAAAGGTGGGGGAGAACCCGCAATTCGGGCGGATTGGTGCTCAGTGTGTGATGGTGGGCAACAAGGTGGTACTCGTGGGAGGCGTTCGGGTGGACCGTGCGGTGGTGAGGGACGATGCTATTGTTAGTGTTGCGGTAGTGGGCGGGGGAGAGAATAGGCCGGTCGAGTTGGGGGAGTTGATGCGGGTGCCTATTGAGCAGAATATCTACCGAGAATGTCCTCCAGTGTTTGTGGGCTTCGGAGTGGCTGCAACTGGCATTGGCAGCGGCCGCACCAGCAAAGGCGCCGGGGCTCCTAACCCGGTGCCAGATGCAGATACAGATGCATCCAGCAGCTTGACCAAACCAGGCGCAATCCATGCCGCCAACGCTAGCTGCACTATAATTACGAAGCCGAATGCATCTGCTGCAGCCAACGCATCTGCTGCAGCCAACGCATCTGCTACAACCAACTCACCCTCCACTCCCAACGGCCATGGCGCTTCCCCGGCCTTTGGCCCGGCCTTTGCACCACTGCCCCCAGGGGTATCGCTGCCCCCAGGGGTATCCGCTGGATCCGCTGGATCCGCATCGGCCACCACCCATTCCAACACACACACCTCCACCACCTCGTCGCATTTCCTCCTCCTTGCAGGAGGGGCGGTGTGTTACTCGTTCGGTTCTTGCTACAACTCGGTGTATAGGCTTATTGTGGACTGATTTCTGTCCCGTAAATACGACACTAATTGATCGATTTTAGTGCCACCAACCGCCGCATCCGGTCGGTTCCGTGGCCGCATGGCGCCGGAGTAGCGCTGGCTGCGTCACCTGCGAGGTTTCTGGCGCGACACCTGCATACGCACGTATAAGCGAACCAGGGTCATTGCACCTGCGTTAACCGGTGACACCACCGCAACCGGCCATGCCAGAGTTGCTGGACTAGCCGTTGGCCCCGATGGATACAACTTTGCTCGGGGATGCCGGTGCTGACTGGCACACCACTGCCAGTTTTCCCGGGCTGGCTTGTTTTGCGGTTTTGCGGTTTTGCGGTTTGCAAAGTGCTCTCCTCCAGCGTCCTTGCGCTACTTTGGGGTTGCTTGGGTTGCCCTCCTGCGGCTCCCTTTGCTCGCTGCGGTTCTCCCCAAGAAAACGAACCGAGTTTTTCGCAGCCTCGTCCCCTCCTCTAACAGGATGCCCACCTCCTGCATTTCCCAACATCACTTCTCGACAGTCCCTGAAGATCGACTATCTAACAATGCTTGCCATGATTACAAAGCAATGGGAGAACACTACCTGCATCTGGCTGGCCCAACGGGCTTAATGGGCCCGATGCAGATCCCAGCGTCATCAACTGAGTCTACTAACCAGCAAACTTCTAACCTCTAGCCTATGGAAGCCATTCTTCCACCCGTAACTTCCATCTGGAGGACCACAAACCCTCAACAATCTCCAACAATCTCCAACAATCTCCAAAACAGCAAAAGCAGCAAAAGCAGCAAAAACAGCAAAAACAGCAAAAACAGCAAAAACAGCAAAAAAAAACCCAACCCCCCAAACCCCCCAAATCAGCCAAACAGCCAAACAACCAAACAGCCAAACAGCCAAACAGCCAAACAGCCAAACCCCCAACCCCCCATACCCTCCACACCCACCACACCCACCAAAACAACCTCCCACAATAGCCTCTTCC
Source organism: Suhomyces wounanorum (assembly GCA_030568695.1). NCBI lineage: Eukaryota > Fungi > Ascomycota > Pichiomycetes > Serinales > Debaryomycetaceae > Suhomyces > Suhomyces wounanorum. Next base: position 75,441 of record JAJMGL010000007.1, read on the forward strand.
ACTCCAAACTCCATACTGCATCGCAATCCATGCATCTAACGCAAACATGCAGCCTCCCACAAATCCCCATGCACCTCCCGCAACCACGCATCCCAAGACCCAAGACCTTCCACGCACCGTCCACCACGCACCTCCCGCAAACACGCACCTTCCATGGCATGCATCCCCTACCTCCAACACCTGATTCATGCACATTACACCTTTGCACAGCTTCCAGTGCAGCCTCGAATCTTCCACCTCTCCAATCACCCCATCCATTTCCGGCCCCGGGGCCCCGTGCTGTCATTCGCTACCTTCCGTCTTTCATTTACGCGGTATTTCGCCGTTTTGGGTTAAATTTTTCGCCCCTGCCCTCCCACAGCAATGTCTTATAAATACCCCCATGGCCCCACCGTCTCCCTGTATTGATGTCCACTTTGGCTATGCCTTACACCAGGGAACCCATACTGCTGGACCCTCGTGCCTCCACCGTGGTGCTGCCCACCCCCCAGCCCCATCACCCTCCCCTGTCCCATGTTCTTTCTTCCCATCACACCTTCCGCTATGGGGCCTCATCCCCTGACCAGGCGCTTTCCATGAGATTCATCCACAAGCCCAGCAGAGCCCAACAGCAGCTCGACAAAGCATCGGATCCCACCCGCAGAAACAGCATCACCAACCGCCTGGTGGATTCCATCGACACCGTGTCGCTGGAGCCCGCTGCCGGAGGGCCCTCCCTGCCGCTGGCGTTGACCTCAAGAACTGGCTCCATGGACTCCTCGTTTGACGACGGCACCCTGTCGGAGTACCGCCTAGTACGTAAGAAGAGTGGCGAATTGTTGAAGCCGTCGCTCAAGGACGCCGCCGCCTTCTTCCTGGCCCGTTCCCAGTCTCTTCCCGCCACCCCAACATACAAACAGGTACATTTTGGCTGCGATACCGATGTGCGCTACTTCAAGAAAAAGGACCGCCCCAACGCCATCTCCGCCACAAGCTCGCCCAACATGGAGATCTCCAATCCCATGTTCAATGGTTTCGGCCCGGACTCCGACGAAGACGACGACTCCGAATCCGACATCGACCCCGAAGACTATCACCACTTCGACCTCAACGCGTCCGGAAATACCGCGCCTCATCGCGACGCCGTGATGTGGGAGCTCCAGCTCCTCAACTTCGTGCCCTTGTCGTACACCCAGCGGGTTCTGGCCAACACGCCGGTGTTCTTGGAACGCATGTTCATCACCGTGGACAAGCGGTTCTTGTTGGGCCACATCGCAGTGAAAAATATGGCTTTCGAGAAGCATTTGACTGTGCGCTACTCCCTTGACAATTGGTTGACGGTGATTGAAATCCCCACCATCTATGTGCCTGAGGGTCCAGATATCTTGAAATACAATAACTACGATCGTTTCACCTTCCAGATCCCCTTGGATAGCTTGTTCAACAGCTTCCGCCTACAAAATTCCGACCAGACAGAATCCAAGGCCAGTTCCGGTGCCCAAGAACGTACCTATGAACTCTGTATCCGCTACAACACTGATAACAAGGAGTTCTGGGACAACAACAATTTCAAAAACTACACTATCAGGTTGATTCGTACCCCCAGACCACATATTAACCCTTCATCGCCCTCAATTCAAGCACACTCGGATAGACCTCGCTACTCCTCCTCTTACCTCAAGAGAAGAGGATCCGATTCTAACCTCAATAATATTCCAAAGAAGAACGACTCGCCCTTCTCATACCACCATGACAATTCATCTTCAGACATCAATGACTTCGTCAAGAACAACTACTATCTTTCATCACCGTTACTTTCGTCGCTACACTTTGCAGCCGCCACTAAGGAAGACCTGCCCGATGAAAAAGACACCTTGGAACAGCTCAAGGAGAGATCGGAATCTCCTACTCCCAAATACAAGAGTAAGTTTAAGGCACCCTCTCCTCTATTACAAGCTTCTATTCCAAATTCACCCAACTCCAACCGTCATCATCACAACCCTATGGATCCCCAAGCTTATAAACAGCTTTTGGATAAGTACTGCTTCTTTTCTTCTCCAAACAAGTTGTCATCAACCCCTGCACAACCTCAAAACTCAAATCTGTTAGAAAAGTCAAGAATGCCATATGGTGTTTCTTCATTCCTCAATGACTGATACTGAATGGTCAAATGTACCATTGATCATTGACCAAAATTCAGGCTACTAGATTCTTTCCGTGAATGAATCTTAGAAGCATGTGAACTTCCATCTCTCTCAATTAAGTGAAGGTACTTTTCATATCCCACCAACATCATTTTTTGGAGGTTCTGTTAGTTCTTCTCCAATTCTTTTCTTCAATGCTTTTCTGGACAAACGAAACTCTCCTCGATTAGCCCTTTTTGCATATATTATTGCATATATTATCCATTTTCAGTTCTTCTTGCTATTTTCGTATATATTCTTTGGTTACATAGGGTCATGGATAATTCATAAATAATTATTGTAGATGGTCTGATCGATGACATTGTTCTGAGTGAAGATTTGTAAGTTTTCCACGTCAAATCCTTTTTTTATTTGGCATCTGCTTATTAGCTAACTTATGCATTATTGGATTGCTACCCATTAAGGGCTCATACTGTAAATTCACTACAACGAAAGTAAATAAAATTTTCTTTAAGTTGATAATACAGAAGTTAAAAGAAATGAAAATGAAACTTTGGAAATTATACTGCCATTAAACCGTGAGTGAACTTACTCAAAACAATACATCTTCACCACACCGCTTTCCAAACCCGCAGCGAATTTGGAGTCACTTAAACCCACACAACTAACATATGAATCATTGGCAAATGAATGAAGGCATTTACCATTCTGTAAATCCCAAACCTTAATTAACCTATCGTGTGCACCACTGATAATTCTAAAGGTATCTGCATTAATTGACCAAACACCTTCAATATGACCAAATTGAGTCCGAATACACTTCCCGGTCTTGACACACCATAACTTAATAGTATTATCTAAAGAACAAGTGATCAAGTGAGTTGGATAGTTTGGACTGTTTAAAACTTCTGGGTCAATTTCTGTGCTTGGTGAATCTTCGCCATTTTCTTGACCGTGTGATTGACCTTCAGTATCACTTTCACAGCTTCCATCTTCTATAAGACTCTCTTTATATGTGAATGGAATAACACATTGCACTTGACCCAGGTGTCCATTGCTATCCATTCCGCCAAAAATTCTCAAACATTGGTTACTTTGCAAGTCCCACATACGGATGGTTGTGTCATCAGATGCACTGAATACTGTATTGGATTGGGGATGGATCTTGACGCAATTGACCCAATCTGTATGACCTCTTAATGTGTAGCAGGTTCTTGAGTCAACGTGCCACACTTTGATGGTATGGTCAGCAGAGCCAGAAACGATCGACTTATTTGCAAAATCCACACAAACGACCGCATCATCATGGCCTCTATAAGTTGCTATGCATTGACCAGTATGGTAATTCCATACCTTGATAGTGGAATCCAAACCACCGGTTATAAGTTTTTGAGAATCAAACACCAACGAACGGACACCTTTAGTATGGCCTGTTAATGTCTTGACACATTCACCAGTATCCACTTTCCATATTTTGATTGTGGCATCGTATGAACCAGTCATTAGATACTTTCTGTTGAATTGAAGACAAGTGACTCCGTCTGTGTGGCCTCTAAAAGTCTTAGTAGTGTATGCGCCTTTACGCCAGTTCTTCTCTAATTTATACCTCTCTGAATAAACTGATTTCCAGGGTCTTCTCTTGAGTTTTGGTTTAACCTCAGAAGTTATTTTAGCACGCTTTTCTGATGGCTCTTGCGTGGCATCGGTTGAGCTTTCTTGTCCCGAAATTTCACGATTGGATGCATCAAGTTCTTCTATTCTTCTCTTAAGAATTGGTTTGATTTCTTCATCAGTCATTTCTCTAGCACGTTTCATATGCATTAATGGTAAACCCCAGCCACAGTTGGGGCATTTTCTATCAATATGCTGTTCGCACATGTGGTGCCAAACTCTATCATCATCTGCTAATGCTTTCCACTTTTTAGAAACCTGTGCCGCGTTACACAAGGAACGGCAATCCAAGTAGCATAAAATTCGAAGTGAAATTTCCATGGGCAATGTACTAATGAAGTCAATTCTGATCAAATTTGACACTTCTTGCGAAATAAATGATAATTGAGGGAAACAACATTGTGTTAATAATCCTTGCAAGATCAATTCACGATGCTGCAGCGGAGACGCACTGAAGATTGACCATACATGGGTGATGGCTTCTTGGTCCCTGCTGGGTAATTTTTCCAATGAGGACTGGATTTTCTCCATACGTGCCTCATCTGTGCTCTTGTTGCAGGTGATTTCCGGGTTGTGTCTGTAGCAGTACTTGTGAAAGTTGTCTTTGGGGATTTTTGACTGGTCGCTGATGTGTTTGACCAAGAATGGAGTGACCACCGAAACTTCGTTGTTCTGTTGGTGCACTGGAGATGTCTCTAACTGGGTGAAATCTGGGGTCTCGGTATTGTTGATGTAGCTAGATTTGACGAGAGTATTGGATTCAGAAGCGGTGGTGACGAAATGACGGCTGTGTTCGGAAGCTCTCTCTGTGTTTTCAGTCAGGTCCTGACTGTGGCTTCCATGACGAGAAGAGGATTCAGCTTGGCCAGTTCCATACATGTAGTCCGAGGCAGTGCCAGTCGAGGAGCCGGAGTTCGAATCATTTCCGGCGTTGGAGGACGATGCCGTCACTGATAGTATCGACTCGTAGTTCTGGGAAACGCTGATGTCATTCTTGGGGGTACAGTTGTCTTGTAAGTTCATCGAGGTAGGACTCAGGGGATAGTGGGGAACGATCCGAGACTGAGCCTGAGACTGTAAGGATTCCAACTTGAAGTGCTTTCTGAGTGCTATGACTAAATAGACGACTATTAGCCTGAATAATGAGCTGTTGCTGGGCTATTCAGGATATGGATGGGATCTTGTACTTATACACAGGTGGTTAAATTGACACCACAGTTTGGAAATGCCCGGTCGTGCGCAAACCACTGGTCACGACTGGGGTGTTGATTAGCCGAAAAGGGCCACGTATATGCCCAGTATACGGCTGCCGTCTCCCTATTGGTACGGTCACTATGGCTGTGCCACCGCACATCCCAAGGGCCGAACCCAATTCGGCAGTGAAGACATTGTCGTGGTGGGAGATGACGATGAAGATGTGGGCACCGCACGACCTGTGTATCATCAGTGGTGAAATTTCACCTGGTGATGTTCACAATTATGCCGATGCAAAACTCCCACTGCGGACACTTGGAAGAGTCGAAGACCCAAATTTTCAGTTGGCCCATTCAACAGTGAGGGGTTCTGTCGTGGTTGTTTCCGTTTTGTGTAGAAACCTTAACATTGTCTGATTGTGGAGATGCGACAGTGTGGCTGCTACCAAGGGGTATTTCCGCCTTCTGGAACTATGGTTAGTGGAGTTGCGGTGATGGCCAGTTGCTACTGTGGCCATGGCGATTTACAAAAGAAACTATTGACCGTTTTTGCTTACTAAACTGGTTCAACATAACATGTCAATTATGACTTAGTGTAAATCACAAAAGTACCCTAAATTGCCTAAATTGCTGAGAAACTCAAAGATTCCTAATAAAGTCCTAGTTTTGAAACAAGACATATTACTGCAGGTTCAGACCAATTTTTTGTTGCAGTAGAGGACTTATTTGTGATTGCCCTTGCCAGCCAGATAGGTGGCCTATATATTATTTGGTATGTATGGGACACTGGGGGAATCGAATTGAGCCAAGGGCATTAGTCAGATCTTCCAGGACTTCACAATCGGAGTACTGTTGAGGTGGAAACTAATGGCCATGGATGATTAAGAGCTCTGTGGGTACTTAGGATTTTCACTATAGTCGATGGTGCGAATATGTTGGTCCACATTAGAAGATTCTAGAATTGGGACCACACTAGTGTGGATGATATGCGTGTATTTGGCCTGTAATGGGCTGAGTTGGCCATATCTATCTTAAGTACCTATTCAAGCTGAAATGGGTTGAAATTAGATCTTCTGGCCAAAGATTGCCTGTGCTCTTACTGGACGGTATAGGATATTGCAAATTGAGATTTTTCAGTGGTAGTGAAATGTGGGATGCTTGAGTAATTCATAGATATTCAACAAGGGGTCAAACTGGTCCAATCTAGAAACTCTGAATTCAGCGATACGTAGTTAGATATAAGTCTTCACGAATAACTTCTACCTGTGTTTTTTCTTTGGACCTTTTCAGTTATTGCACATTTTAACTGAACAACCTCCTCAAAAGAAATTAAATAAATATCAAGATGTACCTCACAAATAACTGATATTTCTCCTGAATAAATCCTCCTTCACAGAATTCTATTCCCCCTACCTTTGCCCCAATTCATAGTTTTACATGTGCTCTTGCTGGGATTCTGGATGCATATTTTTCACTTTTCAATTAGCTCTAAATCCATAAAAAGTCACCACAAACTACCAACTGCCCTCTGGGAACATTGTCACATCCTAAACGTCTCCATCCCAAAACTACAGCTACCTCCATTCCTTCTCCTTTCTTCTCTCTTCCCTCGGTTTTCCCGTCCTGCATATAGCCCAGTGATTATAAATCCTCCACGAACTTGGCCTTTACCTCGACATTCTACCACTGCAAAACGCCTGATTTCACCCCAAAAAAAGTGTCCACGTCCCTCTATGGAGGCACTCCCATTTTTCAAGCTGCATGGCCGATTTCCCCCTCCAGATACAAATCTCGTGATGTTTCACCACCTTATCTGTCATCAAGCCGATGCTCATCGGCACGTGACCTTCTAGAAGAATCCAAATTTTCATTTCTTTACTAGCTTAAATATCCATATGGATTCCCACATCGATAAGAAGCAGAAGACCGAAATGTCTAACAAAGAGGAAATCTTCACCAGTGTTGGTGAACAGGCTGATATCGTCGACCACGAAAACAACGGTGTGGTAGACACTGGTGCTGCCGATGTCGAGGGCCATCCCGTTCAAGAAATCGAATCATTGTGTATGAACTGTCATGAAAACGGTACCACCAGATTGTTGTTGACCAAAATTCCATTTTTCAGAGAGATTATTTTGATGTCGTTCGAGTGTCCTCACTGTGGATTGAAGAACAGTGAAATCCAAGCTGCTGCCCAGATCGCCGAGAAGGGTTCCAGATACGTGCTTAAGATCGAACAAAAGGATGATTTCAGTCGTCAAGTGGTCAAGTCCGAGACCGCTACCGTCAGATTCTCCGAATTGGACATCGAAATCCCTCCAAAGAGAGGCCAGTTGACCAACGTGGAAGGCTTGTTGCAAGAAATGGTAGCAGACTTGGAATCCGACCAAGATGCCAGAAAGGATGCCCAACCAGAGATCTACGAGAAAATCAAGGAAGTCATTGCCAAGATCAACGCCTTCTTGAATGCAGAGCCAAACACTCTTCCATTGACCTTCTCTGTAGATGATCCAGCAGGAAACTCCTGGATCGAATACCTTCCAGGAGAAGCTTCTCACAAATGGGCCATGTACGAGTACAACAGAACCGCAGAACAAAATGTCTTCCTCGGTCTTATTTCCGCCGATGATGTTGCCCAACAACAGCAAAAGGAGTTGGAGAGCAAGAAGAACGCCACCAAAGCTAATATCTCTGCTGGTTTGAACGGCACTGGTGTCAAGAGTACTGGTTTCATTTCCGACGAAACTGAAATCGAAAACTTGCACAACGAAGTCCAAACATTTGCTGCCACTTGTTCCAGTTGTTACCAACCATGTGAAACTCACATGAAGACTGTGGACATTCCTCATTTCAAAGAAGTCATCATTATGTCCACTGTGTGTGACCACTGTGGCTACAAGTCCAATGAAGTCAAGACTGGTGGGGCTATTCCAGAATTCGGAAGAAAGATTACATTAAAGGTCACTGACCCTGAAGATTTGGCCAGAGACATTCTTAAGAGTGAAACTTGTGGTCTTTCCATTCCTGAATTGAACTTGGATTTGACCCCAGGTACCTTAGGTGGTAGATTTACCACTATTGAGGGTTTGATGATCCAGGTTTTGGAAGAATTGCACTCTAGAGTTTTCACCCAAACCTCTGATTCCATGGATGCAGCTACCAGAACAAGATGGACCACCTTCTTTGCCAGACTTCAAGATGCAATTGACGGTAAAATTCCTTTCACCATCTTAATGGAAGATCCATTAGCCTCATCATACATTCAAAATGTTTATGCTCCTGACAATGACCCTAACATGATTATTGAAGATGTCGAAAGAACTCATCAACAAAATGAAGACTTGGGTTTGAACGACATGAAAACCGATTAGCATTATAGATTGTATATTAAAGGATTATTGAATAATAAATGTGGTTTATCCATTGGATTTGTCTTACAGAAAATTCGGTCTATAAACGTAATATTAAGAAATGCATATTCTGAAATTATATGTTTAATTCAATGGTCTTCAAGTTAATTACTCTTGATTAAATTATCACTCATTTAAGTGTCTTTCTTCTTATTGATTGAACCTTTATCATTCTGAACGTCCCTAAAAGCTTCTTTCCATGAGGAATTCTCAAGACTTTCCCCAACAGTGGACATGTCTATCAACGATACTTGGTTGAGTTCTTCATGCGCAGATAATTCACTCTGATCTAAAAATGGTGAGACCCCAACGTCATCATCATCATGACTTGAGTGTGAAACAATAGGTGAAGAATCAGTAGATTTAGACCTGTTTGGAATTTCGATGAAAAGCTTTGGATGTCTTTCGTTGGATTTACCAACGGCTAAATGGTTTCCACTATCTGTTTTATTTCTAGCTTTGTAAATGTTCAAAGGTGATTTGGGTACGTAAATTCCACTAGTTGAACCTTCGTCCTGATTTCCATACGAATTAGATAATGGAGTATTCTCATCATCATCATTTTCATCCTCATAATTTTGATTGATGGAGAATACATCTTTTTTACCCTTCATTCGTAACATCTTTTCTTCGTTAGATGGATCTTGTGATTCAGTTACGAAGATTGAAGGAGCATTTACCTCTAATTTTTCATTAGCCAAGTAACTGTATCTTTTCAATTGCTTATCAAAAGCAATATCTGTAGTCCTAACACCTTGACTTTGGTTTTGCTTGTACTTCCAGCGACATGCATATGCAGCAATGGTCTCATAAACCCTCTTAGTATGTAATGTTTTCTCAACCTTTTGAACTAACAATCTTCTCTCAAGGAAATCAATTAAGTTTAGGCACTGCCCAGCCTCAAATGATGTATATAATGGCAACTGTAACAAAATTCTGGTGAAGGATATTCCTGGATCATTATTCAATTCCATGTTTATCAATGCTTCCTCAATAAACTTTTCGTAAGATTTTCTTCTTTCTCTGACTTTTTCGATATCCATCTGATCCAAAATGCGTTTAAGTTTGTCATAATTGATCAGAATATCATATGGATTATGTGGATCATTTCTGCGAATCCATTCTTTACACAATACTGGAATCTCCAACTCACCTTTGTAAAAGTGAAATGACAAGGCGCCATCAAGCATATGCAATAATTTGGGAAGGTCAATTGGTTTGATATAACCTGTTCCTAATGAGTCAAACTTCTGCCAAGTTCTCTTAAACTTTCTAATTTCTTCTCTTTGGATTAAAGAACTGTAGCTTGATCTGGATCTTATGTAACTGAAACTGTCCAAAATTAATGAAATAAACATATTAACGAATATGTACATGGATACAACATTCCAAGCGATGAACAAAATGTAAGCAAAAGGCTTGTTTCCACAATCAGAATTGTCAATACTGTTATTTTTGGTGCAATATGGTGATTCAAGAGCGTAATCATCCATAATATAATTCCACCCTTCACCAAAACTGCATCTGAATAACAAAATCAAAGCTTTTGGGACAGATCTAAGATTAAGATTTCCAGTGCCGTTGGGACCAATTTTAGTTAAGCCGAAAATTTGGTTCATTGCAATTGCGAAGACCAAAAATACCACTAACCAAGTAAACGATAAAGATAGTAACGAAGGTAAACTTGCAGAAGCAAATCTCAATAATTGACTCAATCTATTACTTCTGGGAATAATAAATGCCAAAATTCCAACCAAGAACAACTTATTGATATTGATAAACACACTATCTTGACTTATGAAAAGACCAATAATAGATGTAACAAAAGCACCCACAGATACAAATAATCCAAAAAGATTCCATTTGTATCTCAAGAAAGTGACCAATCCTTGGCCAATCAATAACATTAAGAAATTCAATAAAAAGAGAGTAGATGCAATCAAATAAATTGTTACCCGAAATAGGTACAACCCTGTGTAACTTGGCCAGCATTCTAATAGTAAAGCAAGAACGTGTAAAAACAAGGTAAAATTCAAGAGTCTAGACCAATACTTATTCTTTTCAACTGTCATTTTATAACAGAATCTCCTAAAATATGAAAGCTGAGTATAATCTTTTCTTTTCGATGGTTTAACTTGAATTAAAATCTTCTTCACTTCGTACCAAGCAATTTGATCGTGGGTCATGTAAGCTCTTCCAGTTGTCTTTGAGTAATTACTAATAATCACAGAAACAAACAATGTCAAAATGAAGATCATACTCACGAAGTTGAATAAAACAACGAAAAAGCCATTGAATGGTGATGCAAAACTACTTGGTGGGTTATCACCACCTGTACTAGACATAAGGTTCAACAATAAATCAACCCAACCTTCTAAAGAAATGATTTCAAACAAGCTCAAAAATGCTTTAGCAAAGGAGTTGAATTCTAAAGGTGGTTGAGTGTAAACGTTCGGACTCATGATCTCCCAATTAAAAACCTTATTTTGATACTCATTGAAGCATAAAGCTCTTGTAGACTCCCCATCTAAGCACAGCCCTAATCTGCCATTGAAAATGTTCAAACCCCAAATAGAAAATGGGAATAATAAGCATAAGGAAATAATTGCTGCATTAATAATTTTCCAAAATCCTGAAATCATTGTATTATGAAAGTTTGCTTTAGCAGTTTCACTAATTGTCAATAACCTTAATGCTCTCAACGCCTTAAGGCCACGAACAGCCTTCGAAAGAGTTCCATCGTTTTTTAAATAAGCAAGAAGTTCGATCCATAAGGCTATGAGGACGATTAGATCAATAAAATTCCATGAAGATCTCACGTATGCATTCGGAGTGAAAACAAATCCATCAGCTGTGATTTTGATGATAAACTCGAGACTAAACAAAATCACAAATGCCATTTCCAAGTAAAAGGTCCAATCAAGATCCCCATTTTCGATAATCGATCTCCTGAACAATGGAGTGATATAACAAGTTGAAACAACTAACGCGATTGTTGAGATAAACATAATAACAACAATTGATTCTGAAACTGGTTTATATGGCTCAACTCCATCAATACGCTCACCATAACTTGATTTCACTAACCTTTGACAAAGTCTCCTTAATCTATGTCTCGGTTCAAGCAAGTAAAAAACTCTATTGAAGAATGGATTCTCTTCCAAGAATTTATTCTGTTCTGAGATTAAGTCATTTCTTTCACTGATGATGTTCTTCGCAAATCTTGCAGGATCGAAGTTATTTAGTACACTCATATCCCTGGTCTTAGTCAAGTAAAAGGGGTTTTGGAAAAATTCTGTTGTTCTCCAAAAATTTACATGCAACCATCTTTTCCAACTGTTGTTTGGAAGATTTTTGATTTCACCTTCATCTTGCTCTGTTTTGCTAATATCTTCCTCTAGGAAATCGTTAACCGCTGTTCCGCTTAATAACAAATTCACAACTGCCTTTTCAAGTTGCTCCTTGACCCCTTTTGATTTAAAAAGTTTACTTTTAAACTTGGAGAGTGCACCACCACGAGTGTCCATATTTTGGATTCTATCCGTCATGTTATCTATGAATTGTAATAATTGTTGTTTTCTCTTTCCTTCTTCTGAAACCTCAAGTGCTTGAGCAATTACAGCAATGAAAATATTTAAAATAACAGTATTGGAAATTGCAAACCATAAAACTAAGAAAACTGATCCAAAAGAGCGGGACGATGTAGTTGAGGCATGTTCTTGCATGGGATACAACACTTCAGTCCAGTTTTCTGTAGATGTAATGATGTATAATGAAATGAACACATTAGGTAGAGTATGCAAAGGAAAGCTCAAATCATGCATTGCATCTTCTGGAACAGTTCCTTCGAAATATCTGGCCATCATTATACTGTAAAGAAACGTCAAAATAAAGTAGAACAATGCTAAATCAAAAATAGCTTTGATATTGCTGATAATTTGAAGCCAAAGACCTCTAGTAATAGATGTTACTAGAACCACACGATAAAATCTCAATAATTGGAATATAGTTAACCAATAATAAACATGACCAAGCCTATTCTTCACTGGATCAAAAATGATCACTGAAGTGATTATTGCCAAAAACAAATCGAAAATATTTCGTTTCAGCTGAAAAAATAGTCTCCAATTCGGAAAATGAAATAAGAATCTTAAAATTATTTCAGCGAGGAATACCATGGTGAATGAAGCTTCAAATCTATACAAAATATGACTTGTACTTCTCGACATTGAATCCTTTCTGAAACATTGAACGAACAAGTCTACCATGATAAGCACTGGAAAAATAAATTCTATCTTGTAGTAATATTTCAAGAACACATTTTGCTTTTTTAAGAAGTTTATTCTTTCAACATGTCTGGAAACATCTCCTGGATTGAGCATACCCCACATGTCAAAATTCTTATTACTTTTCCTTTCCTCTTTTGCATTTTCTCTAGTTGTATTGAATGATGTAACAATGACGGCAATGAAAACGTTTAGAAGCCAAACAGTAAGTATAAAGATACCACAAATGAAAAACAAACATGCTCCAATGTTATCGGTATTCATGGTATCATACATAATGTCAGTAAATGTGTTGGCACTCATGATCACAAAAACAATTTCCATTGATTGCAAGATGTTGTCAAAGTTGAGTGTACCTCCGTAAGGGTTATCACCACTTATACATCTTGAGTTGATTGGGCAGCGATATCCTTTTATATTGCTAGATTTCAGGCCATCTCTAAGAATATAAGGCGCTGCATTACCATTAAGATCAATATGAGATCCACAATACAGGCTGTCATTAACCCAAATATCATTAGGATCGTCAGGGTTTTGCCAGACACAATGCCTACTAAGAGATGATTTGAATGACTGAACCCCAATCATACCAAAAAGAACCCAAAAGAAACTAATGAAAATAAGAACATCGATCAACTGAGGGATAGCGGCTCTCACCGATTTCAAAATAGTACTCGTACCAGTAGTTAAATTCAATAGTCTCATTATACGTAAACAACTTAATGTTCTGAACAACATTATATGATGTTTAGCGTCATAATGATCTATAGACATGAACATCGAAATCCAAAAAGCAACCATTGAAATAAAATCAATCTTATGCCAACTATTACGAATGTATGCTCTCTTTATATGAAGATTACCTAGATCTCTTTTCTGAGGTAAAAGAAAGGTATTTGCATGCTGTAAGGGTTTCGGCCTTGAACCTTCTTCATACGAAAAATCATCATGATTTTCAAATTTCACTGTTTTATGGTGGGAACTGAGTTCTTTATATTTATTTCTTAAAACATTATTCTGTGTGAATTCATCATCATCTAAACTTATCTCTTTCACGTCCAACTGGTCGTCTTGATCCTCATCCAGTGAAGTATTTGTTTGAGCAACAGAATGCTTATGACGCCTGCGATCAATAATCTTTCGCAACCCTAATAGTCCGATAAGTTTACGAACATACTCCACTTTGAAAAATGAAATTTTAATATCATTTTGAGGATATGGCAAACCCAATTCTTCAAACATAGATTTGTCGTTAATGAACCCATATGCAATAATGTTGATGATGATTTCCAAAGTATATATCACATTTATGCCCATTAAAACATAATCAGCCCAATTGTTACCACTGTAATAGTAGCCATCTAACGCCAATGGATTCCATTGACGATAACTGAGCAAAACTACTTGAAGAATAAGAAATCCTGTCATTGCAATATTTGTCGAATGCTGTGAGATGATCTTGTGACACCACTGCCGTAATTGATTATCTGGTGAAAATACCTTGAGTGAATTTCCAAAAAGATACAATTTCTCCAAATCTGTCAATGGGGATTGAATATGCAGTTTAAATGAATGGAGAATTGGATGTGATTGTGTTGGAGATACCACTGGGGTTGGTGCATTAGAGTTTGGAACAAATAAGCCTAATCCGTTTGCAGAATCTCCAAAATCCACATTCGTCACTGAATTGTTTTCGTCCACGATATTAACATTGGGAATGCTTTTGTTACTTTGGGTGTAAGTTGATGCAGTTTGAGGACGGTCTTCCTCTGTTGGTTCATCTTTGAAGAACAGGAAATGTCCACTAATCGGGGATGGGGCTGCACTGGTACTTTTGTTAACACTTAAATGAGATTTCTTAGAAGGAGAATCCTCGACAGCTGGTTTCGACCCTGAGCCTGCGATACGTGCTGAAAATCTTGCAATTGCATCGGATATCTTTGCTGGTGATGCTTCTTCCTTTTTTGATGTTCCGGCCTCTAGGAAATCAAGATTGTACGCTGAGTGCTCGGTGGTTGGGGTTGTTGGTTTACTTTCTGGATCGACAAATGGTGATAAATGAGTAGGTGTTTCACGTTTGTTTGGGCCAGCAAGATTTGGAGGAGGAAACATATCCTGTAATGCAATATTGTCGGTGTAATCACCTTCACTTGGTGAAAAGTCCAGCGGAGATTTTGGAGGCTGATTCTTCTCGGACAGTTTGGAGTCACCAGAAACGGGAAACCACATTGCTCCGTGGCTGTCATTTCCTAGGGCAAAGCTCAAGCCTTCCCTCAATGCATCGAGATCGTTTTCCTGAGCGGCTTCGTAGATGAAGGGTTTATCGCTAGAAGGAGTTGTAGGTCTATTATGATCATGGAAATTGTGTAAAAGATTATGTGAGTTGTGATGTTTTGGGGAGTGACTCTTTTGGGATAGTCTTGATCGTCTCTTCGCTTCAGGCGATCTGTCTATTTCCGCATGTTCGTAGGTTTTGTTAGGATCATATTCTTCGTTGAAGGGGTCCATGATGAATGTGCGTAGGAATCCACGGAATGAAGGAAGTTATTCAAGATATCAACCGGGTTTATGGGATATGATCTCCTTCAAGCTGACTCTGCTTGATTTGGCGATTATGAGGTGCACTGGGGAGGTGCCCTTTAGAATTGTACCCCCAAATACTCTGGATATGGCCTCCAGGTGTATGAGAATGAAAAGGTCCGTTTACCTGACGAGGTCCGAAACAAAAATGGTTCAGGCTCCGGAAGATTCTTGGCCAGCAAATTCCTGCTTCTTCAACACTGGCTGGCGGAGAATACGGTGGCAGGACACTAAAGGACCGAATGCTTGACAGGTTAAGTGTTGTAGTAGTTTCAGTTGTCAGTTGGCATTTCTTGATTCCATACCTTCTGGCTGCAGTACCCTACCGCGCTAGTGGCGGAGGGGGGTCAGGCACTATGCTAGTACTGAGGCTTGGGCAGGGCCTCATGAAAGGCCTCATGATTGGAGAAATGGCCAGAGAATTCCGCTTTATCATTGGACAAAAGGCGGTTTTCTGTACCATTTAAGGGTATGGAAGAAGATTTGGGTTGATTTCAGAGAACTCTGGGGGCTGGTTGTCAGCTGGTTTAGGTATTGGCATGTTCACTCCAGTACGAAGAGTTGGGTGAGCATGGCGGTAAAGGTGGATCCTCGCAAGGAACTAGGGGTAGTTCCACACCAGAAGTCTCGCTAGAGATTTACATTAGTGCCACCACAACACTAGAGTTGCGAAATTCACAAGCATCTCTACCTAGATTTTCAACTAAGCTGGTTCTGTTCCTTTTAAAATATGCTTCTGTAATGGCATTTCTACTGCACTTTTACATGCCATACTTAGGGTGCAGAATGAATAGTTCCTTCTCCAAAGTATAAGGGCCATTGGGTCTAAAGGGTTTATGTCTCTATAAATACAATAGTTATTGGAGAACGGCCATTTACTTCAGATGGTGGTACCTCTGGAAATTATGGCTTAGACTATTTCTGTAATGTTACTTACGAGGTGTACTGGTGCATATCTAAAAATCCATATCGGGTGATATATCAATCGATGCCCGAAATAATCTAATTTGCTGATATAAATAGTATTCAGGCCATGCTGGTCATGTTGGCGAACTGTCATTGGAAAGTATCTAACAAGTGGGGTATGATCGTCTAGTGGTCAACTACCGATCAATTACAAGGACCAGTTTTGTATGTGAATTTGATTCCTCAATAATGTGAGATCCTCATACTTCTTTTGAAATTTTGAAATTTTTCTGGTTTTTTTAGCTCAGAATGCAAAACTCCAAAAACTTCCAGTGAACCACATGGTAATTCCCTATTTGGACCTTAATCAGCAATTTGACAAACGCCACTGCTGATATTGCCATTTGATGAATACTTTTGCTCCTAAACCTCCAGTTTGAGCCGATCTCAAAGGTTGTCCTTAGCAATTAGGATCTCTTGACTTGAAACAAAATTCTTGAGAAATTCTTTAACACTTCTTACGTAAATCAATAGAATTGAGCACTTTCTTATTGTTTTAACTGTTTCCATTTATCAATTCTTCAACTGACTAGTTGTTACACTCCCTGTCCTTCAAGTATAATGTCTCATGTCGCATATTTGTACGCATGTCGCACAATTCTGTTTTTGGTCAACATCTGAAAAATCTCCAACTTGTTAACGTCCTCAACAAAATCGACAACAACAACTACTACAACCATAATGTCATTCGTGTTGAAGAAGTTGCCAACCCAAGAGAGGATAAACCAGGCAAAACAGCTTTCTGCCTCGATTTTCGGACATGCATGGAACCCAAACAATACAAGAAATGGTGCTAAGATCTTGAGGGCCCCATTGAAAGGTCCACAAGTAGCCAAATATTACGGTGTCAATGACCACCTTCCAACATTCAAGGACTTCAAAGAATGGTTCCCAGAACTCAAACTTACAGACCCAAGAGAAGCTTATAGATTGCATATGGTTCAAGACAGAAAGAAGAGAAATAAGGGTGCTCCAAAGAAGAAGAGTAAGAACGATTAATCTCCTACATAAACTTACATTGTTTTTACCGATGCCTCCCTTGATGACCTTGTATATAGTCGATAATACATATAGTACACTAGCTGATTCTTGGCTTTTTCCGTATGTTGAAAGTGTCCGTTGCATCTTCCAAGTGACTGGAATTAATGGATGCAAGGCGGAGACTATCATCATTGTAGGAATTTCTCATTAAGAGAGTACTTAATTCAGATCTCTTTTTGATGACTGGAATGTTTTCATTGGTAATTTGGATCTTTTCCCAGTTTCGGAACAGAATCTCCTCTCCGTTGATGGGTTCGGTCATGAAAATTAATTGATCCCCTTCGATACGAGCCTGTCGTATCCATACCTTCTTGTCTGTTTGCTGTGTTGTAATTTCATTTAATTCCATATCATAAATAGCCACTTGCGATTGGCTAACAAGTAATATAGTAGAACCATGCAAAGGACGGAATTCTCGGAATCCAGATTGCAACGATATTATTGCTTTTAACAGCACAGACAACTCTTTTTCCGTCAGAACTCTGACGATGACGAGATTATTGTTAAATTGCAATAGAATGTGGGTTCCGGAAACTTTTACCACCTTCAAATTTTCGAAGTTCAACTTCAAACCTCTAGTGTTGGATTTCCGGTATCCTTTGCTAGTATCTGCTAGTATTTTCCAATAATCGACTTCAGCAGCTGATAATTTTAATTTTCTCCTTAATGTTTGAAGTGAACCTAAAGATACAAAGGTCAAGTTCACCTCATCAGTAGAAAAGCTGGATATAACAAAATAATCTTTTTCAAGTATTGACATCCAATTCCCATAATTTTTCAATTCTGGGTACACATGAGGATCTAGAAGTTTTGTTTCTTCAGCCATATTCAAATCGATAACTGGTTTTATTGTGGTAGAAGTTTCTTTATGTCCTAACATGTGAAAAACTTTCAAATCGAACCCGTAGAGTGTATCTGCAGTACTAAACATACTAATCCAGCGGCCAGAATTTGACCAATTGACTTGAGGTGGAGTTAGACAGAATTGGGGTAGTCTGAATGCTGAGATCAAAGTGCTGATTGAACCCTCGTTGAAAAAATGGTAAATAATCGGAGTACAGTTGTATTCCATTGTATCGGCAATGATGGACCAAACACGATTATTTCTGTTTTTAGCAAGCACCAACAGCTTAATCAAAGGTTTCACGATAGTAAAAAGAATATGTGAACAGTCAAGGGAATAGAGTTTCATGTGAAGGAATTGTTTGGTAAATATTACTAATTGCTTTGAGTTCAAGGCACCAGAGGTGGAATTTTGTTCTTCTGATATCCTTTCTATGGGATTCAACCATTCGAAGCGTTCAATTCCGTCATCTTTGCTCTGTTGTATAGCTGTTGGTTCATTTGCACCAATTTCATACACGATCAACAAGTGGTAATTTTCAACGACAACCCCCAATTTCGTGCAGTTATTGCCAGGATTGACCTTCTCCCACTCTACCTGCGTGATCATGGCTCTGGAAATGCGTGGATGGCCCTCGATGCCGTTGTTTACCACATGCTGTCGAATAGAATTGTTCACGTTGTGTATTTGGAGAGGAGCCAGAGAGCCCACCACCGCAATTTCGAGGCTGGCCTTCAGGACAATCGCCACATACTTGCCACAGGGCGACAAGATACTGAAGGTTTCACTGTTCATCAATCTATTGGTTTATATTGACAAGCAGAGATGATTAAACAGAGGTCGTGGCTCTGTGCGAATCTATATTATCAAAACATTTACGAAAACATTACTATCAACAAACACAAAAGAAAAAGTACCCCATAGTTTACCTAAACGCGCAAAATTGCACCCACACAGAAGAGAATTGCGGCTCTTGGACATATGAAGATAAATGCCGCCTAAAAGGAAGGACGAGAATACTCGAGGAGGACGCGGAGGACAAAGAGGAAGGCCCAGTACTCGGGGTGCCAAGAGGGGTCGTGGTAGACCTAGGAAAGATGCTGGAATAGTGGCCGAAGAGGTGGTAAACAATGTCGGAGTTGGTGAAATCGGAGACATACCTTCACAGCCAAGCAGCCAGATATTAAAGCGCAAGAACAAGTTGAATGATTTACTTTCTACATCACAAGACGAGAAGAAACATTCCTCCAAAAGAAAGAGTTTTCCTTTTGAAGAAGACGATGGGTTTGTGTACAAACGGAGTCAGGAGTTGGCTAAGAAGAAGCGGAAACAAATCAGCACCCCCATAGCACAATTGAATGAGGAATTGGGTAACATTACTAGGGATGTGGATGATGACGATGACCTTGACCTTCTCGATTTGCCTATACGAAAAAAATCACACAATTTCTTAGATGAATCTAGTCTCCAATTATCTTCTCCCATAAAAACAGCATATCTTGAAGAGCCCGAGGGATACATGGAACAGGTTTCCCATCACAAGCTTACACTTAATGAAAGCGATACCGAAGACCTAAGGAAGCGTCGAAGTGAACGTCCACTAGCAAGACGAAGCTCCTATTACAGTCGTGGAAAGAGAGTTTCATCAATTGGCAACGGCTTTATTGGCGAACCCCATCCAGAAGTTCCAGTTTCGGAGTATTACAAATTATTAGACACTTCTCTTCCAGAACCTGACCGCATGCGTCAATTGTTGGTGTGGTGCTTCAAGAAGCAAATCGAAAATGAAGACCGTGAAAATAAGCAAGTTAATCCGGAGGATCAAACAGTAACAAACATCGCGAAGGTGATTAAAGATGAGATCTTGCGTGATCTCATGCATAAACAGATTTCTACCAGTTGGTACAATAGTGTCTCTGAACAAGAGCTTGCTGAAAAGGAGGTGACAGTACCTAATCCACTCAATCTGTCCAACCTTGAAAACATCAAAGTGTACACCCGCAAGCTTGGAGAGTTGGGTAGAGAGAAACGGATGTGGCAGCAAGCGTATGCACATAACGTCCGAGCGATCGAGAACATGGCTCCCCTTGGTACACAAGAGCCCCAGCAACAAGCACAATTCCACTCCTACCTCGCTGAAAAGAACACTAAACTCCCTCCAGTTGTTGAGGGCACATTGTTAAAGCATATGAGCGATGATTGTGACAAATTAAAGCAACAGGTCAACGGCGATCTTGGGAAATCCGTAGACAAGTTGTTCCACGCCAGCTACCAGTTACAACGGACACTGGAACTTGTGCACGGACTCGAGACTTCGAAGTTCAGCACTAAGATAGCCTTGCTCCTTCGGAATTACATGACCAAGCCCCAGCCTCACAAATCACAAAAGCAGTCCACGAAGAATGTTCCGGTTCATTCATTGTGGCCTGTTCCTGCTCGTACTATCGATTCTCGAGAGATATTACGGGCACTTACCAGAGTACCAGGTAAAGGCACTTGACTTCATCAGTAAGCCAAGATCCAATGCACTATTACCCCATGCTTATTGTATATTAAATCAGACTATATTGTATTTTTAGGATTGGAATTGACAAGCAACGGAAAGGCAATTATATGCAGATGGGCGGCAGTAGTCCGCCAATTGTTCCGCATATGTAATAACCTTGGGTCAATAACTTACAAACGATCGAATGCCTCGCTTGGTGATCTCGGAAACGGGGTCATTTCAGGCAATATACCCGATGCAATTGAACCACTTTTCAATAATACGAAAATGGAACAGCAACCACCTCTTTCGGGTACGATTGGAACACGATTGGCCAAGCGATACCACCCATGCTAAATTGACGGATGGCCTGCAGCATTGAAAATATTCTGCCCGTCAAAAAGAGGACACTAAAGTCAGGGGTACGTAAGGCACCCCCACACCATTCCTACCTCATACCGAGGATTTACAGGGCACCAATCAACACGTTTTGGAAAATTGTATATACCGAGTTGAGACAAGAAATTTTTTATGTTGAGCATTGCGGAAAAATGACTGGTTGAAGGTATGATGTAAGTAGCAAAGCATTAAAATGCCCAAGGGATTGAGCAAAATTTCTTTGGCAAATCATTCTATTGAGGATGTCACATCGCTCCCAACACAGCCGTGCCGCATGGTTAGTTTACGGTGGGGTGTTACTCTCCTAGCTAACGCCGGGCGCCCCCACCTTTTCAAAATCGGATTATTATAAATCCAAAGGCAACATTACACAAAGCAAAAACTGGGGAACACCACAGATGTTCCGGATTCTCCTCTCCCATAATACTCATAGTACAGACCGCATACAATTACCATCCATTACTTCCTGCGGCATGCAGAATACGCTGCCTTATAAATACCGGGGAAATTCCCCAGTATTTCGGCAACGCTTCCCACGCCCTCGTCTAGTCTTGAAAATGGTGTTGTTGTCTAGCGTGGCCACCTTGGTGGCTCTCCAGTTCATGTCCCAGTTCCTGGAGGCACAACCAGTTATTGAACATAAATCCCAATTCACTCCCAATTTGACCCATGAAGCGGTGATGGCTGATAGAGAAGCCTTGTTTGGATTGATCAACTCCACAGCTAACAAGGACGTGTTTGCCCAATTGAAATATTCATCGGCTGCTTTTTACGATATCGGTGCTAACACCGTAGGTTCGGCAGAGTTTGTGCCTGCTAACCAATATCAGCGTCAACCCTATGTTGCAAATGGTTATCTTGGAAGCAGAATCCCAAACTTGGGTCAGGGTTTCGCTTATGACCAATTGTCACTGGATGCAGAAGCAACTCCAGAAGATTTGAACAACGGTTGGCCCTTGATGAACAAGAGATATGCCGGTGCATTTGTGGCAGGTTTCTACAATGTCCAGCACAACACCACCTTGACCAACTTTGCTGAATTGCTTGATGACGGTTACGAGAGTGTTATCGCTGCTATTCCCCAATGGACCACCTTGCAATTGTCGGCTTCTGTGAACGGACACAATTATACCCTCGATCCTTCTGCTAATTCTAGTGTCTACGGATCAATCACTAACTACGTGCAAAACTTGTCTCTTTCCGATGGTATTGTTACCACCGAGTTTACCTGGTTGGACCAAGTGCAAGTGAAGTTCGAGATTCTTGCTCACCGCAAGAACTACAGCTTGGGTGTTGTGAACTTGGAAGTGGCAAACTTGGGTTCTTCTGCCATAGATATTAAGGTCTGGGATATCTTGGACTTTGAAACCGCTCAAAGATCCCAATTGACGAAAGTTGGTAGTGACGATCAAGGTATTTACGTCAACTTCCAACCTCTTAATATCAACTACATCAACGGTACTGTTTACTCTACCTTACGTGGACCAACCAAACCCGAATTCAAAGTAACCGACTCTAAAGTTTCCCAATCGCTTGTTTTGAACGTGGCACCACATTCCGCTAAGAGATTGACCAAATATGTTGGTGTTGTTACC
This sequence comes from Suhomyces wounanorum, assembly GCA_030568695.1. NCBI lineage: Eukaryota > Fungi > Ascomycota > Pichiomycetes > Serinales > Debaryomycetaceae > Suhomyces > Suhomyces wounanorum. Next base: position 98,034 of record JAJMGL010000007.1, read on the forward strand.
ACCGACTTGGACCCTGTAGCATTGAGCAGCTCAGATGCTGTTTTCGCTTTAGCAAAATCTACTTCTCAAGGATATACCGACATTGACAAGGTTGTCAGCACCCACAAGATCGCTTGGGCTCAAACCTTACAATCTACTCCAGCTGTGACTTTTTCTGGTGATCTTTTGATCACTTTGGCTACTAGATCTTCAATCTACCATTTGGCTGCCAACACCAGACCAGATGCCCAAGGTGCCTCTGCTGCCATGCCAGTTGGTGGTTTGAGTTCCGACAGTTACGCTGGTATGGTATTCTGGGATGCCGATGTTTGGATGTTCAATGCCGTGTTGCCTTTCATCCCATCTCATGCCAGAAGTTTCGTGAACTACAGACAATATACCCACGAACAAGCTAAGAAGAATGTTCCTACTGGTTACAAGGGAGCCGTTTATCCCTGGACAAGTGGTAGATTCGGAAACTGTACCGCTACTGGACCTTGTTTGGATTACGAGTACCACATCAATATGGCCGTTGCTTCTTCTGCTTGGAATTTGTACTTGAGTGGAGCTGTTGGCGATGATGTTCTTGAGGAAACCATTTATCCTTTGGTTACCGATGCTGCTACTTTCTACTCCGACTATTTGGTCCATTTTAACCAAACCTCTCAAAAATACGAATCCCGTAACTTAACTGACCCTGATGAATATGCTAACCATGTCGACAATGGTGCATACACCAACTCTGGTGTCTCAGCCGTGATGAAATGGGCAATGGCTTTAGCCAACCACCTTAACAAGCCAGTTCCAACCGTTTTTGAAGACATTCGTGGTAATGTTCTCATGCCAGTTGCTAACAACAGTGATCAAATCACCTTGGAATACACTGGTATGAATTCTTCAGTTGGTGTCAAGCAAGCTGATGTTATTATGGTCACATATCCACTTGAGAATGAGTTGATCACCGAAGAACAGGCCTACAACAACTTGCAATTCTACGCTAAAAATCAAGTCAACTATGGACCAGCGATGACCTTTCCTATCTTCTCAATTGTGTCTTCTACTTTATCCAAGGAAGGATGCTCATCTCAATCTTACTTGAGAAAGGCCCTTCAACCATACATGAGAGGTCCATTCGCTCAATTCACAGAGCAAAACAACGATGACTACAACACAAATGGTGGTACTCATCCAGCTTTCCCATTCATGACTGCTCACGGTGGTTACCTTCAAGCCGTCTTACAAGGCTTGACTGGTTTAAGATACGACTCTGATATCAAGAATGGTACAATTGAAAGAGTATTGAATTTGGACCCAGTTGCTATTCCATGTCTCGGTGATAATGCCCACTTTGAGGGAATCTTTTTCAACAACCATACCTTGGATTTGACCATCAACAAGACCTCTTTCACAGTGGTCAACCGTGGTCCAATTCCAGGTGCTGCCACACAACAACTTAACATCAAGATTGGAGCGAGAAACAAGAAGGCAGGTGAGTACAAGTTAGGTGAAGATGAAACTTTGACCATACCTCTTTACACACCAGGAGTCTCTTTTGAAAACAGTATCAGTGAATGTGTCTTGGCCGACTTCGTTAACGTTACTGCCAGTGCATTCGGTGATTCAACTACCCTGATCAATGATGGTGACAACACCACTCATTGGCAAGTTAACAGCAACACCACAGCAGGTAAGGTGCTTATTGACTTAAAGCAATACAAAAACGTTTCTCGTGCCTTCATCAACTGGGGTGACAAACCACCAAAGCACCTTAAGGTGTCTTCTTATAACGCACTTCACGATTTGCCGGATGTTAGAAGTTTCTTGGGTAAGGTTGACTTTGGAAGTGACTCTTACACCAAATACACGTATGCTAATCCATCTGGAGAATTGTTTAAAGAAAATGATTTATTTGACGTTGTCTACGACCAAAACGTTTCAATCACTGCTCCTTATGCTGACCAAGATAAAGTTTCCATTCTTGTTCCACATGTATTTAACACTACCACTTTCGAATTTTCTACTCCGTTACATACCAGATTTATTCTTCTTGAAGTTGAGGGAATTCACAACACTGTCAAGATTGACAACGACGTTTATGGTGCTAAGATGCACGAAGTTGTCCTTTTCTAGTTCTCAAAAGTTTCAGATTTCACATATAACCGTTCAAACAATTAGATTTGATATCAATAAAAAACAATAGTTTCATGCGTACTATTACATTTTATATCATACTGTAACCTTCCAAGAAACTAATCTTTGTAGTTTGTAATTTATGCGTTTGATATTATTCATGATTTAGTTAATCTAATTGTCAAATTTTATTAAGTTTTTATAAAAGTACTTTTATATGGCTTAGTACATGACTTCGGCCATTGCAATAAGACGCTTAACACCAGTATGCCAAGTACCAAGTTCATCCGCGTGGTTTGTTGCAATTTCAACGTTCAATGTAGCTGCTTCAGCGAAGTTTTTGGCTTCCAAAGCATTTGCGATATTCTTCAAACCTTCGATAGTGGCATCAGTCAATAACTCTTCGTTATTCAAGTGATCAAACAAAATGTTAAGTCTAGTTTCCATATCTTGGCCATGTTTAGCAAACTTATCAGGAATATTAGGCTTAATTGCCTCTAAAATGCTGGAAAATCTTTGGTAAACGGGAAGAGACTTCTCAGGTATGTGACTTCTGTCACCTGCTGGATATCTCTCTTTGGTTTGCTCTGGGACTGGAGCAGCAGGGGCTGGCACAGATGCTGGTGGACCAGAAATTGGTGGTGCAGACATTGGTGGTGCGGACATTGGTGGTGCAGAGATAGGAGGTCCGGCTGGTGGTTGTTGACCAATACTAGGAACCCTAGAATTTGGCCCTGGAATTCCACCGAAAGATGGGGAGATTCCAGAAAGTGGTGGTGGTGGTGGGACCGCTCCTGAAGGACGGCCAGAAATTGGTGGTGGAGCGTATGGGTTCTTTGGTGGTCCTGACAGAGGAGTTCTAGAGAATCCAGGCGCAGTTGGAGGAATCACATTTCCAGAAGGTGGTGCATAGGCGACCTTTGGAGCTGCTGTTTCAGTAGGAGCATATGGATTCTTCTTTGGAACTGCAGGAGAAGAAACACTGGTGATTGGAGCACCGAAAGAGGAAGAAGGAGTTACTGGATGTTGACCATTAAGAGCAGGTGAGTTTACTTCGGAACCAGCAGGTGGTGCGTAACGGTTCAACGAAGCAGAGCTTTGTTGAGGGGAACTTGCCATCACTGGACTGGCCACGGAAGATTTTGAAGCAGTACGACTTACAACCTTAGGTGGAGGTGGAACTCCTTCGGCGCCCCTCTTAGGTGGTGCTAATGGTTGCAGAGGACTTGAAGTGAATGGAGTAACTGGGACCGATACACTTGATGGTGCAGCACGACGAGCAGTTGGCTTTGGTTTGAAAGTTTCAGGCAAGTCGTTCCAACCGTCAGTATCTTTTCTGACGTTGTTTGCAGTTGCAACTGGAGGTGGACCCACCAGACTATCAGCGCCTGGAGGTGGTGCAACTGTACCAAAAGCAGGAGTAGCAGGTTTGTAAGGATTCGAAGCAGATACTTGTGGGGCGTAAGGGTTGGTGCCCGCTGGTCTAGCGTAAGGATTGGTAATTGGTTGAGAAATTGGAACACTTGGCACTGATGGATTAACAGAAGGAACAGATGATGTTGGAGCAATTGATGGAATTGGTGGCACAGAAGTGGTAGAACCAAATTGCTTAGCAAGAGGAGTACCAACTGGTTGATTTGGCAAAGATGGAAGACCAGAGGAAACTGGGTACGCTGGCGTTGATTGCACACCCAATCCATTTGGTTGAGAAGTTTGCCTAGCATACAACGAATCAGTGTTACTGGTGTTGGCTCTAGCATAAACGTTTCTTGAGGTCGTCTTTGCAGCAATGGTATTCTTCGCAACAATTGGGGTCTTGACTGATCCAGTCTTTCCAGATGCCTTCGTAATTCTTTCCTTATCAGTACCAGCAAACTCAGTTGGTAAAATGGATAAGAAGTTTTCAGCTAATTCAAATTCACCGTGACCTGCAACTAAGTTGGCATACTCTAATATAGTATTAACAATTGGTTCCACGGTTGGACCAGAAAGAACACCTGTGTCCTTAGAAATCGATCTGTATGCAACAATCTTTGACACAAAATTGTTTAAAGATTCGAAACGAGCGTCTGCTGGTGAAGTAATACTTGGCTTATTCTTAGACTTAAGTAATTCTGCTTCAAATGAAGGTAATTCTTCAAGCCAGATGTTTGCAATTCTGTCCAAAGCATTACCAGCCAAGTAACAAGTAATGGCATTATCTCTTTGTTGCTTGGATTTGCTTGATTTCAAAATACGATCACCTAATTCCGAGATTTGACGATCACGATCAATTTCATCGGTGGAGAAGGCTAAGATACTTGATGCAATCTCCTTCCAATTAGAAACATCAGCATTACTAACAATATCTGCAATACTCTTGCTTGAGACGTTGTAGAGAACTCTAGTAAATTTCTCCTTTTCATTTTTCTTGAAATAAGAATTCTTCACCTTTTGTTTAATTGCATCAGATCCATCCAAGGCTAAAATCAAAGCTTCGGTGATCTTGTTTTGTTCTAAACATTGAGAGACAGCATCTTCGAGTTTGTTGCTTAAAATAGACTTGAAAATCTTTTTATCGGAATCAGAGTCCTTTGGATCAATTAAGACAAAATCACCTGATGGAACGAATGCATCCTCAATTGTAGTTGATGAAGAGCCATTACCGAGGTTGTCAAAGAAAGAATCTTGTACCTCTTCAGAATCATCTTCGTCATCTTTGGTGTCTTTCTTGCTCGAACTTTCTTCCAATTGATCAGCGATCTCATGCTTCAAGATATCATCCTTTCCTGTTTTGGATAATTTCTTCAAGAGTTCCCAATCTGCCTTATCTTCTTCATTTTCAATGTTGGAATCTAATTTAGAATCTATGATAGTCTTGAAATCGTTCTCCTTCATTGCATCATATAATTGAGAAGACTCGCCCTGACTCTTGGTGACGAATTTCAGAATATTGATGACGGACTTTCCTGAATCATCTCTGTAGACATGAACGATTTTGGAGCCAAAACCAAATGAGACGCTAGATGGGTTCTTCAACCAAACGGGAGCTTGCTTGACTTCAAAAACTGGCTGTTGGGTGTCGGTGGTTGAAATCTGGTTCCAGAATACATCGTCATCGTTGGAAGCAACCTTGGTAGATACAGGAGGAGATGTATCTTGGAGGGATTGAACTATGATCTTGCCGTCAAAGGAAGCAGTAGCGAAAATATCAGGAGCGGCAGGGGCGAATCTGGTGTGGAATGCCCAGTTGGCGGTGGTTGGGTATTCACCTAATTTTGTGCCGGTGATAGGGTTCCACAAGAAGGTGGTGTTGTCCTTTCCACTTGCTATCAACAATTGCTCGTCTTGTTTACACCAATCCAAGGATAACACGCCCTTTTTGTGGCCCAGGAGGATTTTTTCTGGTTCGTTGGAGTTACGCAAGTCCCAGGTCAATATCAAAGGACACGAGTCGCTGTCGCTGGCGGTGACCAACTTGGTGGATTGCGAGGGGTGCCATACCACCTGGGAGAAGTTTGCTCTGCCAGTGGGGCCCGAGTAGGACAAGTGCAACACTTCTCTCTTTGATTTCAAGTCCCAGATGGAGGTGTAGCCGTTGGTGCCGGTGCTGGCCAAGATATGCGATACGGAGTTGTTCCATGACACGCTGGTGACCTCATCCATGGGGGTCATGGCCTGGCCGGGGGCGAACGGCTCGGAGAAGTTTTTGGTGTCCCAAATGAAGATCTGGCCCTTGGCACCTCCACTGACCATGACATGATCCTGCAACGGGTTAAACTGCAAGGACTTGACCGGTCCGCTATGCTTGTTGGACTTGTGCACTGAGGCCTTGGCGAGGTCCTTGGACTTGATCAACACTTCGGCGTCCCAGAACTCCACCACGCCGTTCTCAAACGCACCAGCAATCAACCCCTTGGGTCTGCCCTCGAACGGCTTGGACCACGCCAAAGCGTAGAACCGGTTCTCCACCGCAGCAGAGAAGATCGGTTCGTTCTTGTTGGTGGCAGAAAAGGTATCCCATACCTCTAACGAGGCACTGGCGCTGAAATTCACGTCGACGGCTCCGGCCACGGTACCGGTGGCCAATAACGGCAAGCTGTCCAGACTCCACGCAAAGGTGGACGTGCCTGAGATTTCGTTGATTTTAACCATTTGGTTGCCACTGCGTTGCGACTGATTCACTAGCAATTGTAGTTGTAGAGTCCACAGAGGAGAATGTTGATGTTGATCCGGCCAACTCACCGTTTAATGGACGCGATCACGTTGGTTTTGTGTCACGTGGGGGATCCAAGCAACTTTCTGTGGAACAACAGGGACAGGGACTGGAGGGACTGGTGGAGGGAGATATGATGGTAAATGGCTGCTGGCGGAAGGAAATAGGGGCAGTTTGGGGGTCGTTGGCGGCCAATGGTGGTGGTGGTGGTGGGGGGGCCAATGGAACCCAGGGTTCCCCCACCAAGTCTTGGTGGGTTATGTGTGCTTACGTAAGATCTTACGTAATCATTTGATTAGGTAATTGTGGCATAAAGGTTTAGCTGTCCCCTTAGCCATTTCCCCAGGCTGGGTTGACGGCATTGAGGATAAATGTTATGTCGCGGATACATCATAGTGGCTGGTTAAGTAATTACTGATTAGTTTACATGTGTAGAGTAGTGATTACTGTTGAGGTTGGCATGTGTTTTCTACTGAATCCATAATGATCACCTCGAAGCAATACAGAGCTCAACCCCAACATCCAATTGCCCATATGGTCCATTAGAGGTGTATGGTGAACATATCTCCTATGGATTCTGGCATAATTCTCCTTTCTCCAATTGACACAAGTTTCTCGGTTTCGAACCCCAGTTTAACTCGATAAATGCTTGGTTTACCCCAATCAAAACCTCGTCCGCTGTGATCTTCTGCCACAATACTCTGCTTAACCAGCAACAAACGTATAATACGAGTACTGAAATTCTTCGCTTCCAACTAGGAAACTCGAGGTGGTTATTCACAATGGCCTTGGTAGCGAACCTCTTCACCAACGCAAAATAACCGAATTACTTGTTTGCACTCCATAAGCCTCTGTTATCCCCGGTAGTCCGATGGTTCTAGGGCCCCTAGCTCCATTTCTCACTATTTTGTTGTTATGAGACGCGTGGAAAACATGTCATTGGTGCAGCGCATCTTGAACTCACCATTGGCAGACCCTGGCAAAAAACTGTGGGTTTCGATCCCAATGTAGGGCCCCAGCTCTGGACGCACATAGCTCGTTTCCTCGGGTCCCAATCTGTCCACAAATCGCTCCAATTTAGTAAAAAGCTCCAACTCCTAAATGACTCGGAATCACCTCCCTAACCCACATGCGCGCCTAGCCTTCTGAACTCCCTTGTGCCTAAGCTTTTCCAGAATCATACTTCGTTAACTAGGCTGGGCTTTAACCTAAGGTGTTCTTCTCTTTCATACCATGATTAATGCCCGAAATCGTCAAGTGCTATCGCCCCAGCTCGTGCTTTACATCCTCAAAAACTTCCAGTTCAAAATCATCAAACCTTCTGCAAAAGCATTCCTATTTGCTCATTTATATGTGGTGCTCCCCAAGGTGATCAACCATGTGGCTTCATCGGTAAGAAACAGACGATTTGGCGAAATCTTCCCCCGTGTGTTCAAGATCATCATCAATGCGTTCCATCCCAAGAAGTTCCCCATGTTTGCCGCCACATTGGTGGCATGTATCAACATCTTGGAACCAGTGTTCTACCGTGGGTTGCGTCGTCGGAAAGGCCCTGTCAACGCTATCTTCATCTCCACCTTCTTGGCCTCGTTGGTTTCTGCCCTCGTCACATTTCCAGCCTACCAAAACCACATCTTGGGCTACGGCCGTTATTTCTCTTTGGATCTTACCCTTTTGGTGGTGGTCCGTGCTGTTGACACCGCGTTATCCTCATGGATGTCTGCCCTTGTACCTACGCTGATGAGCGGCTTTGGTGATGCTGGACTCTTCATTTCCGCGTGTATTTTCATCATGTATTCGTGGTTCTTCCACCCCGAAAGACTTCCTCCCGCCTACGCCAAATGGATCACCTCCGCTGCCAATATGGACCCTGAAATCATCCTCATGTTGCGCGGTATCAAACACAAAACATTACGCTACGGTCAGTACACCCCTCAACAGGATGAATTGTGGGGCTACTGTGATCGCTACGGCCAGGACCGTCTGCGGATCAACATGAAGGAAAAGATTCCTTTGGACTGTGAACTTGTTCATGCCTTCAAAACCAAAAGTTGCGAGCTCCATGCGTTGTGGAGATTTTACCGAGGTTTTGAGTTCGCTATTAAACTCTACGGACCTTTGAACGCATTCATGCTTATATTCCCTAAGAAAAATATCAAAATGAGCATACGGATATTAAGAGCAATCCAATCTTCGGTTCGTTCTTCTTGCTTTTTGGGTGCATTTATTTCTCTTTACTGGTACGCGGTGTGTTTGGGTAGAACCAGACTTCTTCCTAAAATCCTTCCAAAAGTACCCAAGGAACGTTGGGATGATACCATTGCGCCATCTTTCGGGGCAGTTGCATGTGGATTTTCATGTTTCATTGAAAACATCCAAAGAAGAAAGGAATTGGCGTTATTTGTGGCCCCTCGTGCCTTGGGAACTCTCATTCCAACAGAACCTTCTCATATCAACTTGAAAATTGAAAGCTTAATTTTCTCGCTTAGTTTAGCAACTTTGGTTGCCTATTCCAGAAGTGATGCTTCCAAGGTCAGAGGTATTTTTGGAAAAGGTTTGCAACAGGTATTCCGTATTTCATCTTACACCTGATTCTTGGTGCTTGAAAGTAATTCAAATTGAATTTCTAACCTTGGTATCGGGTTTGTAGTAATAGTAATCATTTTTATAATTCACTATTTAATTTATGATATCATCCTTGATGAAGATAGTGTAATTTTTGATGCTGTGAAGTTGTTCCTCGCTAATTCTAATGGTACTGTCAAAGTCTCGCTAAATCCACCATACTACCGCACTGCCATCCTGAGCTTCCAAAATGATCCAAAACCTCAGCTTACCCCCACCACACAAATTGTTGCTTCACCGAAGCTTCCATACCAAATAATACACCAAATAATGAATCATCATAAAGTCCCGTGTCGATTTGCTTCTTCTATTATTCATAACCGAATTGTCTTTTTTCACTTCTGGAGGGCATCGCGGTGGCCTTAGTGAGAACCCCGCGCTGCACAACAGCACGATCGCCACTAACTTCTTTTTACTAAAGTATCCACGGGCCTTTCAACCGAGAAAACACACAAATGATATGGAGCAGGACGAAGATAAAGTTCTCGAGTTCGACTTTCCGTTGCCAATCAACTCACTTACGCAAAACCTCAATAAAAGGCATGCAGATATATGCTCCATACTCGGAGTTCCTAAGGACTTTGAATTGCTAATGTTCGTGTTCGAGACAACAGCATCCCTATGTGACCCATTCACCCAACCAGAGGAATCAGAACTGAATATACTAAGCATTGATGCAATATCTGACATATTAATTGCCCTAACATACACGAAAGCTCTTAATATGGACATCTTTCGTCTCGAAGAACCATTAGAGCTTGATTCGATCAAGTTTGAACTTTCAGAGATATTCTTCATGTTAGTTCGACTCATACATATTGCACTCAATGCAGATGACGAACTTGCTACTCGATATGTTAACAACGATGAGAAAAATTGGCAGCAAAATCTTCCACTTTGGAACCCAGTCTCTCCATTAGACGTGGAAGAATTTAACCTAAAGATCGTATATTCTATGGCATGTGTATTGATTTTGGCAATATTCAAGCTATTTAAACCTTCTGATCCTGAAGCAAAATATAATTTGATGATGAATCCGTATCTACACTTCTTTTTAAAGCTATGGAAATGTCACACCAATATAATTTTACTTGGATTGGAAATTGATCGACGGATAGAGTTCGACAATCACGAATATAAAAGACAAGATGAAACACCGGAAGTTGTCAAACAAACATTGAAGGGACTGTCCTCTATTCGTTATGTTCTTTCGTGGATTATCAATCAGAATCCATCTCTGTTGTATGAAGAAGATTTAGAAGAAATTCGTGACTTCGAAGAACAGGACATGAAAGAAGAGCCCTTGCTCAACTTTATTCAACCAATAGCACGTAAAAAGGTCAATGGTGGTAGTTTGCTGATAGACATGCGACTAGTCATCATCGGATTATTGATTGGTAACGCAGGAACAAAATATGCTCCAACACCATATATTGAGGAAACAGAAAGACCAGTCTTTAATGAAGATGACAAGCTAAGACGAAAAAATAGACAAGACCCTATCACAGAGTTAGGGGACATTCTTATTGACCTCGAATACGATGATCGATTTGATGAAGATATTCGGTATATTTTTGAATATGAATATGATGAATGGGATGGAGAAGACGGGGAGGAAATACATGAAAGTGAAACTATCGAGGAAGAAAAACAGGAGTCTTCTAACAGCAATGAGGCAAAAGAAGACAAGGATGGAAAGGAGATCAGTTCCAAGGAAGAAAAACAAGCTGCTATGAGATCTGATGCAAGCACTATTGAGTTCGATGAAAATGGACGCGATTGGAGGGATGTACCTCGGGGAGCTAACAGTGAGTACCAGGATTGGTTTAATGTTGCACTCCAGAGCTTTCAATTGCTCAAGAAAAAATCAGATTCAAATGAATTCTTCAACAACTGGAAAGAATTTCACGATGTCATGGAATATTTGTCAATCAATAGTATTGAAGGAGATCTTGAGTCCGAGAAGTCGTTAGGGAAAGTGCTCATTAATAATATTGCAAAGGCCATCAAGGAGGAAATCGATGGTACAACCCCGAAACTGGATGATGCAATTACTCCTGAGAAAATCTACCAATATTGGCTTTCTTCTGCATCTGAAGAAGCAATACAGACGACTCAAGATAATAACAAATTCATTGTTCCTATTCTCAGCATCACCAAGTTTGAAATTTTGTTCCATAATAATACCAAGCTTGCTAGGTGTCTTATGGATGAAATGTTTATGTGCAATGGCTTCAGAAGAGTATTAATATGGTTCCTCACTCATAATGTCAATCTTTCTACTTTATTAATAGATTATGTGTTTGAACTTCTTGCAGGACTTCGAGGTACACTGAAAGATACAGAGCCTTACGAATTTACAAGAAAGGGAGAAAAGTTAGAACTCAGTGAGATTGAGCTGCTGATGTTGCTACATGAGTTTCTCACGAACAGTAGCATCTACTTGTCATCTACAGAAGGTATCGAAATTGAAGGAGGATACAAAGTTGTATTGGCAGAATCTATTGCAATCAAGTACATGACATTAATGTGTCTTATGATTACTCAGCTCATGAATATGGGCATTATTGACTTGAATCGCAAAACAGATTCAGAGGAGGATGATATTCATGATTATAGAAATGAATTGCAAGTTTTGTTAATTAATTGGGTGGGAAAACTTCCGGAGGCGAGACGGTTGTTTTTCATGGTAAAAAATGCCGGACATCTTGACCAAACACCCGAAGTGAATGACGTTAATCTGAATGGCGTAAAATTATCCACCACTGAGGTGAACTCCTTCCTTGAACTGCTCCTGGCTCTCACACCTAACGAAGTCTCTGAGAAATTGTCAAATGATAATGAACTTATGAAGATTGTCTACGCATTTACATCACAATTAGAGTCATTCCTCAAATTGGTGCTCAGTAAAGATGAGCATCTAGATCCTGAAGAGACTAAAGGCTCTAACAATCAATTAGAATTCATCCATGAATATTTCAATATTTTCTACCGTCATTTCAACACCATGTGCAAAATTGAGTACGTTGCGGAGTACTTGTTTGACAAATTTGAATCCTACTTTTCTGTGGGACAACCTGATACAAAGTCTGGTAAACTGTCCCTCGAAATTGCTAAAAAGCTTACCGGCCTGAAGAATGAAGATTCTAAAAGTGCTAATGGAATTTCCAATAAAGATACAAATAATCAGGATTCTAAGAATAAGAAGAAGAATAAGAAGAAAAACAAAAAGAAGAAGAAGTGATCCAATCACAATTTTGGTACCTGGTGGTCCACTTTTCAGGCAAAGCCTCAAAAATCGACTCGGTATAGCGACTCGGCTGATATGGGACCCGGGTCTTGGTATGTACACGCTACTTGCATGTATTTTCCGGGGAATATATTCATGCCACTTGCTACTCCTTGTAATGTTCAGTAACAGACTTTCATCTTCCGTGTCTAAGCAATTACATTACATGACAAGAAAAATGTCTACCATCACACCAGTACGTTTTAATAGATCAATTGATTTGCCAATAGGTAGAAACGTTGTTGTTACTAACATCAGGTCAAAACTGCCAATGCACCACCACCAGCTGCCTCTTACTCTCAGGCCATCAAGGTAAACGGTATGTATTTTTTTCATTGGATTCTAGGAATCATTGGGATTTCCAGAGTTGATTTCGAATGGGAGTCATTCCAATTCTATTAAATGGTTACTAACATCAGGTTTCATTTACGTTTCAGGTCAAATTCCATACACCCCACAAAACAAGCCATTAAGTGCCAACCCAACTATTGAAGAACAAGCTGAGCAAGTTATCCAAAATGTCTCCAACATCTTGGAAGCCTCTAACTCTTCATTGAGACACATTGTGAAGGCAAACATTTTCTTGACCGATATGAAGACCCAATTTGCTCCATTCAATTCCGTTTATGCCAAGTATTTCAATGAGCACAAACCAGCTAGATCCTGTGTTGCCGTCAAGGAATTGCCATTGGGTGTTGATTTGGAGATGGAAGTCGTTGCCATTGAAAAAGATGACTCCAAATTATAAAGGTGGATATTCCTAGTTAAAATATACAATTTTGAAGTACACACTGTAGTCGCTTAAACGATTTGAGGATCATTCCAGAATCAAACGCTGTCTTCGGCTTCAATAATCGAATGGACCGTTTGTCTTGCGGAAATGGAACAGCGTTGAATGGTTGAATTGACTCATTAACATTTCCATGATCTGACTTCTCAGTGTATTTTTTGTAGAATCGGGTGCCATAATCTCCCAATATTTATTGAATGAGGTTGTAAAAAAATAATCCATACTATCTAAATACTATGCTATTAGCTTTCCGTTCTTGTTTGATTAAACCTTTTTGAAATTAAAAATAAAATTCTTTATCTGAAATGTGATCTGTGACTTGTTTTCTAAATATTAGTCTAATCTATACCTGTTTATGATGCAATTATATCTAAACAAGTACCCTACGCAATCAAGCAGTTTTAATATGATATGATTACAGTTTGTTCTTTTTATGCTTCTGTTTGTTAGATTGTATAAAAATTATTGATGATAAACTTGAAATCATTTTGGCAATAATTTCAATTTAGTGAATGTAAAGTAAAATATTGCAATTTTATCATTTTGCAATATTCGAAACATCTGAAACATCTACAGCAGAATATTTTACCTATTGAAGACAGTTCTCGATCGGGACATACCAGACATTTCATATTGTGTTCTAAGTTTGCCTAAAACGAAGATTCGCCTTTATTACTCCAAATCCCCATTTAGGGTACAGAAATGAATGCGATAAACTATTTCCAAGTATCCCAAATCTTCCATGAATGCAACAGTCTCTCCATTTCTATATCAAACCCATCGTTAGTCTTCATCAATGCCTTTACGCTAGTTTAATCTACAGTTCCATAGCCACTTAACTGTATTGCAGTTAGTAGAAATGTCTCGTCTGACACTGTCAAATGTCGCAGAGCCCCCCAGTTCAATGTCGCAGTGTACCAGATAGGGCTCGCGCCCTAGTAGTGAAAATAAACGTGATCGCCATCCCACTCTCCTGCATGTAATCAACAAATTTTTCGCTCACTGTGCATGCCGAAAAATTTGCCCTACCCTCTCCTGCCTGCGATTCTCTCGATTATACAAAATAGTTTTATAGTACTTTTTGAAAGGTTTACTTTATAGCATATCGACTTCATAATGGCTCAACGTGTTACTTTCAGAAGAAGAAATCCATACAACACCAGATCCAACAAGATCAAGGTTGTCAAGACCCCAGGTGGTAAGTTGGTTGCCCAACACGTCAAGAAGACTGGTTCCAGAGTCAAGTGTGGTGACTGTGGTATCGCTTTGCCAGGTGTCAGCTCCTTGAGACCAAGAGAATACGCCCAAGTCTCCAAGACCCACAAGACCGTCCAAAGAGCTTACGGTGGTTCCAGATGTGCCAACTGTGTCAAGGAAAGAATTGTCAGAGCTTTCTTGATTGAAGAACAAAAGATCGTCAAGAGAGTGTTGAAGGAACAACAAGAAAAGGAAAAGAAGGCTGCCAAGAAGACCGGTAAGAAGTAAACTGGTTCATGATTGTACTTTAGTCGTTGGTTCGAGGTAACTTCTATGTAAATTCTTTACACTAATACATACGTTTGCTTAGGCAAGCGAACACGTCCCAAGCGTAGTAACTACATGTAGATCCAGTCTGAGTACCAGACTGGCCCATCCGGTTGTCCAATGGAACCGGATGCATTGCCAGTGTCACGATGGATGTCCGATGACTTTCGATTTCGATTTTTCGACTAATGGCTATTTCGACTTTTTCAGGTAGCCAACTTTCCAATAAGAGGAAAGAATCATCGCACGAGCATTGGTTTCGACAGAAGGTGATTATCGCTGGGAAAGCAATGCAATATATGAACACATGCAGATTGTGCAATAGATAATGTGGCTTCTTACATATGTGTGGTTTCTTACAGAAATATGGTGAATGCTATTCTCTGTAGTACAGATATTGGTGGATGACTCTAAACTTATCAAACATTTCATAATGGACCTCTAGTGAGACCCCATTCCGTAAATATACTGGGAGTTTTCATGCAGCCTGAGACTTCGGCTATGGTATTATGACAACAATTATGTATTTCAGAAACCTTAGCGCCTCTGTAGCTCCAGGTGCTCAATCTAGCGGCTCAATTGACTACTATGGTACAGAGTGATGTGCCATAGGAGCTAGTCCAGGCCCCATAGGCGGGATTTTTGCTCGGAAAAATCTGCAAACCGTGAAGAGGCCCCGTCTCTGTACACTATAGTGCGTTTAACGGGCATTATGCCCGTTATAGGGCCTATACCACCGAGTATCTCTTCTACGGTCGCTTTATTAGAAATGTATCCATATCCAGCGATATTTTCTGGCCAGGTCCCCCAACTAGGTTCCCCCAAAACAATATCCCCCTCCTTTGGCGGTAGATGGGGGTTCAGCTGTGGGGGTTCCACCACTCCCCCACCAACCTGTCATTCTACTTGGGGAAACTCCTCCACCAACCCACTACGGTGATTGTTCACCATGGCGATCGCTGGATCTTCTTGCACATCTTCTTGCACATCTTCTTGCACATCTTCTTGAACATCATCTTACACAATTCTCCACGCATAGACTTTCCCATCGGAACCCTTTTCCCGATGGCCGCGAAACCATGAGGTTCCAATGATCCTCATCCGTCTCAAGGACTCAAAAACACAAGACCAAAACATCGTTGCCTGATGAATAAACGAATCAGCATTGCCATTATCAGATAAGTCACACCTAGCGCATTCGAATCCATCTGGTTCCATATTTGTACCTTATCAGATTGCCCTTTTAGGATTGCTGTGGGATCTTATCGGTGAAATTCTCCGAACAGTGATAAGCCGCTCGACCACTAGGAATTGAAGCTGGCATTATAAAAGAACCACGATTCTGGAGTGGGAATTGGTTGTCGCAGTCTATATATATATATATATCAATTCCAAAACACATCTCCCGTGAACCTTACCAACTATATTTATACTCCCTCTTGCTCATCATGGACTCATCTCGCTTGCACACTCTTGTGGAAAACACATATATTCCGCCAGTGAAATCGATATCTGAAGCCAAGGTACCTCCATACCATCCATGCTTGATTGTCCAAGACTCTCAGACCGATGTCAACAAGATCAAGGAATGTGGTTGTGCCGATAATTACTGCGTTACCAATGCTCCAGTCTGGATTCCTAGGGCTACCAGATAACCTGGTACTGTTTGCATACTCCCACACCCCTAACAGACAATTTCTGAAGGCCATGTATCACGACCTCACTTTCTAATTCTTTTCCTTGATTGTTTGCATGAATAGAATGCCTTCTTCTCAATACTTTCAAATATTCTAAAATTCCTAAATAATTTAATATCACGTTCCACACTAACTTGTTCCATCCAAATGTTTGTCTAAGTAAATTAAACACTGGCCCGGACTTTCATAGATTATGGAACCCTTTCTTTCCACATATAAAATTAAGCCTTGATGGGCACAATCTTTATTGTTCTACAGTTTGGTTATGTATACTTTTTATGATGTATGCTATTATTACAAAAAAGCCTACGAATCCAAATAGAATCCATTGACCTTGTCCCAATTTTCTAAATTGGATGGCGGAATTAATTATTATTGGTTGCTCCTGGAGTCTGTTGCGCCAACTCATTTGCTATCTGCTCTCTCTTCCAAAAACGCAACAATAAATCACCATAATTTTGAAGATCTTCCACACTGATCATGAGTTTGAAATCTAAGAGTAACAAAAATTGCAATTCTAAATAGTTCAACTCTTCAAGTGGCAATCCTCCTACCTTGGCATATCTTAAGTTCTTGTAAAAGATATCAGAAAAGAATTTGGAAGACACAGTAATTCCTGATATGATAAGACGATGGATATTGTAAGAGTCCATGACAAACAATTGTTCATCGGTGGAATTATCTTCACCATTACCATCTAATTCCTTTCTCTTTTGCTTTAAATTGTTGGCTTTCTTTGCAATCCGATCAAAATAAACCAACAATGATAGAAAGACCTCATTAGTAACTGGACAATACTTTAAAACTCTCGCTAAATATGCGTGCAAGGATATTCCCGGAACGTTGGTTCCATGAAAGGCCAACACATTGGCTAGATATTTATTTTTCATTTCATCATCTTCGTCGTCCTTGTCTAATTCTTCGTCTTCATCGGTTTCATCTGGAACTTCATCGATTTCTATGGTGTTATTATGATATTGATGGTTCTCTTCAACATCCATAATACTTTCATCGCCATCTTCATCGCGATGTCTTTGTTTCATTTTATTTTTTGCTTCTTCTCTTGCTTTTGCTCTTTCCAACTTTTTCAATCGTTTCTCTTCCTTCATCTTTTGCCTTATTGCAATTGTATTATCAAAGTGATTTGGATGTAATTTGTCATTAGCTTCGATGATTTTAGTGAGTAAACATGATAACATCATAATGAGGTCATTAACAGGATAATCTACAATATTCAAATGCTCTTCGTACACTGTGCTGTTGGCCCCAGGTACAGAAGCAGTAGATTGGTGTAGGATAGAAGGTGATCCAGCACCATCTTTGGTAGACAAGTTATGCAAAAACTCCTTGTACGACATATAATGGTCCGGCTCCACAGAAAACGTTTCATGTTTTGAAACAATTGAACCCCCACGGCTGATTGGATGCAGAAAACCTGAAGGAGGTGCCTGACTTTGTTGCGAGTTGGTGAAGCTCGAATTAGATACCTTTGAATTCAGGACACCACCTCTATTATAGTAAGAATGTTGCGAGCCAGCCATATTTGAACCCAAGGGTCCAGATGCTGGTAGTGAGCTGGGATGACGATGTGCTTGGGGATATGAGGGGGGCTGCAGTTGAGGAATATAAACACCGGGGGAGGAGTTGTTTCCGAAGCTGCTAGAAGGTTGGAATGAATTGGCGTGGTCGCGAGAACTGGCTGAATCCATGGAGATGTTGGTGGTGGGGATGGCATGGGGTACGATTCCAGGGGCCTTGTAGCTTGAGTTGGGGGGTTGTAGCGGGTGGAAGTTGTTAGATTGGTTGAAGCTGGAGTTGTGTATGGAGGGAGTGACAGAATGGTTAGAGGAGTAGGAACTGCTGACCATTGTGGGGGTGTTGTGACTCGAGGGGATGTAATTAATGGAGTCGTTCATGGGGTTGTTATACTGGTGAAAACTGTTATTTTGGTGGAAGCTGCTTGGCGGCTGGAAGCTTCCCTGGAATGAATTTTGATGGTAGGGAATGGACATGTTGTTGGGGGTGATTTTATTGTTGGAGAAGCTGGAGGACATGGGGGTGTGGCTGGGGGGGTTTGCGGACGTTGTATGATCCAAGGGGCCAGGAAGGACATGAGGGGCCAGGCTAGCGGTGGAGGAGGACGAGGTGGTGGACGAAGAAAGAAGGGTTTTGGTAAGGTTGGAGATCTGGTTGGGAGGCTTGACAAAGGAGACAGGACCGGAACTGGAGGCCACGGGGGCTGCGTTGTCGGAGGAAACAGGATTCGGCGAGCCTGGACGATTATAAGCCAGCTCTAGCGTGGTGGAAGAGTCGTTGAATTGCGAGCTCATGGAGACTGGTCGCCTGGGAGGGTTGGTGTCGATAGAACCATACACTTGATCTGGACTAAACGTTAGTAGCGGAGCCGGCAACAGGACCACATGGATCAATTGTATATTTTTCCACGGATTCCATAGCGTCCTCGGATGGTCGAGGGAAGGGCACACTTACACACTGGACAATGCCTAAACTTCACTACCACTAATGCAAGGATGGAGGCAGTGAGGATGATTTTTTCTGGTGAACTCTCGGTCACTGGTTGGACAAAACAGGAAACTGCACGAATATCGGTGGTGTCAACAAAAAACCGGGGGCAGTCGACGCAACAAGGAAGAATGTCGTGATGAACAACTGGGTTAAAGGCTGGTAGTCGGGGGCAAGGATCACGGATATGAGTAGTGAGGCTCACGTGTGGAAGCTATTGAGAGGTCACGGGAAGGCGGATGTCTAGGGTCGTGGAAGGGAAAGGTGGTTGAAGAAGGTTGATGCAGGATGACATAACAAAGAGATGGTTACAGAGCAAATCTGGTGTTGATGAAGGAAGAGAAGGGAGAGAAGGGGAGAAGGAAAAGAGAAGAAAGTAAAAGGGAGAGAAGGGAAAGGGAAGAAGGTGAAAGGGAAAGTGATAGTAGCACTTACTGTAGAAACAGCATTCTGTGTTAGTGACAGTTTGGTTGTGATGGTGGCGGTGGAATCTGTGCCACTAGTGGCCGCTAGCGGCCACTAGCCACCACAAAGGCCTGTTCCTAGCGGTACAATAGGCGTCGTGCCCTGCCGTAGTGGTACTATGGCCTCGCAACTTCGTGCTACCACCACCTCCTCCTCCAAGTGTCACCACATTCACTAGCAACATCCTTCAACCTCGGTTTAGCGAACAACCACTTCACAGCCAGCAAACATGTCCACCGCCTCCAAAGTCACCTTCGGCTTGACCTGCCTTTCGGCCGCAGGTGCGTTCGTGTTCATCAACTACTCCCAACAGCTCGAAAGAGAGGCCTTGCGTCAGGGCCCCATCAAGGATGCCGCCAGAGTCAAAGAAAAGCAGATGTCCAAGAAGATGTTGGCCAACGACTTGGAACACAAGGAGCAGATCGAGTTGAGACAGCGTCTCGAACAGATTCAGCCTTTGAACCTGGAGATTATTCGTGGAGAGGAGGACAATTGAGCTGCGGGATTGGATCCACATCCATATCTGGCTTCGTGGCCCCAGAAGACAGCATTGCATGTGGTCCAATGAGATCCATTTCCTCTTGGTTGGTGTTCGGCTGAGACGCAACCATACAGCCCGTGGTGTTGTATAGTCATCTCTTCTCACGTCTGCCATGGCTTCCACTCTGTGGCTAGCGTCTGCGCCGTATCTTCACTAGGACTGTGGCCCTCCTGTCTCTTGTAAATAGTTAAAATACGTCTACACTTGTATATACATGTCTGTGTTCTTGGAGACACCAAAGAGTGGTAGATTTCTTTGATGTACTATGATGCACTTTTAGTTTCTGAACTAACCAAGCATGTCTTGCCTCAATTGATTCGCCAAAACGGCAACTCGGGGATTGCTCCCAAAGAGGATTTGGGGCCGTCTAAGTAACTATCGTTGGCCCGGTCAAAACCTTGCAAGGTTTGTCCATGATATTTTTGAAAAATCTTCCGCACCGTTTTATACTAAGTTGCGTACTGCATACAAGTCGCCAGGTAATAACCCATACTGCAATGCTCTTTTTCCCATATATTTAATATCTATATTCTATGCTTCCATTTTACCTATAACCCCTTCGTCAAAATCTTCGTCATCATGCGCCTCGATCAATTCCCCTTCATCTTCGTGTCTGGAAAGTCTCAGCACTGGAGATGCCGTTTGCGGCGACTTGTGGAACGTGGGGACGCTCTGATATGAAGACAGTGGAGACTTAAGCAGCACTTCTTCGGTTTCCGTTTGACGTTGGAATTCCACAATCGACTCCTTCCGTGTTGCAACCGTGCTCGGGTGGCGTGGCACATCAAAGTATCCTCCGGCCACCGGCGCATCAACTGCAATATATCCTGGAACCGTGGAGGGAGGATACTGAGAAATGGAATGGGACCGCTTGTAAATTCGATTCTTATGTTTGTGATCATTATGATCTGCTCCAACCCCATGGTAAGAAGATTTAAATGTCGGCTTCCGGTCGAAATCCGTCGCCGAGTTTCGTCTGGATGCTCCATTACTGGAACTTTGCGGTTCATTCATTCCAACAAGAATACTAGCGGCCTCTAAAAGTTGTACTTGTTGATGCTTTGATATCAAAAGCTTTTTCGTGGTGTTCCATTCTGGTGTATGTTCCCATAGGTGTTTAGCCAACGACGAGATATGCTTGTACCCTTTGCCACAAGCTTCACAACGAAGTTCCTCTTTCAAGCGACCAGTTTCACCCTCACTAATACGTCTAACCACAAACTCTCGAGAGAGCGTCGGCACAGAACTGGAACGCAACATATTTTCATGCACCGATGCTTGGTCGTGATGCGTCGCTTTGGGGTTGTGGTGACTAGTTTGATGAAGCGAGTGTGGATGAGTGGATTCGGTAGAACGTTGCAGTAAGTTGTGCTTGTGTTTGGTTGGTATTACATATGGCGTGCTAGCTGAATTACGCCGATTATATGTACTGGTGGTCATCGGGTGGTCAAAATATGTGTGCAATGAGGTATGAGGGGATATTAGAGTTACACGTCCTTTGGAAGCTAATTTTGTTAGGTTTTTCTATTATAATAACGGGATAATTATGGTAAATGATGTTCTGTTCCTCGACAGTTGCAATTAGATGTGGTGGAGTTAAAGGGTCTAGCAGATTTTTTTAACATTTTTTCTAGGTGTCTGAGATACTATGCAGTCGAGCCCAAAATAGAACAAATTTCAAGTCACGTTGCTATTACACAGTTGGACATCGGAATGACGACAGAAATGAAATGGATCGATGAATCAGCATTAAAACTTGGATTTCTAACACTAGCAGGCTCGTATGGTGGTAGAACCAACGGAATAATCGCGTAGTGGGTGAGTCACGTGATTCGGAACGGTGAAGTCGAAGGACATAGTTAAAAGGATTCATTATCAATGCCATCGGTGTGTTCATGGAACAGCATATCGGTGTCGAAGTCATTGCCGTGGACATAAGAAATGCTGTGGTCAAGCTCGTCCTCGTAAGGGGTGGTTTGGAATCCTTCTTCCGTGGAGTATAGAATTGTTTGGATCTTTTTAGTGAGATCCACCACGGTTAGTTCCTTCAATTGCGAGAAATTATTAGAATCGATCAAATCATTAATATTCTGTATCAAGATTTCAATTTCACGGAGTTTGTTGAAGTAGAAATTTCTTTCAGTTTCCAAGGTTTCGGCCGAAAGCCTATATTCCTGGAGTTCCTCGTTCAAATTGGACACCTCCGCCACCGCTTCCGACAAATCTTTGTTGAGCTGAACCACCTTGGAAGTGATGGGTGCCAGCACCAGTGCCAGGGCCAGTGCCTGCAGCAATGGCGTGCGTGTGCCAGACGAAACTCGCCTAGGGCCGGCTGGGTTATGTACAAGTTTGGGGGAGTTGGAGGGATTGGAGATGGTGGTTCGCCTGGAGGTGGGTGCCAGCGAAGGCGCCAGAGAGGCTCGACTGGTGCCGACGCTGCCACTACCGCTGTTGGAACCTCCCTTTCTGCGGGATCGTGCGTCATAATTGTCATTGACTCCTTTGTTCTCCATCCATTGGCGCTTGAACCACTGCAAGAGCTCCAAGTTATCTTGTAATCGACACTTGATGAGCTTTTCCACGTCAATCACCTTGGTGATCTTGTTCTTGGTGAACGACGCCTGTAAAATTTTCCAGTTTTGTCGATAATCATACTCTGTGTTGGCATCAAACTTGACTTTAGACATAGGAACCCCTCCGTATATACAGTCCATGAGCTGGCAGAACGCTGCTCCTTTGCCACAATCTTCGATTCTTCTGTAGTTCAATTCGAGCGTGGTGTTCAACCACGCCAAAAGGTCTGATCTGGACTCGCCCACTGCCATGTTGAAACCCCCTGATGTTGATTTGCCTAAGCTGCTCCTGAGATGTGAATTGTTTACGTCTCCCCAGCCTGCATATAAACTGTGAGCATACACCTAGACGAGCGTAGCAGAGTTGGGGTATGAAACAGTTCTGCTACCGACAGCATATATGCAGTATGCCGTTTGGTCACGTGTGTTTATATGCAGTATTTTGTTGATTTGCATCTCAAGAACAGAGGATGGGTTACCCGGCGCGCCATCCAGGACAAGGAAATTTTTCACCGTTTTGATTCTTCCTAATTATACATCAGAATGGATACTAAGACCCCAGTCACCTTAGCTAAGGTCATCAAAGTGTTAGGCAGAACCGGTTCTAGAGGTGGTGTCACCCAAGTCAGAGTCGAGTTCTTGGAAGACGCCTCCAGAACTATCGTCAGAAACGTCAAGGGCCCAGTCAGAGAAAACGACATCTTGTGCTTGATGGAATCTGAACGTGAAGCTAGAAGATTGCGTTAAGCATTGTATTATACGGGACTGCATGGTATAGGCTTATAGACCAATACAAACTATTAGGAATAACATGTAGGCGATGTACGGTTACGATGGGCCTCTTTTTGGAGTGGTTACCACTAACCAAGTGTAGTATCAACCTTGAACACGAAGCTGGAGTTGTTATCCACAATTCACTCCCTCTTCAGCCTGAATCATGTCTGTTCATTTGCAGTAGACCGGGACCTGACTGTGCTGTGATCAGGTTGGCTTTTCTTATTCCTGGCAATGATCACACGAGCACCTAAAGGAACAGCTCACAGGATACCCCATAATAACCATCCAAATATTGTATTAGAACGATAGTGGCCACTACCAACTGACATCTTAGATCTATAGTTTGGGTGAATATTACAATCATTTTATTCAACTTTTGTTCATTAACTAGGGTTATTACTATTATCATTATCCGAACTAGCGGTGTTTGGCACAGTTGATTTGCCAGTACATTACACTTTCATGAATCTATATCTCTAATGCTTCCTCTTGCGTGAATTTTGATATTCCTCCTGCTTCTTACGAACTTCATTTACCTTATCGTCAACCTGCTTCAAAAACTGCTGCCTCACCTTTTCAACTACCTCATCTTTTGATTTGGTTTCATCCTTGGTGCTATCGTAGTCGGGATCCTCCTCTGGATCTGGAGATGCTGATTGGGAACATAATTGTTCCACTTGTTTGGTGACGTTTTTTGCAACTTGCTCTCTCACAGGCTCGAGGTCACTGTCGTTATCAGAAAAATCGTTAGAGGAACTGGCGGAATGATGGCCTATTTCGTTGACCTTGGCAATGAACTGCTTTGTCACTTCTTCGCCAACGTCATGGATCACCTTCAAATTGGAAGATTTGCTGCGTTGGGGCTTGGGATGTTCCAAATCCGCTTGTGGTTTGATCTTTTGTTTCAACGATTCTAGTTGGGTGATGGTGGAATCAAGTTCTTTCCCGGGGGAAGGCTCGGTCATGTCGATTTCAAGCTCCGGGTTCTTGATGCCGGATCTCATAGGATCAGGGATGCTTATATATTGGGTGTTGTTCTTCCAAATGGTGTATTGTACGAGACTTTCGAATGCTACCTTGTCGTGTCTGAAAAGGTTGGCCAGATCAAGATTAAACGGAGAATCAGGCTCTGGGTCATCAAGGAGCATCAAGACGGCCACCACCAAATACTCCAAGTTCCAAGCAGGGGACCAGTTTTCCTGCTTTAATATATCGAGACAGATCTCGCCTGACTCGTACTTGATGTTGGGATGGTTGATGGGGGTTTTGAAGTGTATGGAAGGTGGCTGGAGAGGGTACTTTTCTGACACCAGAATGTGGAGCAGCCACTTGCCGTTGTAGTAGTAGGGCGAGTCTGTGGTGGTTGGTTTGCAAATCTCGGCGTTCCACTCAAAAATGTTGATTTCTTCTTCCACGCCGATTGGGTTCAAAGAGAGAATCTGATGGTTCTGCTGACGAGGCGGATTCTTGGTGTACTGTTTGTATTCTTTGAATAAACGTCTTTCGGCCATTAAACTATATGAACATAAACTGTGTTGGAGGGAGTAATCTAGTTACAAAGAATGTAGATGGATGCCTACCACGGATATGATATCAGCAACAAGTGATAGCTTTGTAGTCACGAAATGTTCCACTATATATACTGCATGCACTATTGAGAACCCTCGGTTAGGAAAAGAAAAAACTAATGACGTAACCTTCATGTGCGAACTCCGGGATAACCTGACCTTTATTATCCATGCATGGCCACATTAGCAGAAGATTGCCATCGGTAACCAGGTGATACCGGAAGGCTGGCAGGTTGCTCCGGCGGGTGAAGTTGTTTTGCCCGGATGAGGAGGATAATAGAAAAGGGAAAATGGCACTGGTGGGATTTCGCATGGGAGGCTTTCGCAATCCCCCACACTTTCAAATGACCCACTAGACCAATTTTCTACCATGTGCAGGTCAGTGTGTGGGGAGTGCACATAGTAGGATCTTGGAGTGGAATTGTCAGGAGGAGTCTGGTTAAAAGGGCAAAAAGGGCAAAAAGGGTAAAAAGGGTAAAAAGAACGCTTTGCCTTGTTGATTTGAAGTG
The DNA here is from genome assembly GCA_030568695.1 of Suhomyces wounanorum. Classification (NCBI taxonomy): domain Eukaryota; kingdom Fungi; phylum Ascomycota; class Pichiomycetes; order Serinales; family Debaryomycetaceae; genus Suhomyces; species Suhomyces wounanorum. The sequence goes on from JAJMGL010000007.1 coordinate 123,219, forward strand.
TGGAGATTTGGGTGGGCTTGGAGTTCAGAGGTCAAGAATGTTGCAATGTTGTTGGCGTAGTGCAAAATTTATGTTGTAGATTCACTTATTGTGAAAAATGGACGCTGAAAAATGCAAAAAAATAGTGACTCCTGCGCGATTCGAACGCACGCATCTTTACGATAGTAGAACTTGAGTCTACCGCCTTAACCGCTCGGCCAAAGAGCCCTATTTGATAGAACATTGGCGTTTGTATGAATAACACAAAGCGATTATGGATGCCTTTTGTTTTCCACTTTGAGGGTATGCATCGTTTATTTCATCGCAATCTACGATGCTTTGTGATTCCCGTGATCTGTTTTACACCGCTTGTTTCATCTCTTACCTGAAATAGCAGCTGCTTTTTTTATACTCAATACATCATTTACCCTCGTTTACAAACTTCTTAGTTTTGTTGCTCACTGAAATATCGAGAGCATTTTATTTGTCGTGCATAGTAAAAATTTCCAAGAAAATGTATAAACTGCAGAAAACTATGAAAATTGTTGTACCTGTCAAATTTTCCTGTGGCTTGTTGTAACTCATAGAAAAAAAAACTCGAGCAATTTTGCAATAGCAACATTACATACCATTTCATAATGTTTTATGCACTTCGAGTCTTCAAGAAATGGTTCTGTGGTCTAGTTGGTTATGGCATCTGCTTAACACGCAGAACGTCCCCAGTTCGATCCTGGGCAGAATCATTTTTTGGGTGCACAAAACTTTCGTTCATTTTTTGCAACTTGCAAGAGATGGTAACACATGATTCTTCATTGCTTCATAGTTAACTCCGTATATTAATCTATATATTATCTTGTCCAAATATCTGCCCAGCCAATATTTTTCCTCACAGCGTTGGAAAAACCTTCATTATATTTAACCCAGATTCTGGTGCTTTCAACTAAATTCTCTGGTTTATGTGATTCAACTTGTGATGATAATTCATCATATTGACCTTTGAAGAAATCCACGCTGCTACCTATTTTCATTTTCTTTTGCTTTTGTTCTTTCTCAGCGGTATCTTCAGCTTTGGTGGGTCTTTTAAATGAATACTTTTCAGATACATGCTTGGCCAACTCGGACGAGATCAACGGAAACAAAGTTTGTCTCCGTATTTGCAAAAGCTTGACTTGGTTGGCATAGGAGCTTGGAGTTAATGCATTATTGAATAGAACGACATCATCCCAATTGGGATAGAATTGCAATGATACTTGATTTGTCTCCAAATCTCTTTCATGTTCCAACTTAATACTGAAATCTTGAATTAGACTAGTAATTCTTTCAACGGAATTCTTTTCAAAGGGATTCAAATTGGACTTCACTTTAGAAGACATTTCAACTGAGAATAATCTAGTTAAAAATGGTAAAATGTATAAGCTATATTCTTCTGGATTCTGACCGATGCAAATCTTTGTCCTGACTGGTATACTGTCGACAATAGTTTTAATCAAATTTTTATTCTTTTTCAAAGTTTCGAAAGTGTCAAAATCCAAACTTCTGCTGTTGGCAATTAAGGATTCAGAGGCATTGTTTCTCTGAGGATTAATTTCACTGAACAAAGACCAGACCTTCAAGTTGACTAATGAAGCATATTGATTGATATCATCTCCTGGTTTGCTCAGAACATTATCATAGAAATTTAACCAGTCACTAAATTGTGACGGTTTCTCCAAAGAATCGTCTTGGAGCTTCACAACATCCAAGTACTTATTGAAACATTCACGAATTACCTTATCATTCGAGCTTGTAGAACTAACTGCTGATTTTCCACCGCCATTTAAGAACAAGTCAAGAAGAATTTCAAAATTCTTTTCCTTCATCAAACCTCCCTCTCTGCGGAACAATAAATCCACCACCGCGAACCATGACATTTGCGAGTCTTTGTTGAGATTCATCTCCTCGGCATTACGTACTGCTAATTTATTCTTCAATTGCCTTCCATGGAATTGCAAGTGATTCACACAGGCTCTAATGTCTCCCTCACATGTTTCCACTATTTCTCCTACCTTTTGATAATCTAATGAAAGTTTCTCCTGTTTATTAATCCACATTAAATGATCTTTAACAGTTTTCATTGCACTTCCTCCTTTAGATCCCATAGTTGTTTTCGAAAATGGAGGTTTTTTAAATGCCACGATTTCACAGATGCTTCTCAATTTATCCATTGGTGAAGTTCGACCCACCCGGCTAGTATTGTTAGAGTAAATATCATTTGCGATACAAATAATGGGCCTGCTGAGTTTGAATTTTGACTTCTTAGAATTTTTCAGATTCAGATTAGGGGGATCATGGTTGCTTGATTTTTGATCTAAAATAACGAGGTCATTCAATACTTTAACAATATCCACATTATTGGAACAACAATCTATTTCATCGACTACTAGACACCAAGGTTTGTTATTTGTCACATTGTTTGTAGTCATGGCATTCTTTATTCTGTTTTTCAAAAGAGAAGACATGTTTTCAGTTTCTGAGCCTTCTGCAGCCAGTACAACAGAAGTAGCCGCGTTTATTTCATTGATGTCGTAGCCCATTTGACGTGCTAAGAGGTGTACCGCTGCAGTTTTTCCAATTCCACAAGGCCCATGAACGAGCAAGATTTTTCTGTGTGGTCTTCCATAAACATCAACAGAATCATCTTGAATGGCTTTGTCTTCATGTAGCAAAGAATTCCATTTCCTTAACCAATGAAGGATCAATCTATACTGTCTATCATTTCCTGCAGAGCATAGATCAATAAACTTGTCAGGTCTATACTTTTCAGTCCACATTTCGACGGTGCCTAGAGAATCTTTTTTAGGTTCTATGCCAGCTATCGAAGCTTCATATCTTTTTTGATTGGCCTTGAGTGTATTTCTTAACTTTGCTTTACTGAATAGGGCATCCATATCCATAAAATTTCCTGAAATGGTTTGATCCTCTTCTGTTACATGTGTGAGCATTTTTGCCTTTGGTTTTAATGATATCACATTTCCACTGAATAGTTTGACATCTTTAGAGACAAGGGAGGCCGGATTGATATCAATTTCTTCGTTTTCAGGTACTTCAATTGGTTTTGATAGTGTATGAGGTAATGTGGGGTTTACGATGTTGTCGAACAAAAATGAGGATCCAAAGCCGTCAGGCTGACGATCAAGTTCGAGATCCGATTTATTTTGCCCACCAAAGAGCATCGACTGGGAGAACGATAAATCCAGAGCAACATCTTTGTTCAACATGGTGTCGAGTCTGGTGTTCTTGAGGTGATGGATTGGTTAATTATTCCAGACGCGACGCGACTCATGCTTTCAAGATGATGCGGCCAGTAATCAAAATACACTCAATGATGACTACTAATAGATTAGACAAATCAATTAATACTAATGCTTATAAAAAAAATTGAAGGTCAGATTCGAAAGAAAGTATGGTTTAGTAGCATATTTTATTCAGGTAGATTCAAATGCTCAAGCCAAACTTCTTTAATTCTATGGCATCATCATCGTCCTTATTTTGGATGACCTTGGGTGCCAATTTCACCAATTCTTCAGTTAAATTCTTTTGGCTGTCACTCAATTTTTGACTCACTACAACTTTGAAGCTCTGAGGACTGTGTTGAATTAAAAACACCAATTTCTCGTGAAGATAGTCTTTGGTCAATCTTTCAGCATCATTAAACCTGATCAATAATGGAATCAAAATCGAGTATAAGGCAGTAAGTTGCTCTTCTGAATTGAAAACTCGTGTAAACATAATCAAAATTTCAAACAAAAGTTTGGGATCAATCGCACGATTGTAATTGTCGCTGCTAAGCATATTGATCAAATCAGATATCAAGTATCTCATCACTAAAACAGGACGTTTCAATTTCGCAGAATATTGATTTAAGGACTTGATGCATTGAATTGCCATGTTTGCTGATTCAGGCTTCTCAAGTAAACCGATCAAAGCATTGGCTAAATCGGTAGAATCTTCTTGACTTAATTCAGTATCAGCACCAGTGATCAACAATACAGTGGTAATTACGGAATAGTTGTTGGATTTGCTGATCACAAAGTTACCACGTACAATGTCATTGAAATTTTGAGCAAGGCTCTTATTGAATCTTGCTGCTTCGCTCAAAATAAGTTTCAAGTGTGGTAAAATAATTGAGATCAATAACTCATTCTTCTGCTCATATATCTTCGAGAACATGAAAAGTAAACAAGAATACAAATCAATCTTCACTACATCAGGGAAAATTGATATCATTCTAACCAAATGCTCGAGATTCTTCTTCAAAATCAATAAGTTGGGTGCACTATCACAATGCTTCAACGCCAACTTGTTTGTTTCGTTGTTTGGATCATAATCACTCCTCAAAAATGGAAGAATATTGAATAAAGGAAGCATTTCAACTCTTAACAAGTCGAAAAGTTTATCAAACCCCTTCTCCACTTTACTGCTATCTATTTCATTTGCTCCATTGGTCACATATGTGTATGAAATTGTACTAATTATCTCAATTAGCTCAATTTGTACTTCAGTATTATCATCAATCAATATCAATCTATCAAATAATTCTATCATCTCTCCAAAAATATTATCAACAAACAAAAGATTTATCAAAGTTGAACTCTTAACAAGTCGTTTCAACGAACTCAAAATCTTCACCACATTTCTATTCTTGATTAATGATTCCACGCATTGACTAAACAATACAAAAAAGAAGGTTTCACCATCTCCTTCCAAATATTCATTTGTGAAATTTTTGTTTTTGTCCAATTCAATACTCAAAACGCTAATAAAATTAATCCAGTAATCTCCATAAATATCCAATTCTCTGCTTGTGGTATCATTGAATTTTATGGTTGATATATCACGCAAAACAACAATCCATAATGAATTCAACAAGATAGAGTACTTATCAAGAGTTTCCAAAAGTTCACCTTCAGTAGTTTCTTGGTCTTCTTCAGAATCGATCTTCAATAAAGCCCAACAATTCAAAATTGACAATTGAATGGATTTCCTGCCATATTCGGACATGTTTTCCAAGTAAGCAAATTTCAAAAATTTATTTGCTGATATCTCTTCCAATAGATAAATCAAAGTCTTGAGTATTCTTTGCTTTGAGTAAAACTTTATTCTGGGTAAATTTATGAACTTTGACGATACGTCAATTGTGTTTACAATTACTTTTGCATCATTGTCACTGTTGAAGCAAGGTATTAATGCACTAATGATTTGAGCTTGTTGTTGCTCTAAAATTGAAACGCTGGGGTACAAAGGATCTGCCATATGGCCAAACAACTTCAAAACCTTATCAAGTAAACTTACTCCACCCAATTTGATGGCAGATATAGGAGAGGTAGATCCTAAGAAAGAAATTTTCACGATCTCTTGGATTTTATCCTTCAATAGCAAAACCATGCTTTCATGGTTAGATGCAATTTCCAACAAATGATTCAAAAGATCAGAAATAAACATTTTAAATTCCCAAGTTATAGGCTCATTCTTCTCTAAGGATTTTGATTCATCTCCAACAATGTTTTCCACTTCTTCATCCTTGAACTCAATATTGTTATTATTTTGTCTCTTCTTCAGTCTTTGCTGCAATGGTAGTAACTTCTGTTGGTAATTTGTTTCAATAAATGGCGAGAGTAACTTCTTTGAACTATACTTGAATAACGAATTCAAAATTGTAAACCAGTTAACATCAAGACTAGATTCCATCCAGAGTACAATAAACTGCTTCAACTCAACGCATGGTTTTAAATTCATTGATATCCATAACAAGTTAATTGTATCTTTTGTAACAATTTTAACTCCAAAAATTTTGATAAGTTCGACATAACATTCGTATGAAGCTCGATACAAATCAAGACTAGTATTGAATGGGAAAATGGAGTCATTAGATAATGAAGTTGGGCAAGGTGATACCAATCCAACCTTAATATTCTTAGAAATAATCAAATTCAACAATTCAGTAAAGAATGTAACCTCGTCCTCGATGAGTCTAGGGTCAAAAATTATTAATTCTTGAAACAAAGACAACAAATACCTATAAACATCAGTGTAATCGTTAATTGTAACTAACCCCACACCGTGACTTAACGATATAATCATATTTTTTAAGATAACTTTTTGAGAATCAGGTAATTCAACAATTCTTGGACCTAAAGATGTAACCAATACTTTCAATAGATGGGAGTGTAAACCAACCGAGTGATACTTCGTTTTCAAATTTACCAAGGATTTGGTACTCAAATCATAACCGAAATCATCATTCAAGTAATTTTCGTAAAGTTTTGACAAAATTTCTGGGGTGTAGTTGACACTATCAAAATTAGTTTCAAAAAAGCAAATTATAGCCTCTAATGTATAGTAGTAAACTATTGGATTTGGATCATTCAATAATTGAAGAATAACATTATAAGTATCACTAAATCCGATTTTTGTTTTCTGATATATTTTTGCCAATGAGAATATGAAGAATCCACGTTTGTATGGATCTGAATCCCTCACAATATCGTTAATATATTTATTAATGGATTCAATTACTGCATCTTTTGGCATTAACATACTTGTTAATCCAACAGAATCCGAATTAATGGTCAAAAGGTGGACATTCCTACTTTCAATTTTTGAAAGAATATCTGAGATTATCTTGATCACTTGACATTCAATGGCCTGTTTCCTTTTCACGCAGTTAGATAAAAGACCATGTAAAGCAATTGAGATGTTAACTTTCACTGCTTTCATTCTCAATGGATCCAGTGAAGCACTTGTCAAAGAGTTTCTCATTTGTTCCAATAAAGATGACTGAATTTGAACACTCAAGTTTGGGAAAACAAGTTGAAATAACTCAATAGATAAGTCAACTAAACAGGTAAAAATAGGTGGTGCAAACTGTTGGTATACAGAATAATTTTGAGTTAAGTAAATATTTGGATCATGATTAATACTATGGCCAACGGAACCAAAAGCTAATCGTTCAAAATAATCAACCCAAATGTTGAAATTACTTTCTAATGGCAATTCTATAGTGTTTGCTGTAGAGACGTCATTTTTTGAAGATTGAAACGGATCCTTGTATTTCAATTCATTTGTTATTCTGTCAACAAAGGTTGTCGAAGGAACTGATTTATTTTTACCCAAAGCTTTGGGATCATCCTTGATCAACAACTCATCAATGTTCGCAGAAATTCCTTGAAATTTACTAGTGATACCGAACCCATAATTGTAGTCCTCAGCCAATACTATTATATCCCCATCTGAGTCTTGCAACTTTCCGTGCCCGATACTTGATGTTTTGTTCTTTCCTTTCTCAGATACATCAACATTCATAACTCTACTAAAAATTTTTGAGTCACTGAAAGTTTTCATTAGAAAGATCATCATGTTTGAGTTGATGTCATTCTTTAGGAATGCAGCTAATTTTGTAAAGCTTTGCAATATTATCTTTTTACTGTAAAGAATCAAACTTATCAAAGTTCTTTCTGTAGATAAATTGAAACTATTTGAGAAATGAATGTTGCTTATCATTGTGGGATTGTAGTCTCCTTCATTGAATGTTTGACTGTTCAAGTTTGTATATGACCCAACTTCAGGTACATTACTCTCCAAATAGGTCAAGTAGTTGTAGGATTTAGTTAACAAAAATTGAATTTGTTTGAGTGAATCAGGGGACAATTCAACCGATTCTATGTAGTTCAACAAACAAACCAAACTAAAATTTCTGACCTTCATATTATCAATGATTTCTAAAATTTGAGTATCTTGGGCTGAAGAGGACAAATTAGTACTAATAAATTGTGAGGTCAACAAACCCTTCCAAAACACAAGAAATTGGGATGAGTTCAACTTGACAAATTCTGAGTCGTTGTAAAACGTAACTAAGGAAGATAATATAATCCAACATGCCGAATTCTTGAGTGTGTTTGTTCTGTTATTGCTATTATTATGCTTCAAATTCTGAGTACAGAAACTCAAAATCTTCATGATAGTCGAGTTTTGAAGAAGAACTGCGTCGGTTTGCTTAATTAGAGACAGTAACACCAAAGAATAGCTAATTAATTTTGTCGAGGTAGAGTTTGAAATATTTTCATCGGAGGAGTGCGATCTCTCAGTATGTACACTGGAGTGGCGCAAACTGGAAGTACTAGGTCTATCTCTGCTTTCCTTTCCACTCGCTGATTTATACTCCAAATCTACCATCTTAAAAGCGTGAAGAACTATCAAGTTGATTTCAACATCATTCACCTTTGCATAAAGTAACAATGCCTTTAATGCATAATTTCTGATATAGTCGTTATCATTAACGATTAATTTGAAGAGAATATCCTTAATGAAAGTGTTTTCCTGGCTTTTAGAATCTTCACTTTCCTCTTCCTCAATAGACCTGTTCTGATCAGTAATTTCTTGAATCATTTGATTTTTGTATTGGATAACCGAATTAAAATTGATGCCAAATGGAGTCAAAACTTCAAATATATATAAGAGAAGATTTGCCTGGTATGAATTGTGATATGGCTTGATTTCTTTTTGCTTCGCAGCTTTTTCTTTGTTCTTGGATGAGCCCTTTCCTTTAAAGCCAAACAAAATGGATTCTCTTTTCTTGGACCCAGTTGGTTTTGAAATGCTAAATTCAGCGTCCAAATTAGACTTTTCATTATTGTAATCTAAATTGAACTTCGAGTAAATATAACCTGTAAGAACTTCGTAACAAGAAGATCCAGTTTCTTTGATAAGAAAATCTATAACAGCTGTCCAATGTAATAAAACTTTACTCCAATGTTGGTTTTGGATATGAATACTGACATTGTTTAACTCACCAAACTTCGCTAGTATACCATCAATAATAGAGGTTAAATTAGAAGTCAAATATTCAGGGTTTTGAAATTGTTCGAGTTGAAGATAGACAATGAAGGATTGTACAACACTTGATTGGAGTAAGATTGTCTCGAGATATTGATTAATTTGAGCATCACTATCGTGGTTCTGTAGTGTGTTTCGTTCTTTTCTAATATCTAAAGATATGGAATCATTTTCTACGTCAATCATGGTAGTCAAAGTTGAATCCCAACAGTTCAATGAAGGAAGTGGATATTGGTTAAAAAGATATTCGGTTTGGCTGAACTTTCCAGTATTAACAAGATTGACTAGTAAATTTGCCAACAACTCTGCTCCTGCAATTCTAATTTCTTGGTTGGGATTTGATAAGCATGATTGAATGGTCTTTTCGTGGGTATTCAATAAATTGACTTGGAAATGATTCTGCTGTGACATTATTGACTCGGGTTTCATTTTAGAGCCTGCCGAAGTTGATGAGGTTGATAATGCCAATAAGTTTTCATAATTCGTAGAAATTGCCAAAATGAGGAGATTCTTCAAAACCAAAATATAGTTCTTTTTGAGAAGTATGGTTGAAGTTTCTTCGGAAGATTTGGAATCTTGATACAACTCAAAAGAAATGTGTGGATGAGTGATGTTTTTGCTGGCGATCTTCAATAATTTTGCTTGGAACTTTTCATCAATATCTAATTTCGTTGCATTTTTGGTGATCGAATTCAATAAGTAAACTAACGAACTGTCAATAGTTGGGTTCTTCTTCAAAATCTTGTATATTTGATTTGTGGAGAAATTCACAAGTGAGCCTAAAGAATGTGGAAACGTGTCAAATAAATCAATTAAAATTTTGATGGATACTTTAGATATGGGAGATAACTCGCCAGCGTCGTTAGTTTGGAGATGATTTAACAAACTGTTGGTGAAATCATGGACTTTTGTAGTCAAGCTGGAGAGGATCAAAATAGAGCATCTTGATAAGAGTTTATAAACGTTTGAGGAGCACTTCTCCTCTATAGGAGACTCTGTATGCTCTTCGGCTTTTGCTTTTGATTTCGAGGAAGAATCTATCTTTTGAATATTGATGATTTCGGTCAATTGACCAAGATAAATGCCCACATCAGCTTCCGGTGATGTTTTAAGATAGGCATGAAGATCAACCAAATAATTGAATAACTCGGTCTTCTTCACACCGCTGCCAATTGCAGGGAACACGGGAGCATCTAGCATGTTGAACTCGGTTATTCACTGATGTGGTATGAAATAGGAGTTGTTTATGTAGGCCATAATGGACATGAGATCAGGTCGACGCGGAATGTACTGCACATGCGGAAAGCAACGACTTTACTTGACGTGTAGAAGTTACATATACACGACAAGTTATACTGTCAATCACATTATATGCTTATTATGTTACCTTGAAGTATCTATGTATTCTATTCATTAAAGGGTGTACCGGTAGTTTTTTCGTGAGAGTGGCATTATTCTATAAATTGATGGTGAACCAATGAATTGATTGGTATTAAATAATCTGTTGTATATGGCAACTTGTGATGGAAGGATTACCTGCCAAATAGCCTTAGCTTTGACTTAGGCTTTTCTTCGATATCCACAGTTTTATCAGGGTTGGGGGATCCCTTGATAGGGGACAATTCTTTGGAGATCACTTTGGATGGTGGTTTGGAATTGATCACCGCCTCTTCGGAGGCATTTCCTGTTTTCTTGGATGCATTGGAAAACACACTGGTAGAGCTTTTGTAACTGGACAGTCGACTTACCTTCCCATATAGATCTACACTTGAAGGTGATGGGGTTAATGAACCTTTTCTTGCTTTGGGTTCAGGCACAGTTGAATGAACATCATTGGTAGCAGTAGCATGTTGATTGGTTGTAGTAGTAGTTGATGGAGATTTCAATCCAGACGTAGTCGAATTTCTAATGAAGCTTTGGACCTCATTTGTCATATCTTGTAGCTTTTTGAGTGAGCTAGACTTCTTCATCTGTGGAGCAAAATTATCTGAGGTGGGTGGACCAGCACTTAATACCTCACGCATACTTATAAACAGAACATCTGCATCACCGTTATCTGATCTCTGTTCTAACACTTCGATTCGAAGGGAAAGTTCTTTAACTTCATTTTGGTAGTTAGTTATGTAGAGTTGTTTCTCTATGCCTGCTTTTCTTTCTCTTTCATAGTCATTTTCAATTATTGCCAACTTCTCTAGCAACTCGTTATTGAATTGATTTGCAAGCTCAAGCTTATGGGATAGTAAACGATCGTTGGACTCCATGCTGTCATTAGCGATCTCTATCGAGACTAAGTCTTGCTTCAAAGCAGTTACTTTATCTTCCAAAAGTCGTATCTTTGTGTTGTTGGAATCTTGTACCGTATTCAATTCTTTGTTCAAATGGATTATTTTGAGCTTCAGCTCGTCTGCTTCTTTCTGTTTGATTTTAAGTGATTTTTGTATCTTGATATTATCTGCCTCCAACCCCTGCAATTCTTCCTCCAAAGCCTGTTCTAGTTCTTTACTGGACTCCTGAAATTCATTCAATACCGCTTCAAGCTCTAGAACTTTGTCAATAAGCTCGTCTTTGGTAAATTCATTAAGTAATTTCTTACTATACCGCGTAGGAGTTAGTGGAATGTCAACTTCCTTCACTGGCGTAGGGCTGTCCATTCGTTAAATATCTCGATGTTGTTGCAGCTTACCAAATTGATTTAACCATTGATATTGGGTATCGCACGATTTTGTTAGACCTACATGGGTGATGTCGACGCGTACAATTATGGTGGTAATAAAATACAGAAAACATAAATCTAGAGCAAGAAAAGACAGAGGGATTCGAAATTAGATTGTTTCAGATAATGTAATAAAGATTCATCGTTTTAAAATGGTTTTTAAATTTAAGTTCAATATCAAAGATTGTTTTTACTAAATTTTAACAATTTTTTCAAAATTTGAAAAATCAGTTTAATTTTTTTTAACTACCAAATCACAATTAATTACATAAAGGTCATTTAATCGCGCTCAATCTCTATAATACTTTTTTTCAGTTCCTGTAATTATTAACAGGTCATCAGTTTCAAAATGAGTAATTGTATGACCGCAAGCGTAATATTCAGACCGAGTATTTGGAAAGGTCAACAAAGGGTTACCCGCTATTACAAAGTAGGGTAACACTCTATTGACTGCAAAATGGAGGTTCAGCAAGAAATAGGTGGAGCACAAGCCTTACTCCAGTTAGGATCAAAGCTAAAAGATGGCGAGGAAGACTCGGAGCTAAATATCAGTGGAATCGAAGCCGGCAGGGTTTCAGAAATTGTTGATGATGGCGATGAGGGTATCGTCAGAGATAATGACAATGAACGAGTTCACTTGGAAGAAGACGACTCAAAGTCTACTAATCAACTGTTGAATGATGCAGTTGAAGCGGCCGTCATGCGTTATGTTGGTGGAACGTTAGATACAAGTGGCAACCGTAAGATCAAACGCAGACTCAATCATGAGGACATAATGAACAATATCAATGACTTCAACCAATGGACTGGATTTTTGGATGAAGATGTAACAAACGAAGACTACAATTATGCTAGTGACATAGGAAAGGTAAGATCTGGAAAAAGAAGACGGGTGAGTCAAGAAATTGACCCAGAATTGGCAGCTCTTGGAACTTCTGAGCACGATCAACTTGTTGAAGCAGCTATTATCGATGCCAGAGAACTTACAAGGCATATTGATACCAGCGAGCTTAATGATCATGTTTCCTTGCAGAACACCTTAGGTAATGTTCCTTCCCATCAAAATCAACAAGTTCTTTCTTCGAATGCATCGATCCAAAACCAGGACCATGGATCTGATTCTATTTCTGCCATTACACAGCTTGCACAGGCAGCCTCATCTTTATCTGGCGGTATGAGGAAAATGAAACCTGGGCAAAAGAACAAGAAACCACCAAAAAGAATCGATGAAGGGTTGCTCAATTATGCAAGCGGAGTACCAGATCAGCAACCTGAAAAATTGCCAACAAAAACCAGTTTCAGTCATCTCAATGACGTTGAAGCTTTAGTGGAAGAAGCATCCAGTCGTGCTTGTAGTTGGTACAATTCTTTAGGTGAAAATCAAGGTAAAGGACCACGGGCTTTTGCACCAGTGGAGAGTAATGCAGTGGATCATTTTATTTCCGGTTATTGCCACTTATTCAAATGGACCAGAGAGGATATATGTAATAGAATTTGGTCTAGTGAAAGAAAAAAGGATACTTTCTGGGAATCTTTAACTCGGGTTTTGCCGTACAGATCAAGGGCATCAATTTACAAACATGTTAGAAGACTGTATCATATTTTTGAGGTGAGAGCTAAATGGAATAAAGAGGATGATGAGTTTTTGAAAAAGTTGGCTATTGATCATGAAGGTAAATGGAAAAAAATCGGTGAAGCTATGGGGAGGATGCCAGAGGATTGTAGAGATCGGTGGAGAAATTATGTCAAATGTGGAGATCAGAGAACTTCGCACAAGTGGACACCTGAAGAAGAAAATGCACTCAAGGAAATTGTCACAGAAATGGTTAGTAACTCTACAGAAAAGCAGAAGGGTTCTCCAATCAACTGGACGGTTGTTAGTGATCGCATGAACGGACGTAGATCGCGTATTCAATGTCGGTATAAATGGACAAAATTGGTTCGCAGAGAATCAATGTTAAGGTCTACTTACATGACGCAAGAGGTTAAGTTATGGTTATTGAAGAGACTAGAAATCTCTGGTTTTGAATCGATAGAAAAAATCGATTGGGATTACATCGGTGAGTTGTTTCGTAATGAGAAAGCAGGATTTCCTGAATTGGATTATGATTGGGATGGTTCTGATTTCAGGGCAGCATTCGAGAAAATGAAAACTGAAATCAAGGAAAACAGAAAACTCTCCTTGCATATTCTTTTGCAAAGATTGTATGACGAATATTACAAGAAAGATCATAGCAAAACTCTAGATCAAACGCCAGTTGATCAGCATCTAATAGATAGCTCACGATTAAAGACTCAAAACCTCAAACAAGCTAACACACAGAAGCCATATACTGGAAAGCCACTAGATAACGGTGAAGTTGACCATAATAGTGATCCAGCAAGTATTGCGAATGCTGCAGTAGCAGCAATATCTTCAGGCGTTGATGTTGAAGAACCACAGCAACAGGAATACAGTTTGTGGAGGTAGAGGAAAAAATTAGAGTTTTGGTGTGTATTATGGTATGTATAAAAAAATGATGTAACTATTATGTGTTAATGGTAAACCTAGACCGTTGGAATCACTTTGTAATTCTTGATCCCGCACGACCATGCTATTATCAGCGATCAAATTGACGTGTGCTACTACAACACCAATGATTGATTATAATCCCAACGAGGATACATTATTAGCGTATTATAACATTGGTACTCTTAAACCAACCAGCTCAAAGGAATTAAATCTATCAGATCATGATCAATTCGATCCAGAAGAAATCGAGCAAATGTCTCAAGATGAACAATTCAGTCTTTTGAATGATCTCATAAGTTCAGAAACATATACCCAATCCAGTGATCAGGGCCATTCAAAGATTGATTACGAAGATCCTTTGATAGGAAAAGGTTCCAATGTATTTAAAACATTGATTCAAAACAAGATCATTCGAACAGCCTCTGATCCGGAATTGGGCAATTATCTTATATCATCCTCTCATTTTAACTCCAAGCAATATTTGACAACCATTCATTCTCAAACTCCAATTGAAGACCTCGTCAGATCATTGAAATATCTTCAACAGAATATCAAGAGTCAAACCACAGAATTGAAGGGAGTTATGGATTCTAACTTTTTGAAATTTGTTAACTGTAAGAATTCTATAGACGAAATCTTGATTGAATTCAAGAATCAAAAATCTAGGTTACAAAAGGAACGTGAAAATTCAAAGATATTCAATCCAAAGAGACACCAACAACTTACAAAAGCGAAGAACGCAACACTCTCATCAATCTTAGAAGATTCCATTAACAATCTTAATACTACTTCTTCATTAATGATACGGCCAATATTGGAGAACAAGCTTAAGGAAAACAAAGTTCAAAAGTTAATTGAATTCATCAAAACCCACGAAACTTTCTTCGATTTACCTAGCAAACTTTGTCTTTACATTTCCAATCATTCACATGATTTATTCATTGATGACTATAATAAGTTCCTAAGCGAAAAACAAGAATTCTTAAATTATCAAAGAAACAAGTACACTCGCGATTTAGCGAAGTTTGAACAAGAGAAAGACGAAAAGGGGGTCGAATCCTTGAAACAAGATCAACTTTTGATCAATACCTCATTACTTAAGGTTTTCACTGAGGTTGACAATATTGTTGAGCAGTATAAGAAGAAAATTTTCAAGGAATTGTTGACGCTAGATTATGAAGTTGGTGAAAAGAGTAATTCAAAATCATTGCATAGCACAAACTCCAAATTTCTTTCATTAATAGATAAATTGTACCAATTAGATGGTGAAAATAATCAATCAAACCCTATTTATGATTTCATGTTAAACCAGCTCCAAAATATAGACAAAGAGTTGGACTACCAAATATCCAAATTTGACAACAAATTTGGTTTGATGCAAAAGAAATTGAATGACTACATTAACTCATTACCCGACACAAGAAAAAATGGTTCTCACATAAAATACATCGGCGATAAATACAATGAGATTGAGGATTACTTGGCAACATCTTCAAATGATGCATCTATTGAGAATTATTTACTGAGATCCGTCGAAAGTAGAAATAATGATCCAACTGGAACTGATCTCATACTGATTTATCAAAGCAGTGAAAACTTGGATCTTTCTATAATCAACGAAACATGGTTGGTTTTGAATAATTTCATCAATTACTTGAACGGCCTATTTATCTTGAATCTAAAGAAGTTCACCAACAATTACAAACATTACAAATCTTTTGATATTGATACTGATGGAAAAATCAAGGAACAGTTCGACTCGTTAATAGAAAAAATCAATGTGATATTGATAACTTTATTTGAGGATGGAGACGGAAATAGTAATCAGTTGGAGTCTTCTCCTGAAAACTACAAGCAATTTTTGCCAAACTTCACAAATTCTTTGTCTGCTGTACATTACCTAGGAGGGGTAAACAAAAAATTGAACCAGTTCCTTACCAATCTTGGTGAATATGCTGGCACTATAGGAAATATTTCAGGAAGTTCCGATACGAACAAAATAGTCAAGAATTTGAGAAACTGCTCTACAAAAATTAATCAAAAAATATTGGAAGCAATCTGCTCAGTTTGGGTTAATGATTGTTCACAATTCTATGATTTGGAAAATTGGGAGATAAGAAATATCAAAACAAATCTGATAAATATCGAAGCAGGACCAGATGCTTTCTCAGAGGGATCTTTTACGAAGCTAATGAACATTATCGAATCTTATCAAACTTATATCTTATTGAAGCTCAAACAACTAGTAACAAATAAAGAAGACTATGATTCAGAATTTAGAATTGTGGCAGCATATCCAAGTAAGAGAATCTTGGTTAGCATTGAAATACAATTCATGAGAAGTCTTAACATTATTATTGACTCTATCATGAAAAGATATAGTATTGAAAGAAGCCATGATAAGATTGAAGAAGGCACGTATAAGGTCTTGACAATGAACAATTTTGATAAATTGTCGAGATCAATTTATCCTCGTTTGATCCAAAAATTCGACAAACTATTTGAGAAGAATTTACTGTCTCAGAATCTAAAATTGTTTGCGGATATTGATAAAGCATCTTTAACTATCTTTGATGACATAATAAACAAGGAAAAGATTTGGATAACTATTAAGGTCAACAATCACTTCAATACCCACAAAGATAATGTTGTCAAGAGTTTGAAGGTTGATGGTTTCATTTACGAAATCTTGATTCATTTTGTCAAATTAGTCCATAAAGTGAAACCAATAACTGGTCCAGAAATTTTCATAAATGTGGTCAATGAACTCCAAATTCATTTGATCAAGAACATTTTAGACTCATTAAGAAGCCAAACCACCCTTACTGCAATTGAATTACTTAATTTGAAGTTAGATGTGAACTTTTTTATGGAGGTTTTTGAAATATCTAACAGCTTGAAGTTCAATGATCAAACATTCAAATTGATGGAAATACTTTTGAACACAATTGAAGAAAAAACCAATGGTGATAGCATGTCCAAACTGAACTTCAAGAATGTCCTTGAGACAAATTTGCATGATTCACAAAGTCAATTTGGCTGCTTTTAGAGCATTTTAAATTGTACCTCATAGATTCATCTGTAGAATAATTTATTCCATATATTTTTTACCCGATACATGAATTCTCAATATACATATACAAAAACATATACAACTGACAATTGACAAGATACTCCATACTTTCCCCCTCCAATGGCTAAGTAAGATAGTAGCAAGCAAAAAATGAGTAACGTTCTACCAACCTTTAAGGAACTTATTCAAAATCTCAACAAATATTTGTGTGTGTGTGTGTTTCTGTATTTGAAATTGAAAAATTTCCTCTGTTAGTGTACGATGCTATTATTTACAATTGCTTTGTTTTTTCCAGATTCAACTGCAATAATTTCTTTCTGACTTTCAATGGAGTCTGAATTTTCATCCAACTCTTCACCAATCTTTGCCTTTCTCAATTTTTCGAACAATTCTTCTTGTTCAGCCTTGGACAACTGGCCCTTCTTACCCTTAATGTAATACATAGGGTTTAATTGTACCAATGTGAGGTTCTTGAGGAAGGGTAAATGGCCATTCTTCTCTTCATATAACATTAAGCCAAGAGTCGCGATAACTGCAATCCAATAGACATTGTACGACACAACAGATCCTACTGTTGCAGAATTTTGCCATCCTAATAATGCATTGAAAACATCCCACCCGTTATCGATTTCAGGGTTGCAACAATTAATGTGCCAAACAGATTTTGAAATATCGTAAGTTCCTGGACCGGAACCATTTTCAGAAGCATCACCTCCAGTTTGTTTGTTGAAGACGTGCATTTCAAAATACCAAATAGCTTTGGAGAACAAACCAGCCGAAATCAAGTACAAGATACAAGTGGAGAAAACCAAGAACACTTGCATGGAAACGGTGGAACCACCGTAATACAAGAGAAATCCAACAAGGACACCAGCTATAATTCCAGTGATGACTGGAAGTGGAAACGCGGTGGCTGGAGAAGTTAAACCGACACCTCCAACAAAGACAACTGCTTCCAATCCTTCTCTCAAGCAGGTGATGAACGGCAAAATGAACATACAATATTTCTTGGTCAAGTATCCAATTTTGAAACGATCAATTTTCTTTTCTGGTACTTTTGTCAAAGCTATGGCTAATTTAACTCTCCACTTCTCTTTCATTTTATTGATACGTAACATAGCAATTCCCATAAGAGAAATCAACATGGTAGCCAAAAGTGAGAATACACCTTCCCAAATGTCTTCAGATTTAGCCCAAATATCATTACGCAAAGTATAGAAAGTTGCAATAAATGCGGCACCCAAAATCAAACAAAGGATCACTCCACTGATGGCCCCAATCCAAACCTGTTTCCGTAACTTCTTGTAGATTCTAGGATCATCATTAGATCCTCCTAAACCTTGCTTCAAAAATGCAAGTAACACTGAAACCACAACGATGGCTTCAAGTGCTTCTCTAAACACTATAAAGAAAATTTGAACGTTAAAGACCTTCGCCATTTTGGAGGGGGAGCAAAGTATACCAACATTCACGGTACATAGGGTCCATATTTATACTGGTCTACAATAAGCCACCCCTAAAACATCACGTTTTGATGTAGTATTTTAGGGAATGCATTGGGGTGTCTTTGTTCTTTGTGAATACCCAAAAAGTTCTCCGAATTACCAATAGCTCGGGTACGCCTCTTAATAATTTCTGCTTTGAATCTTAATTCCACACCTGTCAATTTAAATCCTCCAATCAACGGTGGCGGGAACCCAGGCGGGATATGCTCAACTTCACAATTAGTTATCAGATTCATCAATTTATGCACGCGCTCCAAATCGGGACGGCTCCAAATTTCCGTAGCCAATAGATTTGCCTTAATCTCCCGAGCCGGTGAAAGATTTGGGTTTGCATTGAGCCATTGGCTGAATTCAGGTTTAATTAAACAACCCATATTTGTACTTTGGTAGTTCCTCGTAACAAGCTTGATTATGGTACCATGGCTTCATCAACTGACCTGCATGACTTTGACAGTGCCAAGCACTTCGGTTAGATTTAGCGGCCAGTAAATAAATGCACGCCAAGCATGTATTATGTAGATGGAATAGATAACTATACCACATCTTATGTAATCGGCATCATCGGAATGAATCAGTTGACTCTCATAAAGTCTTCGAAAATTTAAAAAGCCCACCAAAAAGGGCTCATATAATCTGCTATGAACTTTGGTGTGATGTGAAAACCTTTCTGTATTGCCAACATTCCCTTTAATGTGATTCTTCAGTTACGAACACTGCTATATTAACATAAAATTACACGTGACCACAATTACACGTGATACTTTCTTCCATGATAATTATTTTCATGGATCCTACACCTTCTTTTACGTTACGGGGCCACACGTCTTCAGTCACTGCGATTGAACCCCTTTTTGAGCCGCATAAAGCTATCGTCTCACTGGATTCTGAAGGCTGGGTGATTTATTGGAATTTGGAAACAAAAAGATCCATCAGAAAATGGCGAGCCCATGAAGGAAGTATCATTACCTTACAACCTGTGCCACCAAACGGATTATTGACCCAAGGAAGGGATGCAGCAATAAAAATATGGAATCTCTTGAAGATTGAGGACATTGAACTTGCTCCCGAATTCGAAATGCCGGTTAACTCGCTCAACTTCTGCAATGTCCATTACAGTCCTCCACTTCTTTTCACTCCCGCATCGATAAATTCGGATAACTTTGACGTATACAATGTTTCAAAGACCCAAGACGACTTTGCGTTTAGTCGTATACTCGCAAATAAAGATGTTCGCTCCTTGTATAAAAAGAAATTTCCAGATCAGTCTGTTATTCCCGATCCTGATAGTGGTAGATCTGGATTTGGTATCATCATGAAAATGGTTCATGTCCCGAAGAAAGATCTATTGTTTTTAGGATATGAATCAGGTCATGTCATTGGTCTCAAAATAGTACCACTGAAAGCAATCATTGATGACACCAACTCAAGAACGGTTCTAAACAAGGATCCTGCTATTGAATTGATATATGCAGATTCTACACATTCTCCTAATCCAATCATTTCCATGATCGAGAAAGATGACTGCTTAATTACAGGATCCACTAATAAAAAACTCGTTGTCCATAACTATGATGAAAATTCCAGCAACGTATGCAAATTGACAAATGCTGGTATCCAAGCAATTCTGCCTTATAATAAATTGGTTATTGTAGGCTACTGGAATGGGGCTATTGAAGGAATTGATCTTCTGGCCAACAAAGTTATTTTCAGCATGATCAGAGACCTTCCAAGAGTTGGATTGACTTCAGAGACCATATCTGCCAATCCCACTTCGAGTGAACAAAAATCCTTTGTTAAACTAACTAGCATAAACGTTGTCACTAAGTCACCATCCTCAGGATCGAAACGATCGTACAAGCTGTTAGTAAAAGATAAGAGAGTCCCTCTGGATCGTGGTTCCTTCATTGTTGCTGGGTATGAAGACGGCTCAATACTGACCTACAAATAAGTTGCTTGTGCTTACAATTGAATAGAAACATGTCTTATGACATGGGATATAATGTATTATAGATATAAACAAAAGAATAATCACTATTGGATTCCAATCGCATGTATCAAATTTCATTTAGGTGATGGTATTGCAAAGGGTATGGGATATTTTTTTAAATTTTTTTAAGTTGATTTTTCACATTTTTTTTTGGGTTTTATGATTTTAGAACTTCTTAATTAAAATGTCAATAAGAATGAGAGATGTAGGAAAAATTTGAGATAAAGTATAGAAGAAAATAATATTTGCAAGTGACCAAGACTTCCATGAAGCTTTGACAAATAATCCTATGTTCTAGGTTGGAAAAATAAGTAATATCAATAAAATTTCAACATGCCATGTATCAACATTTCTAACCGTTATCACCATGTAATTTATCATTATCATTAGCCTGATCCATTGTAAATTGGAGTTTAAGATTGTTGATATCCCAAATAATTTATCGATAAACCTCTAACCTGCTAGATGCATACCGAATGATCTGTCCTGATGATGTCCATCAAACATATTGGCAGCTCATCTAATCTAAGTGTTCAATGCAAGGTTAAGATTGTTTGGTTCAAATACTTGAGAATTTCTCTTGTTATAGTTGTTATTGTTGTTGTAAGATCTTCTGTTGAACTTCTTGTTGTTGCTGTTGTTGCTGTTGTTGTTATTATTATTATTGTTGTTATTGTTCAGATTACCACTATTGTTGTTGTGTTGAAAGTTATTTTGTTGACTATGCTGGTTTCCGTTATGATGGTATTGATTGTTGTTACTGTTATTTCTGTAACCTCTTGATTGATTGTTATATTGGTTGTGGCTTTGCTGGTTGTGGCCTTGCTGGTTGTGGCCTTGCTGGTTGTGGCCTTGCTGGTTGTTGTAGTTGGAGTATGGGTTGAACTGATAGTTTGGATTAATATCATATGGGATATCATTGTTAGAATGGTTGGTTGGTGGAGTTGGTGTTCTAGGTTTATTTTCATAATAATTGCCCTTGAATTGCATTTGACCTTGTCCTTGGCCATGACCTTGTGACTGACCTTGTTGATTCATACTTGGGGTAACATTTGGTCTTTTTGGCAAGGTTAATTGAGTTGGTGTGGTTGGGGTATTCAAATTTGAAAAGTCCGGTCCACTCTTAGAATCAAATCTTATTGAGTTACGCTTGTTCTTTCTTCTCTTTGATTGAACGGTGTTACTTCTAGAAATGGATGAACTCTTGTGATGACCAAGTGGACGACTTGGGGTATTGCTGTTGCTGTCATTGTTAGAAGGGGAGTCAACTAAGTCGGGAGAGTTTATCAATGTAGCCTCCTCATCAAATGAACAATTATACAAGGTCTCATTTGATTCATTCATCAATTCCTCCAAATCAATATCCACTTTTTCATGTTGGGCAATCTTTGCTTGCAAATCTGGGTGCTTACCAATCAAAGCTTGGACAGTATCAACACACTCTTGAAGGGTGGCTTTTGATTCTTGACCATGAATTCTAGATGTTTTTGCTAACTTTGTCAAAAGCTCCAAGATAGTCTTGTTCTTGTTGACGTAGAGATGATCCATGGTTTTTCTCTTGTTTGATAAACTATCCAAAAGAGTATCCACATCCTTATCATTATTGGCCAATTTTTGAGATAAAGATTCGTATCTCAGGGTATTTTCTAATTTGTAAGCTTCAAATTGGTTTGTTAAATTTGTCACCTCTTTTTGGTAATGCTTCTTGTATTCAACCTGGGAGGCAATTAATGCATCATACGCAATTTTTAATCTTTCGTATTCTGCTGTGGATGAAGAGGATGATTCTTGTAAGTTGTCACATCTGATACGTAAGTTTTTGTTGCTTAATTGCAACGATTCGTTCGAAGACGACAACTCGTTGTATTGATCTTCCAAATCACTGATACGACGCTCCTTTCTTTTCAATAATGCGTTTATCATATCGTTCTCGTGCTTTGCATTGGCTAATTGATCGACGAATGATTCATTCTTCTTGGCACTAAGGGTGTACTTCTTCTTGTAGTCGTCACTGGAAGTTCTCACCGACTCTAGCTCATTCTTCAACCCATCTATTTGGGAATGCAAAGAGTCGATAACCTTAGAGGTATGCTTGTGCTTAACTGGACTATTTTCCTCCATTATGTTCGTCTAGTTATTTATACTGATAGTTAGTACATGAGCGGTGGATGTCGTGGTTCGGGATACGAAGGACCCGGAAGCTGATTCTGAGGTGCTGGTTTTGTCCAGATACCCCATAGGGGTGCCAGGATCAAGGTATCCATAGAACAGGGGATTTTTCTCATATAAACATGGGAGAAACGGCCCCCTGATACAGATCATTCTGAACACCGTTGAATCAAGGACGTGGTTCGGAGGCCCCTCGGATGCCGTGGGGCCTTCTGGGAAGTCCCGTAGCTTCAATGCGCTTTGATTGTGTACATACCACCTTGATAACGTCTTTTACGACCTTGAACAGAGTTAGTGTGGAATCAACTATCTTGGTTGGAGGTTGAAAAGAAAAATTTAGACGGTGACATTTTGTGTTTATCTGGTAAATAAAAGTAAACACTGCGACATTCTGCGTGCACGTGAAGCGATCTACAAAGGCTACGTGTGTGTCTTAGTCCAAGTCTAGTGTACGTAGTGTACGAAATGCCATTGACTCCATGGATCCCATTGGCTGCATTAACTCCATTGGCTCCATCGGCTCCATTGGCGCTTGCCGCGTCGGTTCTACTAGCGGTCCCCGGCTAGATCCGGGGGGACGGCTGTTATTGTGGAGGTCGGGAGTTGTTGTGAGGTACCTATCGGCAAAAAACACTAGCAAAAAGTGGGACACGTGACGCGGTATTGTTGATTTGCAGCACGTGAAGAATGTTGTGGAAGACGGCGATTCTGGGGTCATGGCTGAGCCAAGTTGTAGCTCTGGAACGTGTCAATTGTTTCATTTCCATTTCCATTTCACAGTGATTCAATCCCATTTGGGACATACTTTGTGGGCGGAGTATGAATTGGGAAAGCGCCTATGTGTCATGTTGCAAGTATCGCCTCTGCATATGCATGAGGTCACAGTTGTGGAAGGTGTGGGTTAGTGGCAACAGGGAACGCGGAATGCGGATGCAAAAAATGATTCTGCCCAGGATCGAACTGGGGACGTTCTGCGTGTTAAGCAGATGCCATGACCAACTAGACCACAGAACCATTCCTAATTTACTGTGTCCCTTGCGCTGATGCTGTTTTGTGGTGTTTTGTTCAGTATACGTTATGTGTACTGTCCATTGAGAAAACTCTACGTATACCTTTGTTAAACGGGTAAGGTACCAATTTTTAGTGGCCACGCTTAATATGGGAGGTGATTGCAATTGCATTTATTTTTCGTTGGCATTCCAATGCAAAGAGTATTTTGAGAGCTGTTTTCTTACAACCCAGGTAATATTGCAACCTAATCCTGCTTCAGCAGCATAATACCTTCCAATTGGACTGCTGCTCCACATCCGTCTCTTGTCACTACACTCATCGCTCGCATGTAAATCGTTTACGATCGTATAATTTAAGGTGGTGATCTATATACCGTCCCTCAAGAAGTGTTTAAAACCATTGATTTCGCGTGAATTCAATCACACCACCAAGATGTCACTTATCAAAAAGTCCAAGGTGATCTTGATCACTGGTGGTACATCCACCTTGGCCTTGAATATTGGCTACAGAATGATGGAGGAAATTCCCGCTGAAGAAAACTTAACATTCATCATCACTTCTCGTACTTTGCCAAAAGCCAACAAGGCCATCCAGAGCTTGAAAAACTATGCCGAGTCTAAACAATTGAGAAAGGGCCAATTAGAATTCGATTATTTGCTTTTGGAGTTATGTGATTTGGTGTCAGTTGTGTCTGCATGTCACGAACTTCACACTAGATATACCCATATTGACTACTTATTCGCTAATGCTGCCCATACCGTGTTAGTTGGAGTTGATTGGTTCAAGGGAATACATATGTGGCTTACTGACTTCCCTCGTGCTGTCAAAGAAGCAGATTACAGAATTAGAAAATTTGGGGTATCCAGCGGTGACGGTATGGGGGTGACTTTTCAGGCAAACCTTTTTGGTCCATACTATTTTTTCCACAAATTAGAGGACTTGTTGAAGGGCGGAAAGGTCATCTGGATCCTGTCGTTATTGGCAAAGAGCGAGTACTTCTCATTTAATGATATGCAGTGCATGAGAACCAGTATGGATTATGAAGGTACAAAGAGAGAGCTCGATTTATTGGTATTTGGAACCATGGATAGGTATAAGAAAAAGGGAATTCTGATGCATTTGGTGCAACCAGGGATATTCGTTTCGCAATCTGTTGTTGCAATGTTGAATATAGTGTCGTTCCTTGGAATGTGCTTCTCATTTTGGGTGGCTAGACTAATCTATTCCAATGAACATACAATTTTCCCATACACCGCTGCAAATGCTCCAGTAGCTGCGGCACTTAGGGATGAACCTCAAAGTATGAAGATTGGTCTGGCTACTTCAAGATTCGGTCCTGAGTATTTAATCAGAGAGGAGGTTGATACTACAGGGGCAGAAGATGTGGTGGCTTACATTGATACCATGGTGAAGGAATGGGACGAAAAGCTCAAGGATCAAATCGTTAATACCAGACAACCTGGCCTTTAGATTAAGTAGAGCAATTAATCATAGAGTTTTTGCATCCGTAGAGGGGAATGTTATTGTTGTTGGTTGGTAGTGCCAAGTTAGGAAGTTTTCACAAGACATTACTCTGCAACCATCTGCCTTGTTCAATACTGAAAGAATGACTTGATATAAAACAGACGCGTAAGCCAGACCTAATCAACTCAATAATTCATTCTATTCAATCTCCGCTTAACATGGTCACTCTATTATGTTCCACGTCTACACGAATTTTCACATCGACTGATGTAATCGCGATGCGCGTCTCCACTACATCGTCATTACTTGTTTCACTTCAGAATTACCGTCAACGCGATTGCTAAAACAAATAAGTACCAGATGTTCCCCTGAAGTTGGTTAGGATATACTAAAGCTTATATCTGGATTGATCAGGTAAACAGTTCTGAATCAATTTCCTATTTAAGTTGGGAGCTTTCCAAGTGTCTTAGTGGCCTTCTGATCTATCGTTCCGCAAAAATATTATTAGCTGTCAAAAATTGAATCAGAAAACCACCCAATTTGTTCCAACTATAAACTAGCTACCATACATATGGATCTTTTCTTCAAGTTTTTTTAAATCATAGAATGCTGATTCCTTCATCGATGGCCTCAGTTTCAACATTACATGATGCTAAAGTGGCTTTGATCATTGGTGCCCACTCAAAGCTAGGGTTGAACATCTGCTACAGGTTTCTTCAGAAAGTACCTCAGCATATAGATTTGACTATGGTAGTCACATCACGGACCTTGAAAGGCACCCAATTGGCAATAAGAGAAATAGAGGAGTATTCCATGAAACATCTTGCTCGCAGTGGGAAATTAGAATTCGATTACCTTGTTTTAGACTTTTCCCAAATGCAATCAGTTCATGCAGCAAGTATTGACTTGCAAAAAAATTACACCAGAATAGATTACATGTTTGTCAACTCAGCACAAAATGTCGATTCATCCCTAAGCTTGCTCAAATTTACCACTCAGACTCTTTTCAATCCCTCCATGGCCATCAAATTTCCATCCTACAGAAAACAAACGACAGGTGATTTATCACCTGATGGTATGGGGTTGGTATTTCAAGCAAACGTATTTGGTCCTTACTACCTAGTGAACTCAATAAGGTTGCTATTGCTGGACGGTGGCCACCTTATTTGGATTTCAAATCCTACATCAGAAGTCGATCACATCTCTTTCGATGATTTGCAATTGTTACAGTCATCCATGGCTTTTGAAGGATCCAGAAGGTTGATAGACTTGATGCACTTCGGAACGTATGAGCCCTTGAGCAAACTAGGCATTGCTCAATATTTAGTACATCCAGGGGTTTTTGCGAAACCGTCACTTGAATCATTCGTGGGCTTTATTGGATACTGGTACATTTGTTTGATATTAACTCTTGCTAGGCTATTTGGGTGCGATTATTATGTGAGCTCTGGCCATGCGGCTGCAAATGCTCCAGTACATTGTGCTTTGAATGGCGCACGGCCTGATGCGAAAATCGGCTCTGCTAGTTCCAAGCTTGGTCAAGAATTTCGTACAGACGAAGAGGTACAGTCGGTAGGATCTAGTGAAATTGTAAATTATCTTGACAATCTCAGTCGAGAATGGGATACCAAATTAAAGGAAAATTTACAAAGTTCTTAGCATATCAAGTATTATATGTATAATTAATAATTAAATCGTATGCTGCATACAATTGCATCCACACCCACTGGGACATTCGTAATTAGAGTTTTCTTGACCAGCCCACCATTCGGAAGCACAATCGGCATGAAGTACATGTTCACAGTGAGTACAAACAACAAGGTTTTTGGTGACCATCAAGTTACAGAATACACAATACTTCAATACATTCCGCTTTGTAGTATTCCATGAATTATTTTTCGATGTGACAATCAGTGTTACCGAAGTAATGAAAGGCTGATTATGTACTTGCCTTCTTTTATTTCTCATACCGAAACCACACAGGTGTACATCAAATGGGGAAACATAATTTTCTTCTTTCATTGTATCAGAATCAGGGTAATTAAACTTCAAAATTTTGATGCGGTTCGTAGGTAAGCCCCAAAGATAAAGCATATTAGCGTACAGTTCACGGTATGCACGAAGCTTGTTGTCATCCTGTGACGATAATAGTGGTAATGAATAAATATCATCAAATAAGTCCAAGTCATCAGTATTATACATATTAATAGATACTGAAGGAGGCCCTCTTAACTTTTGTCTTCCAGTAGACTTAGAAGGTTTTTGAAATTGTTTTCTTTTATCATTGTTCTTGGATCTGACTAATTTTTGCATCAGCGATGAAGTTTTGGAATGCGAAAGCTCCATTGAGGAGTTTTTCTCATATGGGAGTATAGAGTTGCTTGGCTGAATATTTTTCTTCATGAAGCTGAATCGTTCTGGTGAGCTGGCCTTGAGGCTGGCCATATCCATCGATGAGCTGATTGATTTAGCATACGGCACTCCTAATATCAGCAGTTGATCTTTTTTGAAAACCAGAAGCGACGAGTGCCTATGATTGGAGTTAAGGTAGTCTTGAACCCTATTAACTGTACTGAAAGAATCATGGAAGGACAAGTTGAACTCGTCGTGAGATTTTGAAAAAATTCTTTGTTGTTGATTCTCGTTAAATTGTCTCATTGCAACCACAGATGGAGGAGGGGGGAGAACACGGTAAGGCGTATGTACAGGGATGGTAAACAACTCTGAATTCATTTTAACGTTAACAGAATTCTCATACAAAATACAAGACAACATTGCAAGCATTTGAATATTTCCTCGCTTTTCAAAATAATCAAAGATTTCTTGGATCAACCAAGCATGTCCCAAAGGGTGTGTACCCCAATAAAACCTGAAATGTTTTTTTTGCAAGAAGCTCTTTGTATTTTCAGAAGATTGGGCCAAATTACTTAAGAATTCATTTTCTTTAAAATATGCGTCAGTACGAGATGGAAACATTTCTGGAACCAAGTTGTCCTTTTGAACTTCCTTCACTAATATTCTTTCTAATATCTTCCAAACATCACTAATATCCTTTAAACCATGTTTTAAAGCGATTCCACTA
The DNA here is from genome assembly GCA_030568695.1 of Suhomyces wounanorum. Classification (NCBI taxonomy): domain Eukaryota; kingdom Fungi; phylum Ascomycota; class Pichiomycetes; order Serinales; family Debaryomycetaceae; genus Suhomyces; species Suhomyces wounanorum. The sequence continues at coordinate 151,585 of JAJMGL010000007.1, forward strand.
TTGTATTTGGCTAAGTATTCAGGTGAATCCCCCAAAACTCTATATTCACAAGCCAATTCGTATTTATCTGGTAGAAGATGACTGAAATCGAAAATTGCGACAACGTTTTTGCTCTTCTTGTCACGATCTCTTTTCTTTTTACTGGTGCTTGCATCAGGAAGAGATGACTTATAGTTCGACATTGTACCTCCTTGACTTGCAAGCCTTTTATATGAATCATCCTGACCCTTCGAGATATACCTGTTTCCTAAGCCCACGGAGGTTTTAAAAAGTCCTGGAATTCTAGATCTTGCTCCTGCATCATCCTGAAGGATCTCGTCCCAATCATTTGCGAAGCTATCATCTGAAGAAGAAGTGGAGACTGATTCCGAATCGGAGTTAGCATAAGAAGTGACTGACTCCGACGCACTTTCCTCCAACAAGTTATTAGGATCTAGTTCATCACTCTTTTGATGGGCGTTAGGATAATTATGATGATGGTGATGGTGATGGTGATGGTGATGGTGATGATGATGGTGGTGGTGGTGGTCGCTGTGTGCATTCACACTAAAGCCTCCATCTGTGAACTTGAAAATATTGAATTTTTGACGATTTTTAGTCTCATCATCGTCATTTTCTTTTGGAATGAAAAAACATACCAATTGCCCTGTAGGTGACCAGGTTGCACCACATCCTTTTGGAACAGGTGTCGAGTCAAAGAAAGTTTGTTTTGCACCCTGATTGTCAAACAAATTTGAGTGACTTCCTGCTTTATTTTCCAATGAATCATTACTAAGGGCCATTGTAGTGTCATCGTTCACAGTTGGTATTAAATCAGTATATCCTGCATCTTCTTCACCAGAAGAATCTTCCTTATGATGATCAAAATCGGGTTGCTGGTTAATTAAATCATCAGCCCAACCTTCATTACCGATTTCTATGTAGCCTTCACCGTCCATTGAGTCTTCATTTACATCTCTATGTGTTTCTTTCATCAACTCTTCGTTGAGCTCTATCTTATCACCCATCAAATACCTAAGACAAGGTTCTAAGCAAAACTTTTTGAACTTATTAGAGTAAAATTGAGAAATTTGACTCAAGTTTTTCAACATTTCTTCTCTTAACATAGTCGTTAATTCATAGGTTTCCTCTATTTCGAAATTTACAAGATTCTGCTTTTGATATTTTACCAACTTCTTGCTGGGGATAGGAATGGAAGATTTGACTTCTTCTAAGTAAGGATAGTCTTTGGGGAATTTGACGACCAATCGAATAAAAATTAGCTTGTTTTCTTGATTGATATCCTCGGCAACAACAGATGCGATATGGCTATTGACCATGGTAGTGTTTGCATCAACGGATTCTTCAGTATCTTTGTTGTCATTACTTGCTAAACTGACATTCGCTAAGCTTGACTTATTATGCTTTTCATTAGTTTCTTTATCAGAGTTTCCATTACTATTCTCCTCATCATTTGTATCTGCAGAAATTTCGATATTTTTAGTGTCTATTGTAGGTGCCGGACCCCGAAGACTTATCACTAGTTCACCTGTAGAAACTGAAATCTTTTCAAATCTAACTTTCGGAAACTTGTGACCTACTATGCTAACTTCCTCGCCCAAATTTGAGGGCCCCTCTTCTTCATAGTTGTTGAGGCTTGATTTCCTTTGATCTTGACCCGTCCTATGTCCCATTCGAACACCGGATATCCAATCAAGGTGATTTAATTGATTAACATGATGTCCACCATGTGTATGTTTCTCAGCAATTCGGTATAGGGCCAAAGAAGAAAGTTCGTCACCATTGTTCCTTCTTTTAATGTCATCGATTGTAACTGGAGGTTCTGTACAATATGATTCATAGTTGTACATGTTGGGCATCGTTGACTCGCTAGTTTGTGAAGTAGGAATATTTCCAGGTTTGTACTCCTCATCCAGATCTTCACCTTTGAAGATCGACAAAAGCTTATCATACGATGGATGATAGTTTACTTCTTTGTAAAGACTCTCTTCATGTGGCCAGAGCTTTAAATCGTAATCTTGTGAAGACCAAGTAACTAACTGATAATCCTTCCATTTATATTTAGATTCAAATCCTTTGTATGCTTCATGCTTTGTTCTCCACAAGAAGTCTTTCATAGGTCCACTATGACCCTTGAATTTGTGTATTGACTGACAGTGTAGTATCTGAGTTTCGTTTGTTTCCAAAGCAGTTTCATAAGCCAAGTCGTAATTGACAATATGGATCGAGTCTTCACCACCTCTTAATGGCATTATACCACAAGATTTATCTGCTCCAAATGGAAGGGAACGAGCTCTAGCCACCGGAAAGTCGGTCTTGATAACAACAGTAGGTTTTAAAGATGATTCACTTTGAGAGCTATCGAAAAAATTGAAACTATCCATAATTTTGTTTGCGTCTGAAGATTTTAGATTCCAGAACTTGACAGTATTATCGTTAGAACATGTTATTATATTGGAGGCACCATTACTGAAATCCAATCCATTAATTTTACCTTTATGGGCTTTTGAGACTTTGATCAATGGCAAAGATCCCTTACGTGAATCCCAAATGTAAAAAGCATTATCGTGACTTGAAGCAATTTGATAGGGGTTTTCGTGGTTCCATTTGACTTGAGTTGTACCAGCTCTCCATTCGGCCCATTGAGCAACGGGTTTTCTAGGTGCACGCATATCCCAACTCAAGATAAACGTATCAATAGAGCATGTCGCTAAAACTTCAGGATTAGAGGGATGAAAGTTGATATCGGTAATAGCTCGACTATGACTATGTAGCACGTTCACGATTGCATTTGTGGAGGGTCTTGCAAGATCCCAAAGTAGAGCTTTCTGATTAGAGGTGGAAATACACCATGAGGGCTTTGCTTGATTTGGCGACCATTGTACATCTGCCACTTCCCAAGATGTGATATGATGGAGCCAACGCGGAGTGGTGAATGGATCGTCAAGGTCAATAATAAAAAGACCACGACGACCAGCCAAGACTGCATCTCTACCATTTGGAGATAATGACATGGCACCAATTGCCCCATCAACTCTCAACAGAAGTGCATTACCAAACGTAGTAGATTCATTAGGATTATGTATTTTCATCTCATTGGTTGAATTATGCTTCAATTAGGGAACTGGGATGTAACTATTGAATTTGGATGATCAGATTACCCAAAATATTAAAATGTAGTATTCTAATACTAGGATGAGCCTTAACTTGTGACCTCGACTGCTTGCAGCCTTTGGTATTCAGTCCTATAATCTGTAGAGTGATTCTCTATCGCATGTCAAGTCTTTGATAACGGTAAGTACACGACGAGTTATTTGTACTTAAAACAACTACAATAGAAAAAGCTCTACACTTGAACATGAGTGATGAAAATCGGTTCCCTGATGAGGAGTTAGATGAAGAATTTAACGACATCGAAGAGAATTTGGTTGATAAAGAAACCTTAAAACAGGGGACTCAAGACCAAAACTCTTCAACTCTGGCTGATAAACAAGCTTCATCTGCTTCATCTGCACCAATAATCCCTGACTTACCAGAACTTACTAGAAAAGACAAGACTCTCAAGGAGGTGTTAGACTTGATGGAAGGAGATTTTGCCCCAATTATTCCTGACGCAGTGACTGATTACTATTTAGCAAAAAATGGATTTGAATCATCGAATGTCAAAATCAAGAGATTGCTCGCTTTGGCAACTCAAAAGTTCATCACTGATATTACTCAAGATGCTTACGAATATTCGAGAATTAGAAACTCGTCAGCAGTTTACAATTCTTCTAACCCTCAAGTAAGAGCTAAACTACTTTTGCAAGGTCAACAGTATGCAAATCAACAGCTGATTACTGGAGCTGGTTCAGGAGCTGGTTCAGCAGTCGAAGGTCAGACAGAACAACAACAGCCATCACACTCTGGAAGTAATGCAGGTAACCAACAAGGTAAGATTGTCTTGACAATGCAAGATTTAAGTAGCGCCTTGTCTGAATATGGAGTCAACACCTCCAGACCAGATTTCTACAGATAAATTGTATTATAGATAAAAAAACTTCACTGTGTAATGAAAATACATTGTATTAGGAATTTACGACACCAGATCTCTTGATGTTGGCCATTAAACTTCAGTACAACTGACTGAGGGGTGTACGGTGTAAATTGTTTGATATTACATTCCACCCATTCCACCCATTCCACCCATGCCTCCGAATTGACTCATCAACTTTTGCATCATACCAGGATTTTGCATCATCTGCTGTGCCTGTTGCATCATTTGTGGATTTTGTCTCATCATTTGTTGGGCTTGTTGAATCATGGAAGGGTTGTTCATCATGGATGCCATGTCTGGCATTCCACCTGAACCGCCACCCATCATGTTCATTGCCTGTTGCATGAAGTTTGGATTAGATTGTGCCTGCTGCATCATTCTTGCCATTTGTGGATTCCCGGCCATACCATTTGGCGAGCCTCCTGAAGCAGCCATGGCAGTCTTGGCCATGGATCCCATCATTCTATGTTGTTGCAACACCATTTCAATTTCCGCTGCTGCACAACCAGAACCTTGCGCAATTCTGATTATTCTAGATGGTTCTTTAGTAAAAATTCTTCCATCACTATCTAACTCCTTTTGAGTCATAGAGTCCATTATGTAAATCATATTCTTAATTTTCTTGGAAGTTTCTTCTTCACCAACTTGAGACATGATATTCGAAAGACCTGGTATCATTGATGCTATGTTAGTTAGAGGTCCCATTTTGAGGAAATTATTCATTTGATTTTGGAGATCCCTAAGAGTGAATTTACCTTCTTTGATGTTATCCATAGTTTGTTTATGACCTTCATCATTTTGGAGATCCAATGACTGAACATGCTCTATCAAAGATTGAATATCTCCGATTCCCAATAACTTGGATATAAATGTGGTTGGCTTGAAAGTTTCGAAGTCGTTAACATGCTCACCTGTACCAATAAATACAATTGGAGTATGAGTAGCAGCAACAGCGGAGATAGCACCACCACCTTTAGCATGTCCATCCATTTTTGTCAATATAATGGAACCAAAATCAGAACTATCCTTGAATGCTCTAGCTTGTGGTTCGGCGGCTTGACCAATTGCACCATCCATAACCATGATAGTCTGAGTAGGTTTGATCATTTCAGAAATTTGAACCATTTCATCAAAAAGAGATTGTTCTTGCTTGTGTCTACCAGATGTATCAACAATGATGATATCGAATTTTTCTGCTTTGAAAGTGGAGACACCCTTGAATGCAATTTCCACTGGATCAGTGAGATGGTAGTTACCATAGAAAGGGATGTTTGATTTTATGGCATTTTGTTTCAACTGGTCAAAAGCACCAGCTCTGAAAGTGTCCGCACACACAAGGCCGACTTTGTAGCCTCTTTTCTTGTACCATACTGCCAACTTGGTACACGATGTGGTTTTACCTGCACCCTGAAGACCAACAAGCATAATAACATGAGAGCTTGAAGAGGTGTTTGATTTGACAATTTTTGTTTTTTTTCCATTAATAACCTTGGTAGCTTGTGATTTGGATTGACTTATTTTCTTGGGTTTGGGTGGTTCTTCATGAGAATCTACGAGACCACATAATTCATCGTATATAATTTTTTGTAACTTTTTGCGCTTGTTTGCAGCAGTTTCGCTTTCTTTTAATTCAGATCCGACCTTTGCTTTAATATTATCCCTGAGTTTAACCACGAGTTTGATGTTAACATCGGATTCCAAAAGTGCGGTACAAATGCTTTTCACCATTGTATTGATTTCATCCTCTGATGCGGAATTCACCAACGAGAGAGCACCTCTCAATCGAGATCCCAAATCGGCTAATACCATGATGCGTTTAATGGTTTGATGCTGTCCAAGGTAGAGTACTTGATAAGGACAACTGTGTTGGAAAATTTTACAGACACTACTTTTGCGAAAGTGCACGACATTGGATCGTGTCCATCACATATCGTGGGTTTGGTGGAACAAAGTCAAGAATTTTAGAGAACAAACACTTAATCCATCAATCCTAATATTACTTCTAGCTTTCCCTAAGTAGTAAATTTAGAATCCCTGTGTCTCGAGGTATTGTTTCATAACTACCTCTATCAAGTAAAGTTCGGAAAAACAGTGCGCTTTTATGTAAAGATTAACCTAAAATTTAGCCACAGCCTGCTTCGGCTTATGAAAATTCTTGCCCAAACATTTGTGTTTGTATCTCTGAAACGTATCACCGTCACTCGAGAACTTTAATCGTTACAAGACATTCGCGTTCTGAAAATTCAATTTGGCCTACTGTGGTGGCAACTAGGAGTCCAGAATTAGATATAATTCAATTGTGGTATGTAAATATATGTAAAACCTAGGCTGTGGTGAATTGAATTTATGCAAGGGTATTAATGGAGCAACACTAACTGGTCAATGAGGTTTAATTCTTGTTCCAAATTTAATCTATTGTATTCTGGTTCTAGTTCCAGGTCATGAAAGTCGAAATCCAAAAATAAACTTTGGTTTCTGTGAACAACAGATTTTGGTGATAACTTTTGTCTTTGGCTAGGAAGCACAGGGACCGAGTTTTTCGACAAGTCTTCAGTGTGTGGTTCGTTATCATTGGATGATTCCTGAGTTTGGATGGATCGCTGACTAGGTAAGAAGGCCATATTTATGCAATCGTAGTTGAATTTCCTAGAGCATGTAGTCTCTGGTAAGTATTGGTCACAAGCTGGCCTTCGAGCTATCACCGCCTGCGGTTTACTGATATGTTCTGAAGTGAACATCTTCTCTATGTCCTTAATGCTTTTGGAAAAGATCTCATTTTCTAACTTGATTCTTTTGAGTGATTTCTGAGAATAAGATGTGGTTGGAGAAGTAGCTGTGCTAGAACAACTTGTGTAAAGTGATAAGGAGTCTTCTGGGGAGCGTTTCATGATGAGGTAGGTCTTTAGCAAAAAGAGCAAGACAGTCCAGCCAGTAGCCTGTCTTCAAGTCTTTCTATAAAGAAGAGTATAATCTAATGAAAAATTCCAGTTAGATATTGAAATCTTAAATGACATGCAATTCTGGCAACTATGTAGTATATTAAGGACGTGTAATGGACGGCAAATAAAAAAAGCTTAGATGCGCATTGAGATAAACAAGAGAAAACATGACAAATTGAGATAAACAGTAAATGAAACAATCCACAGTAGGTCACAATAAGACACGGGTTCTCCGCTCCTAACTTTTTAAATATCGCGGTCAAGAAATTGTAGCAGTATTGTCGTATTGCTTAATACATCTTACACTATTAAATAGTTGGTATTCACTTCGCATACCATGCCTAGAGCGATGCAACGTCAATATTTTCTTCCAGATCTCCTACCCGAATAATACCCCACCAACCTTGTGAATCCCCACTCAAATATACCTAGTATTTCCCCACAAATGATCGTTCACTCCTATGTGGGTAAATCGCTAGTGTCGGGGTATGGTGTTTAGGTGCATCCAGCATGGTAACTACACTTGGGAATTATTATTACTTCACAGTCAAAAATTGTAGCTACAATGCCTATTACATGAAATTTGTTTTTGCAGATAAGGTTTGAATATTGTTGAAATCCCATTCCAGCCAAACTGTGGTTCACGCTGATAACGATACGGGTAAGGTACTGTCCTAATTCTGTGGACCCAGTCTGAGTACATACATATCACGCACTTCAATAGCCGGAGTGGGGACTATTGTTGGCGAGGTGAAAATTTTACTTGCGGTTCAGTTTCCGCGCGATAAGGTTGGTGTGAATCTTTCAATTCACCACCACGATAAGACTTTCGCGGGCGATAGTGTGCCGAGTTCTTACCGGAGAGGCCTGTTGGGCTATCTGTTTAACGTGAGATGAAATCTAATGAAATTGGTAGTGACTCCTGCCAGAATACTTGGCTCGCAGGTCATGGCAGTTCGTTTCATTGTAAATTGCGCAATACTTGATGTTGCGCTTTTCAAATTGCTCTCCACCATTTGTTCTACAACAGGAATACTTCATAATTCTTCGCATTTGCTAAATTTGGGATGCTTATCACGATTCTACACGTGTGCCACAATACTGAACAATTCTTTTGTGAAAGAAAGTGCCTTTTGTGGCTAGGGGAAATTGTGTCATGACAGGGAAAAAACTGTGCCCTGCTAAATTCTAGAAATAGTTCTCCACGATTTGGGATCTGCACCTTAGTCGTCTTGATACAAAGCACTAACTTCTCTCTTTAGGTCAGTTTTGAGGGTATTGAGTTCCAGTAAGATCTCTGATTCGTCGATCACATCTTGGTCATCATCCGAACCATCCGATCTGTATTCGATAATATGGTCTTCTTCAATGATGTAAGTGTCGTCGTCGTCTTCTTCTTCCTCATCCTCATATAAAGTATCGTAGACAGAACGTATTCTCACATGTTGAGACGATACTATTTCGTCAATGTCTGTGGCATCCTCATCCCCTTGAAACTCTGCTACATCAATTAATAAATCTAGCGAGTCTTCATCAGATAAAATGTAGTCCTCATCAGAATAATCTGACTCCACATCTTCATAATCCTTCTCGTCAAATTTCTTAATGGCTTCGTCAAATTCAAGAAGACTATCCAAATCTCCGCTATACTTAGCAAATAAAAATAAGCCCAGAAGTAAAATTGGTAATTGAAGTTCTGCCCTATAAATACCATTCACATAGGTCAAACCTAATGTCACTCCATAACTGATCACGTAAATGAAAACAGTGCATCTAAAATATTTTTTTTGGAAAGGAGCAGCGTGATGGAACGACTTGGAAATTCCTTGATGATGCTTGAATAAATCATACCTTAAAGCGAATCCAATTATGGCTCCACATGAAAAAATCTCATAAACTTTCGAGATACTAAATGGAATAATTGAACCAACAGTATTGGGATGGAAGACACTAAGTGATTGTTCATTAAAAAATCCGAATTTCAATAGAGCTTGTTCAATAAAAAACATATAAACCCTGGAAATGTTCGTAATTGGGAAAGATCTCACCATGAATGCAGCTATATTGTACAAAGCAAAGTTATGAATTAACCAATTTGTTTGCAACTCATTGTAATCGATGTTCAAGATTGGATTATGCAAATAAAATAGCCAAATAACATATAATGTATATGGTAGCAAAAATAATAATTTAAAATCAACGACAAGTCCAAAATAGTCTGTTGGTACAACAGGTGGGACCCCCAATACCTTAATACCTTGATCAGATAAATACTTACGATATTTCATGTCAACCAAGACTCGATGAGAATCGTCACTTAACTGGTTTAGTTCAATATTTTCAATTGGGCCAAGTGGAAGGTTAGATTCTGGAGAAACTGTGATCTTGTAACGCTTGAAAAACATAGTGGAGTCCTTGCCAAATAACTTCGATACTCGACGTGTTGCTCGAGTTAACATGAAGTTAGTGTTGTAATAAATAGAAATGGAAGCAATCAACAATACAAATACATCCCTTACATAATTTGCAACTTCCTGACCAAAATTTTTGACAATAGTATTCCAAATGCTAGCTGATAAAATTAAAAAAATAGAAAGCATGGAGGGAAGGGGAATTTTTGTGGTGAGCTCAAGCATATGTAATGATCTTAAAGTGGTGAAAATATAACGTGAATCGTCATTATCTGTTGGATCGTATTGTACATTCTCAGAGTCCTCAGTTGGTAATTCAGAATTTCGAGGCAGACTAACCGAAGAATGAGCCCCTAACAACACGCAAAATAATGATGAAATCATCGTCACTAATGCTGCCACGAATTGTGGGGATATGAATCCAGCAAAAGTTTCAAGTATATGTACAACACGCAATGAAAGACTGTCGAGCCAAAGAGCACGAAGTGCTAATTGGCCCGATTCTCGAGCAATTAGGGAATTATTCCCAACACTTGTGCTTAACGAGAGGACTGTATTGTTTGTATCAGACATCGTTATATGGTTGTTGATGGTTATTTTTGAAACTTTGAAGTTGAGGAACATGACCTCGAACCTGATCACGTGTTATACGGTAGCAAGTTGTAGTAGCGGGATCTTATTGGCCAAAATTGATCTTTGATTACCTAATATGTATCAAAATAAATCAGATTGCTCTAATCGAAATTCAGGTCGCATTGCTACTGCAGACCTAATCCCTTTGGGATGTTATCAAATATTACCCGCACCCAGATTTTCTACCCCTGCACGACATACTTCAGCAAAGCACAATGTAAATATGCAGGGTCAGAGGGGAAGTGTGGAAAGGGTGGAGACAATTGTTCGAAGGGACGACACCATGCATGATAGTCACTCCTTTGCACAAGGACTACATTTGGTTCACCTGATACTGGTACCTATAGAACTGTAGGATGAAACATCGAGTATAGCAACATCATGTTTTCTACATCACCTCATCATATCATTCCTCATATTCGAGTTGGTCAAAACAGTTCCAAGAATCACCCTATTTCTCAGAAATTATTTTTGATATCACCTAATATGTATGGAAGCACATTTCCGTTTTCCACTTCTTTCCTATTTGGAATTTTGGGCAGGAATTCTTGTTTTTGTGTAACTCTCATGGGGAATAGAAGTGGTCAAGAATCCCCCACTGTGTCACTCAATGGACGCACCTTGATTGAAGTCAGTTCTGGGTGATATATATAATTGGAAAATCCGTCTACTTACATCAAAATCACTTCATGAAGCCAAAAGAAGAAAAGCTTCACGTAACCAGTGAACAAATGAATGTGGAAATACCGGCACAGGCTTCACACCCCCATAGAAGTGCATCAGACAACCATCACAAATTGCATAAGTTTATAAAGAAGACACTTCATAAATTCCAACCACCAAAGTTAAATAAAAATATGACAAGTAATAACAATACAAAGAATAGCAAATTCGAAAGATCCAATACCGATATCTTTGAGAGGTCTTTGGTAGTAAATGCCACGTCGATTTTAACTAATTCTGAAATACCGATACATTACACCACTGAAAATTATACCAATCCCATTCTAGACACTTCCACTGAGATCTTGAACAACCCAAAAGTAAATATCAGGGATATTAAACTAAACTGTTATGGGGAAGAAGTGAATAGCACTTGTTCATCACCTGAAACTACCATTTTTGATGGGTTAAATGGCAATGTTTCTGTTAAATCGCCAGTTAGTAAATTGCACAGCAATGAGAGCATGCAAGACTTTAGACCTAGGTCTCGCTCAATAATAAGCTTGTCTCTCATGTCGTCTTTAGACCATGAACATCGAGACGTGGAGTGTATCAAACCTCAGCAAGGTCATGTTGACTCCGTCGAACCAGCCATCAATCCCGAATACACCAGAAAAGTAACCCCTAACGAAGAAGATACGGAAGACGAAAATCTCAATACAATTGAATATTATTCATTTGCTGATATGATAAATAACGAACTTGATCCAACTGATCCAAATAATCCAGCATATGTGAACTCGGTGGACTTAGACAGTCCAACTTCAATTCCCACGCCTCGAAGAAAAGGAAGCTGCTACACAATCAGTCTCAAGGACTACATCGGGAATGTTTAGTACTACATAAGTGACATTATACCAATAAACATTGGCTATTTCGAATTACATTTATTACCTTGTGAGGGTTTGACCACTATGATGCGTCATGCGTGAATTGTAAGTGAACCCCTTTGATAGTTCGCAGATTTCCTAATCTATTATGTAATTCTCAGAAAAATTTTCAAATGTGACGATCAGTGACACGGTCTCTAAAGTGACATTTGTTAACGATCAACATCGACCCATTCCTGATACAAAATTATCGCTCGGACTAAGTGTTTTAGACGTATAGTACAACCACTAGCACATATACCTATTTCAATAGTCAATTAGTCAGAAAAGCTTACACATCAGTAACCCTCTGTGTTCAAACCCACCACTCCTCAAATCAACCACTCACCCTCATAATCACATTAGAGTTCTTTTCAACTTTCCCACGAACACCACATACATCATAACCATCTACCATAGAATGACTGAATCTTTGTTTGATACCAAATTCACTTCTGAACCTACTGTAGAAGGGAGCACAAGCATCGAACCAAACTTACACCAATCCTCCAACAAGAACAATGTTGAGGACACCCATCCATCAATTGAGGAGTCAACCAGTCAATCTCCATCCTTAAGAACAGAATCTATTGATACTACAGATCAGCTGGAGCAATCCACTTCTTTGCCAAACTTACATGACAAGACTAATGTTTCCGCCTTGATAAACTACAGAGTATTGGTGTCTGCAAAGGAATCGGGTTGTCTTATTGGTCAGAACGGACAAGTAATTGATTCCATCAGAGCTGAAACCAACACCAAGGCAGGAATTTCAAGATTACAACCAGGTTCTCATGAAAGAATTTTGACTGTTAGTGGCACTTTAGATGAATGTGCCAAAGCGCTCAGTTATTTTGCTCAAGCGTTATGTAATTCAACCATTGAAACATACAATTTCTTCCCATTGAAGCAATTATCTGCAAACCCATGCATTGAAAATGAAACCACAATTCTCAGATTATTGATACCAAACAGTCAAATGGGAACTTTGATTGGAGCAAAGGGTTTAAGAATCCAACAAATTCAGAGTCAATTCAATGTCTCCATGATTGCTTCCAAGTCTTTCCTTCCTGGTTCAAATGAAAGGTTAGTAGAATTGCAAGGATCTGTCGATAATTTGTATGATGCTCTTAGGGTAATCTCTAGATGTTTGATTGAGGATTTCTCTAGTATTGTTGGTACAAACTACTACATTCCTAGAGGCAGTTCCTACAACAATAATGTTGGTGGTCTCAAGACTGCAACTCCTTTCAGAAAAACTCAACATATCACTACAACATCGCTAAGCTTTCCTAATGAAATTGTGGGTGCTTTGATTGGTAAAAATGGATCCAGAATTCAAGGAGTCAGAAAAGTGAGTGGGGCTACTATCGGAATCTCGGAGGAAGTTGAAGGAAAGGATGAAAGAATTTTCACAATTTCTGGAACCTCACACGCAGTTGAAAAAGCCAAAGGATTATTGTACCATAACTTGGAAAGAGAGGAACAAAGAAGAGCTGAAGCTGAAAAGAACTAGGATCTTAGATTATTCTTAGTTTCGGTATCCTAATGTATCCTTTTAATGCATAACCATGATGTCGTTGAATGAATCAATTTTATTATATTTTCATTTCCAGACGAACTCATCCCAAAGAGCGGGCAAATTTAGTAATTAGCAATTATTATGTTTTTTTATTTGATGTTAAGTTAAGTTGGTTTATTAAAGGTTTTTTGATTTTGACAGTTGTGCGTCCACACTAGTTGTATCAAAAACTATTAATCTATTTTCTTATATGTTTTATCCAAAATTTAGTGTGACGTGAACGTGATTTAAGTAGAATTAGCCTTCGAAGAAGGTAATACATAAATAAACTATTGAATTCTCACCATTTGCAAGTATTAACAATTGAGTTAGCTAATTTTTCCAATAATAACTGATCAGTGGCGCTAAATCCTTCATAGTCAAGGCAATCCAAGTCTAAAACACCCATGGTCTTCCCATCTTTGACCAAGGGTACAACAATTTCACTTTTGGTTTCACCATCACAAGCAATATGGCCTGGGAATTCCCCCACATTAGGAACTAATTGAGTAATTTGTGTGGAAGCAGCAGCCCCACATACACCTCGGCCAAATTTGATAACTTGACAAGCCACTTTTCCTTGGAAAGGGCCCAATATCAACTCGTCTTCGACTTCATTGTTCAAAACATAAAAGCCAGTCCAATTAACTTTGATATTGAGTGAAGTATAAGCATGCCAAAGCAACGAAGAACAGTTAGCTAAATTGGCAACCCAATTTGTAGTCTCTAGGCATAAAGCTTGGTAAGAATCGATCAAGGTTTGCAAAACTTCCTCCTTTGATAGGTTCGAATCGTAGTTACTGTAATCTGCATGGTTTCCCATCTTTACTCGTAGTATAACTAAATTTTTGGGTGTTGCACAGCTCGCTTAATAATATTAGTTCCCTCTTTTGTTTTCTTCAAACATAAATTACCTAGTTTGATATGTACTATACAACATATCTTGATATTCGCCTGAAATTCAATGTCAGACAGCAAAATGAATGTAGATAACAGTCTGATTAAAGCGAACTATGACAAGTTTTTGAAATTTAGAGGTATCAAACGAGTGAAGAGAACCCATCGAGACCAATCAGGGGGAAGGCATAGAGAGACTAGGACTGAAAACATTTCTAATTATCTTGACAGTGTATTCAACATTCAATACGGAGGTACTGAAACAAGTTCAGATGAATCAAACTCTAATGATGAAGATGAATCAGACTCTGACAATGAAGATGATCAAGAACTATCATCTGGAGTATTGAGAGGTTTTAATGAAGAATTTGATCTATATTTCAATGATATGGATACTGATGAATTTTATAATCATAGGTTATCAGAGACGGGTCAACTAGTGAATATTGAATTTTCTGCTAATTTTCAGAGACTAGTTCAGCAACAATTAGATGAGGATTCCAGGGAAACAATCAACACTCAATCAAGTTCAACGTTAGATGATTCGATGTATGAATATCAACTAGATGCAGAAACGATACAAAATCTTCTGTTAAATCTTGAAACTGATGAAAAGATGCTAGATCAATCTAGTGAATATTTGAATTGGGAAGTTCATGACTTAGTTACCAGCAATGAAATGATTTCCAATTATGGGTTTTATGAACCAGATATTTCTGAACCAATTTCTCAGGGAACACCAGAATATTGTGAAAATAGAAGGAACTTTCCAGGGAAGAAATTCAGGGATCTGTTAAACTTAATTCCTTTGACGAGTGCAGATTTGTCTTTAAATACAGCGAAGAGATTTAAGAATAACATTTCAACTATAATAACAAGCAAAGAAGGCAAAGACTTTCTAGTAGTAGCTTCCAATGCTAAGCTCTCGATATTTGATTTTGACCCCATTACAAACATGCCAAACACACAACATAGAATTATGTGGGATACAAGGCCAAATTTCACTACCACTACAGATAGTATAGTATCCACATGGCCACAATTTCCTCATTCTATCAACTTTTTACTTTTTACCAAAAACTTCCAAGGAAAGAGTATCTTATCAGCCTGCACCGACGACGGTTCAGTGTTGATATGGTTTACAGAATCGATTATCTCACAAATATCAGAATTTAGCACCAATTCAAAATTACATCTTAACAATACTTACCGCGATACCAACAGATTCAATGCATTGAAAATAAAACCACATTTTGCCATCAAATTAATTTCGTCAGTTTGGGGTTTAGACATCCTGACTTATTACAGCACTGACAATACCCCTCATACTGTATTAGTGGCTTCTGATAATTCACAATGTTTGACATTTATATACTTTGATTCATTTGATGAAAATTTTTATCATGTTAAGTCTCATCAAGTCCTTCATAATATACCAGAAGTATCTATTATTGATTTTAAAATTACCTCAGACATATCGCATATATTTACTGTGGCATGTGCCTCTATTTCTGGGGAGTTATTAAGTTTCGATTTCGAGTTCTCCATTATGAAAGGGCCACAATTAAATAATCACATATCATTCTTCGGCTCCAATCAAACTTATTATGTCGATCCTTCCATGGCGCCACTTGATGATATAGAATTGAGGAATTTTGAAGATACTTACAAACAGAGGTTCCACCGCGTCATATTTCTGGAACCTAAGGTAAGATCACGAGCATTGTTGGAGGAAGATTGCTGGTCTGTCAAGCCAATATCGTCACAATATTTTCATGACGTTCCTTCGATTTCAGCAATTTTTGGTGATCCTACAAAGGATGAAATTGAAGTTACAAATAGAATAATTTTTGAGTCCAATCTATTGGGTATATCTTTCAATCCTGTCCAGACAAGCCATCTAGGAATTGCCGCAAATTGGCAATTTTTCGAAACCCCTGTTTACCAGTCCAACAACGAAGATTTAGATATAGAAGCAACCAGTGATTTTAGATTTACTGGAATTGATGATGAATACCGAAGGCTCCATAAGGGTGTTCAGAATTGGCTAGAAAAAGCTGATGAAAGCAAAGAATTGGATGTTAATCTTTTTGTCAAACCATTTAAGTTGTTGGCAGTGTCAACCACACATAGGGCAGGATTATTTAGGAGTGATACGTTGTTTTGCAATGCTGCAACGAAGGAAATTTTCACTGCTCCTAATTCCTCTGATGATGAAATCGAGTTCAGTAACCGAATTTCAATAACTCAAATTATACCTGAGCTAAGCTGTTTTATCGCAGCCACTCAAAAGGGTCAACTAAGCATATTTCGTTTGTGTCATCATAGAGGTGTATATGGAATGCGCCAGGAGCATTTATTTCCGTATACACCAAGTTCATCTAATCATGCAGGTATTCGAACAATTATTGGTATTAGTGTGCGCAATAGATCAATTCGTGATCTCCAACGTTACATTGTATATATTACCTATATAGATGGGCATATTCTGGCTTGTGAGATTTCTGGGTGATTTCATCTCTGAGTTCAATGTTACTTGAATTTTTGTTGCAATGTAATCCTTAACAGTAGTTACTTCCTTATCGAAAGTCCTGTACATTCAAGTCCACATTAAAATCAAGGTGTGGTGACCGCGAGTAGCGGAGCGCGTTTTGTGTTACATGAGAGGGTAATAACAAACAAGACTTGAGAGAAACTAGTACACCTAGTACCTCTACGCTTCAAAGCTAACGCATAGTGTTCTGATACCATGGACTTGTTAAATTTGGGCTATAAATCTCGTAAAACGGGAATACGTCCGAGGCAAAATGTTACAAAAGATAGATACAACATGGAAGACATTGATGAATTCTTCTCGGATGAAGAAGATAGAAAGACAAAAATCCACCAGCGGCAACATGAATCTTTTGACAAGGAGCCCATGTCTAACGAAAATACAAAGACAGGTAAAGGACAAGCATATAACTTGTCCACGACACCAAAAGATAACATAGACAATGTTGCTAGAATGATCAACTTCACAGATGCAGAAGCTGCCTCCTTTAACTTATCCCCGATACTGATTTCGTCGAAGTACTCAGCTAAAAAGAAAAACAAGAAATCCCCTTTAAGATCTCCATTGCCGGAAACAGCAGTTGGCATTCAACATAACGTTGAGATAAATGAGAATGACTTCAATAATTTTGATGACTTCTCCTATGGGAACGAGTTTGATAACGAGAATAATGAAGTTCAAATTTTTGATCAACATGATAATATCTCTGCAGTAGCCACTACAGAACCAGTTGGCAATGCAAATAATTCCAATTCTAAATCGAAAACTAATCCTTCATCATTAACTAGAAATATGGCAAGTGGGATTCCTACCAAACGAAGGGGTAGGGGAGCTGTAATAGAGGATTCTGATGACCAAGATTCAATTACTGACTACGAAAATGACAACAGCAATGAACTCCTTTCACCCCCGCCAACTAACAAGAGAAACAGGATAAGGCGGCATTCAGGAAATATAACTGAACAAATCATAAGGCCATCCCCATTACCTTCACCACCACCAGATGGATTAAGAAGATCTAAAAGAACAAGGATAGCACCACTTGCATTTTGGAGGGGAGAAAGGATTGTTTATACAAGAGCTTTTGAAACGTTACCAGATCCTGATACTACATTGGCTAATGATATAAAAAAAGTTCCCCTTCAACAAATCAAAGAAGTGGTTCACATACCAGAAACACAAAAAACAATATCACCACACATCCGAAAGAAAACTAAAATAAAAGCAAAGAAATCTGAAAATAAACCAGAAGAATATGATTATGAATCAGACCCAGATTTACCAGGCTCCGAATGGTTTAAGGAAAAATTGCTAAACCTAGACATAATTGAGAATGATAAAAAGATGAAAAAGTTAGTTGCATTCGCACCAAACGGTGGAGAATTTACTACCCCACGAGATAGCAACCATGGAATGGATAACTTCACTATTGCACCTTTATTCAAGCATGAACAAGAATTTAACGCAGCAGGTTTAATCGAATTTCCCTTGGATGGATCAAAGCTGCTTCGTGATTCAGGTGATGTTGTGTACAACTTCCATGTAGTAAAGGGAGTGGTGAAAGTTACATTGAATGCAGATCAATTTGTGGTTACCAGAGGATGTTCCTTCCAGATCCCAAGTAGAAACATTTATGGTTTCAAAAATATTGGAACTAATGCTGCGAGACTTTACTTTGTTCAAAGTAGAGTTCCGTCGAATGAACTGGACGAGGAGAAGTGGTAGATGACATCCAACATCGACATTCACACACATAATACTTCGCTATTTATTTCTACCTTGAACGCAAGGTTTTACCAATCAATTATTTATTGTACATAATTCACTGATCTCTGAAATTGGCTTCATGGCTTAATCAGTAGTCTCTATGCAAAATCGTTTCTATTTCGACAAATATAAATTTTAATTGACTTCTTTGAAATCAGTTATTTCTGAATTTTCAGAATTGTAGTATGCAACAACCTTGACTTTAAATTCTGAAGCAGCAACACCAAATTGTTTCAAGATCAAAGCTTGTCTAACATCTAATGTGTCACCCTTCTTGCAAACTGGATATGGCTCTTCGAGGAAAATCCTTCCTGACTTAATTTTGGTCGGAATTTTGTACTTGTTTCTCATGGTTTCTTCCAAAGAATGAGACATAGGAACATCTTCTTCGGTGGAAATTTGACCACCTCTAGAGTATACGATTCCTTCTGGGATCGTGAAGTCTAGTGGTGCCTTTGACTTGGCTCTGGAGTAGTCTTGCTTAGAGTAAGCAGAAAAGTAAGCCTCAACAGTTTCTGGGGTCTCATTGGTGAACAATAAACCTGGAAGCCCAGCACAAACCTTAGATAATTTATGTAAGTTGTCTTTGTACTCTTCCTCAGCGGTGTCACCAAGTGCCTTTTCCAAGACTCTTCTCTTTCCCAAAATTAATTTAGATCCAATCCAATCTGATCTAATATCTTGTAACACAGGAGTACGCACATCGTCAAGTTGTAAGACCCACACATATTGGAACTCATCCAAAGCAGATCTTACTTCATCGAAGATTCTGTTTTTATTCTCCTTTCCTTTTTTATCAGTTTGTGCTAATGTGACAAGCTTGGAACGTTTTGATCTGGGCATAATGGTTAAGATGTGATGATATTTCGAATTTTTTTGAACTGATACATCTCATCGAGAAGATTGAGTCACGTGATGTGAATATGGTAGTGCATGAGACCTCAATGCTATGAATGCAACAACCTTATCTGTACAGTGAATCGATAAAGTCTTAAACTGTACTAATAGTGTGCTGTTTATTTCTTTGGGTGACTTTAAGTCTAATGTAATTTTTCTTTATACGATCATGTCTCATGTAAACAAAACATTGTAATTTGTACCTTCTGAACATTATTGTTTTCAGTTTGGTTGTAACAATTAAAAGGTGAAAATAACCTTTAACTTTATTAAGCTGGCTATTTCGACTTTTAAATTTCACCCAAACATTTCGGCTTTTGAACCTTTTGTTCACTTCAAATTCAAAACTCAAACAGTATGGGGACCTCTTCAATAACTTTATTTTATTCAAAGACTACAATAAAAAAAATTATTCAATATATTGTTTAGTATGTTAAAATAGGAAATAATAGTGCCTGAGTCCAGTAATGTTTTTGTATGTAAACCTAGCATTTTTCTTCCACGATGGAGAACTCCACTCATCACGATGGAACTCCCCAACAGACTGACAAATTACTGAGCATACTATATGCTTTGATGCAAATTAAATGTTTAGAAAGATTCAAGGAACAACCTAAAAATCCGCTTACCAATCGCCAGGAACAAGCGGACCCCTAGTAACAGGTATGTTTCTTTGATATTTAGTACCACCTGGTCTGCATGGAGTAATGTAAGGGTCTGGGTGCTTCCATTCAGCTAATTTTTGTTGGGCATTATTGATAAGCCTTTCCACTTCACTTGGGTCGTTAACCGTCTTATTAGCTTCGAATTGTGCTCTAATCTTGATAGTCTCTTTACGGTATGCATCAAACTTCAATGAACTATCAAATGCAGTCCTCAATGCTTGTCTAAACAAAGATGAAACTCTCTTGGTATTTGCTTCCGTGAATGGTAAAATTGATCCTGACATCTTAATAATTTCCTTCCAAGTACTAGTTGTGTTCAACGCGATAGTTCAAAAAATTCTGATAAAATCTGATTGATTCTATTGGATGTCTTATATGCAGTCAGAGGCTGATTATTTACGATCATATTAACAGTAGGCGTTACATAATACTTAAAAACGTTTAGAATTGTTGAATCAGAGATGTTGTTCAACTGCCATCAAACTTCCAACAAAGGATAAAACCAATCTACTTCTCACTTCATTTATATCTTCAGGGACTAACCAGATCAAAGCACCGATCTTTCTTGCAATAGAAATGGCTAATTTTGCGTTGGCGTATCTCTCCTCTTCTGAGGTTCCTTTGTAAACCAAATCGTAATCAACGTAGCCAGGCTTTAAACCGTTCAAAATGTCTAATAAGAAAACACCGGTTGAAATTGAAGAATCCTTAAATGATCTAATTGCTGAGCCTTTTCCACCCTTTGCAACTTGAGCATTTGCCCATTTCAAAATATCGGCATCTGTCAAGTTGTTATTGTTATTTCCTAACTGAGAAAGAGTATTGGTGATATTACGTCTCATTAATTGCCACACCAAACCCAAGGTTAATAACTTATTCCCATCGACAATGTCGGAACCTTCAATTCCAACCAATGAAAATTTATTTGCTTTTCCAATTTCAACGGAGTAGTTTGTGTTTTCGAGAGCCTTGAAACGAGATAATTCTCCAGTGCTAGTTTTTTTGTTGACATGCTTGAATGACACTGATCCAGGCATGACTTTATCAAAAGCTTGCAACAAGACTAAACCATCCTTCAAATCCTCGAACAAGGAAACAATTGGAGGATCCACATCTAAAGAGTTCAACCATAAGGTGAAAACTCTAGCCTCGCGTTCTCCTTCTGCGTCAAATTCCTCGATCTCAATATGTTCACTTTCTTCAATTGGATCCAAGCCAGGGTAGGTATTAAATAAGTGTGCCACAAAAGCCAAGTTCAACTTGGGGTTACCAGAAACAAGAGATGATGGTGTCAAGTATTTCCTACATCCAATTTTTTCAGCATTGTCCAAAACAAGTTCTGCACGTTGATTGTAGTCAGTGACTTGCAATGGTGAAAGATCACAGTATTCTGGTTGAAGTTGATTCAACAAAACAGTATAGTTTTCACCATCACTGATATCCTTGGAAAAGTTGGCAACTCTTCTTTGAGAACCTGCATTCTTCAAGTGGTAATTGAACCAACGTAACAAAATTTGCTCTGGTGGAAGTCTTAAGAACTGTTCAAGCGTTTCATCATCTTCCAACAAACGATACAATTCAGGGTGGTACTTGATATCAACCTTGGATAACAATCCTCTTCTAATGATTTGCCAAATTAAACCTAAAATCAAGTGCTCTTTACCATCAATAATATCCTCAGAGTGAACGTTGACGACAACACAACCAATTGCCTTCGCAGAGTTAATAACAATATTTGCGTTCTCAGACATTTGAAAATTGTTTAAAGCTTTTTTATTCTTTGGGAGATTAAGAACTCTGGTATCAATAGTATCTGGAACTGAATCATTGATCAACTTGGACAAAACCAATCCATCTCTACACTCATCAAATATTTGGAAAGTTTCGGTGTCAAATGGTAAGCGCTCACCAATGTCAGCATCACCAGAAAGAACAGAGTTGATATGGCGGGTGAATTCACTTCTTTCTTCATCATTAATTGTATGTGTAGTTCCTGAAGTCTTACCGGTAAGATATGTTTTGTGTGCAGCATTGGATGTTGGGACTGGAGGAGCAGGCTTTTTCGTTGGACGGCCAGGTGCCTGTGGCTTGTCGCTCACCTGGCTTGCCTCTTCTTTCAATTTTGACATCAATTCCACATAATCATCAAGTTCGACGTGGCCAGAAGCATCGAGATCTACTCTTTTCAAAGCCTCTCTGGTTTGATCATAAGTATAAGTTCCTTTTTGAGAAACAGAACTGATGATATCTTTCTTCTCTACCCATCCATTATCAGCAATATCGATATTTCTGAATTCTTCAATAATGCTGAAAATTTCTGGTTGATCGAGAGCTGGATACTTTTTTTGATACTTCAAGACATTCATCTCTGAATAATACAACAATTCTTCTTAATTGGACCGATTAACTAAACACTTTTCAATTGTTATGCTCCGCAGATACTCATTTCTAATTTTATAAGGGGGCATTCAACACTCAGAAAAAACGTGACTACATTGGCACTGCCATGAAGCTGACCATAACATCCACTGTACTATCCTCAAAGTTTGACCACAAAGAAATAGAGACTACAGCGAAGTTTGAATTCAAACCTGTTTAATTTTGGTGCATTTGCCATTAAATGGAAGTCATTCTTGCATTGGTGTCTGTTGAGAGACTTTTTGTAAAAGGTTCTGCCGATTGACTCTGGATTGAGCTAAGCTAGCATCGAAATTTGAGCCATTTCTAGATAGGGATGAATTTGAAATACTCTAGCTTTGTGATCTACTTTAGAGCTTGTAATGTTGTTATTTACAACTATTAGTTCATCATACAGTTGTTCTGATTGTTTCGATTCTATGCAGTCCTTCCTGTTCACTATCTTATATTAAGTGTTGGTTAAACGAACTAATTTCAATCAAATCCTCAATTTTATGATCATAAAGACAAAAGCTTAAATAAAATGATGGATAAACACAAAGAACAGATTCAAGAGTTGGGCAGGCCGTCATTTGACATTGAGCAGGTCCAACTACAGTTCAATCTACACAATCAATTGAGAAACCTCGCCGTGCAAAACAACCAGATGTTCATTATTTTGGTAAATGAATTGTACAGGATCGATTTATCTAATCCTTCGAAAGTACAGAAGTTTGTATTACCATTTCAATCTGGTGAAGTAACTCAATGCTGGCTCCACCCAAATGGTAACCACCTAGTGTTGAAAGTCAATTCTTTGAACTACTATTATTTGCATCAATCATACACATCATTAAAAGTACTACCGAAGTTGAAAGGTTTGGACATATGCTCAGTCGCATTCACCGACAATAAATTAATTGACACAATTGAATTTTTAAGTGGCACCAATGATTCATCGATCTATTTTGTTCAGGTAAAATTTCATGATCCATTAACTCAAGAAAATAAGAGAGATGATAAGTATATCAAGCATTTATTTAAAAGTGCTGGAGCAAAACTCTATGCACTTGCATTCAGCTGTAACAATATGCAATTAAATTTATTCACTAGTGGTGGAATCCATACTTGGAACTTATTCGATAATTCGTTCGACGAGATATCCAAAGTTTTAAAATCGAGCAAATACAAAGTTACACAGTTTCCTAATAATAACTTCTTAAATTATTGCGTGAATGATAATGGGTATCTTTTTGTGATGTCGCCCTCAAATGAAATCATAACGGACGATCCTGAAATTTTACTTTCTCGAGCCCAAAAATTTGAAACCATAGAGGAATTCAATAAAGACACAGAGATTATATTAACCAGTCACCACATTCTAACTTTAGACAAATCAAATAATCACCTATTTATTTTCAACAAATTAAATCTATCAGAAAGACCTTTGAGATTGGGATTGGGTGATTTCCTAAAGGACAAACGCATTATTGGCATGACTTCAGATGAAGCAATGAAAACTTTTTGGCTATTCACCCATGATTCAATTCTTGAATTGGCAGTAAAGAATGAGTCTATCTCAGTTTGGTATAATTATTTCAAACTTGGAAACTATGAAACAGCATTAAAACTTCTCTCGAATGAAAGTGACATGAAGAACTTTTACAGTAAGAATATGGTTAGAATCAAGTATGGATATCAATTGGTCCAACAAGGAGGATTTGGAAATGAGTTCGAGATAGCTGGTACCGATAGTACACAATTGGAAGAAATCCTTTCACTACAATTGAAAGGAATAAGAATGTTAGCACTCCTGACAGAGCCATTTGAAAAAATTTGCTTAATGCTCATGAATTTTCTTCCTACTTCAAATGAAAAAATCCAAGAATCCAAGACAAGCTCATCAAAATCACCTTCATTACAACATTTGATGGCTCAACGAGTACTTTTTGAGTATCTCTTTGCAAAATTCAAGGACTCCAAAAGTTCTAACAAGAATAAAATTATTACTACAATAATTTCATCCTGGATGATTGATGTAATCTTGAAGCTTGTAATTTGGTTGGAAGAAGATTTGGGAAAAGTTGGTCCAGCTGAAAATTATTTTTCTTTCAAGAAAAGCTTACTAACATCATCAGAGATTTTATTCAAAAAATTTCTCGAAGAAAATTATAAACATCTTGATAAGGGGACAATGTACCAAATAGTTGAGGATCTAAATGCCCGCCCGAAGTTGTTGTTTTATACCGAATTGATTCAAGATTATGATTACCTTATTAAATTCTACATTGATTCTCAAAATTGGAAAGACGCTTTAAATTCATTAACTCGATCATACATGTCAAATATCTCTAATTGTCAAACAATTTACAATTATTCAACTACACTTTTGGTGAACTCTCCCAAACTAACAGTTGAAACTTGGTTAAGGTTACCACAAGTGCAGTATGAAAGATTTTTGCCTGCAATTTTAGCATACAACAAAATTAACAAGCAGTTGCCTTTGAATGAGAATCACAGCATCCAGTTTTTGCTGAAACTTATTTACGAAAAAGGAGTTAAAAGCAAGAAAATCAATAATTATTTCATGACCTTATTGATTGCACATTCTGAAGCAAATGAACTGAATTCGAAGCAAGTCAATAAATTCTTGAATCATATGAAAATGGAATCTGGTTCTCAATCAAGAAAGCAACAGAATTATGATTCACACTTTATTTTACGCATGTGCCTTTCTTACAAAAGGTTCCAACCAGCTGTCCTCATTCTATTGAATGATATGTCCCTTTACGAACAAGCTTTGAAACTCGCATTGAACAATAATTTGGTTGATCTTGGAGAGTTTGTTTTGCGGAGATTCGACGAAAGTTTGCTCAACGAAGGTTCAATGAAACCTACTAAATTGGAAACTAGAAATGCATATACAGTCAACATTGATTCAGAAGCAGAATGGTCAATTGATATTGCTCAAATCAGAAAGATTAAGATCGAAGATAGTAATTATACATCCAGGAAACAATTATGGACAATGTATGCCAAATATTTGATTGAAAAAGTGCAGGTCGGTCAAGATATCAATTTTTTTTCCTCCTCTATTAATAATAATAAGGATGTTGAATCTATCAGCAATAATCTGGACTTAAATAATGAAGATAAGGAAAGTGTGCCAAATGGGAAGGGCTTGTCTATAAAACATGATCATTATAATCAAGTCCTCAAGTATATCTTGAATCTTTCGAATTCTATCCTGAACAATGTATTAGAGTTAAACGACTTATTACCATTATTTCCTGATACTATTACCATCAATAATTTTAAGGAAGAAGTGGTGAGATCTCTTAACCAGTATAACTACAAGATAAACCAACTTTCACTAGAAATGCAGGAGTCCCTTGAAATATCATCCAACTTGAAGAATAGAATCAAAAACTTCAGCAACAATACATCGAAGGCCAAAATTTTCTCCATTATTCAACCTGGGGAACCGTGCCAAATTTGTGCTAATCTATTGATAAGTAAGAGTTTCATTTACTTTCCAAATTGCCACCATGGCTTGCATAAGGAATGCTTAATTCGAACAAATCTCAAACTGAAAGGTAATTATCGATTTAAAATGATCTTTCTGAAATTTAAGAAAAGCTCTTCGAGTGTGAATAAGAAAGATTTGGATGAAATATTGAAAAAGGAATGTATTTTGTGCAATGATGTTAATATTTCTTCACTTGATCAACCCATACTTGAAAATGATTCCTCAATTGAGACTGGGACCATATGGGATTTATAATATGACCTGCATATATAGTTTTGTGTAATATGATGCGATACTCATCTCTTCAAACTTTTTGTAAATTTTAGTATTTACATAGCGATAATGGGTAAAACACAGAAGAAGAATAGTAAAGGTCGTTTAGATAGATACTACTTCTTAGCAAAGGAGAAGGGTTATCGTGCACGTTCTTCTTTTAAAATCATCCAAATAAACGAAAAGTATGGACATTTTTTAGAGAAGTCTAAGGTTGTTATAGATTTATGTGCTGCACCAGGTTCATGGTGTCAAGTAGCTTCTCAGTTATGTCCTGTCAACTCATTAATCATTGGTGTCGACATTGTTCCAATAAAGCCTTTACCTAATTGTATCACTTTTCAGTCGGATATTACAACTGAGGACTGTCGTTCTAAATTGAGAGGTCATATGAAAACTTGGAAGGCAGACACTGTATTGCATGATGGTGCACCAAATGTTGGTTTAGGATGGGTTCAAGATGCTTTCACTCAATCACAATTAACTTTGCAAGCTTTGAAGTTGGCAGTTGAAAATTTGAACGCCGGAGGTACTTTTGTAACTAAAATTTTTAGATCAAGAGATTACAATAATTTGATGTGGGTTTTCCAACAACTTTTCGAAAAGGTTGAAGCTACAAAGCCTCCTGCTTCACGTAATGTTTCTGCTGAAATTTTCGTGGTTTGCAAAGGTTTCAAAGCACCAAAAAAGATGGACCCCAGATTGTTGGATCCAAAAGAAGTTTTCGAAGAACTAGCAACTTCTACAACTAATAATGAAGCTAAGATATTCAACCCAGAAAAAAAGACAAGACATAGAACGGGTTATGAGGAAGGCGATTACTTATTGTATCATACAATGCCCATCATTGAGTTCGTAAAAAATGAAGACCCTATTAATACTTTGGGTGCACTTAACAAATTAGAAATAGCGGACAAAGAAGAGCATGAGTGGAAAATTTTGATGAAATTGAAAACATGCACTCCCGAACTTCTTGAATGTATAAAGGATTTGAAAGTTTTAGGGAGAAAGGAATTCAAATTGATTTTAAAGTTCAGAAAGCAAGCACGTGAAATCTTAGGATTAGAAGAAAAGGAAGATGAAAAGGACTCTATTGAAATTGAACCATTGACAGAAGATCAGCAAATAGAAAAGGAATTGCAAGAGTTGACCGATAAACAAAAACAAAGGGTAAAGAGAGATAAGAAAAGAGCAAATGAGTTAAAGCAAAAAGAAATAGTTAGAAATCAAATGAATATGCTTACAGATATGAATATTGGTTTGGATGCGGCCCAAATTGGAGCTGAGTCATTATTTAATTTGAAATCAGCTGAGAAGACTGGAGAAATTGATAAGTTAGCTAAAGGTAAGAAAAAGATGATCTTCACAGACGAACTGATGGCAAAAGACAATGAAATTCATTTCGATGATAAGGAGGTTGAGTCCGCAGATGAACTTGATGATTTGGAAGCCCAACTCGACGACATGTATAATTCTTATCAGGAAAGAAAAGCTCAAAGAGATGCAAATTATCGCGCAAAACAAAGTAGAGGTGATATTGATGATGAAGCATGGGAAGGAATCAATTCAGAAGATGAAAGTGACAAAGAAACCAAGGATTATGAATTGGAAGTAGACTCTGGTCTGGACTCTGATGATGACGAGCATATCAGATTAATAGCTAAACAAAATTCCTCTGGAAATTTGTCCAAGAATGCAAAAGTATTTTTTGCTTCTGACTCGATTTTTGGTGAGATTGGTGATAATGCTTTGTTGAATGAAATTGCAAACTCTCAGCCAAAGTTGGCAGGAAAACAACAAAAAGCTGACAATAAAATAAAAGAATTAAGTAGTGATGAGATTAACAATGACAATGAAAGTGATTTTGAAATAGTTCCAAATTCTAATTCCAAATATGAAAGCTTTTCAGACTCGGATTCAGAGGAAGACATTTCAAAAAGATATTCCAAGGCAAAATCTCAACAAGAAAGGATTGACATTGCTACAGTAGAAGCTATGACTTTAGCACATCAAGTTGCATTGGGTCAATTAAACAAGCATGATTTAGTTGATGAAGGTATCAACAGATACTCGTTCCGTGATACTGATAACTTGCCTGATTGGTTCATTCATGATGAGAAAAAACATTCCAAATTGATAAAACCCATCACAAAGGAAGCAGCTTTGGCGATAAAGGAGAAAGAAAGACAATTGAATGCAAGGCCAATTAAGAAAGTATTAGAAGCACAAGGTCGTAAAAAGATGCGTGCTTTGAGAAGATTAGAAAAATTAAAGAAGAAATCTGATTTGATCAATGAAGATAGTGGCAAATCAGAAAGAGATAAGGCTGACGAAATTCAAAAGTTGATGAAAAAGATGACGAAAAAACAAAAGGCCAAGCCGAAGGTGACTTTAGTTGTAGCTGCTGGCTCAAATAGAGGTTTGAGTGGAAGACCTAAGGGTGTTAAAGGTAAGTATAAGATGGTTGATGGTGTCATGAAAAATGAACAGCGTGCATTGAGGAGAATTGCAAAAAAACATAAATAGATTAACTTTCTAATTTTCTGAATTCTAAGGGAATTTATGTATTTAATTTAATAAAAAAAATTTGAAAAAATTCAAATAACATAACATTTGATAAAATTTTGATAGGAAATTTAAGCAAGATTTAGCTCTAGAGAGTTTCAGGATGTAATTGATCAAATCGATTAAATTGTATAGCATGAAACAGGAATGATTAGATTTATGGGCTCATCATTCTTCTTCCTATTAGAAGATTATTTTTCAGAAGTCAGCAAAATAAACTTTGAATATCGAATTTATTTACTTATGAGATTGAAATACAATACATTAAACCATTTTAAAAGTTCTATTGCAATTTATGTTTCGTGCTTAGTTATGGTACAACAATGTGCACCTTTTTTTAATCTTGTTCTCTTTCGCACTTTACACGAGTTTGCTAATAAATTTTTAATCATCAAATGCACTAGCCTTTGACATCAATATCAGTCGTTCTACAAGGATAGCGACAATAAGAGAAGCATCCAATTTACATCGTGCTCTTCAAGAGCATTTTCTAGAGAATCTAGTTTTGGGTGATAAACATCAAGTTTTAAACTCAGATATAGAGCGAAATACCGCTTATAAAGTCCTGGGAATTTTGCCATTCACCAAAACAAACGTAGGCAGTGAGTCCATCAATTTCAAACATACAAGAATTATTCTGGCACAACTTCAAGCAATTTTATAACCTCATTGGAGACTTTTGAACAATATATGCATTTCAGGATTTGCAATGAGCTCTTTACCATCGCAGACAAACCACCTTTCAGTGACGCCAATTGTTGGTAATACTCATAGACATAGAAGGTCTGCTGCTATCTCAGGTGACTTTGATGCTATGGGTTTAGGTCTATTTTCACCCTCCCCCTCATCAAAATCATTAAACAATATTGCATTAGGGTCAGCTACTAAATCCACAGAATTTGAGACTGAAAAGAACTATAATTTTAACAATCGTGAAGATTTCGTCAATAACTCATCATCAATGGAGTTTTCATTTCCAATGAGTACCCCAGATTTTGCCAAGCCTCCGCCGACTAACTCACCTCGTTATTTCAGCCATCACTCACCAGGAAGAAAATCTATGTTCCACAGTATGAACAATTTGAACTCCCCCATAAAACTTAACCACAGACAATCTTCTTCATTCAACTCACAGATGAGTTTTTCTAATTACAAATCAAAAGTTTTCCTCACAGAAGAAACCACTTATGATAATGAAAATGTCCCAGAGGCTATGATTGATCTTGACGAAATCTTGAACTCGAATTTGCATATAGGTGGAGGATACCCTGCAAATACTAACCAATATGCAAGCTCTTCCCAATATTTGAATGGTAACGATTCTAATGACTTGTACAGTGATGATTCATTCTTAGCTTCTCCATTTATTAAACAGTCTCCCCTGGCATTTGGCTCGTCACCACTGGGGATTGGATTAGTTTCGAACAATAATAACAACATGAATATTGCAAATTTATTTGCTCAACCAATTCAAGAAAAAACTGACGGAATTGAGGAAGAAGATGAGACTGATTTGCTATTAGGAAGCAACAATACTCAGGATTATACCCCATCAGATTCGGAGCATGTTATTGATATACTTGCCGTAGTACCTCCGAATCAAGTACTTGGTAACAATATAATATACTCAAATGTTTCAGCTAGCTCATCTTGCTCCAGCTTGAGAAGTTCGAATAATAAACCTTCACACCATCAAATTGAAAAAACTTTATCAAATTCTTCAAAAGATTCTTCAAATTCCCTTCACAATTCAAGTAATTCCAATACGCCTAGCATCATATTACTGAATAATATGACCCCAACAGGAAAGAGAGGGGGTGCCATGGCAAATAGATACCAAATTTTTTATGACCAATCAAATCGGATATCTAATGCATTAAAGGTGTCTTCTTCCGAAAGCATCAACATTGTCCGCTCAAACAGCAGTGGTAATAATCTCACAAGCATTAACATAGTGAAAGAAAATAGATCTTTAGGGCATTCATCTAGTTTACCAAGTTTAAAGTCGACTCAAAAGCGACCAATCGTTCTACAAAATAGGCATTCAACACGATTCAATGACTCAAGATTTACAGTGCCAGAAACAAAAAGAATTGTATCACTGCCCATTCCTTGTTGGGATAAAGTGAGCAATTCTCCAGTAATTCCTAATTCGAAAGTTGAATTGGGAATGTCGGATTGTCAATTTGTGGATTCAAAACTCAACTCAGTGAAAAAAAATGACCGCCGCAATTCTAATGATTTCTGTTCAGACTTGGTAGGTCCTCTGGTGCCAATACAGACGAAGAACGTGTCTGCGAGTCCGATCAGTATTCATTCAGAAGCATCGACAACAATTTCTAGTAATGAAACAATACAATCGACAGAGAGATCTTCATTTACATCCCAAAATGAAATAGTTAGCGGAAAATCGTCAGCTACGAAGGCACTCTACAAAAATTCGGTATTATCGAGCACTTGTAATGCTATGCATTATAAGACTCCCAATTTAAAAGATTCGAGTATTCAAATCACTACCATGCCATCCATTGTGATTTCTAAGGGACCAGAAATTATGTCTTCTCCGTCAACAAGCTCCACTTTCAAACAAGAATACTCTTCAGATGATCAATTGACTCATTCAAGTAACGAAGTAACAGCTTCACTGCAGAATACGGAGAATATTGCTCAATCTCAACAAGTGAGCAACGAATCTGATGAAGCTGATGTATATCTGCACTCCCTGAATCCTCTCTCAAATAAGGGTATATTCGAGGCTTCCAAAAGACTATCACCTAGAAGACCAATGTCAAATTCAGAAGAAAAGATCTTGCGGATGACTGAAATTCCAGCTTTTAAAGGAAGCAATACAGGAACCCAAAAGACTCTATCAAAGCACTGCGTTTCTTCGGAAAGTACCTATTCATCAGATATGTCAGAAGTTTCAGTTACTGATAAATTGCAAAATGAACTAGAGAGGAATAAGTCATTCAATCCGTTCATTATTGAAGAAACATCTAATTCCTATGAATCGAATCTTTTTAACAATACCATAAAGAGTCAATCCAAAATTGGTCTAATGAATGATAATAAATCGCTTTTTCCAAGAAGGGGTTCTGCATATTCAGTCATCTCTCTGCCGTTGGCACCTGGTGATGTTGGGCTGAATGGTGAAAGTTTCAGGAGGAAGCACACAAAATCCAAGTCATTTTCTATTTCAATGCATGATCTAACCGCAAAAATTTCACATACTTCCAAAGATGAAACCCTTGAAAAGCGTACTCTGAAAAGGAAATCTAAAATATTTCAATTTCTTAGAAGAAAATAATTAGCATATCTAATCCATTATACACATAGAGTATATATGATACCACAAAATTAAATTTAATTCCAGCGCGATAAAATCGAGGCGATAAAAAATTCCATCCATGATGTTTTATGACCTACCAGCAAACTTTCAAGATATATTGAAAGAAAAATTTGAAAGTGCATCATTGAACGGTGATATATTATATTCTGGAAAGAATGCAATCAATTACAAACAAGAACAAAAGTTGAATTCTTCAAATGTTGACTTTCAATTAACATTATTGCAATCTTTGGCCAGCAGACCTGAAAAGGGAAGTAAAGAAGAGAATCCATTTTCGAATCCAGAACCCGAATTAACCATAGCTGACAACTTTGGGCCAGAGAATGAATTCAAGATCGTTTTTAACAAGTTTCCTGTTGTGCCAGAGCATTTCATGATTGTAACAAAGGAATTCAAATCCCAAAATACTCCCTTATCTACTCTGGAATTAGCTGCTACTTTTTCAATTCTACATGAGTTGAAAAGACTGGACAAGAAGTGGTTTGCATTTTATAATTGTGGTCCAGAAAGTGGTGCTTCTCAACCACACAAACATATCCAAATAATGACTTTACCAGATAAGTTTAATCCATATCCTGAAACAATTTCTCATTTGTCATCTCCATTTATCCCCAATGTTAAAATTGAACCCTTACAGAATGGCGACTTAGGATTCGCTCACTTTATCGCAAGATTGCCTAATGATGTATCCGATTTTTCTAGTGAGGATTTATCAATGTATTTTACATCATTACTTCAAAGAACCTTAACAGTATTAAGACAACATGAAGCCTCAAATATTTCATACAATTTTATTCTTACTACAGAGTACATGATGTTGGTACCAAGATCTAAGGGCAAGTATGAAGCACTAGGGATCAATTCATGCGGATTTATGGGTTTGTTTCTTTGTAAAGATGAAAGTTTGCTACAATTAGTAAAGAAAACCGGTCCTGCCGAAGTACTTGCTTACTGTGGATTCCCTTCCACTGCTGGAGAATCCACAGATGAGTATCATTATTAAGATAGATTATATGCGCGCTCCAATATACTAGTCACATTAGTAACTTTCAGATTAGCCAATAGAAAACACACAATTTTTGATTGTGCAGTCCACGAAATTTTTTGAGAATATCTTGTAACAGATAACTTCATTAAGCACAACATTCAGTGAATATGGCTTCTGTTACATCTATCGTAAAGGCAGCTGATTTCATCTTGTCCAGACCAACTTTATCCAAAGTTGTTTCTCCATTAGCAAAGACTTTCGTGGCTTATGCTGGATACAGAGAAATGGGATTGAAGTAAGTAGCGAATGAAATTGTCACATAGCCTGACATGAATATATTCATTTACTAACATCTAGATTCAATGACTTGCTTGCTGAAGAGAATCCAATCATGCAAAAAGCACTTTCCAGATTACCTGAAGAAGAGTCATACGCAAGAAACTATAGAATTATCAATGCCCACCAATTAGCTTTGTCTCACCAACTTTTGCCACCAAACAAAGCTGTTCAACCTGAAGAGGATTCTCATTACTTGATCCCTTACATTTTGGAAGCTGAAAAAGAGGCATTTGAAAAGTCAGAGTTGGACAACATTCAAGTGTAAATTTACTTTAGCAACTTTATCAAACTTATTTAGCATTTTGAATGTACATAAAACAAATTTAAAATTCTCATCTATAGATATTATCGATTAAATTTTAAGTTGTGTAACTAATCTATACTGTACAAACAATTCTATTAATAAATGGATCATATGAATCAAATGAATCGGAGTTACATTCCCAATTTGAATTTCCTTAATTGTTCCAAGGCAAGGAATGTAACGATTGTATGAGGACCCAATCTTATAAATGATGGTAACCATCCACGGAACATAAAACCAACTCCTTCAGATTTGACTGCATGTACCAAAATGGAAACAGCTCCATTTGAAGATCCTTTAGAATTCATAATTCTAGTCTTCACCACATCTGCTGGTGAACACACAGTTGTAGCTACTAAACCAGCTACCAATGATGCACTGAAATGAGTGGACTTTTTAGACGAATCCAAGTGAAATGTATCAACTAATATGGTTTTAGCGATGTCATAGGTGACCACCTGTGACGCAGTCATCAAGATACCACGCACCAAATTTGGAAGCAAACCTCTGAATAATGCACTAACGCTTTCATCTCTACAAATCCGAAATATGCCGTGAAATGCGTTTCTATAGTTTCTTCTTTGTTCAATTGGTAAGCTGGAGTCATTTTGCATTCTAATATTGACAACATCAGAGGGATTACCCACAAACCCTCCTAAAGCACCAGCAACCATAGACATTGGGAGTAACACAGAAGTACTTGGTTTTGTTATATTGGTTTTCTCAACGTAAAGATCCTTCAAGGATTCATATATACCAAATCTGGCAGTGGAATATGTTGCCTGTCTAAGCAATGAAGCAGTTAAACCCGAGTAAATTTTGAAAAATCCCTCATTAGTGATAATCTGATACACCATTGAAGCTAATGATTGTCCTGGGGACTTTGCTGTTTGAAGTCTAACTTTAGCCAAGTCAAGAGGATGAGTGCAGACACATGCAACCATACTTGCAGCTCCTCCATACCAAAATCTGCATTTGTTAGTGACTTGATTTTAAATATCTTGGGATCACTTACGGATAATTGACCTTCTTCACCATGTTCTCGTTGGACATAGCGGATGATGTGATTTATTTACAGACTTGCGATGCGGATTTATATATTTGTTCGGTTCTCATTTTTTTCAAATCAAAAAATTTGATTTTTTTGGGCAATTTTCTTCTAACAGAAAAGCTTAAACACCAACATAAAACAAAGGCAGCATGTAAAGCAGTAGGCTATTCAGATAATTGTAAAATTAGAGTAATCGTGAACAAGATTGATCTGAACGTTTGATTCTACATTAAGGACTTAAAATTCATAATATAGAACTTTGAACCGGTTTAAACCGGAGAGGAAATTTCCTGCACCTGGGTGCCGTTTTTTTCCTTATCATACCCCTCCCAGAAGAGGGGAAAAACCAACAGTACGCACCCCGGGATACCACCGGGATTAAAAGTACAATTAAGCGCACATAAGATAATGTGAGACACACTATTCTCCAACACACAAATTATATGAAAATTTTACTGCAAAAATCACCCTGATCATCGAAAGAAATCACCCTGATCATCGAAAGAAATGGGGATTTAATCATTTTATATATGAAACAAACAATCGAAACCAGGAATCACTTAAACAGAAAATCACCAGAGAATAAACCTAATCAATTAAACTAGCAAAATAATTTTCGATCTTGATGCTGATTCATTTGACCATAGAAATTAACTATCTAGCAATAAGTATTAAATATTGAGAACCAAAAAATTTATCGTTTGCTAAGTATAATGAGAAATTTTAATCTAAACATCTGAAAGAAATGAAAAAGTGTACAAATTTTGCATTATATTTACTCTTTAAGTGTTCG
This sequence comes from Suhomyces wounanorum, assembly GCA_030568695.1. Lineage (NCBI taxonomy): Eukaryota > Fungi > Ascomycota > Pichiomycetes > Serinales > Debaryomycetaceae > Suhomyces > Suhomyces wounanorum. The sequence continues at coordinate 187,125 of JAJMGL010000007.1, forward strand.
AATTGATCGGTTGAAATATCAAACAAAATCGTAGATGAACTGAATTTTCTATTTTCACAGTTCATATACAACCGAATATACATTTTGATCTCAAGGAATGAATGAAAATTGAACGATTAGTTTATTGGAGCTCTTCGACTTTTAAACAGTTTTACCAAAATCCAGTTCAATCAATTGATTCTTCAAATGGAAATTTTTCTTGTAAAATACAAAACATTCAATTTTTGAAACTTCATAAAATGTCGGAAAAAATTTCAGTAAACGGAATAAAGAACTTTGTTAAAAACATTCTCATGAAGTATCTAGAAAAATGAAGTACGAATTTATCAGTATCAATCATCAATCATAATTCAAATTATGTAAACATACTATTTATTTGATAAATGTGATTTCATGTGAAGATTTTCAATAAAAAGACTAGATACCAGAAAACGACGTCATACTTCAATAAAAAGTAATGAAAAAACTAATAAAACTACAACCAAAAAAAAAATCAAATTTTTTTTAGTGAAATATTTGTACGTTTAAACTTATTGATATGGTTTAATATAATATAAAAGTTTTGTGAAGATAATATTTTGTAAATCTGGTTCAAAACTATCAATAGGAAGTAATGTGGTTGCACATATAGCTCTTTTATGATCACAACTCAAAGTCCAGCCTTTGATTTCATGTATTATTATGATTGTTTGAGTTCAAGTATACTTACAATAATATAGAAGATTCAAATATATATAAGAATAATAAAAAAATGAGATAATGAAATACGGATTCTATGTTAAGTATAAGTAACAGGTATTCAACAGTTTTTCTTTGGATTTAGGTCTTGAAAGCTCTTCATTTTCTTGTTAAAGTTGTTTTGCATTAATGTCCAAAATATATTTCAAATTATTAGAATTATTTCCCACAGATCAATTTGATACTTGACATGGTAGGAAGAGAAATTATCGTGTATATTAATGCTGTATTAGTAATTGGTTCCAAGAGATCATTTTCTTATATGGATATTAGAACCAATTTAATAAAAGAACTTGAACTCAAAATGTATTAATAAATTTGAAATCTTTATCGCAAACTGAATTTGTATTCAACTTAAATTGAAGCAGGAATCATTTTTATACACGGTAGTATCACCGGATGTTTAAAAATATGCATTATTGTTTGGATAATACATGATATGAATTTTAAAAATTGAATATCTTCAGTATTGTGTATTAATAATATATACAAATGTAAACGTATGTTCAGTTATATTAAGATTGTCAAAGGCATTCTTCGATGCCAAGATTATTGAAAATGGATTACAAATATTTGAATTCTTATTTATCATGTAGCTTATGTATTTCATATAGTTTGTTTTTTGAAAATATTGTGATCATTAAATTAATTCATTCTTATAAAGTGTTGTATATCATGATATTAAAGATATAGTCCATTACTTTTCTTTTGTAATTGTAATTATAATAATATTATTGAATATGGTTAGCCATTTTACTTGAACATATACCAAAGAATTGAATTACTAAAATGCAATAGATGATTTTTCAATGACAGACAATTGTGCTAGTAATAGCTATATGTGTTGTTCTAATGACATTCATCATTGTATCATTCCTCTATATTTTGAGGCTTTTCAGGTGTGCAGAGTTGTAGTTTATTTTATTGTCTGAATTGGTGGTAGTGATTGATTTTACCATTATCTTGAATTGATGTATCCTTCATTTGTAATGCTTGAATTCGATTTTTTATTATTTTTATAGTGCTCTATTATAAGTCTGATTACATTTTTATAAAATTTTTATGGAATAGATCGTTTTATCCATTGAAAACTATTGATGTAAGTGAAGTTGTAAATTTGTGATGATGCAAAGTAATTGTGCTTAATTCAGCATGCATTTGTGTGTAGGACCGCTAGGTTATTATTTTAGTTAGTCGTTTCAGTTATTATTTCTTCATATACATACAATATTTGATTTGATTAAAAGTTAATTAAAGAATATGTTACTTGTTATACTAAGTACTTCGTATTTAAAAGGTTTTAATATGTTGGCGGTTTTTTAAATTCATGTAAAATATTCATCTTCTGTGTTGAAACCTAGTATTCGATCTTCATCAATACCTAGGTATTTTGCATAAAGTCTGTTGTCATTGGTGTTGCTGATGTATAAATCTTGGCTATGATTTGGTGATGTTCTTTCCCAGTCACCTTTTGAATACAATTTATATAGTTGTGAATCTGTTTGACTTGTTTGAAAATTGGATTCAAAATCAAAAGTAGGATTGATCTGGAATTGTTGCATGTATAAATATGTATCTCCTGTACTTACTTTTGGTTGAGAAATTATTGTTGGAGAAGTTGATTCTTGTTTATTTAAAAATGATTCTGAATCCATAACAATGCATTCTAAGATCGATGTTTTCTTCAGGTGGTTATTTGAAGCATTCATGTTTTTTGATGCATAACCTAGTTTTTCTATTTTTGTTGCTAAGAATGATTTAAATTTATTTGATTGAGATTGATCAATTTGTATACTGATATTTGACAGGTATTCTCTATCAGGATCAATGGAGATATTTGTATTGGTATTATTGGTATTATGGGCATCATCTCCATTACTTTGATCATCATTAGGGTACCAAACTTTAGCATGAGTGTAAGCTTTCTCATTAGATCTGTTGGCTTCATATATTGAGTTGGTTTGAGAAATCTCTTCATGTGACATGAGCTTAAAATCATTTTTTCCTCTGTCATGGCCTAAAGTTTTTGTTGATATATTATTCATTTCATTGTATTCTTCAGGTCTTACTTTGCGTGATTCAAAAGGACTATAATCGAAAGATTTGTTAGAATTTTCGCGTAAGTTTGATGGAAAATATCTGGCATTGGAATTCATATTGAATTGAAACAATTCCTCAAGAGATTGAAATTTACGAGGAACATAACATTCATTAAACCAATTATCATTATAATCAGGGTACGGCTCAAGTTTTTCCTGATCATATTGTGTACCATAAGTTTCTGTCTTTTCTGAATTATTGTTATTTGAGTTTGTCAAGTATTTCTCGTTGAACCAATGCTTGTAACTGAGTTTGATTCTAATATTTTCGATGGACATCACATTGTGAAGATAAAAATCATTTTGTAACTCCCACAATTTTGGTTTAGAAGGATCATAAATATAGTTACCCAAGAAAAGATTTATTGCCTCTTGTCTGATCAGATCCATGAATGAGTTGGAGTAGATTCTTTTGACACTGTTGAGTATATCTCTTGTATGTGATGACCATTGGTTTATTCTTCTATAAGAGTCCATTGTGTTCACTAAATTTGATCCTCCATATTGCACCGCAATAGTGTCACCATGATCGTGAAACATTTCAGTCAATATGTTAATAAGATCTGAATCGTAATCTAGCGTTTTGTCCCGTGATATCAAGTTAAGGCTCCTTAATTGGTGAGTTAAGGCTTCCTTGCATATTATAAATTGTGCTGCGTTTGTTCGGTCCAAGCAGTCAATGCAATTTGTTCTGATAATTCCTGATTGCAATTTTGTTGAGGAAAAATCCCGACCATTGTGGAAAAATCCTGTATGTGAAATGCTAGTAGATGCAATATTTTGTAGTGGACCAATGACATCCAAATTTTTCTTCGAGTGTTTTGACATATCAAAACTAAAGTAGAGCAATTTATGAGCTGCAGGTAGGAATTGATTTAAATACTTTATGCAATTAGTGAAATGTAGGTTCAACTTCAGTTCCCTAGGTTGCTTTTCTTTGGTTTTGATAAGATTTAGTATCAACAATGGCAGACCATACCGTTGGAATAGATTATTGAAATGAAGTGCAGAACTTTGATAAAACGGATCTACCAAGTTAATTTCTATTGGTGGCTTGGGTAGTCTATTCAAATCTTGGGTCCAATATAGTGGAATAGATCCTCTATGCTGAACGAAACTAGTAAACCTGGGATTATTATAAAATCCATACTTCGAATCATGAAAAGTTGAGACTAACATATCTGAAACTATTTGCTCAGTTTCAATTTCATTCGCAACATTACCTTTGTCGTTCACTCCACGCTTTAGAAATCTAGCACCCGCGAAATGATGAGACCTTCGGGCAATTATAGTAATGTAGAACTTTTTTCCAAAAATGGAAATATTAGCTTGATCAATGAATCCATGAATGATTGGTTGAAACCATTCATATGTAGCAATATCTGTATTTTCAAGGACAGGTTTTAAAAGCAAATTATTCCAAACAAACCTTTCGTTGTGCTCAAAAACCTTGAAGTTTTCTTGAAATTCAAACTGATTTCTAAACCGGGTATCTGAACTATGCTGGTATTTCATGGCCAATTGTTTATTTCTGATAAAATTGGTTTGTAAAGTATTGGTAATGTCATAGGCATAACTGAAATAAAACGTTTTTCCTAAGTCTAAGTATTTGAAAATGGATAAAAGACGTTCTTCGTCACTATACTTTTCTGGTCGTTTGTAATTTATATCAAGCGGTATTAATTTTGTTTCATCGGTATGATAAATGAAGTGACCTCCTAGAATTGCAACTTGACTGCATTTAGTTATCAAGCTCAAATAATACCCCTTTGTAAACCGAATGAATCCTAACAAACCAAATCCCTGTGCTAATTTATGTACACCCCCCTCAATAGACTCGTCTAATCCGTTTAAAAGCTCGATTATATCTTTTCTAGTATAAAAATAATTCTTATCTTCAAGTATTTGTAGATTCTGCCCCAATGGATCCTTTCCAATTTCCAATATTCTAAACAAACTCTCTTTTGCATTACTTCCCACAATATACATGGTTGTTGATGAATTGTAAATGGTGAATCTTTGCAAGGTAATCCGTTTGTTGTTTACTTCCGGGCTATTGCTTGATTCCGTCTCAGTATTTGCATTATTCTCTTCCCCTGATCCATCGCTGGTGTTCCCTTTAGAACTATCAAAATCGTTTGTTTTGAAATCATTGAGATCCTCTGACATATTCACATCTTGGTAAGTATTTGACTTAGTGGGGAGCGATTTTGAAGGAACGACAAATTCGGAAGTACTATCTGGCATTAAACACTCTACTTTTTGATAAACGGGGTAATATTTAAGACACCTGATATGCAGGTCTGAACAAAAACTATTGCTTACTTGTAATGTGTTATGCTATAACTATGGTTTAAATCACCAGTACTTATCACCTTACTCTTGGAAGTTGTTCATTTACTATAGTTCTCCCAAAATGGGCATTTTCCATTTCAAGCCTTGACTATCATACACACAATGCCTGATTTGTGCATTATTTTTCAACGTCGTTAAATTTGGGTTGGATTTCTCGTCATATTCTAACCAATCATGCTCGAAATCTCCAAAGCGATTGATGAATTGGCGTTTCTGGTAAACAGTATTAAATTTGAAAAGCCGTTTTTTGAACTTATTATTGAAATAAAAGTCAGCATATTTCATCAAATCAGTTTCTTTACTTTGCGAGTTCTCTTCTCTTTCATTTTGAAAAGATTTGTAACCACTCGATTCTAACTTGTTTAAATATGATGATGGTACAAGCCATCGCTCATCAAAGTTATTCTTCAAATCCGGTTTGATTATTAGTTTCGGGGAGCTTTCATCAATACCATTTTGGACACTCTCCAATGCTTTGTAAAAATTTTTTAATGGCAAATTTATGAAATATTTATAGTCAGTCTCTTTAACTGTATAATATAATAAATCATAATCATTGAACAACATCGAAGGTTGAGAAAGATCAATAAAGTAGATTCTAAATCCAGATTTCAAATAGAGACCAATTTCTTCCATGTTAAACTGTACTTTAATAAGCCTTTTGGTATCATGTGCTTTTCCATCATTGTTATGGAAACCGTGGATTATGAATTCCCCAATCTTCAATAGACAAAATTGTTGCTTGGGTAATATTTCATTTATATTGGATGGAGGATAGAATGTTTTTAATAACTCCACATTCTGTTGATTCTGATATTTCACTTCAAACTTTGTGGTCCCTAAACCACTACCATGTTTTATAACTAGTCCTATATTCAAATTATATTTTCCAGGACTTAACCAAAGGGTCTTCTTGTATGAAAGTAAGTAAGTTCTATTGATTTCAACGTAATGATTGTAAACATAGTTGCTTGGCTCATCAATTTTATAGTCTGAATATTCAGCATACAAGCGCCTATTTTTCAATAAACTATATATATACTTCCATGAATCCTTTATGTACATACAATGTAACTGACTCATCTCATTAGTTGTGTGTGCATTATGTGTATCTGTCAATCCTAAACGTTTGGCTATTGCCATTCTTGCTTCCATTCTGAACACATCTAGACTTTTAATATATTTCTTGAGCCAGGGCACTGTGTAGATTAGGATTTGGATTATATCCTCGCCAAAGTTACATTGGATCTTTTTGAAAAACAATTCATTGTACAACATGTAAAAGTGGGAATTGGAATTTTTTAAAGAAGAGCCTGGCTCTAACTTGATGAGCTGGACCTGGATCTCTGGAGGAAATCTTGATATCATTAATATTTATTATCAATGATATTTGAGCTCTGAAGCAAAATTGATCTATTAAGTTGCTACTCCGATCACGTGAGGTACTGATTGTTGTCAAAGGAACTAGATAAAGTTGGCAGAAACGATCCACATTTATTATCCCAGAATCAAGCATAGTTTAATCTTGTCCTCTTAACAGACTCTTCCCAAGTGAATGCTTCACTATCTTCGAATCTATTATTGATGTAGAAGCAAGTCTTTATCACGTGATAATTTTCTCAACTCACAGAATTTTCGAGAATAACGAATTTTGTCTGAGTAAATAATTCAGTCATCAAAAACTTCTTTACTAAAATAGAAATTGACAAAATGTCTACTACTCATACTCCAACTATTTTATGGGCACAACGTTCCAATGTTGATGATGCTACAAAAAATTTGATTTACTTAACAATTGAGGTGGTTGACCCTATTAATGTGAAGTTGGACTTGACTACAACAAATTTGAACTTTGAAGCCGATTCATCCGATTCAAAGACACACTACAGTTTGAAGATTGATTTTTTCGAAGATATTGATGTGGAAAACTCTAGCAAGTCTGAAACTGGCTCACATTTATTCGTGGTCTTAAGAAAGAAAATAGCTAAAGAAGAGTTCTGGCCAAGGTTGACCAAGGAGAAGTTGAAGTACCATTACATCAAAACTGATTTCGACAAATGGGTCGATGAAGATGAGCAGGAGGAGGAACCTGAAAAGGAAGATGATATGGCTAACATGATGAATTTCGGAGGCGGTCCTGGTGGTCCTGGTGGTCCTGGTGGCGCTGGTGGCCTTGACTTCGCCTCCATGATGGGTGGTGCCGGTGGTCCTGGTGGTCTTGACTTTGCGTCAATGATGGGTGGTGCTGGTGGTGCTGGTGGCGCTGGTGGCCTTGATTTCGCCTCAATGATGGGTGGTGCTGGTGGTGATGGCAATTTTGACATTAGTCAATTGGCTAGTCAATTAGGACAAGCTAGTGGATCATCCGCTGATGGAGATGAAGAGGGATCAGAAGACCAAGTTGAAGAAATTTCAAAATAAAATAGCAATTTATCTAGTACTCGCAAACTTGACCTTCTTAAACCATTTAGAAGTGATCAAATTTATTAATAAATCATATTCTGGTAAAGTAAGTTTGGTATCATTCGTCGAATTTGGATTGAAAATATCATGCTTAATTAGAGAGAGTCTTCTATCATTCCAAAGAACATGGACGCTTTTACGATTCAGCATTATGTCTAATAAATAGAACATTTCATGTAATTTTGATGTTGAAGAGAACTTGTCATCAAAAATGACATCACTAACGTTATGAAATGCAAATAATGTACTTTTGGATGAACTACCCTCAAAACTTTGTTTTATGATTTTGAATATGTCTTCAATATCCTCTACCAAAAATATGTCGATCTCAGATGCATGGTTAATTTCTTTGATGTTAAAGGTTTGGACTTGATTGAAAATACGCGCCATTTGCTCAAATCCCGAAATTATGAATGTTGTTTTTTTGTCTGATTCCTTTGCAAACTTGATGAAATCAAATACTGTCAAGTAATCATCACTTAATAAGAGCATTTATAATTCAAGTATGTCGCAAAGTACATCCATTTTGGATTTATTAGTGTTGGTGAGGTGTGCATATACAAGTCGTGCATGAAGTTCTCGATGAAAAATTTCTCGAACGAACTTTAGTGAACGGAAGTCGATAGTTGACATGCATGGTTTAAAAAGAGCACCTTATGGTGTTGCTAGCCGTATCCCCAAACGCTTATCGTACATTAATAGATTCTCCTTCTCCACTACGGTAGAGGAAAGACTCGATGAGCAAAGCTACAGTCAGAAGGAATTAAGAGACAAGGTTGTTGCAGATGCACTTGCAAAAGACGAAGAGATATCAGCCCAAAACAAGCACATGAGAGAATTGAAAGCACACACGAAGAATATAGTTTCATTGTTAAACAAAACTCCTAGCGCTCTAATCAATGAGAGATTGCAAATTTTGAACGCCGAATTTGCCAAGTTACCAAATGATAAAGTTAAACAATTAGATGATGAATTGGAAGAATTTATTCATGAGCAAATGAGTTTACCTAAGCGTGAATTACTCAACAAACCTTGGGCTACTAAGAGCCTCCTGGATGAGGTAGAATTTTCTCAAAAATTGAATTCTACTACATCGATGTCATACATAGGTCAGTTCCCAAATTTGACCCCTACACCAGATCATAGATCTTATTCAGATCAGGAGTTATATTTAAGACATTTGGCACATTCTCGATTATCTGGAAACTTAGGGTCAAAGCTTGTTGAAGTCTATAAGCCCAGCAATGACTTCAAAGAACCACATCATTTAAAGGATACTTCCATTTCTACTTTACTTGCTGCTGGCTGTCATTTAGGTCATGCTAAGTCAATGTGGAGACCAAGTACTCAACCTTTTATTTACGGTGAGTACGAAGGGGTCCATTTGATTGATTTAAATGAAACTATGTCAGCGCTCAAAAGAGCTTGCAAGCTTATCAAAGGGGTCTCTAAAAAGGGTGGAGTCATCTTATTTGTTGGTACATCACGTAATTGGGCTCAACAAAGATCCTTGGAGGAGGCAGCCAACAGATCACAAGGTTATTACATCGATAAAAGGTGGATCCCAGGTATTATCACAAACTACATTGAAGTCACCAGACAAATAAAAGGTGAGAGTAAAATCGAAGTTGATATGCTCAATAATCCAACTGACCGTAAAGTCGAAAATGAGATACTTGTGAAGCCTGATTTGGTCGTCATTTTAAATCCAGTGGAGAACAGAACTTGCATTAATGAATGTATATTACTGAGAGTCCCAACTATAGGATTATGTGACACTGATATGGAGCCTTCTTTGTTGACCTATCCAATTCCATGTAACGATGATTCAGTTAGAGCTACTTCATTAATTACTGGAATTTTATCCAGGGCTGCGAGGGAAGGATTAGATGAGAGAATCGTCTCAATGAGTGAAGCAACGTTTTCTCAACGAAAACAAAGAATTACAACTTGAAATCAAAGTAATTAGTGTGAACAATTCACTACTGTAAATAGATTCATCAATATATTATTGAACCATTACCTATTATCAATAAGACATGAGTGAAACTTTAATACTTCAAATCATTTTTAGTATTCTTTAATGCAGTTTTCGACAACCCTTTTCTTTCTAATTCGTTCAAAAAATTGATCTTGTGTATTCTTTGTGCAGCTAGGTATTGCTGAACCTTTTGATCATTTAAAGCCAACAATCTATCTTCCTGAAGCCTAAGCTCCAATGTGTTCGAATCAATCTCTAAATTAGAGACATCTATTTGAATATTTAAAGCTTGTGTTTCTAATGGAAAGCAATCATTGTTGATAAAGTTCGGAACTTTGCTATCTGTCTCCAATGATTGCACCACATTTTGCCGAAAAGCTTTCAATTCTGACGATGAAATAGTGATCGGCATTTGTTGATTCGCAAGATATTTTTCACTTTTAAAAGTGAGATCCTGCGCATAATCTCAAACTACAGAATCACAAATAAGCAACTTTATTCTAATTATTTTAGAGTTTAATATAGGCAAAATGATTATTGATTTTTTTTAGTATCTTCTTCGCTACTTGGAGATTCGTCTTCACTTTCATCATCAGACCTCTCATCAGCAGTTTCTCCACCAACTACATATCTCTTTAAGATCCTAAAAATCAAAAATAGCCAGTAGGCATTGACAAGCTGAAGGGCACCAATTAATCCAAACACAATTGGTTGAGAAATCCAGCATTTATATTGTTGAGTATCCCAATTAAGTTCCCATTCACCGACTGTTCTGAACTCAGTCAAAACTGACCACAAGATTTTCAAATTGATGTAGTGTCTAAGATATATCCAGACAAGAACGAAGGCACAAAAGAATGGGCCCGTTAAGATTGAATCCACATAGTTAAGAGTTTTTGATGTAGCCAAAAAGAAATCAGAAACGTCCATTGTTATAAAAACGGCCAAACCCATCCAAGTAAAGTGGAATCTATAGGAGCACCAGATTAATGCGATGGTGATTATGTGATGTAAAACCAATTCGGGGAAATCTTTTCTTGGCTTTTCCAATTGTAAGACCAATACAACCGATTGTTGAACCCAAAAGGCTGCTTGACCAAGATAGTATACTTTGAAGAATAAATCATGAGTGTAATGTGGGTAACTGGTGTAAAAAGGAGTGGTTTCAAAAAACCACAAAGGTAAGTTTGACATTATATACAACCCAAGAGGACCAGAGATACCATAATAAAACATTGAATATGTTTGTTCCATGAAACGTTTGACCTTCGCTTCCTTCTTAATTCCCACATAAGAAGCAATAGGTCTCAACACACAGCACATCATGAATTCTCTCACAAATGTGAAAAACAAAGCATAAAATCCAACGAAATAAAAATCATTTCTGCCTTTACCATATTGATTGGTATTTTCAATTTTATAAGAAGGTATCATCATAGCCTTAAAGAAACGATTAACAGTGGAATCAGGATCTGAAATTAAGTAGGTACATACTGAAAATACCAATGAAAGAAAAGGAATTATCCATGTGTGTCTGTAAGTCAACTCATTAAACGCTATCACCAACTTTCTAAGTATATCTTTATCGCTTGAGGACTTTTCGTTCAAAGCGTGAAGTCTAGCATCTGATCTTCTTCTCAGACCCCTTGAAGTATGCATTGTCGACAACGAAGGAGAAGTGTCACCAACATTGATTCTACCAACGGATAACCCACGATGACGACCGCTTTGAGAACCTCCTAGTTGATCTTTTTCGGGCATAATCGATAAATTTAATTCTCTTTATGTGACCAAAAAATCAAGAAAATTCACAATCTGATATGAGCATTCAAGTTTTTTGGTTCTTTACTCTCTTTATACTATGAGAAACAAATTATTCTTCGAAATATGATGAGAGCACGAAAAGTACTGCATGCAGCCGGTCAACGCGCGATCGCTCCTATATTGTACTAGGTCGTAAAATAACCCGAAATCTGAAGTCTACATGGAACACTAGTAAGTCCGAATTCATAGCGTTGAGTCACTAGTACGGATTGTGCTGTAAGAAATTACCCAGAAAAAAAAAAGATTAAATCACAGCTTCAAAAAAGTAGTACCCCCACCTACAAGAACTTTGGGACTATGAATCATGATCTTTCTCGGTGATTCAATTTTCAAAACACCACCATTTAGTCGAATTAACTAAATTTTTACGTCATGTGATTTATAGTCATGTGGCATCATGTGGCAAAGAAATCAGGGATAAGATTAGAATAACCTGTATGCAAAGTAAAGCAATAAATTTGAGTAAATTGATCAGGTTATCAAACTCCATTAGTTTTAACAGACATGTTCAGAAAAGGTGAATTAGAACAGTTGATCAATCGCTCTACTGATGCGACCTTGACTAGTGATAATTGGGAATATATTCTCGAAGTATGCGATTATGTTTCCTCAAACCCTGAAGATGCTACCAAGGTTTGCTTATCCATAATTAAAGAGAAGATGGCATCTCGTGACGCAAATGTAATGCTTCGATGTTTATCCTTGTTAGTTGCTACTGCTGAAAACTGTGGTTCAAGAATGAAGCAAGAAATTGCAACAAAAGCCTTCTTAAGTGAGTGTTTGATCAAAAGATTAAGCGATAGAAAATTGCATAAAAGTGTCAAAGTCCGTATAGTGGAAGTTATTGAACAACTACACAATACTTTCAGAACTGACCCATCTTTGAAACCTGTCACTGATGCTTACAATATGGTTAGAGCAGAGTATCCTGGATACTTCAAGGCAGTAGGACCAGACAAGCCAGCAAAAAAGGAATTATCAGCAAATGACAAAATCAAGGAAGAAGAAGATTTTCAAAGAGCGTTACAAGTTTCTTTACAAGAGTATGAACGCGAGCAATGCATAAGAAAAAGTGTAGTGAAGGAACCATCTTCAGAAGCTGTTTCTAACCCTGTGAAAAGAGTGCACAAATCAGAAAATTCATCGCAAACAGTTGCTAACGTGTCAAAAGTTCGAGCATTATACGACTTGATTTCATATGAGCCAGAAGAGCTTTCCTTCCGGAAAGGAGATGTGATCACTGTGATCGAATCTGTGTATCGTGATTGGTGGAGAGGCTCATTGGCCTCAGGAAAAACAGGAATATTTCCATTAAATTACGTAACGCCAATCGTGAAAAAGAGCTCACAGCAACTTGCACAGGAAGCTGGGCTAGAATCTAAATTACTTTCTGTTGATCTGAAGAAGGTTGATAAATTACTCGCAATTTTATCTTCTCCCTCATCATCAGTGGATGAAGAAGAAATTACCAACCTTTATAATGAAGTAATTCCATTAAGGGGAGAACTCGCAAGGTTCATAGATAAGCACGGAACGAGAAAAGAAGAACTTCATTCTTTGAATAATCAACTTAGCAATGAGGTTAAAACTTTCAATAATCTCATGGACATGCTGATTGCTCAAAGGAATAATAATGCATCTGTTACCCCATACCCTGCCACTGGTTTCAACGTATACAACCGCAAGGAAGTTCTCCAACAACAACCAACCAGTTCTGGCTTTGGTAATGGGTATACTGATCCTTCAGCACAAAATTCAATTAAATTTCTGAATATTAATAGGTTTCCTGACGTAAATAGTATGTGAGTGAAGCAAATAATTTTATACTGCATATAATATGTATAAAATTGTTTGAACGAATTCGTGTAACCTGTATCCTGGTCATGAGTGACTTGCTTTTCTCCCACAGAGAAGAACAGAACAATCAAAGGTTTGATGACTTAGCAAACACATTAAATCAATTCAGAAATACTGTCAGTAATGATATACATGGGTATGTTCAACAGGAGAATCTGATTTTGGATTCCTTAAATAACAATTTTGCTGATCTATGGAACAACGTCAAACAAACTAGTGGTAACTTACGAAACGTCATGACACGAAATGCAAGCTTGTCGAGAGTAGTATTGTCAATCTTGATTGGGTTTGTGGTAATTTGGACGTTATACAAACTAAGATGAAAAAATCGTTTATTCCTTTACAAAATAGACAGAGAATTAATGCATGCAAGCAACTATAATTTAGCCACCTTTAAGCTTCTTCATTTTTTATGAATCACATCGGAACCTAATTTGTAATTACCGATTGCACTTCCCCAGTTGATTTTGGACCTGGTAATTGGAAGCAAGCGTCTCAAATTCTTAAATGAGTTCTGATTTAACTTATTGAATTCTTCGACAATCTTGAGAGTCAAATTGTTCTCAATATTATCAATTAGATTCACAATTGAAGCTGCATCCAAGTTATGAGCATGAAGTTTTTCAGTTAATTCATGCTCATAATTCAATCTAACATTTCCGTCTTCATAATAGTGTATATCAATTTTAATATTTCCTGTAAGGATCGAATCTTCAAGAACGTAATGGCTTTTCCATTGCCCAGTGTAAAAGTTTTCATGATTGTTTCTTTGACCAATAATAAGTATATGTAATTTCTTATTGTCTGGAATTAATGAATAAACAAAAGTAGATGGATAGTGGTCGCTTCCATATTTTTCTAATAAATGTGACAATGAATCATAAAATGGGGGGTAGTCCACCTCTGGAGTATAATCTTCAACATCAATTGCCTTGCTAGAAGCTAAGTCGATATTAAAGGCCCTTTTATTCACATAATCAATGAACTTTGTAGAACCAGTATGTTTTGCCCAATTGATTGCAATATATTTAGAAGAGATTACTGCACCGTATTCTTTGATGTATCCTTCAACTGCTTTTTCGACTACTGCTTTATCCGATCGATCATGAATTATGGAAATCAAATCATCGCTAGCTTCTATCAATTCTCCTGGTGGGGCTGATCTAATGAGGTTTTGAATAACTTCCTCCAATTGCAATGAATTAGACATTTTGGTTACAATTCTCAAATAGTTCGTTCCATATAAAAATTACTCAGTCGTGTGTGATACATTATTTTTGAACACTAAATACCTATGATAAGAGAAAAGCTCCTGCACCATCATGAATTGCTTGCAATAATCGTTCTTTCATAATTTGTTCTGATGAATAATTAGGTAACTTTAGATAATTAGCACAAGTCATAACACTTGGCAAGTAATCATCATCCTTTAAATCATCTTCTGCTAATTTTCTCACCACAGTCAATTCTGGACGTAAAGATTTGAACCCTCCTACTGGTAACTTCGGAGCTCCAGTTAAAAACTGTAAAAACAATCTTTTCTCTTCTTGAGAAAATGTAGTTAATAACTTTAATAACGATTTTATTGCATCAGAGTCTTTATTATACCCATGATTAGCAACTATGGCTGAAGCAAGTGTATCATATGACCAATCTTCTGCAGCATTTCCAAAGAGTTCAACCAACTCTTCCGGAGAAAATATAATCAAGGAAGAGATTGGAAATACCTTCGAGAATCCATCCATGAATGCTTTTGTTTGTACCAATATTCCTGAGAAAAGAGTTGCATCTAACACAGAATCGATGTATACCAATAAATTTGTATGATCAACTTTTATATTACTTCCATTGGAGATGAGTTCATAATCTGGGAACCCAGGAAGCTCAAAATAAATTGATAGCTCTTCCAAAGTTGCCCCATCCACCTCAACTTCCAGCTTTCCTTTCGAATCGAGATTAGAGAATTGTTTTGCGTATTTCAACAAATGTTCTATCGATCTTGCAAGATTAGAATCAACCAACTTGAGGCAAGTAATGTCTGAAATTCTCTTCACTTCGCTAGATAATGGCCTCTCATTAACATTGAGGAATTGTATCAATCTCAAGAATAGAGGGTTGAAGTTGAAATCAATTATCCTTGAATCCAACAATGCTCTAGCAATAAATTTTCCTAAAGATGCAAAAAAGAACTGAGTTTTCCGTCCATTTTCAGTCTTCAATTGATTACTATCCAAGGGGGAGGGAAATAATCCAAATTCACTACAAACAAAGGTGTTATCAATCGAAGATAAATCATCATCATCTCTCCATAATTTTAACCTCTTTTTAGCAAATTCTTTCGAAACTGTTGAGTAGAATTCTAATGTTGGTCCTAAGCCAGACCCAACTTCGTCGAAATATTCTATTTCTAAAATTCCTGGAGTAGAGCCATACATTTCAAGCACTTTAATTGCACTTTGCAATATCATTTTACGTGAAAGCCTCACTTTGTGTCTAGTTGGTCTCCCTAATTGAGGACGCTGCAGAAGAGAATTGCTTGAATCATTTCCGTCTTCAGTATCTTGCTTGGTTTTCAATTGCCAATGGTGAATAAGTCTTGAATAGCCAAATGAAGTGGATTGTAGGAAAAATATTCTTGATTCTAAAGGAAACATGAATGGATATTGTTTAGCTGTGTGAATGCACCAACCAGGTAATGTACCGCTTGCAACGACCAAAGGATCTTCCAACTGTCTATTCAATTTAAGTGTTAATTTCCAATTCATGAAGTGATTATCTTTGATCAATATGGAAGAAGGCGTCGTATTCCTGATATACTGATTCATCTCGTACAATACTTTGAGGAGTTTAAGTATATCAAGAGTCACTTTATCATAAACCTCCAGTTCAATCTCCCCTGAATTGATTAGAGTTATTGGACATTTGTTTTCAGATGTAATGGTTGGGATTATCCGCCTAAAATTTATCGTATGAACTTTTGACCATAACTGACTCAGATCTACCGCTTCATCGAGTTGTGTCTGTAGTGATCTATAAATTGCCCCATATATGGTGATCTCATTTGGGACAACTTCATTATTAATTGTGAACTCATAACTTGCTTCCGTATGCTGTTCAATAACATTTCTGGAAGCTTCATTTTCAACAGACCCATCAAGATATCCATGTGGATACCTTTGCCTCAAAAATGCCTCAATCGACTTGAATGTTGCAATAGCATGAACAGATAAAATAATATACTGAGTTTCCCGGACAATATCAGCTTCAACTTGATTTTCGAATACGAGTTTCAACTTCAACTGCCTTGCCAAAATCGCTGTTTGGTTAAAATCAAGTTTAGTTGGTTGTGAATGGGAAGTATCACCCCCTCCTGACGAAAGCACCTCAAAAGACTCCGATCTTGTCAAGGCTTCTTGTAATTTTTCAATCAAATACAATATTGATGTTGATTTTGAGATGGTATTAGTAAAAAATACCTTCAAAAAAGAAACGTAGCAGTCACTGAAATCATGGAAAAATTTAGATTCCTTATCAGTCAAACTACGAGAAAGCGTTTCAATTATCCCTGATGTCATCAATTCAAAGCTTGTGACTGTTCCATCGTCAAGAACAGAACTCAAAAATAAAAATTGTTCTTCCCACTGATGTAGTGTAAAGTTATTAATTAGTTCAGAACTAGTTAGTATTTTATCAATGTCTTTCAAGGCATTTAAGTTTTCTGATTTGAATAGACTTGCATGTCCCTTCATTGAAAAGTACAATTCTCTGACTTCCTTTGTAGCCTTCAAAATTCTGGATAGTAATTTATCTTCAGTCAAATTCAAGACATACTCATCTGTGAGTTCAGCATCAATAAACTTATTTGTATAACTAGCACTGATTTTTGGATAACTTGAATTGATTGATTTTTCCTCTAATTGGGCGTTTCCTTTTAGGCCAGAATAAATAGTAAAAATGTCATTCATAAAGCCTTCCTTCTCCAAGTCTTTTAATAGATGATAATCATAACTATTGATCAAGCTCTTTGCAAGATACAAGACACCTATCAATAAAACGTAATTCTGCATTTTTAATGAGAGTTGACCTTTGAAGTTCTTTCCCTTAATATTGCGTACTTCACCCAAATTAAATACTTGCCCTTGCAAGTTATGGCTTTCAATGAAGTGGGAAGAACTATTGCTAACTATCAGGCCAACCTCTGGATCGGATTCCGTCAATCTAGCTCTTCTATCGTACTCATTATTTTCTGTAGTTGAAGTTGTAGTTTTCGGTGGGCTTTCATGTGATTCCAATGATGAGGTTAAGTATTCAGTGTCACTTTCATCACTGCTTAGCATCTCTATGTCTTTGTCTTCAACTTTAGAAGCTGAACTAGATTTCAATGGAAAGTCCTTAAGTATCTGTAACTTAGATTGATTGGCAACTGAGGCAAACATATTTGAAATCATGCTAGTTTTCTCCGTTTCAAGTGAGCGTACGACTGAATTAAACGCAACAATTCTAGAGATTGATACATAGACTTTTCTCCGAATGTCAAAATTCATAGTTGCCAGAAAGCTGGTGATGAGAATAAGCCAGATTTCATTAACGAACTCTCGGAAAGATTCTGAAATATCTTTACATAACTCAATCCTGTCAAGATTAATTGATTTTCTTTCATCAAAGTCTTTATGATCATCATTAAGAAATGGTGATTCTATGGATGAATAAGTAATGGGTAATAAATTTGCAATCAAAACAAGAAACTGAGATAACAATTCCTTGGGTATAGCCATTAAGGCTACAATTGATATATTTTCGTGAGAAGTAGTGACATTAAGCAAATCAATGTTATTTTGGCCACTAATTCTATCATTTCCAAACTTATTCAAGGATTTCGCTATTGTTCTACCTATATCACATTTTGAAAGTAGTATCCGTGAAACTTCTATACTTGTACTTGTTAAAATGACTAATGACTTCAAAAGACTTAACAATGAACTGAAATTCAACACAACCTTATGAGCCTCCTTGCTATCTGTAGAGTTTTGTGATTTGTTGCAACTATAATATATAACGTTTGTCAATTCCTTGAGTAAATTAACTTTGCTTCTGAACAAGGTATCCAACAAGGAAGGATTTAATCTGAAACTTATTATTATCCTAGAAATTGCCAACCAACCGAACTCTATTACCAGTTCATCTGAGTGTGAAGTCACCACTTCAGCGATTCTATCAAAAACATTCTCAATCATTGAAAAATTTTCCGTTGAAATATTCGTGCAAGAATTGGATACAATACTCAAACATTTTCTCTGAGCATGAATTGTCAAAAAGTCTAAGTATTGTAAGCAGGCGTGAAGTCCATTGTGAGCTATTATCAAATTATGGGAAATAGGGTCTCTTGAGATCATTTCAAGAGTTTGTAATGATTGTTCAGTAAGGTCGATATAAGTAATTTCCATAAGCTTTGCACATAAAATTTCAACTGCTCCATTACTAAGTGCATCATGTATAAAGTCTTGGTTAACCTCTAGAAAATTGTACAAACATCGACATGCAACAAGATTTAATTCCAATTCTTCAGACAATTGTGGGTCTTTCATAATAGCCACTAAACTTCTGGCTAATTTATTGGATGGTATAAATCTTTCGGCCGTTATACCATTCATCATTAGTAACCTTTCTGAAAGTTCATTTAGAGTTTCGAGCAATAAATAACTATCATCTCTTTGAATCAAGTTATTGATGAGTGCCTGAATTTCTCCGCTAGCACTATCGTTAGATGAAGACATACCACCACCAAATATTATACCACCATTCATCAATCTTTGTATCGTATCTTCAAAAGCATTTGTTCTGTTAGAATTAGCAGAGGCTCCTGTAAGTGCACCAATTGCCCTCAAGAATTCCGAACGTGGATCACCATCAGACATATTCTGCCCTTCTTCTTCTTCTTCTTCGTCTTCTTCTTCTTCTTCTTCTTCTTCTTCTTCTTCTTCTTCTTCTTCTTCTTCTTCTTCTTCTTCTTCTTCTTCTCCTTCTCCTTCTCCTTCTTCTTCTTCTTCTTCTTCTTCTTCCTCTTCCTCTTCTTCTTCCTCTTCTTCTTCATCGTGCTCTAAATCGCCAACACGACCACCAAAACGGCTTACTCTCGGGACTCCATGAGTTTCCTCATGTGCTTCATGATATCTATTTCGCATAACCCTTATTGACCTAGCATTTAGTAGTGTTCTCAAAAACTCATTTCGATCTAGAGGCAAATCAAACTCTTCATCTTCTTCTTGTTCGTCGTTGTCTCTTTCATCATCATCATCTTCTTCTTCTTCTTCTTCTTCTTCTTCTTCCTCTTCTTCTTCTTCTTCTTCTTCTTCTTCTTCTTCTTCTTCTTCTTCTTCTTCTTCTTCTTCTTCTTCTTCTTCTCCTACTTCTCTCTCCTCATCCTCTAACTCGTCCATTTCGTCCTCATCAAGACCATATTCCATGATCCTATTTCTTGAGGATATATTGTGTTCGTCATATGCTTGGGATCTAGATGGAAGCCTTATGTGTTCTCCTTCGGATAATCTCAAAGTTTCAGTTTTCTCCAGGTTTACATTTTCATTCGTATTCTGGAAAGAACTTCTCTCATTATTATTATTTAAAAAAGAATCTTTGGGAACGACGGATGTTGAATCGAAAAATGGTTCTGATTCATCGTTAGAAGATGAACCAGTATCGTCTCCTTGAGCTTGCAAAGTCGAGTCCACCATTTCCTCAGGGAACAGTACTGATCCAAATATTCAATACGATGCTTGAACACGATATCAAATGGACTGGAAGTTTTTCAAAAGCTTTATGCAAGCTTGTACTCAATTGGATTTGAATGGTTGAAATCGCTTAGGTTGGAGCCAAGTGATATTAGGTGATAAGAGTGCTGTATGTCGCACAGTATGTGGCAAATAGTGTGTAATGTCGCAATGTCGCGTTCCCCTCGCACTTGCACAGGATGCAACAGTCTTTTCCTCGCATTAAGGATTGTCTAAACATTGTGTGGGGCTACATCGCAACAACAAATTGCTATTGAAATGGTGTGTACAGGTCTAATGTCGGATTAATTATTAGGTTTGACTAAGTGGCAACTATACATAGATAATTCGAAGTTGTACAATAGCAATTCAGGAAGTATTTCCGAAGCGCAATACCATATAGGAAGTCCTTATTTGTGGTATTGAAGACACCCCACTTTTATGCCGCTTACTTTTGTGGAGTATAAAACAATAGTCCACGACTCGTGGGGGATTTTTCTTGTCAAAATGCACTATAGTGCCTACACAAGTAGAATAAGTTGATATTTTGTCAACCACAGTGAATAATCATTGTGCATGGCCATCTTAGAAAGACCCGTGTGTGAACCTCGTGTTTCTTGTTAATCGTTAACATCAGTCCAGAGTCAGACTTCAAACGACCGAAAATGACATCGAATCCCGAATAGAAAGAATAATTTGATCCCCCACCCTGCTTGTTTTTCCGCATCAAAAAATACCTCCCCACATTGAAAAGCATTTGGGACTCACAACCCAGTTCTTTGTGAAGGTTGCAAATCGTACATGGTAGTCTTGATGTATAGCATTACCCCACTTGCTAGAGCTTTTAAATTATGATATCTGATTAATGTTGCCATATAAATACCCGCTTGAAGCCATTTTTAGAATGCATCCGTGAAATGTCTAAAATTGAAGTTTCACATCAAGAAAACAAAGATTCAACACCAATTGAGGTTCTTGCACAAAAGATTTCAGGAGATGATTTGGAAATCGAGCAGCTTGAGTACTATAATTTACCAGAGTCTTTGAAAGGCTTGACTCAAGAGGAACTTAGGGCTCTTGACAAGCGAACCACCAGGAAGGTAGACTTAAGACTCATGCCTATGTTAATTTACATCTACATTCTTAATTACCTTGATCGGAACAATATCGCCTCTGCTAGGCTTGGAGGTTTGGAGAAGGATTTGGGTTTACATGGGAATCAGTATCAGACAGCAATTTCCATTCTCTTTGTCGGATACATTCTTTTCCAAATCCCATCAAACATGTTGCTTAATAAAATTGGAAAGCCATCATTGTATATTTCAATCTTAATGACTGTTTGGGGTATCATTTCTACGTGTACTGGTGCTGTGCAAGGCTTCGGTGGTTTGGTTGCAATTAGAACCTTGTTAGGCATTGTGGAATCAGGTTTCTTTTCTGCTGCATTAGCTACATTGTCTAACTGGTACGACAAGAAATCTCTTTCATTGAGAAACTCAATTCTATACTCTGGAAGCTTAATGAGTAGTGCATGGAGTGGTTTGATCGCTGCTGGTATTTTGGATAATATGGATGGCTTGGGTGGACTCAGGTCATGGAGATACTTGTTTTTCATCGAAGGTGCCATAACAGTGGTATCAGTCCCATTTGCATACTTCATCCTTCCAGATAATCCTTCAAATACCAAATTTTTATCCCAGCAAGAAAAGGATATTATCCAATGGAAATTACAACAGGATATCGGTTCTAAAGACTCCGATGAAGAAGCTCAAGAATCTGCAGTGAGTGGTCTTTTGCTTGCACTTAAGGATGTTAAGGTTTGGTTGGTTACTTTGATCATGACCTTCTTAGTTGCAGCATGTGGTGTCACCAATTTCTTTCCTTCAGTTGTTCAAACTTTGAACTTTAATAGAACAACCACCCTTTGTTTAACAGCTCCTCCATATTGCATAGCTGTTGTTGTTACATTTTTATGGTCAAGACATGCGGATAAAACAGGGGAAAGATTCTACCATGTGACTCTTCCTTTAGGTGTTGCACTCGTTTCATTTATTATATCTGCATCCACTTTGAACACAGGTGCTAGATATTTTGCAATGTGTATAATGATTCCGTCGTTATATTCTTCTTTTACTATAATCTTGTCTTGGACATCCAATTGTTGCCCAAGGCCCCCAGCTAAGAGAGCTGTTGCAATCGCCCTTATGAACTGTGTCTCCAACTCTACATCAATTTGGAATGCATACTTGTATCCATCCAATTCTGCACCCCGTTACTTGACAGCTTTCGTTTGTAACTGTGCCTTCATTTTGATTGCAATGGTATTTGCATTCCTCTTGAGATTTAGATTGATGTTCTTGAATAAGAAGATCGCCGAGGGAACCATGAATTGGAGAAGGGAATTAGGTAAAGGTAATGACGGATCTAAAATTTCTCCAGATTTTAGATATTTGTATTAGGAAATTAAATGTTTTGTTGTTTGAAAGAATTCAATAGTAGACCAAATATTTGCATTGGTTGAGATTTTGCAACCTCGAGTCTCGGTAATTTCATTAACGGAATTGTTCCACCTATTATGGTACTAATATTTTTTAGGAAATTTTCATTTTTTCTTCATTTTTGAACTTAATGAGTTAAGCAAATTTGACCCCGACAAGAGAAACAACACAAAGAATTTTAAAATTTTTTTTTTGGCAAAATTTATAGTTTCAACTATTGCGATAAACGCTTCTTATTATTTTATAAATTGTGTCCAAAATCGGGATCACCAATATTCTCTTCATCAAAGTTGTGCAAAAGGTCCTATTTTGCGGAGATTTCTTGCAAAATCCTAACGCACCTCTAAAATTTGATCATGTGACCAAAAATTTCTTACTACCATCGACAAATACCTCTACAACTTAGACTAAACCCTCAAACTCCGATTATCTGAAACATCAAATTGAGAAGTTACTATTAAGTATCTTATTGACACAATATTCATTTATTGAGCCGATTATTTCAATAAACAGACAACCCAAGATGGGCGGTGTGGCAACTGAACAACTTGAATTTATCGATATCCTAGCTAAACGAATCTTATCGTTGCTTCCTAACCGAACTGGTCATTCAATTAGCGAAGTTGAATTAAATTCGCAGTTTTTAATTACTAAGAAAATCATCAATGAAAATAGAAAAAAGCATCCTCAGATTGTATCCTACATTCTCTTGAGTTTCATGAAGAGTATCGAGACGCTCAATAAGGAATCGGGATTCATCAAACTCAGAGAACGTGACGAGAAGTCTTTATCTTCAACCTTGATCATATGTAGGTTGTTGTCTGAATTATTGGTTCTACAGTGGAATAGGAAAATAGTCCTGGGATATCTTCATATATCAGACCTTTCGTCCAACTATTCTCGATTCAGTTACTTTAACAAACCAGAGCCTATAGACAGCTTAATATTTAGGCAAATAATCGAATCATTTGTTGCACTCTTATCGCCTGGCGTGGTAAGGAACGTGTTGGATATTGTCAGAGGTCCTCCAAAAAATGATGACATTGAAACTAGCTCTACAAAACATGGAGAAGAAGTTTCCTCGATCATCGAACAAATTGACCTTAGTGTTGCTCTCATTTTACGTTATATTGCTGCGTCTAATCCTATGGATTATTATGATTTTCTCAATTTGAAAATATTTTCCTGTCTTAGGCAAGGAGAAACGGTACCAATTCCAACCCTCCAGAAATATGTTCCACTAGTTAAATTTGTTCTATACGTCGAAGAAAATGCTAGAGATTATGCAACTGATTATTACAATGCATTAATTTACCTTAAGTCAAATACTTGGAAAAAGGTAATGCTAGTTTTTGCTTCCACTAGCATTCAAGACCAAAGTTTCTCAAGAACAATGGATTACAATGATATAATTACTGATGATGATCCAGGGTTTCAAGCAGCTTGCAAAGCATTGTACGATGAAGCAACTGATTTGTTTGATGACTTCCTTTCCAATACTTGCTCTTCATTTGTCGCCACTTGGGTTTTAATGCTTTGTTTGGAAGACTTCAATGAGTTTGCACAATTGAAAGACTCCATTAAAGACGAAAGAAATGTAAAATCACTGAAATCAAACAAAAGAATTGGCTACCTACAAGCAATAATCCACAACGTTACCAAGAGTGAAAATCTAGAAAGTTTTGATGCACTTATAAAAATATTCCATTTGAGTGCAAGATTGAAGTCTGAAAACTTACTAGAGCATCCATTATTAATTTTCAGTGTGGAGTATATCGATTTTGCATTTGAACACTTGATGAAGTATGCTTCAAATCCATTGAATTTCGCGGAGGAAAGTGATACACATAAATACGAAAACGCATGCATTAATTTATTCACAGCTGCATTGATGATAAAGCCAGAGGCATACATGAGGATATTTATTCAAAAATTTGAAGAATGCAAGGACAATATCAAAGAAGTCAGACTTCTCGTCAAAATATTAAAGAGTTTTTCACAACTACAGATAGGAACGGAAATATTTTCAAAATTAATGAAGCAATTGAGTTATACTCTCAAGTCCATGGTGTTTGGATCAGTTAAGATTTTAAAGCAATTTGAGAACTTGCAAACTTCGCTGAAAACTCATAATCCACTTCAATCATCAGCTGGATCGGTGTATTCTGATGCCTGGAGTATAGACTCTAATCAAGTTATTGGAAACATAGACGTATCTAATATTCAGAAGACAAGCCTTGATCACTATGTTCAAGACATGAGTACTACATATAAATTGGATTCTAACGAAATTTCGAAATCAACATCTCATCAATCATTTCCATCTGCACATTCTCATCCTTCAATTAATATTAATCACAACACACCACAAGTTAGTACCTCTAATAATGCAATGCATATTCATAGAACACAATCATCATCTGGTACATCATCGAGCAGTTTGTCTCAATTTCGCTCACTTTACTTATTGATCAGACAGACAGAAGAGCTATTAGCAGATTTATTTAAAATTTTTGCAGGTGCTGCCTATTTGTATTTCAATGATACAGATCTCATGGATGATAGAAATTTGGAAAGGAGAGCAAAAGATGATGTGTTAACCTCAATTGTTCAATTCGCTCACGAGATTACCGTTCCACTAAGCCTTGCATACAAACATCGGTCTATTGTGAGAAACAATTACGATCTCTTCGATTCTGCATGTGAATTGGCTATAATGCTTGTTGATCAGACTTCTGTGATTGCTAATGATTATACCACTATTTCAACATTTGCAAATTATTGTACATCAAACTTGATAATTCAGTATATTTGCGAAGCCTGTTTACTGTTTTCACTAACAAATTCGAAATTTCAGACTTGCTTCAAGATGGTCAATAAGTTTTTACAATGCAGAGAATCATTCAAGCCCATCATTGCTCGCAATACTATTTTGAAAGATCCAGATGCGAAAAATTATATTGACTTTGGGGCAAGCGCATGCCATGCAATTGAAAAAGTGTTGTTGTTATCATTGTGTACCCATGACATTGAATTTTATAATAGTGCAACGATAACTATGAGGTGGTATTGTGATGAATGCCGTCAGCGTGATAAATCTCAAAGCTATAAAGTAGATGATTTGGCCGATACTTTTGAAAAAGTATACAAAGATGAGTCTGTTTTTACTGGTTTTGTATCATTGCACAAAAGATTCAGAAATATTTTACGTGAGGCAAAACCAACAAGCTCATTGTATCAGGTCTGGTTATTAATCAATTCTCGTTGGCTTGAAATGCTTGATAATAATAGCAAATTGAATGATGAGAATTTAGTCTTCAGACATTTCACAGGATTTTTGGTTTCTACATCTGGATGCTTCTTGCTGCATCTGTTTGCAGTCAGTGAACCCGAGGAAAAAGATAAAGCATTAGCAGTTGTGAGTGATTTTTTCGACAAATGCTTGCACATGTTGACCTCTACCGATTTGGTTATTAGAGTCGTCATTAAAGATGCTTTGTCAAATGAATCTCATGCCTCTGTTTATCAAATGCTTGCTAATAAGTTCACTAGCACAACAACCTATTACACCGATAAGAAAATTGTCAATCCAGAAACTATTTTATATTTTGAGCAAATGTTGGTTCTAACAACTTCAATGATTGCGATTAGAAATAATGGTGATTTTGTTCTCGTGGCTGCATTGACTGAAATTGCGCAAACATTTATTAAATTTTTGTCAATGATCGAAAATAAGGCGGATGTTTTGAGGCTCAAATTGAGATTTTGCAAGTTAGCGGAGGGGATTGAAACGGACAAGGTTAGATCAGGAGTTAGTGGTGCTTACAAATTGCGCAATACGTATGCAAAAGCTTCATGTGAATGGCTAGAGCAATCAGTATTTCACGATCTAGATGAATGCTGTGAAACAACCGAGGCTTTCGAATCGAAGTTACATCAAAAAAATGGTAAAGATGATATTAGAGAGCACAAGATTAATTGCACAAAGAGCGCGAAAGATTTGGAAATTGCATATCTCAATATTGATTTAGCAGCTCAAAGTTCTAAAACTTTGGCCTTACAACTTGAGGAAATTGTTTTGGAAGTTCCAGAGGGTATCAAAGATTCAGAAGTTAAAAAATATAAAGATCTTGCATTCGGTAACTATTTCTCATTGTTTTATAAAATTATCCAGAAGTATACTAATATGGATTTGTCCACAAATAAATCCAAATTCAAGTTGAATAGTATTCTTGACAATGTTTTAAAGTGTATTTCTAATATTCTTCAGTATGATGTTGATATCGGTATGCAATTTGTGCTCCCCCTAGGTTACCATGAAAACAACAAAATCAGATCCATTTTCTTGAATGTCTTCTCTAACATGTTGACATCAAGACAACTTAAGGCTTCTAAAGAGGAATTCCCGGAAGAAGTTATCAAAAAAATATCTGAGTTAGATGGAATTTATGGTGCAATTGCAGAAGTGGCATCTTCATCGGAATATAATCTACTTGCTTCATCTTTTTTGGCAATATTTCGGTATACTAAAAACTTAGACACTCTATTTGGTGTTTTATTAAAAGATGAGATTAATAATATTACACGTTCAACCGATATTTTCAGAAGAAATTCTACAGTGACAAGGCTTTTATCTAATTTTACTACTACTTATGGGGAAGAATTTTTATCAAAAACCTTGAAGCCTTTCATTGAAGACATAGTAACAAATGAAATAACCGTTGAAGTTGAAAGAAGTGCAGATCCTGAAGATACCGATAAGTATATGCATTATTTCTCTAAATTGGTTGAAATTATAGTGCAGTCGGTAAACTTGTTACCACCTTCATTTAAATTTATTTGTGCAGAAATTTACAATTGTGTCAAGTTGAAATTTGAAGAAGCATCATTGATAGCTGTTGGTTCATTCCTATTCTTGCGATTCTTATGTCCAGCAATCATTAGTCCTGAATCATTCTTGAAAATTGAAATCAAAAATACAAAAGTTAAGCGCACTTTAATGCAATTAGTGAAAGTTATTCAAAACATGGCCAACGGTTCGTTGGCATTATTAAAATGGCCAGGTCTCTCTAATAAGATGTCAGAATTAGCACATTTGAGCAAGAAAATAAGTGAATTTTTGGTTCAAGTTTCAACTGAAAGAATTGATGGATATCCGTTTGAAGTGTCTTCAGAAAAACCGATTCCTGAGTTGAGATACTTTCACAAATTTATTTACCACTTCTACACTGAGATTAAGGTTCAGTACGTCATGAATGATACTCGATTATGTGATGATTTACCAGAACGCATCAGAGAAGTTAGAAATTTGGATAAAATTGCGAAAGATTTGGGACAACCGAAGCCGTCAGTTCAATTGCAAATAAGAGCACCATTAAAAACTTTTGATGCAAATAATAATGGCAGAGATCTGTATAACGATTTCATGACAAGAATGTCCTTGAAATATATTGACAAAGCAAGTAATGTGTCTTTGATACACAATTCTATATTTGCTGATGGTACTCCAGTTGTTGTGATGAACCTCAAGTATCTTCAATTGGTGGATAATGACCTAGACTTTTTGGTTTACAAATTATTCGAAACTTCTAGCCAAATATGGGACAATAAATTCTACTTCGTGTTTGATTTCACTGAGTTCAGGTACACTTCAGAAATTGGTCATTCATACGCGGAAAAAATTAGAGCTTATTCTCCGGAGCCAATGTATCAAAATTGTATGAGAACTTATTACTTCAATATTCCTCGAACTCAATATGAGGCAGTGGTCACAACGCTTTATAGTTTGAAGTTGGATACCATGTTCACCAATGCAAAATTATATGCCTACTCACAAGTGGACAGCCCTGAAATTGTGAATAATTTGTGTTTGGAGTCCTCTACAATGGCTATCAGCAAAGATACTAGAGTGATATTTAACAATGTTAAAATTTACAGCTCAAGCTCAGGTGCTGAACATAACGTAACTTTGCGAATCGGGAGAAAATGGCTTCAAATTTGTTCACAGAATTCGGTTAAATTTCAAAGCTCCTTCTTGGAAACCAAGTCGTTTGTTCCAGTTGACATCTATAAATTGTCAGATATTTTGAAATGTGAGATCTCCGATAATACTCAAAATAATGATGAATTTTCTATATTTTTAAATTCTGGAGATTCAGTGATAGTTCGCTCGAATGAGAGACAAGAAATTCTAAGATTTCTTTATTTTTCTACTTCTAGACTTTCCAAAAACTCTAACTATGATGTTGATATGAATGCAGATCAGCATGGGAAACATTACATGCATTGGTTTGGTCGTCTTTACAATATTGCATTCCAAGGCTTGTTGAGCAACAATGACCAAGTTAAATCGTCTTCTGCATTGTTATTTGGTTCATTGTCATCATATTTCAATATTGATTTTGGAATCAAGATCTCACATTCTAAGTCTGTCGAATTTCCTGCTAATTCTCTTGAATTTGTACGTCAAGTATCGTTATACTTATCTCAAAACTTTCCTTCGATGACTTATCGATTCTTCAAAGCTTATTTTGATAATTATGATAAAATAATTCCAGAAAACAAATTATCTTCAATCATTTATATCTCCCCATGGATTGATAACATTTACACGCATGTTTGTTTGAATCAAATAGGTGGTTTAGAAAAAGTCGCTGACATAATCAGACAGTTGTGCCGGATTTCAGCATCAAGCAAGGAGAATATCTCAATTATTAATGATTACATCTGGAGAAAGATTTTTTTGGAAACTAGACTTCTACAAGTTTTGATTGATGAGGTTATTTCATTCACTATTGATAGTAAGAACGATTCCAGTGAAGATTGGTCTTTTATTGTTGCGATTATTCATCCAAGCATTGAAGTTTGTGGAGAAATTATTTCAAGACTTTTGTCATGCGTTAATACCATTAGCAAAACGGATTCTTCAATTGCTCTACAATCAAAGTTATTTGAAATACGTATCTTAATCAAGATTTGTATTTCTCTTTTCTTTAATTCCTATGATTTGTCAAAACTATACCTTGGTGATATCTTCTTCTTAATTAGTTTGTTCATTGACAACAATTTATTCAATTTAGGGGTTGCAGTTAATAGTGGCACGTTAAAGAATATTCATTCAGTATCATCTTCGAAGATACCTTTGAATAACACTGTTTCTGGTATTGTTAATGCATTCGGAAAAGATCTCCAGAAATTATGTGTGAATATGATTCAGTCCTTTCTTCATAAGCCAAACTTGACAGATTATGAGCAAGTAATTGTTGATCAAACGATTCAGTATTTCAGTGATCAAAGAGCGAAGATGTTGTTTGGGTTGACCAGGGATATTCTGGCGTCAACATCCGATCCTGTTCAGATATATAACAAAATTTTGAGTTTTGAAATATTGTGTGATTATTTGAATGATTTTATGCTCTACATGGGTGATTCTGATAATGACAAATTTAGATGGAGAATGAGCTGGAGCTCAAATTCAATTGATTTAGCCTTCTCACAAGATTCATTATTTCAAGGCAGGGCAATCTTGATTGTTGGAATATTATCCAAGAATGGTGTCAGTAACTTGATTGCTTACCGGTTCATAAAGCTCATTTCGAAAGGTGAACACAAAAGCCTCGAATACATTACAAGTGTTACATTTGCAATGGCAAGAATTCTCCAAGGGCTTCCTCCTAGCTCGTCATTACTTTCAATAATGATGTGGCCAATTCTTGGATTTTGTCTTATCAATGTTTCTTTGCTCTATCAACCAGCAACCTTATGCTTGATTAATACAATCACGAAGTTATCACATACTAATTCCAATTATAAAAGGAAAATATGTCAAGAAAGGGCCGCATTAGAGCCATTGGTGAAGTTTTTTGAGCTATCACATGGTTTACGTATTAATGAGAATAACCTTGAGTTCCATATATTGTTTATTTTATCACAAGGTTTGAGGGTTTCGCAGTTTAAGCACACGAGTTTAAGTTATTTGAAGAAATATTTCAAGTCTACAGCAACGACGGATATACATGACAAGGGCAGCTGTTCTGAAATTGAAATCAGTGCAAGTAATTCTGCAATTGGCGATTTGCTGAATGTACCAACTGCTTTGGGAAGCCTTCTTTCGCTAGAAATTGAGCAAAATAAAGCTGTATTAAAATCTTCCTTGGAACGTTCAGATTCAGACTTTGGAACAAAACCAAAGAGTTACTCGCATCT
This sequence comes from Suhomyces wounanorum, assembly GCA_030568695.1. Lineage (NCBI taxonomy): Eukaryota > Fungi > Ascomycota > Pichiomycetes > Serinales > Debaryomycetaceae > Suhomyces > Suhomyces wounanorum. Next base: position 217,912 of record JAJMGL010000007.1, read on the forward strand.
TAAATCTGATATTTACATAAGTTACTTGGTTTTCATTTATTTGAGTTCTGATGACACAGAATTTAGTAACTTTATGGATGAAGTCAAAATAAAAACAGATTACATTGAGGATAATAATGATATATTCCCAAAAATAATCATTGACTATTTGAAACTGAACTCTTCATCTTCACAGGTCACTTATTTACAGGCTGCATATTTTTACACCTCCGATTCAATAGACAGCCTCTTCAATTCAAGATTTTTAAAACTTTACAATTTCTTGTTCAAGAGTGGAGAAGAGATTAGCAGGATGGTGTACCATATTATCAAACGAGCTTTGAGTGAAAGCTTAATTAATAATATCAATTTCGATATCATTGATACAATTGCATACATTCAAACATCAATAACCACCAGCGATTATGCTTCTGAATACTACGAGAACTTAGCAAAAGATATTATTGAAGATAATAGTGTTCAAATGATCAGAGACGTGAAGCGGATGCAATTCTTAGAGGCAATTTCTACTGATAATGGAATGGAAATAAGTCTTGGGGAAGATATTAGAAAATTACAAATAATGGCATATAGATGTGCCTCATTGTATGTTGAAGGTTCCAAATTAGAAGACTAAAATATTCTGCAAACCATGTTTATTTATCATGTTATTCAAGTAATTAAGAAAGATTATACGATATTTAAGAAATGTATGTCTATTATGCATGTGCCATATCAAAACTACTTTCGATTTTGAAACTTAATGCGAGGTTGATTTTCTATTTCCTTGCGTCGTAACCTAAAAAGTAACATTGTAGCCCTTGCATCGTCAATTGAAGAATGTGAACCTTGTTGAATGCTGATTCTCAAGAAATGATCTGCCAATTTTTTCAATGAAGGTGGTTTACCAAGTGATATTCCCCTATACTCCAGATATTGTGATGTATCTCGAGTCATTAGTTTAGGATGTGAGAGGAATAATGAATCTAAATCGTTTTGAATTGCATGTCCTACCAAGATCTTGTTATGTAGTAAATCTGAAACATGCTTTTGTGCTTCCTTGAATGGGATTGCATCTTTCATATGGTTCGAAGTTACTCCACTCACCCAAGTTCGCCAATCGGTTACCTTTTCTGTTGGTTTAACGAATTTGTCATAAATTATTTGCCCGTAGAAGTTGATGATTGTCACTCGGGCTAATGCAGATTCTTTTCCATTCTCTCCCACTCCTACAAACTCGCAATCCATTGCCAAGTACTTCCCTGGTTCACATTTCCGACCACTTATCAGCTTCTTCTGGATGTTGGTAAGTCCTCTTAGTATGCTTGATTCTTGGATTTCTCCATCATTACTCCAAAGAGTGGCTTCTAATGGTTGTAAGGTGACTTCAAGCGAATGCTGATCATTTGGTCTCTGTTGCAATTCATTCTTTAATCTGTTTACTTTGATGTTTTGCGTATTCTTCATTGAATTTACGAGTATTTTCTTTGAATGAATTCTCTTTTTTGATTTTATAACGGAGTTATTCAGGATATTTGCTTTATCTTCATTATTTATTAGCTTTTTCTTCAATTTGCTCCAGTTTTGAGATAATCTTGCCATTTCATGCATTATAAAACTTTTTGAGATCGCGATGAGATCCCAAAATGTGTGGAGACATTGTCAGGAACCCTACCCAATGAATCGCATAGACAAAAACTTCGTATAATCGTAAATTACATATTTACAAACAAATTTACGGATCCTGCCGTAAACAATTATCATCTTCAAGCATAAACCAGGGATTTTATCATAGCATGGAATATACTTGAATGACCCATTTCAATTTTTCAATTATCTCTTCACATTCCGAAACGCTGATAGCTTCCAAATCATATTTTTTCATGACAGGCTCTTTAACATTATCCATATTCTTTTGAATGACAATCTTGAAGTGATTTGGATTTTTGGAGTTCTTATATTGCTTCAATTTAACGATTTGAGTAATGTGAAAAGAGGAAGTTTTCATCATCAGTTCCTTATAATAATTATTGTAATTGTAATAATGTATATGGTGATGATGGTGATGTTGTTGTTGATGACTTTGATTGCTATTTCCTTCACCCTGAATAAATGAATTTTCAATAGGATGCTTCTTGAAAACGATATCATCAGATGGGGTGAGATGAATGTAATCACCATCTAATACTAATGCCTTTTCAATTTTGTTAAGAATAGTGGTTTTTTTTCTAAAGACTTTCCATTTGTAATATATTGTGTTTAGATTTGTTGGTAAAGAGGGATTTTTTCCTCTAATAATATCTTCAAGATATTTGTTTGAATTAATTTGACTTCTCGCAATAGAAACAGATGATCTTTTCTTCGTCGTTCTTTCATTGACATTATGCGAAGGTACTGGCGATGTGGGTCCCTCAATTTTTAATAATCCTAGCTTTTCACCCAAATTTGCTTTATCAGGAGTGATGTTCATAAATGTAGACTCTGTAGGTGTAATATGTGGGGTCAGATCTGATTTCTCAATTAAGTTAATAATTTTATCATTGCTAGGAACCAATACCAACGAATTATACTTCAATGTTGATATTTTATCAGTAAGAATCAAATCTTTAGTTTCTGCATTGCTACTAGTTCTCAACATTGAATTTGGGTTATGCAATGAAGCTCCTCCTAATACTTGCTTGAATTTATATTTGAGAGGAATTCCTTGCTGAGTGCAAAATTCCTTCAAAACGATTCCTGTAGTTGATTGAGCACGAACAAAAAATTGATAGCCGTCAGTCGAAGGTTTGCTGAATGGATAATTCATTATTCTCAATTCAATACGCTCATTTGAAGGTATATCACTAGCATTTTCACTTCCAATTTTATTTAATCCTTCGCTTTCTGAAACTTGTGCCCTGCTGTATGCCCTTAAATTTTTTCTAACTTCAATTGGGAGTGGTGTCTGAGATTCATTGCGTTCAATTTCATTTCTGTCATTCACTTTACATAAAGCAACTTCTTTTGGATTATTGTACGAAGACAAGTCTCTTGCTCTATCAAGAACACCAAAAGAACCATAGTTTTCTCCATCTTCGTCAACCAATTCTAATCTCCAATGATTAGGATCTAGGTACTCAGAGTCTTTGAATTGAGTTCTAAATTCAGAATGTTTAGATAATGTCAAAAGGATTAATCCAATGCAATCTACAATTACAACCTTTTTGTTCACCTTCAATTCGTGTAGCGTAGGCTTGTTATTGGGAGGTAGGAAGACATTCAAAGATACTAGTGCAACTTCATCAGTAAGCACGTTTGATTCAGCAAATAAATAGTATGCTAAAGGATTGATATTCATCGAGGTAAACCTTGACAGTATTAATGAACTTAAATTTGACTTGGAGCCTCCAATATTGTTGACATTTTGTTTTTCAAAATTTAAATGCGATGATTTCTTAAATGATGATACTGATTTACTTGAGTTTATAGAAAAACCTTTAGGAAGTATAGAATTTTGAGATAAAGTGGATTTGAGAATAGCAGTTGCTGGATTCTTCAACAAGTTTTGAGGATCAAGAGAGTCTTCTTTATTTTTCTTGCGCGATTTCTTGTCCAATTTGAATGAGCTTGTACTCGAAGGTGCATGAAATAAATATGAGTCCGTTGTGTTTCCTTCATAGGAATGCATTAATATTGAGGAGTTTAGCATTGAATCGGTTTCAAGATCAGTAAAAGCTGAATCTGTAGAAGAGACCTCCAAATCATTTTCATACTCGAATTCATCGCTGGCTTCTTCTTCCTCATACTCCTCCTCCTCCTCCTCCTCCTCATCATCATCTTCTTCTTCATCTTCTTCATCTTCTTCATCTTCTTCATCTTCATCTTCATCATCTTCTTCCTCATCATCATCATCTTCTTCATCATCATCGTCATCATCATCATCATCGTAGTCATCATCGTCTTCTTCATCGACATCTTCATCCTCGTAATTTTCATAGTTTTTTGAACCAGATTGATGTTTTGTTCTATCTATGCCTTTAACAGTTCCCTCAGCAGGCCAATTATGTATCACTTTACCGTTTGCGTCAACAGGAACTCCGAAATCACTGTCAATAGTAATTACATCACTGTAATCTGGAGGAGCTTTTGATTTTCTGCGAGACCTTCTTTTATCTTCTGTTTCAGTGGCATCACCGTCTTCTGTATCGTCATTATTGATCTCTTCTTCAATCAACTCTAGACTCTTTTCAATGCTTGCTTTCAACGTTGGTGAATTAATGGAGCCGTCACTATCGCTATCGGTTTCACTTTTGGCACTTTTCGAGTCCTTTCCTTTGGTATGAAAGAATTTCGTGATCCCTGGAGATATCCTTCTTTTTGATTTTCCTCTGATTGTTTTAGAGTGGGAAAGAGCATTCAGTGAAACTGCTTCCATATCATTGGCATCGTCTTGCTTGGGAATCGATGATTCTTTGCTGAAGTCTCCATTATTATCCACCAGCCTATTCTTGGGATCCGTTATCGTTTCTTGGGGCACATCTTCCGTTTTCTGTTCCAAAGAAGGGCGGTTATTGGTGAGATTGTCTTTGTTCTTCCGCCTATTTCTCTTCTTACGATTGATTGATTTCTTTCTCGATGCATGACTTTTATTCTTGTCATAGTTGTTGAGGGATTTCTGGACGTGACGAGCGACTTGGAACGCTATGGGCGGAGAATCTTTGCTATCAAAATGTGGAAGTCGGGTGAGCTCGTTTGATTCATTGGTGATCTCGATGGGTTTTATGATATCGGTAGCGGGTTTTTCCGAGCTGGCGAGAACCAAATACGATGCTCTCAAATGAGCCATCAACAACGAGGAATCAATTGGAAACGACATTGCAAACAAGGGCCATACCAGCTGTCTAACTATCAGTAACTCACTTCGGTATCACTCTATTTGAATCGCAGTGATTCCGCATCAAATGTCGCATACTAACATTACATAACGCGAAGAAATGCTAAACAACGACAACTAAAAACCATGCAAACCCATGTAACCACCGATATTATTGGCCAAACACGACCCTGGCAGTAACTTTGTCCGCCAGCCCATTCCTCCATGCCACGGAAACAGTAAAAAAGGGTCTGCGTTTCATTTGAGCCCAGGAACTCTACCTTAGCAACCATATCACGTGGGGCATTCGGAGAGGCCGGAGTGTGAAGTCACCTCCAAAAATGCTCCAAAAACCGGCATTGGGGCCCGGATTAGTACGGTTCTGGTAGCGCCGCTGGTGTAGCAAGCCGGAAAGGCTGTGTAGATGGACTTTTCCGGGCTGCAGTATGGGTTTTCGGCGGAATATTCTTCCCTCCGAATTGCTGGAGGTTGGTCACGTGATCAATATTTTTGGCAACAGCAAGATCAAAATAGTAACCGATACCTTTCCCTATTCTCTCCTCTTATCACTGTCTTTTGAGCTAAGTTCGTCCGTTGTATTAGTATTATGCTCCAGTAAGGTGTTCTGATATAATTAGCTTGAATTGATTTAACAGAGACCCCCTATTTCCTCCACTACATCCCAACACATTTTCAACATTATTGTGGAGTTTCATTACCTGATTGTTAATTGGAACGAAGAATAACTCAGAGTATATTACATCGCAGAAGTGGGATATGATGGCAAGTGAAAACGATAACCGAAATCACCTACATGAGTTGGAAGGAGAACTTAACAATATTTATAACACGTATGTCACACCACTGAACAATAGTGTTGATACCCTCGATTCCGACCTCAATCAGGCACCGGGAATTGAAGGATACAAGTTCAGAGAAGTTGGCAACTTGCCGCCGGTGCATATTTCGTCTCGCTTATCCTCCATGCAAGTCGATGACGACGAGGATGTCATAAAGAGTGCCCCACTCACTCCTGGCTCCACCTCTTCGTTCGACTTCGAGCTCGGACAACGCAAATACCCGGCAATGACCAACTCTTCTTTGAATGTTTTGTTGGGAGACAACACCGTGGACTCGGATATCAAAGACATAGCCAACAAGTCCACCTCGCAATTCTCAACTCCAAAACTAGTCCTCGATGGCCACCTTCCAGATGATGCAGAAAACTGGGATGAAAAAGGTGCTGCCATATCCAAAGTTTCCAGTGGAAACACCTTCAGAATAGTCCGAAGAACCGTGAACGACTTTAAGTTTGGCCGCAATTTGGGTGAAGGTTCTTATTCAACCGTGGTTCTCGTCACTGATAAGCATACGTCAAAGAACTATGCCTGCAAAATCTTGGACAAAACTCACATCATCAGAGAGAAAAAAGTAAAATACGTCAATATCGAAAAGCATGCATTGAACAGATTGAGCAATAGAATGGGTATTATCTCATTGTATTTCACCTTCCAGGATAAGTCTTCCTTATATTTTGTGTTGGATTATGCATCCAACGGCGAATTGTTATCTTTAATCAAGCAACATAATACTCTAAACGAAGATTGTGTCAGGCATTTCGGAGCCCAGATTTTGGATGCAATCAAGTATATGCATGACAATGGTGTCATCCATAGAGACATAAAACCAGAAAACATTCTTCTTGATGATAAACTAAGAATCCAAATTACTGATTTCGGAACTGCCAGACTACTTGAAAAGAAAAATGACGACACTGAAGAATATCCAGTTGACGTTAAAGCAAAATCATTCGTGGGAACTGCCGAATACGTGTCACCTGAATTGTTAGAAAGTAAGTATTGTGGTAAGCCAGGTGATGTCTGGGCACTTGGATGTATCTTGTATCAAATGATTGCTGGAAAACCTCCTTTCAAGGCAACAAATGAATATTTGACTTTTCAAAAGATTACAAAATTACAATATGCTTTCAGCGCTGGATTTCCGACAGTCGTGAGAGATTTAATTAAACAAATTTTAGTATTACAACCATCAAGGCGGGCTACTATTCCTATGATTCAAAAGCATTATTTTTTTCATTCTGTTGATTTCAATGATTTTGATCTGATCTGGTATAAGGAACCTCCTGAGATCGGGCCATATAAGATGACAGCCAAGTCAATGGCAAAAATTCCTGCATTAGCTAAAACTCGTCATCATGTGCCAAAGAAAATCACTAAAAAATCAACGAAGTACGAGCATAAGGCTACTGTTGCGGAGCAAGAAAAATTGGTTAACCCTGCTAGTGCCGCAGCATTCGTCTTGAATAAAAAGAACTTATCTGAAAGCAGCATTAATGATAGTAGTGATTCTCCAATTGAAGCTGAAAGCAAACAAGCGAATCCTTCAAACTCTAACGCATCGTCGAACAGTCCTACTCCTCCAACTTCCTCAAATTTGCAAGCCTCACATTCACAAGCCCCACATTCACAAGTCCCACAAGCACGGACACATAATGCTAGTGACTACATTCCAGGAACAAATATTTTGAGACCAACAATCAACACAAGATCAACATTTAGACCCACAGCTGCTCAACTGCATACTTCCAAAGTTAAGCTCAAGCCGAAGGTCATGGAAGTCACACCTTTATCATCAGTCGAAATCGCATGGAATGATCATTTAAAACATCAAGACGAAAGAATCTTGAAGATCGGACCAGTTCATGCCACAAGAGAGAGCACTGAAGTTTTCGAAAGAAAGCACAAAGGCTCATTACACAATGCCCCACTAGGAATGTCAAACAAGATGAATGTGAGAGGAGCTTCAACAAGTCTTTTATCTCAGGTTGTCAATGGTTCCTCCGGGGGATTGAGAGGCTCTGTTAGCGCTACAAGTGTAGATGACGAAGACGAATCCGAAGCCATGATTAATTATTTTGAAATTGAGGAATCAGGTGATTCGACTGAAGCAAACAATACTGAAGCCAGTGGTAATGGTAGTAAGTATAGCACTTCAGCACTTTTCAAGAAGTTGAGAATAGGCCATGGAGAGAAAAAGGACTCGGTGATTTCAAATGACGATAATTCATCTAATGGGTCTAGCAGGCAACACCCCTTAGATAAGACTAGAAGCTGTACCCTTGTGATAACCTCACACGGCAGAGCCCTCATATTTTTAAGAACCGAACATGAGAGTAATTCGAGATTGATCTGTGAAATCAAATTGGCACATTCATTTATCCACTTCAAAGAATTGCTATCTGGTGGGAGTAAATTTCTGAAGAGTTTACCATTGACCGGCACATTTGCTATTGTGTCTAGTGAAACGACCATCGCATTTGAAGTTAATAGAGTTGAGGTCAATCAATGGACTGATGCGTTGGCAAAGTCTAAAATCAACCAATTAGAAAGAATCAAACAGCATGAACCAACAAAAACCAAGCCCAGTGAAGGCATTCCAAAATCGGTTTCAACCAACCGGATTCTGTCTCCAAAACTCCAAGATGCGGCCAACTTCAACTCCCATCGTCGAAACTTCAGCTCTGGAGCAATTGAGAGAGAAAAACTGGAAATTTATCAAGGCTCTGTCTCTACACATGCTCCAAAGCCTCAATCATCTTCGGAGGGTAAGCCATTCCCGTTATTAGCTGCGAAAATCAAGAACAGATCTACCAGCACGAGAAGAAAACCCCCTCCGCCACTCAGTCCCACCAATGGAGTCAGTATGTCGACGGGACTTGCCAATGACCTCAATGGAAATGATAATGGTTTGCAGGCAGCCGTTTTAGCAGTTTCCAATAATTCACATACTGCATTGAGTCCAACTTATAGACGTTCCAGTTTCACCAAGGAAGATAGATCCAAGTATAGAACGACTATCAACACGGTGCGTTCGAGTACGCCATCTGCCGGGGTTACTTCAAAAAATTCGAAACTTCTTGCCAGAAGTCAAAGATCCAAATAATTTTTTTAAGCAATTGCATAAAGTACACAGTTGTAGAGCTCTTGTGGAGATGATGTCATAGATTCCTTTGATAAATGGATCCAGGCACATAATCTACACTAAACTCAGTAGTTTCACGTGATTTTGCAGAAGAGCAAGAAGCAGTCACATACTCACGTGTAATGTGCACCACCAAGGTGTTACACCCCCGCAGTACCACTGCGCCGCACTTTCCCTTTGTAGTAATAGTTACCCGGTCAAAACTTCAGTTTTGTGTCACTAAAATTTTCACCTAGTGTGCGAGATGGATGGGCACGAGCCAGTACTCTGATCAAAAGTGTTTCTAAAAATTTTCAAACGAGGTTTCTCTACTAGTACATCACATCAAAATGGCTAAGTTCATCAAATCAGGTAAAGTTGGTATGTATAAACGTTCAAACAAATACAAGTCGAATGGGTTAATCATGGTGGAAGGCCCTACGTTCAGTGTTGTGGTTTCGTTATTGAAATTTCACCATTCATAAGCCAGCGATTCATAGTTCCTCCATTGGTTGAACTATGTCAAAAATTTTCATCAAACAAGAAACATTGTATCCACGGCGTGGATGATGAAGATTTTGATCCAGTTCCCCTCCGGGCTCACCACGTATCCCCATTCCATCGTCATCTGGTGAAATAGTACTAACATTCTAGCTATCGTCGTCCGTGGTCGTTTCGCCGGTAAGAAGGTCGTCATCGTCAAGCCACACGATGAGGGTACCAAGTCTCACCCATTCCCACATGCCATCGTTGTTGGTGTTGAAAGAAACCCATTGAAGGTTGCTAAGAACCACAGCGCTAAGAAGATTGCCAAGAGAACCAAGGTCAAGCCATTCGTCAAGCTCGTCAACTACAACCACTTGATGCCAACCAGATACTCTTTGGACGTTGAATCTTTCAAGTCCGCTGTCACCCCCGAAGCCTTGGAAGAACCATCTCAAAGAGAAGAAGCCAAGAAGGTTGTCAAGAAGGCCTTGGAAGAGAAGCACCAAGCTGGTAAGAACAAGTGGTTCTTCCAAAAGCTCCACTTCTAAACGTTGTTTAATCTTTTCTGCATGGGTAATAAACAATTTACGATATTTTAGAACCGTGGGGTTCTGTCTTGTATGCTCTGTAATAAAATTGTCTTCTTGACTGGGATTAATATTTGTAAGAATACGCTCCACTAGGACAGACTACATGGAACATAGAATTCGCTTTACTAGTGTTGATTAACGGTGTACTCACTTTAATGCCAGTTGTGGTGGCTTCTATTGAAGCTCTGCAGAGGTCCACTGATTTCTTCTGATTTCTCATGGTTTATCCTGGTTTATCCTGATTTCTGTAGACTGTTTCCCTTTTCCAAAAATTTCTCCACCGTTGTATCGTGTGAGCTTTTCTCCCTAATTCACCAATTGGGCAATGCCATCTTGTTAACTATCATTTACTGAAAAGATCACGTGGCACTAGATAAATTTCGTATCTCAACATTGTGAGTAATTCAGTTACTATTTGACATGTCTGCCGTCGAACAAGGTATTAAGGACCTTCACATGTCTGAAGCCAAGGGTAAAGAAGCTGCCTCCAAGGAGGCCGAACAAGTGGTTACCCCTTGGGATGTGGAAGGTGCCGTTGTGGATGGTGAAGCTCAAGGAATTGACTACGATAAATTGATCCAACAATTCGGTACCAAAGCAATCCTGGGCGACCTTTTGCAAAGATTCAAGGAAGTCACCGGTCATGTACCCCACCCATTCTTAAGACGTGGTGTCTTCTTCTCCGAAAGAGACTTAGGTAGAATCTTAACCTTGTATGAACAAGGGAAGCCTTTCTTCTTGTATACAGGAAGAGGGCCTTCTTCGGACTCAATGCATTTGGGACACATGATTCCTTTCATCTTTACCAAATGGTTGCAAGATGTGTTTGACGTCCCATTGGTAATCGAATTGACCGATGACGAAAAGTTCCTCTTCAAGCCTAAGTTGACCATCGATGACGTCAAGGGCTTTGCAATTCAGAACGCTAAGGATATCATTGCCGTTGGTTTCAACCCAGAAAACACCTTCATCTTCTCCGACTTACAATACATGAATGGAGCTTTCTACGAAAACGTGGTCAGAACCTCCAGACAAATCACCACATCGACCGCAAAAGCCGTTTTTGGATTTAAGGATTCCGACTGTATCGGTAAGGTGCATTTTGCAAGTGTTCAAATCGCTACATCATTCCCTTCATCATTCCCTGGTATCTTGGACTTGCCTGACAGGACTCCATGTTTGATTCCATGCGCCATTGATCAAGACCCTTACTTCAGAGTCTGTAGAGATGTTGCTGAAAAATTGAAGTTCTCCAAGCCTTCTTTGATCCACGCAAAGTTCTTCCCTGCTTTGCAAGGTGCCACCACCAAGATGTCTGCCTCCAATACCACCTCTTCGATCTTCATGAATGATACCCAGAAGCAAATCAAGACCAAGATCAACAAGTACGCATTCTCCGGAGGAAAGACCTCAATGGAAGAACACAGACGATTTGGAGGAAACCCTGATATTGATGTTGCTTACCAATACATGTCTTTCTTCGTCGATGACGATGAAAAGTTGAAGACTTTGTATGACGGCTACAAGAAGGGTGAAATTTTGTCTGGTGAAATGAAGAAGGAGTGTATTGAAGTGATCCAGAAGTTCGTTTTGGACTACCAAGAAAGAAGAGCCCAGGTGGATGACACTGTTGTTGAACGCTTCATGAAACCTCACAAGCTTACCTACGGACAAAAGGAAAGACTCGTTCCTGTGAAGGAAGCACCACCAAAGGAAAAGAAGTGATTTCTGGGTGTATTATAATTATATAATTGAACTATATATATGTGGCATGCCATTGCATGCGGGGGTCCCCTCGTTTATTGTAAAAGTTTCTTTACATTTTCTAAAACAAACATCAACTTTTCGAAATCGTCAGTGCTTGTTTCGTCTCCACGGCCAAACCACCTGGATCCAATAGACAAAATGGTGGGTTTCGGGATCCTCGAACTGGAAATCACCTTCCCGATTTGAGTGGCCACTATTTGAATTTTGAGATTTGCATGATTGCCCACGATGATATGAGGCTCTATACCGTCATCTGCAATCTCTGGATTGAGCATTGCATCATGATTGATAAATGTCCTTGACGAAATTGGGATGTCGAAGGTGGTATCCATCACTCCATTAATTTGCACATTTATGATCATCTTGTCAGCCAATTCGATCTTGTGGAAGAAGAATTCAGTTTCCGAATCATCTTTGTAGAAGACAGAGAACGCAGTGGAAAATCCACTCGGATCCCTTTGAATATTTGCCATGGTTTGGAGTAGGCTGGTAAATGGTTATTCTAGTGCATCACGTGGACAACTTTGTAAGATTATTTTATCATCAAGGTATTTGTCATAGCGAGGATTACTAAGGGATTTTCCTGGGTATTGGAAAATCCACCATTTCACTAGCGGGAAGTTAAAGAAAATTAAACGTGGCATTTTCTTCAGCAGCCTTCATTCTATTTTCTGTACTTGAAACTATGATCGACTGAGGACTTTATTTGTGCTATGGACGAATGGTTGATTGTACAGCAATTTTAGAAATATTCCGTCCAGTTAGCAGCCGTTTCAAAATTGAAATAGATATGTGTAGGACCTCCATGTAGGTATCGTCACTGGTTGATGTATGCAAATAATGCATGATATCATACTTAATTAGTAATTTTCAAACTTGCAGATTGTTGCCAGGGTCCAATAAAAAGCATTACTCGTGATTAGTAACCGTCTTAGCAGCATCACGAAACATTTTCTGGTAGAAGTTGAAAAAACGCACCTCATTGTAAACTTAATAAATTGATGGATTTCCGATAAACGGCTTACCATTTAAATTATACCACACCTTTGATATCTTCTTTGCATTATAAAGCCAGACTTTTGGATTATACTTTGCATTCCCAATATTACCAATAACACCCACTATGAGCTTGTTTCATGATACTATCGAGGCTATCGAGGCCTTCAAAAATGGAGAGTTTTTGATCGTAATGGACGACGAAAACCGTGAAAACGAAGGAGACTTGATTATTGCAGCAGAGAAAATGACCCAAGAGAAGATGGCATTTCTCGTAAGACATTCCAGTGGTTATGTATGTGCCCCATTATCCACCGAACGTGCAGACAAGCTTGACTTGCAGCCTATGCTCAAAGACAGAACTGACAGACATGGTACAGCATACACCGTCACCTGTGACTTCAAGGAAGGTACCACAACCGGTATTTCCGCTCACGACAGATCCTTAACGGCTACAAGCTTGGCAAATCCAGCCTCAACCTCAGATGATTTTATAAAACCGGGTCATATCTTGCCACTCAGAGCCGTTCCCGGCTTGTTGAGACAAAGAAGAGGTCACACCGAGGCAGGTGTTCAGTTATGTGAGTTGGCTGGATTACAACCTGCTGCTGTTATCTGCGAATTGGTCAGGGATGAGGACGGTTTGATGCAAAGATTGGATGACTGTCTCAAGTTCTCTAAAGAGCACAATATAAAAATCATTACTATCGACCAATTGGTCAAGCATCTTGATTAACTATTGAATTGTGTAAATAGAAGTTGAGTGTGTTAGTTGATGTAATTATTATTTAATAAATATAAGAGTGCTACATTAAACTGACCTGTAATCTATTTGAACTTAAACCTAGAATCTACTTTAACATTAATTGGGCCTTTCTCTTTCCACTGACTTCATCCTTGACAGACTTCACGTCTACCTTTACCTTATCGAATAAAGCCACCGTTCTTTTCTTGTTTTTCATATCGGTAAATGTCAACTCGTAATTGTCCTCATCATATTCTGCGGAATTCACATCTCCCAACACATCCATTTTGATCAAGCCTTCAATACCAAACTTAGGAACTAACACCACAATACCGTTGTTGAAACACTTGATAACATATCCTTCGTGTTCGGCTTCATTGTTTCTCATCACTTGTCCAACATAGTATTCAATACTAGCTCTACCAGCAAATTGAGCATTTCTGTGACGTCTGTTGATGTTTCTGACTATTATCTCCATCTTGTTTTTATCTCTGTGACTTAAATCCAAGTTTTCGTAACCGATTGCTCCAGCCAATTGTCTATGTGCAACAACGTCACAATATCTTCTGATTGGAGAAGTAAAATGAGTGTAAATATCCACTGCTAATCCATAATGTCTAAACTCAGGGTAACCATAAGATCCTGATGGAAAGTATTCGGCAGCCATCATACATCTCGTAGACATGATACGTAATAACGTGTTGAAATAAGGATCTTTTGGATCTTCACATCTATCTAATGAATCTGCCAATGCTTTAGATGATTCCAATGAAATTGACATGCCCGGTTTCCTTACACTCAACATATCGTTCAATGCTTCAAAATTTGTTGCTGGAGGAGGTGCATGTCTTCTCAACATTGCAGTTTGGGGATATGCATCATAAATCTTTCTTGCAACAGAAATATTAGCAAACAACATAAATTCTTCAACCAAGGAGTTGGTTTCTAATAACTTCTTTATTTCAACTTCGTTTGGATCAGAGGTTTCACTGTCCATATGCACTTTAACTTCTGGAGATGCCAAATTTAAGGCACCTGCATCAATTCTCTTTTGTTTCAACTTTTTGGAAAGTTTCAATAATATTCTCATGGATTTAGTCAAGTCGTCTTGTTGAGATGGGTCATCGATTCTCATTTGAGCCCTTTCATAGGAGAAGGCCTCTCTGGATTTGATAACGGACTTCATGTAATCCACTTTAACAATATTAGCATTCTCATCCAATTCCCAAATAACAGAGAAGGCAAATCTGTCAACATATGGCTTAAGGGAACATAAGTTAGTACCCAATAACATTGGCAACATATCAATTCTCTTGTCCACTAAGTAGACTGAAGTACCTCTGGCAGCACCTTCTTGATCCAAAGCAGTACCAGCCTTCACGAAGTGAGTGACATCAGCTATATGAACACCTACTTCATAATTTCCATTTGGTAATTGCTTCGCATGCAATGCATCATCAATATCCACACAGTTTGGCGGATCAATGGAGCAAACAAGCTTGTCTCTCAAATCCTTTCTCTTCAACAATTGAGGGTCTGTAGTATTTTTAAGGTCAGGTACAACCCAGTCATTTCCTTCTTCTGGTAAACAGTCAAGTACGTTCTTGGAGAAAGGTCTGTACTCAACGTCGTGCTCTAAAAGTAAAGCCTCAGTCTCTGCTTCTGCGCTTTCGATTTCTCCTAAAGCACGAACGAAATGACCATTAGGATAACGAGAAGTTGAAGGCCATGAATCCACAACTACCACAATTCTTTGTCCCAATAGTTCCTTTGCCTTTCTAGTTCTGATTCTAATCTTGGGCAATACTTTATCCATCAAAATAACAAAACAACTCTTTGAAGAATTACCTGAATCATCTGCGGAAACTGAGGAAGGAGCGATTTGTCCAACGTAATATCTCCATGATCTTCTGCTAATAGCAACAATTTTGGCGGTTGGCTGTAATCTTGAGTGCTCTTCGGTGGTTGAAGATGTCGCTTTGGCAGCCTCTTGTGCTAATAATACGCGCTCCTTGTCGGAAACAATTCCAGTTGCAATGGACTCATCTATATCTTCTTCTTCAGCATTATCATTTGCACCCAAAGTATTTTCCTCAATAATTGTTGAAGATGGTTCTTTCCATTTATCTTTTGGTAACAATTCAACGATAACTGAATCTCCATTGAATGCACGATTCAAGTACTTGGTACCCAAAATCAATAAAGGCTTTTGGAAAGCTGGTGTTTGCACAGAACCCTGCAAGAAGTTGTAAGGAGATATGTTTAACACACCTTGATATAAAGTTCCATTTTTGATACCTGCCATCACTCTAGAGTCATTGTAGTACTCTGGGAAAGTTGTTTCAAGATCACCCTTGAAATTAGTGGATTCATTTGGAATCAAATCTCTCAAGTCATCTGCATTTTTCAAATCATCAATATATTCAGTGAGTGATCTAGCATCACAGTTTTCAGCTATTGCCTTTTTTCTATTGTCGGTATCGTTACAAATAAATATTATATTGATTTTTTGAGCAGAATTATCTTTGTTGATATGATTGTCGTACCAAGATACAAATTTTCTGATAGCACGGTCATTACGGTCATTAATGGACTCTTTCTTTTCACGATTAATGAAACTTTCCTCGTTGTACTCGTTGTGGAAAATAACGAATCTTTTATCTTCGGATTTGACTAACCCTCTTATTCTTTGGTAGATAGGTACAGATCTATTTTTGACTTCTTCCAAAACTGTTTGAGGAATAATAACATCGAAAAAGCACTCAGTACTTTCCAACAAATCAATAGCATGTAAAATAATGTTGGTATCCAACACCACATAATGCCTAAGACCTGATTTGGTCTTAGCTGGAGATTCACTCAATATAAATTTGGGCAATTCACCTTGGGCATCAGGCTTCAAGATTTGATGACATTTTGTACATGCTTTTGAGTAACAAGGGATATCGTTTCTGAGATAATGCTCCCTAACAACCTTCAAGGCTCCTCCATTTCTGGAACGAACAAACACCTTGGAAGTAACGGTAAGGCCGCTAGATAATCTCTTCCTTTGACCTATCATTAGTAACACTTGAAGTCTTCACTCACCGAAATTTACTATAAGCATCGCATTCAATTTTTTATCTACACACGCCCCTGGGTGCAATCATCAAGGAGGCACTTGAATGATAAATACCGTAGAATAAAGATAGAACTGTATAGATGATGTGCTATAATATTTGGTCAGAGCTAAAATATTGAGAAATTGATTTTATCCATTCTGAACTATTTTCCTGTCCTCTTTTGCAAAAAATAGGAATCAAGATTCAATTTTATCCACCACGAACATATGGAGTATTCGATTTAAAAAATTTATTCTATATTATTATAGGTATAAATGCATACAATTAATTACTAACATGGTAATTGATACTACATGAAGGCACATGGATATTCAATTTGCTTATATGGCAGGTCATTTGAGATCGGACTAAAACGAAAACCAGATGCATGAATTTTACGAAACCAACCAATGAATTATTACAAGTTGTTGAACATGAATGGGGTTTCCAGCTACTTCTCTCCGAAAAATAGTATCATCTCCCAAATATCAAATTTTCAGAAAATCGGCTGAAATTGTCAAAAAATAAAATCCTCCAAATCCAAAATATTCCAACAGTACATCTGAGAGATTACCTGTTGTTCAATATGCACCTTCAGCAGCTATTTCCATGTAGCTGGTAAACCACTTTATATTGTAGGACCCTGTCATGTGATTCAATAAATCCAACTACTCACGTGATCATTAACCAATGAAAATTCTTCCTGTTCTCACTATCCGAGCGAAAGTTATTCAAAAGTAGACCACCAATATTCAATTCATCTTAGACACAATGGGTGCTGCTTACACTATCCTCGGAAGATCCGTCCCAGCTCATCAATTATCCATCGCCACTTTGGGTCTTGTTGTTTTCGTGGCTGCTCCAAAGCCATGGGGCCCATCTGCTCCAAAGCACCCATCCATCAATGCCAGCTCTCCAGAAGAAGAAAAGTTCGTCAAGGAATGGTTGGCCAAAAACGCTCCTGTTGCCGAGAAACACTGATTTATCATGTTTATGTTCCAGCATTGCATTGAAGTGATTTCCCTTCCTATCATTACATATTTAGAGCACCATCGTACGGTGGGTCATAGAACGCAAATGCCTGAGAATCTCAATCATACTTATTCAATCAACTCACTTCCTTTCTGATTTAAAATATGATATTGAATGTATCAAATAATTCACGTTATTTCATCTATGCAATATTTGAACAGATCTGTGTCTGTTAGTGCACACCATGATCTGTACTTTATAGCCGTAATTATATGCAAAAACAACAAGTCGTCAATTGTCAAGTTTTGCGTTTCACCCTATTGTACACCAGTGGCTGTCCCGATAGAACCGCCGACAGCCAGCCCCTGGCTCTAGTAGTAGTACTGACAGTAAGTACCCTGTACCATCACCAGCAAAAATCCGGGTAACACCTTATCTTGCACCTGGAATGTGCTCAAATTACAAGATGAGATGGGTGAAAAATTAAAGCTACTGCCTTACTATCGCTATGTCTGCCATCTACAAAGCATTACAGTCAAAGAGCTCCAAGGAGACCTCTGAGAAAGCCAAGCACATAAATAGACAACGTTTGTTGGTCATATCATCCAGAGGTGTTACTTACAGACACCGTCATTTAATATCCGATTTATTAGCTCTTCTTCCCCATGCAAGAAAAGAACCCAAGTTCGACTCTAAAAAGAACTTGTATCAATTGAACGAGGTTGCTGAGTTGTACAACTGTAACAATATCTTCTTCTTCGAGTGCAGAAAGCACCAAGATTTATACTTGTGGATCACCAAACCTCCGAACGGTCCTACCTTGAAATTCCACATTCAAAACTTGCATACCTTGGATGAGCTCAACTTCACTGGAAACTGCCTCAAAGGTTCTAGACCTATCTTGAGTTTTGACAAGGCTTTCATGGAAAACGAACACTTTAAGTTGATGAAAGAACTCTTCATCCACTCTTTCGGAGTTCCTCCAAACGCCAGAAAATCTAAGCCATTCGTTGACCACGTCATGACATTTTCCATCGTCGACAATAAGATTTGGATCAGAAACTACCAAATCAACGAAACTGCTGACATCAAGGACAACGATTCTAACGACATCAACCTTGATGACTTAAACTTGGTCGAAATAGGCCCTAGATTCGTTTTGACTTTGATCACCATTTTGGAAGGATCCTTCGGAGGCCCTAAGATCTATGAAAACAAGGAATACGTCTCACCTAACTTTGCCAGAGCCCAAATCAAAGAACAGGCTGCTCAGCAGGCCAGAGCAAGAGCTGATGCTGCTTTGGAACGAAAGCTCAAGAAGAGAAACCAAATATTGAAGGCAGACCCATTGTCTAACGATGCCTTGTTCAAGGATTAGCTTGTATATTAGAATGCATAATTGTTAAACTACCGTAGCCACCGTGTACCTTTCGCAATGCATATTGTTAATCAGCACTGCTTAACTTTGCACCTTATGCAGATATGATTGGAGATCTGATTGTAACCTGTTCAGAGTTTAATCGGGGTTGAGTCGATTTGATGAAACTCCCCTTTCAGTTGTTGTACCTGTTCTATGATGAAACGTTACCAGGAACTACCGTTATACGTCATCTGCGGTAGTTAAGGCACGCATCCTGCATTTTCATAGATCTTCCCAATTCGACCACCACAGCCTCCTCAAAAGTTGACACAGTGCTAGAAATTCCTCAATCACCGAAATTTACTACTGGAAGCACCAACATCGTAGAATCTCCTACACAAACCAAATCCTCGAGTTTTACACTCAGCCTTTATCCCTGCACCAAGGTATTACCAAAGGATCACGGAGTCCTGCACATTGACTGAACTGGTGTGCATTGTGAAGTGACCATTTGTAATTGGTGTTGATCAACCTGACTAAAGGCTTGCCTTTAACAATATTGCCGCTCATTCGCTAATACTTTCGCAGGTCTACTAATTCACTCTCATGTTTCCTCCCTATGACTCAAACCGTAGAGAGGGTTCAAGGCCTTTGAGAAAACAGTTCATGTCCAATTCACACCAAGGTTACACCTCAAGATTTGAAACCCCTGGCACTATCCAGCAATATCCCAATCATGTCAGCGACGACCAAAGCATAATGGATGATTTCCAATTCACAGGCACAAGCAATAGCCATTCTAAACAGTTACCTTATCCCCCTTCAGCCAATCAAGATAAACAAGATTCTCGCTCACCCCCAGAAGACTATGAAATGACCCGGTTTAACCAACAATCTAGCTCTTATCATCCTCAAACCCCCTTAATGAACCCTTTTCATTCCACATTTGACTCCGAATATGACCCTGGTAATGTGTACGACTCGTCTAGGCCATACAGAACTGGCATACCAATGGACTCACCAGAGACCAACAACGAGTTCCACGAATATCCCTTACTAGACTACCCCGATAAGCCCCAACCACCCATACCAGAACAGATTAATGATGATTTTGATAGAGCTAAAGCCAATGAGAAAAATCGCATAAAACAACTTCGTCGGAAACCCCGTTTTCACTATACAAACTTACCTTATTTGACCATTTTGTTTACCCTTATCCAAGTCATTGTGTTCATCGTTGAACTCATCCGTATGTCTACTCTTACAGGACTGGCATTTCAAACCAAACCATATTTCAATCCAATGTTGGGACCTTCAACATATGTTCTTATCAATATGGGTGCCCGTTATGTGCCTTGTATGCATCAAATAGAAGGAATCACAGACGATACGACAATCTATTTCCCTTGTCCTAATTCAACAAGTGTCGATACCAACGTCTGTAGTCTTCAACAATTATGTGGTTTAAGTGGAATTCCAATCGTGGATAACAAATTTATACCTGATCAATGGTACAGAATTTTTGTACCTATTTTTTTGCATGCTGGATTTCTCCACATTATTTTCAACTTGCTCTTACAGGTGACTATGGGTGCTACAATTGAACGTAGCATAGGCTCATTGAAGTACTTTCTCATCTACATTCTGAGTGGAATTGGTGGCTTTCTTTTAGGCTCGAACTATTCCCCAGATGGGATTGCTTCTACAGGATGTTCTGGCTCACTTTTTGGCATTATGGCAACTAATTTGTTAATGTTTGCTTACTGCGGTCGTAAGAATACGAACATCTACGGTACCAAGCACTACGCTCTATTCATATGTATCATGGTTTTAGAAATTATCATATCCTTAGTATTAGGGTTACTTCCGGGCTTGGATAATTTCAGTCATATCGGTGGATTTGCTGTTGGATTACTCATGTCAGTATTACTTTTAAATGATCCATTTTTTACTTACGTTGATGGGATCATAACATATAATGCTTCTGATGATACTTGGCAACAGTTTATCAATAACTGGAACCCCATGCATCATTTTGAAGATAAAATTCCGGTTCGTTTCTATGCCTGGTGTGCTGCAAGAGTGGCAGCATTGGCTCTTGTTATTGTGTACTTCACCACCTTATCAACTAACTTTTTCAACGATATGTTGAACAAACCTGAAGATAATGATTGCAAGTGGTGTAAGTATTTCAACTGTATCCCAGTGCATGGTTGGTGTGATATTGGTCAGGTTACAGTTCTGACCACTGGTGATTCCCCTACTACCACTGCTCAGTCAAGCTCGTCATCCAACCAACCATCTGAAGTGGTAACCACCTATACTACATCTGTACCTTCAAGTATCGAGAACACCGGAGGTTTCGGGAAAAGACAAAGAAGAGTGTACAATTCACCTATCCCAAAGGTATTTTCACAACCAAGAAATTCCCCAGGAACTATTGGCAATGCTGATTCATTTATACAACAACAGTCTGTTGGAATTGGATTATACCTTACAATCGGGGTTCTTACATTTGCATTCATAAAAAAAAAGTTAGGGTCATCTAGGTAATACATAGGAATTATTGGTATTCTAGTGTTTGTCGTAGTTTTTTATTATATGTCATGTGACCAAAATCTACGACATGCGACATCTCACCGACGTAAATTTTTTTTTCAATATAGGCACACAAGAATAGGTGGTTGGAAACTAACATGCTTGGACCATTGAGAAAGACTTGCTTGTCTTCTACTAGACAGGTAAACAGCATAAGGTTCTTTGGAGTCACTTCCTCCAGACAGTTTCTTAACCTTTTCGGTAAAAAAGACATCAAGAAAAGAGAAGATATAATAAAGAACCAAGATGATTTCGAATCCGACCCAGAAAGCAAGATTGTCATATTGAACAAAGAGAACTCCCCAGAATTCCAACCATTTGATGCATCAGTGAATATGCCTGGCTTCAAGGTTCACCAGTGGAAGAATACTAAAGTTCCAATCTCAGAGATAGAAAGTACATTCTCTTCTGAAAAATTAAAACAAAGCATTAATGACACTTACTTAAAATTGAAAGGTAAAAATATCGAAGAGTCGGAATATAACACTGTTGATTTGCATGATTTATCCTTTAGATTTCAATTTGCCAAAGAGTTACAAAAGAAACTTGGATTTGAATTAAATGATTACACCTTGACTATCAGTCACAACTTGAGTCAATTATTCAAGGAACTAGAAGTTGTGATCAATACCAGATGGGTCAGTGAAAGAAATCCAAACGGTATCGTTTTGAGAAAGGATGATTTCAGGGCACCAAATGTTTACTTGAATGAAGAGCTTAGTGAGCTGGAGCAAAACGAAAAATTGAGGACGCTCGTGGAACAAGCAAGAGAAAATTGATCAATATCACAACCCCTCATATCCGTATCGACTTGTAAATATAGAAATAAAAATTAATGAGCTAGTGATTAGTGACCATTCGGTTGTAGAACTCATTTTTGGCTGACAGTGACGAGTGGTGGAGGGGGAGGCAATGACTTTAAAAATTCACGATGTACTTTTCTGTTCAATGTATTTTCGAGTTTCGTTTCCAGTTCATACATTTTTTTGTATCCCCATTTTAGCAAGACTATGGTCAAAGAACAGAAGTTAAATTCTGGCCAAAGAGTAGATGAGAATTCTATTGTACAGTTTGAGTTACACTGCCATAACATGAAATCACTCAAGCGGTGATGACCGCTAGTTCTTACTAAAATATCTAATGGAGGACAGTTTTTGCCAAAGTATAATGATTCAGTGAGTTTCTCAACGGTTATCGATTCTGTTGTTGAGTTCTCAATCACAGATCTTATTGCAGATGTCATTTCATCTCTCGAAGTGTAAGGAAAGCATACATTGAGAACTTTATTTGTTTCATCAGATTGTGTTACTTCTTCTATGGTTTCTAAGTCATGAAGAATATCTGGTGGAATCAATTGTCGATTTCCCAAAATTTTGATTTTTACTTTTCTATCACCAGAATATGAGTTTTGGTTTTCAGTTATTAATTTGAGCTTATCTCTAAGTAACTTGAACAACGTATCTACTTCTTCGGGAGACCTTTTAAAATTTTCAATAGAAAACGCATATATGGTTACTTGCTCAACTCCAATTTTGAACGCCATATCCAAAATCTAAGATTAGTATCGCTTATTTGAAAAATTAGGAAAATGATTAACTTACCTCCATCAAGCTTACTGCTCCAGCATTGTGTCCAAATTCGATAGGTAAATTTCTCATTTTAGCATATGTCCGATTTCCATCCATAATAAACGCCATGTGTTTAGGAATAGGCCCAGTTCTCAAAATGCTTATTATGGCATCCTTTACAAAACCCAAAATGTAAGCATAGATTGTTTTGTTACATAAAACTTGAATTAAGTAACGGATCATAAAATTTTCTATAAGTTTCTGTAAAAGAGTCATGGTAGAATTAGCTGCAAAAGGATCGCAACAATTTTTTCACAATTACCCTACTCCAGAAAAGTAGAATTAAACACCTAACCCTAACAATTAATAATAACTAACTATCCATGTTTACCCAATTCCCATGCTGCAATGGGATTTGTATCGTGAACAATAGTATTAATCAGTTCATGTATGACTTATGAAATGAATTGTGATACTGAAATTACGTTACGAGGAATTGGAAAAGTTACCATAACAGATGATTTTCTGGTAAATTACTTGACATGATATAATTATTTCTTCAGGTTATTTACAGAAGGTATCGTCAACAGTAAATTAGGTGAAAATAATGATAATAAACAATCTTGAAAAAAGGGCTTGATTCAAACGATTTATGCTTTGATAACATTAAGAATTGATATGTTGAGACATTAGCTACTATCTTTTAAATAGAACTGGAAATTTGTTTGTTCTATGATACTTTGACTGATAGTTCCATCTTTTCCTTTATGAATCAAATCCATCCTTACTTTGATATGGAAAATTCTTTGTTGAATTTAGGAAGTGGTGACACTTAAAAGTAATGAAAAGGATTAATATGGATTATGTGGTCAATTATGTCGATAGATCTGATGACCATATGAAGAATAGTAATTAATCCTGCTTTTTCAAATCAACAGATCTGATGATTTTTTTAACTTCCTTCTTCATTCTTTCTGTTTTCTTAGCATCCTCCATTTTGTTAAGATACCCGAGGTAAACTACCACTTCTGCTACCAACACCAACAATGCAAAGAAGAGACAGAGTAAGATTCTATACGAATCTTTAATTTTCCATGACGTATCAGTCCAATACCAGATGGCATATGCTACACTAACGACACTGATGAGAATGTTGATGATGGTGGTGATCTGATTTTTGAGCTCTTTGTGGGCCTGCGCTGGGGTGATGCTTTCGTTGGATTGTTCGTACAAGGTTTCGTGCTGAGGAGATGGATTAATTAGTTTCAAGTACTCGTTCTCTTTTGCCTGCAACCGAAGGCTTTCCATGTTCTTGATGAAATCAGCTGTCTGAGGTCGTTTAGGCTCTTCATGTGTTCTGACTTGAAGCTTGGATTTCTTGACGAGTTCGAGGAAGGTGGCGGTGGGTTTACAGGTGATGTAGAACTGGTGTAAGTTGGTATGGGAGATGTGGATTTGAGCCAACAAGCGTTCAGTCAACTCTTTGTCGAGAGAAGATGCCTCTATGAGGGCCCTTAACTCCGATGTGATCACAAACAACGTCATTGGATAGAATAGAAGTGTTAATCAGGCCATTGAACACAACGCACGATTATCGCCAAAATCGTATGAGCGGAATGGTGGGGTCATGACAGCCGTATAAGCACATAAGCAACGAGTTCTGACAAGAGATTCAAAAATTACAGCTACAAGGAAAACCTCTTCCAGGTCAAACGTTCCTAAAATTTTCCATCATCTATTCCACAGGCATTGAAGCCGTTGTATATTAGTGTTTACATTTTCCCTGATCGGCTCCGTTTTTGTGACCGGTTTCTCACCTAAAATCCAGTCAAGATAACGAAATTCAATTCCACCCCGTCCCCTAGATCTTTACACGATAAAGTCGAAAGGTTGATGTCTACATTGAAAAGTACCAGGAAGAGCACCAGCTCCCTCCAGGGTTCCACTACAGGGCTGGATCAACTCTCGGAGTCGAGAAAGAGACAGTCAAAACGTGATGATGCCATTAGAAGAAGAATCGAAAATGATTTGAGCAAGAAGAAGAAAGGTGGCTCTAAATCCACCAAGAGTAAGAAAATTTCGCCTGGAACAGTCCTTTCCTTGAAGCCATCTGACCCAATTATCTGTAAAACTTCTGCTACAGTGTATGAGGTTGCCCAGTTGATGACTGCAAAGAGAGAAAACTGTATTTTAGTCGTCAATGATGCTGGTGAGTTATTGGGAATCTTCACTGCCAAAGATTTGGCGTTCAGAATCGTTGGCTCAGGTGTGAATGCCAACAGTGTAAACATTGACCAAATCATGACACCTCACCCTGTTTGTGCAAATGCCATGACCCCTGCTTCTGAGGCATTGACATTGATGGTCGAGAGAGGTTTCAGACATTTGCCTGTGTTGGATGACTCGAATCAAATAGTTGGTGTTTTGGATATCACTAAGTGCTATGCCCAACAAATGGAAAAATTGGAGAGAATGCATGTTTCTTCGAAGAAGTTATACGATGCATTGGAATCAGTGCATGCCGAAATGGGAGCTCTTCAACAACCTTTGCAAATCTACCAATATTTCGAGAACTTGAAGAATAAAATGAATGCTCCAACATTGGAAAGTGTTTTGGATGGTAGCACTGTCCCAGTGTATACTAATGTCAAGGCCTCAGTTTATGAGGCCACAGTATTGATGAAGGAGAACAGAACTACTGCGGTATTGGTCAAGGACAATAATGATGAGATCACTGGTATTTTTACTTCGAAAGACGTGGTCTTGAGAGTTATTGCAGCAGGATTGGATCCAAAGACATGTTCAATAGTTAGAGTTATGACTCCCCAACCCGATGTTGCAAAGATATCTACTCCAATTCAAAAGGCCTTAAGACAAATGTTTGAAGGTCATTACTTGAATTTGCCAGTGGTTGGTGATGATGGTGAAATAATAGGCATTGTCGATGTTTTGAAATTGACCTATGCCACATTAAATCAGATTAAGCAAATTGAGTTGAACGAGGTAGGCCAAGAATCTGCTCCAATATCAGCATCAGCTTCAGGAAACACTGAACATGATTCTGAGGGCCCTGCATGGAACAAGTTCTGGACGTCAATGGACAATGAAGATTCCGATTCCGTGCATTCAGACTCCATGGTGGGTAGCGCCCCCGATGTAACACCATCTGAATTCCAGTCGTTCAACGTGGATATCAAGCCATCTGATTCCGTTTCGCATGTTGACAATCCTATTGAGAAGATACCATCTTTAGCATCTACAAGAAATGAAAATGGTTCGTTCACTTTCAAGTTCAAGTCTTTGGCTATAGTTGGCCGTGTTCATCGTATCACTTTGAACCCTGGAGAAGGCTTGGCCAGATTGAGAGAATTGATGAATGAAAAATTGCATCCAAAGGATTTTGAGCTTCTTGGAGTTTCTCAACCAGAAGATCAACAACATGAAACTTATGCAATTAGTTACATTGACGACGAAGGTGACATTGTTTCGATCACCTCTGATCACGATTTATGGGAGTGCAGTAAGATCAATCAACGTCTCAATAACGATAAAGCAGATCTTTATCTCCATAATCCTCACGAGCCTGCACCTGTTGATAGTATTAAGCAACATAGTGAGAAACAGAAGAGAAAACAGGCCTCTTCTGACATCATCGAAGGTATACCCAATAATGTGTTGTTTGGAGGAGCATTGGCATTAATTGCCACCTCCGCTGTATTGGTATTTTCTCTTAACAGAAAGTGATCTGGTTAATTCTACTAGACCCACTTGGATTTCTTCACCTATTGTGTATACGAGATCGAATACCATTACTAATATTTAAAGGGTCGCGCATATGGCACTGTAGTAGAAATCCGCCGTCAAATCCAATCACTGGAACATAATTATAATGTCTTCTACAGTAGTGGGTGGATTAGCATGTCAGAGAAATTCGTTTTTGAAGTCTTTTACCACTAATGTGGTAGCAAGCTTCGAGTACAAACCACCAGCATCCTCAAGGGAGAAACAGAACAAGAACCAGAAGAAGAAAGTTGAAGAAACACCTGAAAAGGTTCAGTATGCGGTGGAATTGAAGGATACTATTTTGTTCCCCGAGGGAGGAGGTCAACCATTCGACAAAGGTACCATCACCTTGCCCAACAATGAAATAATCGAGGTACAGTCTGTTTTGCGGGATAAGTTGACCGCTTTACATATTACTGATCAGCCAGTACCTGTAGGTGCTGAAGTAGTGTTGGAAGTTGATTGGAAAAGAAGAATAGATGTCATGCAACAACACACCGGACAGCATCTTTTGTCGGCTGTGTTCGATACCTATAACTTAGAGACATTGAGTTGGTCTATGGGTGAAACAATCAACTATATTGAATTGCCCACCAAAGTCAGTGACGAAATTCTCAATGAAGTTAATGAAAAAGTGAATCAACTCATTTTGGATGGAATCGAGATATCCGTTTCAACCCCAGATTCACATGGTGGAGAAGTTGACACATCCCACATTCCAGATGACTACGACATGTCAAAGGGTATCATTAGAATAGTCAAAATTGGGGAAATGGATGCCAATCCATGCTGCGGTACTCATTTGAAGTCAACGGCACAAATCCAAGCAATTTCACTTCTCCATCAAACAAACGTTAGAGGGGGCCATTCTAGGTTGCATTTCATTTGTGGATCAAGAGTGTACAAATATTTGAGACAACAGCACCAAATATTGAAGTCCTTGTCAGGAAATTACTTGTCCTGTCAAATTGAAGAAGTCATTGATAAAGTTGATGCATTAAACAGTAACTATAGGAAATCAGTGTCAAGGGAATCGTCTTTGATGAAGGAATTAGCTAGCATTGAAGCTGGAAAAGCTTTTAGAAACTTTGAGAAATCTACCAAATCTGCTGATTTTATTTACAGGGCGGACAACAATCCTGAGTATCTTACGTTGGTCCAGAAAGAGATCACTACCTTAATCAATGCAAATAAAGATGCTGGAGTCAACCTAACAGACAAAAATACTTTGGTATTGATAAATGGTGAGTACAGCACAGGAAATGGTGGAATGGTGAAAATATTGGGACCTCGTGCTGAAGAAATCCAAGCTGAACTTAAAAAGCGGATTTCTAATTTGAAAGGAGGTGGCAAAGGAAGCTCCTTCCAGGGTAAGATCAGCAAATACGAGAAAAATGAACTAGACTCCGTCTTATATTACTTAGAAACGTTATAGGCAAATAGAAATGGGTAATCTATGAATACTTCAATATATACAGGACTAACGTTTGACCCAAGTTGGAGACTTTCTGGCCTTGACCTTACCAGGCTTCTTTCTTTCCACGACTCTGCTATCACTTGTCATCAAGCCGGCCTTCTTTAATCTTGGCTTGAGCAAAGGATTGAAAACAGTCAAGGCTTTAGAAATAGCATACATGACAGCCTCTACTTGACCGGAAACACCACCACCGTTGACGGTAGCAAAGATGTTATAGCCACCTTCCTGGCCAATAACCTTGAATGGGTATGCAAGCTTTTGACGATCAGATGGTCTTTGGAAGTAGTTAGCCACGGATCTTCCATTAATCAAGATTTCTCCATCACCCCTGACCACTTGGACCTCAGCCTGAGAAGCCTTTCTTTTAGCTTTACCTGAAGCTCTTCCGAACTCATCAAGCGTCTTGATCTTTTGAGTTAGAGTGAAAGCATCACCAGCGTTGTTTCTGTATTTCTCCAAAATCTCACTCACATCTTTTGGCATCAATTGGGTGTCGATACTTCTTAATCTATGCAAAGCTTGGGTCAACTCCTTGAAATGAAGCGACTTGAGTCTGGTACCAGATTGTGTCATATCTTTATAGGTTTCGAAAGAAATGAATTTTGTAGTTCTGAGCTCCTCATCACTAAGAATTCTGGTTGGCAAGTTAATGTGCTTGCGTATTATGGCGTTTAATTCATTCATGTTCTCTTCATGGACCGGGTTACCGCCGAAGAAAGTCTTTAACTTTGGAACCACTCTTAATCTTTCGCTTTCTGCTTGGTATAATCCACCAAGAGCCACATCACGCTGTATGGAAATTCTGGCCATT
This sequence comes from Suhomyces wounanorum, assembly GCA_030568695.1. Classification (NCBI taxonomy): domain Eukaryota; kingdom Fungi; phylum Ascomycota; class Pichiomycetes; order Serinales; family Debaryomycetaceae; genus Suhomyces; species Suhomyces wounanorum. Next base: position 246,978 of record JAJMGL010000007.1, read on the forward strand.
TGTATTCTTTCTTTCAAAGCTGGAGGTACCAAAGGTCTACCAATCTCTTGCAATCTGGACACAGATGTGGAGAAAGCTCTGGTAGAACCTTTCATACCAGTTCTGCCAATAAAGTTCATCATGGAGATTTGACTTGTTGAGTTTCTTGAACTTCTTGAACTTCTTGAGATTGAAAAATTTATCAACAGTTTGGTCATGTGATTAATGGTCACGTGACAACTTATACTTTTCTATACCTATGGAGAGTTAGTTACTATGCTTAGGTGTCATAAGTGTCCTACATCCATAATGATATAATTGTACAATTATTGGCATTAAAGTGTATATAATACATGGAAGAACTTAAAAATATCAATTCGTGGGATGATCGTTTTTTCCGTTAGTTTGGGAATTATCGGTTGAAAGCAATGAAGCCAAGCTCGTCTTGTAGCCATTGGATGTACTGGTTAGTTCGGTCAGAGTGTTAAGAAGATCAAGCAACGTGTTTTGTCTGGTCAGAGGAACAGAACTATTGGATGGCGGTTCTTGCTTGATTGGACTGGCATCCGAGTTAAGAAGACTCATGATGGACGATCTCTGTGGGGCTGCTGATTTGGTCAAATCTTGCGATGTGGATTTCTTCATCTCCTCAGAAACATTGGCATTGCTCAATGGTTGGATGGGCACAAAAGTTTCCGTACTTTTGACAACAGGAGATCCGGATAATAGTGAGCTGATACCCATTTTTGGAGCAATGCTGAATGGTTGGCTAACAATCTTTGGGGTTGGTTTTTCTTCGATCTGTTCGTTCTTCAAAAAGTTCACTGTAGTCGGAGTAGCAGATGGAGGCTCGCAATGGTCTTTGGGTTTAACCTCGGAATCGTCTTCGGGTTTACCTTCGGAATCTTCTTCGGTTATAACCTTGGAATCATTTTTGCCTATAACCTCGGATTCATCTTTGGGTGTAGTTTCCTTGGGGATTCTGCTATCTTCCTGAACTTCCACCTCTGGCTCAACGTTTGTATTCAACACTGCAGCGAACTTGGCATCCAATCTTTTGTCTGCTTCTTGAGCTATATGCATCCAACCGTTCTTCTCTGCATTCCTTTGATAGTAATTGCGAACCATTGTAGCTGTCTTCGTGGTGAGCTTATCAGCAATCGTGGTCCATTTGGTTCCATGGGATTGAAGCAATTCTGGGAACAAGGTAGCCTCAGTGATACTCCAATAGCTTGAAATTGTCTTTCTGCGTTCCTTCCCTTCTTCTGGTGAAATTCCATTCATTTTAGCGACTTCATTAGATGAAACCTGATCTTCCTCAACTGCAAGCTCAGTAGGTTCGACTGAATTAGTTTCTTCAGATTGAGGAGTATCATTGCTGTTACTATTGATATCTTCTTGCTTCTTAGGTTTCTTTTTCTGTGGAGCCTCCACTTCATCCACTGTAGCTTCCTTGTTTTCGCTAATCTTAGGAGTAATATCAAAACTTGGTAGCGGTCTCTTTTTTCTATTTATTTCAGTTAGAACTTCCTCACTTTGATTTGTTGATATTTCAAGAACACCCATATCTGGTTTATCTTCAAATTGATCAAGCAATGGTGGGTTCTCTTCGCTAGGAGTGGCCAACGGAGTTTGATTCTGAGAAACGTTTCTAGACTTGGTAGTTTTTCCACGACGTCCAACTTTCTTTGTCATTTTTTTCTTATGCTGAGCAAGTAGTTGCTTGTAATTCACTTCTTTCTTGGTGACATAGTAATGTATTACACAATCTTGAGCAGTTCTCAATCCTCCCATGTGTCTAGAGATTGCTCCAAATCTCTTGGGATATATACAGAAACCTTCGCAAAATAATTCATGTTCTTTAGCAGAAAAGTTATCCACGAAATCAGTCTTTACTCTGTCTGCCCACGCTTGTTTATCTGTCACAATATTATTGCTATCCATAAACTTGAAATTATCTCTCTCAACTGGGTCCAAAATTAAATCTGGAATTTGGGCAGCAACTCTTTCTGCCTTGATAAGGGGTTCATCATCATTTTCTTTACCTAAAGATTGTAATATTTCCTGAAATTCTGCTTCAGTTGTAACTAAATCACCATGTCTTCTGTTACGACGATTACCTGAAGTGCTTCCAGCGTAAGATTGATCAGGGGATGATACATCTGAACCAGAAAATTGTTTTTGCTTTCTTACGTCACTTGCATCAATTTCCCTCTTCATTTCATCATCTGGTGGGTGTAACAACCGTAATTGCTGGTCCATATCGAGTCGTTCCTTCTCCCATTGTTTCAATCCATTCTTATACTCGATCCACAAGTTGACTTTTTTTGTATGAGCGTCACTTTGTTGACTTTTTAAGACATTTATAAGAATGCTCTTGCCATTGGCAAAATCCTTGAAATTCTTCTGATAAAATGAATAGTCTCGAAGATCCAGTACTGGCTTGGCTAATGAGTACTTTAAATATTCCAAACCATTAGAATGTGTATACTTCTTCGAAAATTCTAACTTTAATTCTTCGAATTGCGCGTCAAGAGAATTTAATGGGTACAAACATCCTTGAGAGTAGCATACTTCATTAGACACGTCAACTTTTTCATATGTTGCAACCTTTCCCTTCTTCTTGAAGGGCTTCTTTTCATTTATTAGTTGTTCATTTTCCACATTGCTTATGTCAGCTACATCAAGGGGTTCATTATCGGTTACTCTACCTTCATCTTGATCTTCATCTTGGTCATAGTTTTCCTCATAATATGATTTATTTTGCTTCTCTTGATCTGGATCTCTCTCATCATCGGTTCTTTGATTATTCTCTCTACTATTCGGTTTAGATAACTCGTTTGGATCCTCGTAAATATCCATATCATCGAGTTTAGAATCTTCTTCATCTTCAGATAACCTAGAGTGTCCTTCATCTTCATCATTGCTAATATTTGGAGAATAGTGATCAGCTTCTTCTTTGTTTTTTATGTCAAATACTGATTCTGATTCAGTATTATTGCTGTTCAGGATTTGATTATTTAACAGGTCCAGACGATACTTAGAAGAATATCTATCAACTTGTTTGGAGGAATAATTTGAGCTGAATGAATCTCTAGATGATGGGTAGTATGTATCCCCTCTCATAGATCCAGTACCACTATTGACGAGTGCAGAGGAGCCACCACTAGAATACGTGGAACTTCTTATTCTATCCTTTGAAAAACGAGCCACAGAAGAAGATAAAGAACCTCTACCTGAAGTCAAAGGTGATTTGGTTGAATTGTACATGGATGATGAAAGTGATGATTGCTTCCATTTGGAGTTGTTTCCTGCTGTTGCACTTTCTGACAGAGAATATGCATCATATCTATCTTTTCTATAGTCGATAGAAGTAGATGACGAGCTCATTGTACTACCATTTAAGCTGTGATTTCTGGATAAATATTGTGGTTTGTTAGATGATGAAAGCCTTGAATCCCCAGAACTCTTTTGTCTATCTGATCTCCAACTATCTCCTCTTCCATAGTAACCCCCACTCTCTGTAGTTTTATTGCTTCCGTTTGATGCAAATGTATTGTAGCTTCCATAACTAGGATAATATGAGGCATACGTGGGGCCCTTCAGAGAACCGGAATACTGCTCGCTAATGTACAGTCGATTATCCCGGATGTTAGGCCCAAGGCCACCAGCTCCTGATGAGTTTGAGGAAGGGACACTAGGGCTTGATTTGTATGACCGGTTAATTGTACCACTTGATAATGTTTCCTTTCCTCCAACAGCACTACTTGCACTCTTGTAATCTCGTCTTGAGTTGTTGGGGGAATAAAAATTCTTCCGTCGTGACTTTCCATAGTCTGTATATTCACTTCTGTCGTTATACCTGCCAGATGAGGGTCCTCGCGAACCAGAAGACATAATGTAAGCTTCTTGACAGTCTATGAAGATGTTAAGTTGTTTATTTTATCCGCTTAGGAAAGATGTTATTCTTGAGAGTACACGGTCTTTTGTGATATAGATAAATATGTTCTCACCTAGGATCCATCAGATGGGATTTCGATTTTAGCCGTTTGAAGTAAATGGCAGAAGATAAACCAGGCACCAGCTTCGTTTAATATTGGTGTATAGGCGTAATAAGTTGTCAATCAGACCATAAGGGTTTAGTATGAACTTTTAGTCAAGAATTTTCTCCTGTAACTATATGCAGGCCAGGAAGCTATAATCAATGGATAAGAGTTAAATGAAGAAATGGTTAAACTTTTACTAGATACACTTTCACAGTATTAAGTAAAATCTTTATATCGTCGAACAAATAAAGAAATCTAGCGTGAAAATGTGACCTAGAAAGATATTATAGGGATCTTACAGGAAAATATTAAATTCTTACATTCATTAATCATTAAATATTAAGGTTTACTGGCAATGATGCGTTTCAAAATTCCGATGTCCCCTATAGACTTGACTACATCATCATAGGGTACATTAGATTTAATCAACTTATTACCAATATCCACGTTGACGAGACTGTTTCTCATTTTTTTTTCACCTAATGTTACAGCTGATGCAGCTTCCAAAGCAGATATGATCTCGAGAAACTCTCCCTTTTTAAGTGTTCCAAGCAACTTATCCACATCAGGTTGTTTCATGTAATGTTCGTAAAGTGAGTTCACATTCATCTCATCATTGTTATGAGTGAATAAGCAGCATAAAACGGCCTTTTGTAAAAGATTCAAGTTCGAAATCGAGTTTTGACCAAACGAAGAAGAACAAATCTTAGCAACATGTGGAATCAATACCTTTGGGCAATTTTCCCAGGTAAGATCAGATAAGTCATCACATCTTTTTTTAGTAATGGATTCAACAACTTCAATGCTCTTGTATACCAAATCAAATGCTTTTCTCAAGTCACCAGTGATACTTGCAGATTTCTTACAACACAATTGGATGGCAGAAGGATGGAAAATTGGAAGTGCACCTTCAGAATTTTCCTTGTCATGTTCCGGGATCAAACTTTGCAATTTAGCAACAATCACCGATTTAATTTGTTCGAAAGTATATGGCAAAAACTGTAAAGATTGTGGATTCAAGCCATTGCGTTTCAAACGAGGTAAGAATTTATCTGTCAAGTCTAATGCATTAGAAATACCAATCAAAATAAATTTAGTAGAAATGCTGTTTGTTGGTGTAGCAAGACGGAATAATTCAAAAAGAACTTGCTGATCTCTAGTAATCAAACAATCCATTTCGTCGAGAACAATAACAAGAGAATCATATGCTAAAGCATCTGAATCTAATAATTGTACCAAATCTTCATAAGTCTTCCTCTTGTGGTATGAGATTGAAATTTTATCAACAATTTGACTGAAGATTTCATGGAAGATATGCTCTGGAGAGTTGAGTGTCATACAATTGATTTGTATAAAGCGTACTTTTGAAAAATTGATTGAACTTTTAGAAAGTGTATTGAATGTCACATTGATTTGTGCAGTTTTTCCTGTACCAGGTGGTCCAGAAATGTAGAGGCTATTAGATTTTCTTTTAGAGATATTATCGAGGAGGAAATGATTGAGACGAGCAGCTTCAGATTCTCTACTGACCAATGGACTATCAGTAGAGGAGCCTCTTTGAAAGAGGGCCTTTGCTTTAGTATATATAGATGGGTGAGTTGAAGGTTTGGTGGGAGTTGATGGAGGGGTGAAAAGTCTAGCTACACCCTTTTTGGATTCACAGATGAATGGTGTGGAAGGTTTGGTGGGAGTTGATACAGGAGAAAGCAAGCCGATGGTGGTTTGATTTCTTGGAGTAAGGAAGGAATGTTCTACCTTTTGCTTTTTAGGAGTGGAAGGTATGATGTTAGAGATGTCTCGTATTCTTTTCTGAGGCAGTAATGGGGTATGAGACATGATGCAGATGTGAACTAATGATTAAAGAATGAACAAACACCAAAACTAGAATTGGAGGAAAAGAAAGAAAACCAAGCTTGATGAACCGATTGATAAACGAGAGACTGGTAGTTCAAAAACGTATAGCTTTGGAAAGCTTTAACGGATGGTAAGAGGTTCATATATTCGATCTCATCAGACACGTCTACCGCGTTTCGCGCGCGAGGTATTTTTCCCGAAAGGGAAGTGTAATGGAGTCAATGGTGTGAAGGGGCTGGCTCAAGAAGCACCGTGACGAAGGCAGGGGCGACAGGAGACCTTGGTAAGACACACCAACACGTTATTGGTCAATAGTCCGAAGAACCCGATTTAATGTTCATGCACAGGTATTTGGCAGTTGCAGTTTTCGAAAGCAGATACCTCCTGCGCATTTGCTAGAACCAGTGCGATCATTGGTAGGAACATGAAGGAGGTCTAGGAATATGCAGTGTGCTTCGAAATCCTACTAAATGGTATGATGCCATGTAGATGTCCAAATCGGATTGTAATAACACGATAAACAAGGAGTCCATATTTAATGGAAATGTATGGATATATTGATTTATTGTCCTCGCATTGGTGTTGAATGAGGTTTATGTGAATTGTAGTACGTTATTGAGGAAGATGTTGTTCAATTTGCTTAATATGATCTGTCAAGGACTCGTTCTTACGTATCAACATATATAAGTCCTTGGGAAAGATGGTGGAGCGACCACCATGTTGAGCAAAGAGCTCGAGGTCTTCACCCACTATGATTAGTTGGTTGTAAACCAATTCCACCAAGGTAGCCACAAATTGGGGAGAGGCACCCACGTTTTCCGGCAATTGCTCCTCCACCATTTTGGCCACCATGAGGTAAATCGCCGACTTGAGTTGTCCTGCTATTTCTGAGTCCATTGAAATTAGTGAAAGAAAACAGTTGATGGAGCGTTTTGATGATTGTGTTCATTTAGTGTACTCGCGATTTGAGATTCGTGGAAAAGAATTTGAACGAACTAGGGAAGAAGAACCAGAAGAGCTACAAATGATAGAGAAACCAGATTAGAGCTCATAATAGAGAAGAAATGACGGCTTCAATTGGTGCATTCTGGAAAGGGGGTACACATGGTCGAAGGCAAACTACCGACAGAATGGAATTGAAGGGATAAAATGAAAGTATTTTTGTCCATTTGAGCAACTTTTCACTGTGTTTACATAATTGAGAGAACATGTAGTTTTGAAATGAACTGGTAAGAGTATCAGTTTCCATTTTGAACGAACAATACATAATGCATAGGGCCAAATGTAATGTCCTGATTCATGTGAGATGTGTGGCCCCCCTACTTTTGTGGTGGCCAGAATCTCACTTTGACCCCATCAGATCAACTTGAAACTACCCAAAATACAACCTCCAGCATTATTAATCGGAAGTTCCTAATAGGCTGTTCAGTTTTCTATATCTTATTCCTACCCCACACTGGTAAATACTGGTAAAGTCCCATCCAGTTAGCTGAGAACCTATTGGCCACGCCTAGGTGAAACAAACAGCCAAACAAAGAGAATTTCACTACTTGAGACCATGGGAAGCATCCCTTAAGTATTAGAGGGCTCCAGGTGATAGATCTCCTTCATCACTAGTCTCTCACTAGTACCTTCCTAATATTTCACTAGTGCTACTTTAATGCCTCCCTAGTGCCTCCCTGCCTCCCTAATCCTCCCTACAGCGCAGCTAATTACCTCCCTGTGCCTCCCTATTCTCCCCACTAACCCCATATACGCACCGACCCCAGGCCCCATGGCCACTAACCCGGCTTTACTTTCCACCTCCACTCGCTTAAGCCATGATGCGAAGGGACCACAATTGTTAGCTGGCATTCGTCGGTTCTGGTATATTTCCAAGCCTTGTTATACTCTTGTAAGGTTTAAGGTTGCCGCAACCAAAAGAATCGAATTGTTTCTCCATTTCCTCCCCGTGGTACGGAGATTTGGTGCCGTTCCTGTAATCTTCGTACATGGACTACCTTTGCGAGCAGTGTAATAATTCAAACGGCGATTTTCAGAAACCCACCAAAACCACTACAGTCCGTGACATACCCACCATAGCATCCCAATTAGCACCCATCATTCTCTTTCCACCTCGGATTCATTCACGACCAGCAAGTCATCCAGATCGACAATCAACCGTGGCATTTACCATTGAACATCGAACATTGAAAGTGGTTCCCTTTCCGCTCCGGTGCTCTCATCATGACCATACCCCATACTAGAAAGGGACTCTCATATGTCCTCGGAGATAATAGCAATCATGGAAATCACATTCTACCCATTAATGCCATCCAGTACTCCAGTTTATCTCGCCGATTATACACCGCCGGCAGGGATGGTACCATTAAGGTGTGGGCTTCGGAAGCACCAGAACTCCCCAGCCACCCTTTTCATGCCCGGTCCAGCAGTGTTTCATCAAATAACTACTACCAGGATATAGATGAGCAACTCCTCAAGCTCGAAACGTGTATTTCGTCCAATCCTGTGCCACACCAGGCGAAGGTTCCATCCCCCGCTCCATACTCCATCGTGGACAACTACAATATTCATTTTGACTGGATCAATGACCTCAAGCTAGTCAATAACGACGAAAGCTTGGTTTCATGTTCTGCAGATCTCTCGATCAAGTTGATCGACTTGGATCTGTCGGATGGTTCCGACACAGTTATTCATGATAATTCATCCGTTCATAAATTCCCCAATTATCACACCGATTACATCAAAAAATTGACCTACAATTCTAATCACAACCAAATTATAAGTGGAGGTTTGGATGGCAAAATCATCATCTGGGATTTGCAGAGTTTGAAGCCCACCAGACAGGTGAATTCCTCTCCAAATGATCAGACTTCGACAATCAATTCCATCTATTCATTATCCAACAACCAAGGAAATTTAATAAGTGCAGGTGGTAGTAGCAATTCAATCAGCTTATTTGACAAAAGGGCACCCAACCCATTCATCAGAAAGCTTATTGGTCACCAAGACAACATCAGATGTTTGCTTATGAACGACTCTTTCATTTTGAGTGGATCTTCAGATAGTTCCATCAAATTATGGGATTTGAGGAATTACAAAGTGTACAAGAACTTCGATGTTCATGAATTTCCTGTTTGGTCTTTAGCCAGTGAAAATGATAACCTTAGTTGTTTCTATTCAGGTGACAAAGGTGGTACCATCATTAAAAATGATCTTAGATACCTTTCTCACAATCATGAGAATGAGTTTGCAGAATTCGAGACTTTCACTTCCACGGACATGGGTAATATAGACGAGAAATTGGGTGTTTCTATTGTGGTTTCGCAAGATCAAAGCCCAGTTTTGTCCTTATGTTGCGAAGAAAACACAGTATTTTCATCAAACTACACATCTTTAAATAGGTATCACGTTCCAGACCTCTCAGACATAACAAGATATCAATATTTGAGAACAAGCTTAGATTATAGTATCAACAAAGAGATTCAAATGAATGATGAGTTCGCCTCAGGGTTAACTTCCGATGGTGGTGCATCTACGAATCCAAATGAAGATCTCAACTCGGACTTTTATGATCTTGTCAGTCACTTGTCAGTAGACACAAATGCTTATGATATTCAATCCACATTTTCAAATAATCCATCTTTCTTTAATGATGGCGAGATGACGAATGACTCAGATTATGAAGATGCAGATGACGATGACGAAGAATATCTTTCAATGTTCCTTGACATTAGTGGTGGAGTTTCTAAAGAATTTGTGAACACTTACAAACAAGACGAGGACGAGGATAGGGATGATGAAGATAGGAAACAACATCATCAGGAGGATCCATTCCAAGACTCAGTTGCAGATGTTACTGCTTCTAATATTAGCAGCGTTAATGCTGTTGTTAGTATTGATCAAACACCTGTTGAGATCTTACTCAACGCAATTCCTCAGAATCAGATTACAATAATTCCTTTCAATAAATCAACCATCTTCGAATCAAAAATTGTTCCAAAATCAATCATCACCAAGAAGCTCTTAAATAATAAAAGACAAATGTTGGTGTTATACTTGAACGGAGATATCACTATTTGGGATATGTTGACATGTAAAGAGATAAAATATTTCCCTCATTCCAATGAAACAATAAGCCAACCACTTTCAGGAGATGAATTAGAAAGAAGAAATAAAGACTTGGAAAATATATTTCTCAGATACCAAACCGATGAGATTCTCAACAATTGGTGTGAGGTTGAGATTAAAGCAGGAAAATTATTGGTTACCATTAAAGAATCATCTATAATGAATGTTGAAGTATACTATGATGATTTAATTGAAACTTATCCTTATACTGCATTAGAGCATGCAGATAATCAACATTTGAGGAAAATTGATAAGCTTACAGTTACAAAAGATGATAGATTTTATGTTGGAAGCATATTAATGAATTCCATTTTCAATCAATATGCAAAATTTGAGTGGGATTTCGATTATAAAGTTAGAGAAGAAATGAAGACTTTACTCAAGAATAATAAACAAATAGATGGAACATCTACCGATGATACATCTAAGCTAAGTTCTATCAGCAGCTTTCAGGGAATTGATTCCAACTCGGTTAGTACAGGAATAAGAAAACTCAAATATTTTGGAAGAAAGTCATCAAAATCAAGTCTAGCTGGACTTACAACTTCTGCACATTCATCACATCAAGCAAGTCCCGTGGCATCAGCAGCAGCAAGCTTTAATGATTTGAGTCATGATACCAATTCGATATCTGAATTCCTAAGATTCAAAGCGGATGCAATTAAAGCTACTTCTGGTGCATATTCTACAGCGTACTATGATACTTCAATTATGAAGTTACTTCAAAGTAACAAGAAAGTGTACTGGGAGAAGTATCACTATCCAACTTACAACGTACAGAAAGATAAGGTTATTGATTCAATGTTACGTGTTGATCATATCGACCTTAAGTTGGCTGATATATTTGACGAAGATGTTGCATATTCTCCAATTATTAAAGCAGAAAAAATACCAAGCGATTTGTTGATCACGGTTTTCGAATATTCACCAGACTTGGGAAATTACAGAGACGTGTGCAGCTTTCAGTTTGATGAGATCTCCAAGATCAACGAAGATACAAATGAGGAACTCATCTCTAACTTGAGAATGCATCTTCCTAGATGGATAGGTTTATCCATATTATACAACAAGTGGCCCGAAAAGGAGTCACCAAAAATATCGTTCCAGCTCTTAGAGTGTGAGTATCATAATCTCCCTGCGGACAAGAAGATCGGAGGTAAGTCGCAAAGGAAGATCAAGAAATTACCCGTATTGGAGAGCTCTATCAAATTGACCTCGCATAACATGTTAAGGGTAAGTAAGATATTGTACTACCTCAGTGAAAAATTTGATTCTAAGACATCAGAGATGAAGGACAAAAAGATTTTGCCTACTGACTGGTTGGCAATCGAATGTAAAGGCCAGGAGCTTTCGAACGAAATGACATTACAGACTATAAAAACTAAGATTTGGAAAAGCAGCGCCGACGTTGAGTTGAGATTTAGAAGAAAATTCGACCAATAGAAACGTTGAGCAATTTTGAGAATCTTTCATCGACACCAACTCTCATTTTATACAATTTACGCATTATACTAGTGATTTGTAGGTTCACCGTTATAGAACTAATTCTGTTACTTTTCTTGCCTGCTTATGGCACATACTGCATACAATTATAAACAAAATATAGGTTTCTAACTGATAAACACAGTCCATTTTTTGGCTCCAAGAAATCCATAAACAATCCACAAGGTAATACAAAGTCAATCGTATTGTGCATACTGCAAACATAACATATTTTGTGTATGTACAAAAATAATTTTAACATAGGTGAAATCATTAACTGAATTGTGGTATAATAGTAGAAAAAAAATCAACGAAAATAAGTAGCTACTCCAAATAATACTTTATCAGGATCCCTGTAGAGACTTTATACTTAACAACATCCACCAGAGGATGGGTGTCATACTTATCATTTAAAGTATGGGGAAACCGTGGTACTTACACGACCAAGATGTACTGACACGTGACCACGATTATCAATGAAATTTTTATCGATGAGAATAGTCAATCAACACACATCATGGAGGACGCCGACAGAACCATATCACGCTTGTTCAGATCGTTCAAGACCATCAAGGAGATGGTTAGAGACAGGGTAAGTTACTTGTGCTTTTTTTTCCGAGATTGTACTAACGATTAGGGCTACTACATCACCCAACAAGAAATTGATATGTCTTTAGATGAGTTCAGAGCAAAGATCTGTGACAGCATGGGTAACCCTCAAAGAAAGTTGATGTGCTTCCAAGCCAACCCTACTGCAGAATCTTTGGAGAAGTTCCCCGAATTGGGGTCTTTGTGGGTGGAATTCTGTGATGAGGCATCAGTTGGTATCAAGACCATGAGAAACTTCTGTATTCATATCAGTGAGAAGAACTTCAGCACCGGTATTTTCATTTACCAATCCTCAATCACCCCTAGTGCAAACAAGTTGATTCCAACCGTGTCTCCTGCTTCCATAGAAACATTCCAAGAAGGAGACTTGGTAGTCAACATCACTCACCACGAGTTAGTTCCAAAGCATATCAAATTGTCTCGTGGCGAAAAGAAAGAGTTATTGGAAAGATACAGATTGAAGGAATCCCAATTGCCAAGAATTCAACGAGAAGACCCCGTTGCCAGATACTTGGGATTGAAGAGAGGTGAAGTCGTGAAGATCATCAGAAGATCCGAAACCTCGGGTCGTTATGCATCCTACAGAATCTGTTTGTAAATGATAAAACTAAGGTGGAGCCTTTATTTAATAATTCCTATTAAATAGAATGTAATATAGTCAAAAAGAGAATCAGTAGCTTTACTTGCTGGAAGTTTGAGCACACATCACCGCATCTTGCACTCCAGTCCACCACGTTATGTTCTCAAACTTAACATGCTTGCTAGGACTAACTTCCACACCCTCATTGCCCAAAAACACTGGACCCACAGTAATGATGATGCTGTCAATGAGCGAGGAATTGATCAACAATTCATTGATCACTCTTGCACCACCTTCTATCATAACAGAATTTAATCCCAACTCTAGGATCTTTTCCAATATAAAGTTCCAACTTTCCGCTCTATTACTTAACAATGGAAGTCTAACGATTTTTCCGCCATTATTCTCCAAAATTGTCGAGTCCAATGGACGTACAGATTCGTCTATAATGATGTAAGGAGCCAATGCATTTCCAGACTCATGAATCTTTCTCAAGGTAGAGGTTTCATAATTCCATTTTGCAGAAGGATCTATGACAATTGGTCTGGGGGTGAATTGGTTTCCATTTTCAACATAACGACAGTTTAACTTTGGGTCATCTGCCAAAACCGTTCCTGATCCCACCAAGATTGCGTCATATTTAGATCTAAGGTAATGGGTCATTGTCTTGGTTTCAAGATGGGAAATAACGGTCTGTTGACCTGGCCTGGCTGAGATTCTAGAGTCCAAAGATTGAGCATAAGTTAAAGTTACGAACGGTCTTTGCGATTTGGCACGCTTATGGGGCAAGTAAGGCTCCAAAAAAGGAACTAGACTTTCAGGAAGTGGTATAAGTGACATATTGATACCAATTCATCTTTCATCAAAGAGATTCTACATCGCTAAAAGAAACATTTTCGTGCATTGTTCAAATGAGAAACACAGAGAGTTGCAAATTGTACCACAACTGTTCTCAATTGTCCTAAAACTGCTGTAACAGCAAGTGAAGAAGACTATGCGGTTTCAAATTAGCAATTAAAGTGCAGTTAGAACCAATTGGTACAAATACTGCCTTTGAATAACTGAAAATTTCATGAATCCATTTGATAAGTTGGGCAACATAAGGATAAATTAACTATTCAATTTGTGGCACAAGGTTACCAAGTATTGTTAGAAATGTCACCTTGCATAACTTCAAGGTATCAGAGAAGATCTTATCATTAGCGCCTATGTGATTATCGGACATTTGGTCCAGAAGTAGGCTTCTGGGGTTCTCAGGTTTTAGGGTTCAGGAAATCTGTCTTTTGGGCATCTGCGGCCCTCTAACACATCATTATTAAAATGATTCGGTTGTGATTCATTCATGATATAAAACAAATGGATTGGCGACTGTATTGAGTTCAAGGGATTATTTCTCGAGGTTGCATTTGAGTTACTATTCCACAACTATGATGGTATAATATCTTCATCGAGACAGATAATTCAATTGAAGAGATTGATTTCGTGTCTGGTCAACTAATTTACTTCACAAATGCAAATTAAACTTCATTAAGGTCATCTACCGCTCTTTTGGTACCTCGAAGCTTTTCTTCCTTGAGACTCTCATTTTCTTCGATAATTTGCCTATCACGCTGGAAACGATCCATTTCCCTTTGCTTCCATTGATTGAATTCCAATTCAGGATCCAAATCATCTGTGTCGTCTACCCCATCATACGAATTCTGTTCCGTCACATCCGCATTCACAGCTTGTGCTTCTATTTTGGAGATAATTGCCTGAGTGGAATCTTTGGGTGTTGTCTGTGGAATAGATTCAGTCTGTTTCTTGGATTTCTTGACGAACACAGGCTTTAACATTTCTTCACTGGATTCACTTGAGGTTGACTCATAGTCACTGCTTTCTTCACTACTCATCGTTTCACCTTATCAATATAAAGTTTAGCTGGTGACTAAGAGTCGCGATTCAATACTTTTTGCGCAAAAAGAATTCAGTTGTACTATGGTATTTTGGGCTTGTGGTAAAATAAAATTTCATCTATTGTGAAAATAGGGGACGTGAGAGTATCAAAACCCAATCCATACAATAAATTAGCCAGCAAATTCACGAATTCTTTGGGCATTTGCACCAAATATTCTAGTACATACTCAAGAGTTCTACATCTACTGTATTTCAAATCCATATTCGACCTGAAATTATCATGTGCAATTTCCCCACTATTCAGAATCGAATAAATCATTTATGGGGCAAAATTTTCACGCGTCCAAATTGGAAAGTTACTCAATGTAAAGTCTTCGCGTTCGGTTTGTTTTGATTGAGAAACTTCGGCTTCCTAAGCGAACATCCGGACACTATATTGGCAGAGGTGTTACCAACTTAAAAGAGGTCTTTTCACCACTACTTCTTCCTATTACGCATCAGGCCGAAAGCATCCACTGAGACTGTCTAACACCGTGTGGATTTTACAACGTTTGATTAAATTGGTATCGGTTCTTGTCGGTGTTTAGCTAAGATTTTTACGCTCGGTAGAGTTTTTTTCACGGTTCAAATAAATCGAAAGTCAAGACGACACTTCTTCTTGAGTTGGTTTTACTATGTCATTAAAAGTGGAAATTCCTTCATTTGACGTTCCTTTCGGGGTCCATTTATGGCCATTATTTGATGAGGCCGTCACTGCTGCCACCAGCGGTAACTTCATCCCTTCCAAGTTTGCATTTGTTGCTGGTGAATTGCCATTTTCTACCTTTCCACCAGTGGCTGTTGCTATCGCTACTTACTACTTGGTGATCTTTGGAGGTGACTATGTCTTCAAGAAGTTCCACATCAAGCCATTCGTGTTGAACGGTTTGTTCCAAATACACAACGTCTTTTTGACCACCCTCTCCTTCACTTTATTAATCTTGATGGCTGAACAGTTGATCCCAATAATCTACAACCATGGCTTGTTCTACGCTATCTGTAACGAAAACGCTTGGACTCAAGAGTTGGTCTGCTTGTATTATTTGAACTACTTGACCAAGTTTTGTGAATTCATCGACACTGTTTTCTTGGTTGTTAAGCAAAAGAAGTTAACCTTCTTGCACACTTACCATCACGGTGCTACTGCCTTGTTATGCTACACCCAGTTGATTGGTTTGACTCCTATTTCTTGGGTTCCAATCACCCTTAACTTAGGTGTCCACGTTGTTATGTACTTCTATTACTTCTTGGCTGCTAGAGGTATCAGAGTGTGGTGGAAGGAATGGGTAACCAGATTCCAAATTATCCAGTTCATTTTGGATTTGGGATTTGTGTACTTCGCTACTTATCAAAAGATTGTTTACACGTACTTCAGACAATATACCAACATCCTCCCAGTTTGTGGTGACTGTGCTGGTACCATGTTGGCTGCATACTCCGGATGTGCTATCTTGTCCTCTTACCTCGTTTTGTTCATTGCTTTCTACATCGATGTCTATAGAAGAAAGTCTTCTAAGAAGTCTAAGCTCGTGAAGTCCGTCAAGGGAGGTGTTGCAGCCAAGGTCAATGAATACGTCCACGTTTCCGGAAGAGAAGACACCCCACAACCACAAGCTGAATCTCAAGTCCGTTCTAGAAAGGCTTAGATTACAAAACTCATCAAAAAAATTTGATCATTTATTCTATAAAACATATCTAGATACTAATATACATTAATAATGATATTCTAATTAACTTCATAATGGTGAGGAATGCTTTCCACTGCTCCCTTTTTCTGGATTACCATGCTACTGGCACCAGTTGCAAATTTGACTGCTTGTTGGATGGATTTTCCAGTTGCAAGTTGCAGGACAATACCTCCAAAGAAAGTATCTCCAGCACCAGTAGTGTCCACCACTTTTGCAACCTTTCTGGATGGTTCGAATTGGACTTCTGGATTTTCCTTAGAAACGTAAACCGAACCTAAGCTACCCATGGTGATGACAATAGTCCTCACATTGTTTTGGCAGATCAACGCTTGCAACTTCAATGCTAAACCCGAAAACCCGTTAATTTTATCTTCAGCAATGGTGGACTTGAAGGCAGAAAGTTCGGATTCATTCAACAAGTATTGGGCCACATCCAAGGCTTCGCCTTCGTTTACAATCAAGAAGTCAATTTGTGATAAGATCTTGTTGCTGATACGGTCAATTTTGAATGGAGATGGGTTGTATGCGATGTTCACATTAGGTCTATTGGACTTGATCCAGTCAATGGTGTTCTCGGTGTCAGGATATTCATTCTGCAAAACCACATACTGGGCATCATTGGTTGGGAAGTAGCGTTCATATTGCTCTGGAGTTGGCTTCAAGTCCTCATTGGCTCCGGCAGTTATCAAAATTCTGTTTTCACCATTGCTCTTCTCCACCAATATCACTGCTACACCAGACGACTTGTTGGCGATGGTGTTGAGAAAGGTGATATCGATAGAAGCGTCTATCAATGCTTGTTTCATCTCGGCGCCGAAAGAGTCGTCACCAATGTTACCAATCATTCTTACCTTGATGTCACTAGAGGTTGGCAAGAGTCTTGCGGTTGCAATAGCTTCATTGAGTCCCTTTCCTCCCAAATGGTTTTCAAAGGCATTTGCTTGGAATGTTTCACCTGCTTCAGGAACTCTGTCGGTGAATGTAACTAAATCGTAGTTCAAAGAACCAATTACGGTGACTTGCATTTTGATGTCGGTAGTAATAAGTGGATTTAGTTGAATTATATATGCGGGACAGTGCACAAATGCTGAAAAACTTTAATGTGGAGAAACCAACAACAAAACTGGCCAGATAATCAGTTTTTGGGAAGTTTTAAGCACACAGATATCTAAATTCTATTATATCCAGTGGAATACAATTTTACTACCAATAGAAGTGATGTCGGAGCAACTATATAGTTTTTGGGTAATAAGCTCATTTAGCTATCTATAGCAAAAACGGCAAAAAACGCCGAGTAGATGGAAAACCCATACTGCAATACTGCAAACCCCCATTTTACATCTCAACTACCACTTCAGAATGGCCGTTCCAAGAATCGGATCGAGAAATTCACCAGTTTAATAAGAATAAATGATTTAATTGGAAATTTTCTGCAGAATCAACTTATCAGATCTTTTCTGAAAATCGCTCCTACATAAGATTAAATCTTCGGTTACATGCTTGATTCTAGAAGTATAATAAAAAAATGTACAATGCAAATGATCTACTTCAATTTTCCAGCTCTCTTCAATCTCATTCTTTCAGCGTAAGTCATAGGCACTTCTGGCTCAGAAGCAGCGGCAGCAGCAGCTTGTTCAGCTTGGACTCTAGCAGCTTGAGCTTCCACCTCTTGTCTTCTTCTTAAGAGCTCAGCATCCTTCTCCTTTTGTTGCTTCATCTCATCGGCCCACTTTTGCATGGAAGCTTCCTTAGCCTTTCTTTCAGCTTCTTCAGCAGCAGCTCTCTTTTCCTTTTCACGTCTGGCAATCAACTCTTGGATCCGTTGATGCTTGATCTTTTCGATACGCTCCTTCTTGGCAGCTTCGAACTTTGCAGCAGCTTGGGCCTTCAACTCAGCAACCTTGGCCTCATTCTTCTTGTCGAGCTTAGCCTTGAATGGACTGTAGTCTGGAAGAATACGTTGTAAACGGGTCTTCAACTCAACGGATTTGTCGTGCTCACTCTTAGCCTTAGAAATCTTAGCAGACTTGATGCTTTCGTAGTCTTCAAGTTCCTTGGACTTGTGAGCATTAGCATCTTTCTCAAGATATTGCAATTCGAATCTTCTGAAGGCTCTTTCGAGGTAATCATTCTTTCTGGCAACATACTTCAACTTGTCGTCCAACTCCTTTCTGTCCTTGTTTAATTGCTCGATTTGCATGAGTTGCAACTTTTGAGTGTCCAATTCAGCTAAGTTATCCAAGTCGACCTTGATAATACCCTTGGCATTGATTTCCTCAGCGATCTTTCTCTTTTCACGCTCCTTGATCAAGTTTCTTTCCTTCTCTAATCTTTCTGCATTCTTTCTCTCTTGTTCAGCAGTCAATCTTTCTTGTTCAGCTTGTTGGTCAGCAATAACCTTTTCTTGTCTCAAACGAGCTTCTTCTTCTTCTCTAGCCCGCTTCTTCTTCTTGGCAATGGTTTGACGTTCTTTGATGATTTGGGCTCTGTCAGCTAGTTCTTGTTGCTCTCTAACAATGTCAGAAATAGCTCTTTGTAAGGCAATATTACGGGCTTCTTCAGCACGCTTCTCGTAGTTCACATCCATAATTCTAACAGATTCAGCTAAAGTGTAGGCCAACTTGGAAATTTGGGTTCTGACCAATTCAGCTGGAGAAATTTGTAACTTACCAGTCAAGGTGTCGTCGAGAGACTCTTCGAATGGATTAGACTTGAAGGAAACAACTTCAGATTCGTGGTCGATGGTCAATTGCAAGAAACCGTCCTTGACAGCATTGACGATCAAGTCTTCAACTTGCAATGGAGACAAACCGTAAACTGAGTTTTCGAAAACACCCAAGGAGATCAAGAAGTCCAACTTGACGGTCTCATAAACTTGAGAAACTTGTTGGTACATACGGATCAAAATGACCTCAGTCAAAGTAGGAATGTATTGCTTGAAATCCTTGTCGTTTTCAATGACATCAAAAACTTCGGCAACCTTACCCTTGATGGTTAATGGGTGGAATTCATCTTCTTCCAAAATGTTGAACAACTTCTTAACGGCTGGGTCAACATAGGAGAGAATGTTCTTGCTGATGATTGAACGGATCAAACCTTCCTTGGTTGGAACAGCATTCAAGTTCAATAAAGAAGACAACTTGGAGTTCTTGGTCTTGTATTCGTCAACAACAGTCTCGTTACCATTCAATGCCTTTTGTTGGATAGACAAGGTAGACAACACAAGAGTGGTGGCGTAGTGGTTCAATTCAGCATCAGTGGCATTTGGAGATTGAGAGTACAAGTTGAAAAACTTGTTCCAAGCAGCAGCGTGGAATAAGGCGTTATCGGAGACGGAGAAGATACGGGCCAAATTTTCGTAGTAGTTGGCCATCATGGTTGGCTTTGGTGCCTTCTTGGAGGCAGTGATCAAGGTGTGAACGTCGTCAACTGAACGGAAAGATTCTTGCCATAATTCCAACTTGACAGCAATATTCAATTGGGAGAAACGTTGCTCCAAATAACGTTGAACCGTCTCATTTTCGGACAAGTCAATGGCATTGCTTCCAGCAGTCTTGGTTTGGGTGGTGACCAGTTGCATGTGGGCTCTCAATAATTCACACAAACGTCTGAATTCAGCCTTTCTCTTAAAGTTCAAACAAAACTTGAAGGCTTGTCCAACAATGGCAGAGTAGGTGACTTCCAACTTGGAGTTGTTACGCAATATATCCAACACAGCACGGAAAGCTTCCCAAAGGAAACGTAACCATGGGGTGACCAATTCACGTTCAGTACGGTCGGCAGAATCGGTGTTAGACACGGCAGACAACAAAATGGATTCTGGGGTCTCTGCTGCTTCCAAGTCATCATCTTCTTCTTGATCAATCTTGATGTCAGCCTTAGCTTGTGCTTCGTCCAACTTCTTTTCAGCCAATTGAATGAACTTTCTGACAATCACTTGAACGGACTCCAAACCGTTTTCGGACAATTGGATGTTCTTTTTATATTGGTGCAAGGCATCTTTGGCCAACTTTCCACGTCTCAAATCCACAGCCAATTCAATAAGCAAAGAGGCAATAGGTTCAAGGTCCTCGACTTGCAAATATCTGATTCTCTTGGAGGTGATCAACTCGTACAAAGTTTGCAAAGCGGCTTCTCTTTGGCCAACACCGATGAGGTCTTCGGCTCTTTTCAACACATTTTCCGGACGGAAGTTGTGGTTCTTGTGTGGAGGAGCCATGATTTGTGTTGTTAGTTATGATCTATGGAAAAATTTTCATATATTTCAAGTCGTGCGTGCGGTTCAAAAAATGCTAGTGTACATTATGGCTATATAGCTATGGTTAGAATGGAGGGAACTTGGTCTCCATTTCAGGAACAGAACGGGCCAATTGGTCCTTCGAAAGTAGCAAAACACTCAATTTGGGATCAATACCGTATTCGGTGAAAACTCTTCTACTGTCGGTGTCCTGTTTTTCATTTGTGTAGTCGAAGACACCGTGATATTTGGCGTTTTCTTCAAGAACAATGTCTTCGTAATGGAAGTAGTCCATCTCTTCCTGGCTATCTCCGCTCTTTTTCTTTTTGGAACGCTGTACTTCTTCTTCCTTGGCAGAAACCAATTTATAAACCTTGGAAATGATCAAGAAATATTCGAATTCGTAACGTTCATGGGCATCTTCAGCCTTCTCCATCTCTTCAAGGAGCATCTTGTACATTGGTGGCACGACTTCAACTGGCATGTTGATCATACGCTCGCTGATGATTAAACCGACCTTGCCCTCTTTTCCCAATAATTTACGCAAAACCAAGTTGAACTCGGTCTGCTTCTTGGTCTTGCCAAGAACATATTCTACCAACATCTTGACGGCACTTTTGTTGCCGTTTTGGTTGAGGTTGAGCACCGTCAAGATTGCAAATGGATCACTTTCTTGACCATCGGTTTTGATGGCAGTACCAACGGAATTTTTGGTCAAAATCAAATCTGCCAATCCGGAAATGTCTACCTCACTGGAGTCATCTCCAAACAATTGAGTAAGGAAGGTTTTGATGGCATGAAAGTCCACGTCTGGATTAAGATCAAAGTAGTCAAAGTCCACATTTACGATGTCTTCCTCGGCTTCCTCGGCTCCATTTTCTTGATTTTCGGTGACTTCAATTTCATTTTCCGAGTCAGTCGAACTGACGTCAATGTCGGAATCGTCTTGGACCTTTCTTTTAGCCATTGTATGTTATTCACTTGAATAGTCGATGATTATCTTGAGTATTACCTTCACTTTGCGATGAGGTTTCGGATCACGTGAAAACGCATCAGGTGATCAAACACCTTAACTACCTATACAATATTAGATTTAAAATAAAGGATACCAGGACCTGTCTAGGGGCTTGTAGAAGATACAACGGTATCAGATCACGCAGAGGAGATTAATTGTTTACACGTGAATTTGAGGGGAAAATTCCTTCTTTGGAGCTCAATTGTTGGACAATCTGTTGAAAAGAACATTATGCTGTTTCTACAAGGTTACGAATCAAGTGATGAAGAGGTAGATATTAGCACCATCCAAAGGATTAAGGCAGTTCAGGAGCCCGCTTTGACTGTTAATGACCAAGCAAGGAAACGAAAATTTGCTTCAACGGTCGAATCAATCAGCTATGTTCCTACTGTTACCAGAGCATCAATAGGGAAAGAAGAACGGAATTTGGCCAAGAAACTCAAAAAAGAACGCAAGAAAGCAACGGGAGGATTTCATAGCCCCTGGGATGAGTACGATATCGAAATTTCAGATCCAGAAGATAATCATGCCACAGAAAAAGACTGTAAAGCTGCAGAAACAGAGAATGTGACAGAATTCAATGATGAGTCTGCAAACGAGGAGGTTACTACCACAAAATTCTTTGGCCAAAACGAACTCGATTACCAAGGAAGAACATACATGCATCATGTCAAAGATTCTGATCTGAAGCTGAAAAAAACAAACCTCATTCCCGAAAGCTTTGTACCAAAAAAACTCGTACATACTTTTAATGGCCATTCCAAAGGAGTCAATAAACTCGAATTTTTTCCAAAATCTGGACATTTGCTACTTTCTGCAGGTAATGATTCTATTATACGATTGTGGGATATGAAAAACGATCGAACCTTATTGAGAGAATTCTACGGGCATAAAATGGCAGTGAAGGACATCAAGTTCAATAAGAAAGGTGATTTGTTTTTGAGTTGTGGATACGATAAAGTCATCAACTTATGGGATACCGAAACCGGTGAAATAAAAAAGACTATACGGGTTCCAGCAATTCCAAACGCCATTTTGTTCAATCCTAATAACGAAAATGAATTCATTGTGGGATTAAGCAACCATAACATTGAACACTTTGATTTGACGACTCTTAATTTCGAGTCACCAATTCAAACTTATGACCATCATTTAGGTTCAATAAATTCCTTGACCCTAATAGATGATGGAAAGCGCTTCTTATCGACTGCCGATGATAAGACTGTGAGATTTTGGGATTGGCAAATCAATATTCCTATTAAATTCATTTCTGATCCCACCCAGCATTCAATGCCCACATCGGTAATCCATCCGTCTGGCGCTTTCGTTGCCCTTCAGACATTCAACAATTCTGTTCAAATAATTCAAGGACGAGGAAAATTCAAGTCAAATAACAAAAGTTTTAGAGGCCATAATGTTGCTGGATACGCAATTGAAATTAGTTTTTCGCCAGATGGTAAAATTCTCGTCAGTGGAGATGCAAAAGGGTACGCTTACTTTTGGGATTGGAAGACATGTAAGTTGGTAAAAAAAATCAAAGTCACAGACAGAATCTTGACCTGTGTCAAGTTCCATCCTGTAGATCCCAGTGGGGTGGTAATGGCGGGTTTGGGAGGAGAGATATATTTCTACGAGTAAGTACTATGGCTCAATATGTATTGTATATTTATCTGAATCTTTTGTAAAAATAATGAATGATGTGAAATATGGCTGCGATGTAACAATATTAATAATGAAATGTATGCTATTTCTTGGATTGTAGAATTTTTCAAGTTATCAATTCTAAAGTATCATAAATATCTGATGTCTATAGGGATCAAATGCAGTTTATGAATTTACATCACAATGCACTTATCCTTTTTATAATCTTCTCTAACTTTCCGTGGGTGACGATGAAACCTTGATTTCGAACGTTTGACTTCACTAGATTTCTCTGGTTTAGACTTGTGATTATTCTCTTTGTTTAAATTATTTTTGATAAGATCAACATCCTTAGGTGCATCATCGAAAGTTTTCAACTTGTTTAACTCATTGGTAACTTCATTCAAATCGTTGACTGATGTAATTTGTTGATTTGCCCCACTAAAATTGGATTTGTCGCTCCATTGACTGTTTCGGCGGAATTGTGGTGTGAGACTGATACTCGGTAAGCGAGATCCATGTGTTGAAGGGGTCGGAAGTTCCTTAAAGTAGTTTCTTTCCTTGTCAGGAATATACCAGAAATACTTTTCTCGTATATCCACGAATCTAGAATCCAATGGTAGCATTTCAGGCAAAGGAACACTGAAAACGGAGGTTTGTGCACTGTGTAGTTTCTTAAGTGAGGTATCTTCTTCTTCAGATTTGGAGCTAGATGGATATGTACCAGACATAATAGGTGACAATAATGCTGGTTCTTCATTCCAGAATTTTCCTTTAGAACCTTGGGGTGGAACAACTGAAGTCCTTTGTATAAGAGATGATGCACAGCTGGAACTTTCCTCATCGGAAACTAACCTGTAAAATAACATGTATGGCCATTCAGTATTAAAGATTTCATTGAATGACTTTTGGCATATTTTGCTAGGTTTTTTCATATCATCATAAAGGTACCATGGTGCATTGTAAGCCTCCTCTTCAGTCTCATCAACATTATTGGTGTTCTTACGAATGACAGAAACAAAATGACCAGATGAAATGGAAGTACCTCTATGACAAATAGCACTCTCTAAAATTAATTTAAATGCATGGGGACTCTCCTTGTCAGTATCATCCGCCACGAATTTAGGTAAGTTTATTATTGGTGGAATGATGATCCGCTTAGTAGATCTTTTGGCTGAAGATTTCTCTGTATTGAAGGAATACCTCTTAAGACAAATGGGTAAAATTGGACGCCTATTAACGAACTCTTTGGAATTTTTGGCAATGCTTTCACAATCTTGAATTATGTTATCGTCGGTGTAAAATGGTAAAAGACGTAAGAACATCCATGCTGGTAAGCTCACCTCTTTTTTAGATGGATTATCATTCAATGACCAGATTGAGAGTGTGGAAGATCTTGTTCTAGAGGTGACTCTTACATTATTCTTGGAAACAGAGGAATGGTGAGACGAAGGTGGAGGTCTGGTGGGCGTCAATGCTACAAGTCCATCAAGTACTTCAGATGAATAGGATGAATTCGAAGTAGAAACTGGTTCTGGTATGCGTTGAGACCCTTCTGGAGGCTGTTTCAAAACAGAATTAGTTGATTGGATAGTTTCTGCTGCACTGGATCCAGCATCAAAATTCTCATCTGTAATGATTTCTGGAGTGTCTGTTACTGTAGTTAATACTCCACGTTCGAGTTCTAGGGTGGCTCTTCTTTCCAATTCCCGGCGAACTGAAATCGAATTATTAAAATAATGTTCGAGGCATTCTTCAAGTAGCACTCCATCTTGCTCTTCAGGCTCCTCGAGATGTTCTACCTCATTGGATTTTACCACTTCTTCTCCCTCTTCATCTGGTATGCTGACAAAAAGGATTCTTTCCTTGGAGAACTTCAAATCGTCCTCCTTGTTGTATTTACCACCATGTTTAATATCAATTTTGAATGTCAAAAGAGGCATATCCAAAGTTTCAGTCAAAAATTCAAATAATGCAGCTGAATCCTGTTGTTTGTGAGACATGGCTTCCTTGAAACCCAACTTCATAAGAACTTCACAGATGCGCTCGGTTAAGTCAGTTGTGACTAAATTTCCAGATCTAAGCAAACTCACATAAACTCTCATCAAAGTAGCCAATTGATCCACCAAGTAGTTATCGTGTTTGTTGGAGATAAACAAGATGGGCTCAAAACTTTCAAGGTTGGCAAACATAGAAAAGAGCAAAGCATCGAGATAGCACATTACGTTTTCCCAGTTGTCAGCTCCCTGGAAATTTATCAATGCCCCCGATTTATCCTGAACAGAATTGGTCAAGAAGAGACCTTCATCACATAACTGAAAGAACCGTATTAAATGGAAGGTCTTTTCTAAGTCCTGTTTGGTGAACGGCGATTTCAAAAGAGCAATCACCTGGTTGGATGAAGCAGCTGGTAAATTCAGTTCTTGAAGCCATTTTTGGATGGTGGTGACTGATGTGGATGACAGGGTGATCTTTTTGGAGGATGACGAAGTGGAGTCGTTCATGTCGTTCTTTTGGGAGAAACTTTCAGCGTACCATTCCCAAAACCCTTCGTTGAGGCTCCCTTTGTCGGAATTGGACGCCTTTGACGTGAAACGACGGAACATGGAGCTGTTGGGGTCAAGGGAAACTTGGAGGTGTTTAGGGTGATTCGGCGTGGTGTATTTGTGATATGTTACGTGCCACGGCCAAAAGCGACTATCATCAGTGGCGATTCAGGGAGACGCATTGCGAAGATGGGGAGAACTGGTGGGGAAATTAGCGACGAATGGCGGTGGTGAGGCGGGCGATAGAGGGGGTACACTGCAGAAATTGCGGCTAAGGGCTGCCAAAAGTGTTGTGTGGTGGGGCGGTGAGGCGGTAACTATGCGGTGGTTAGGGAGAGATGCGGATTTGTCGGCGACTTTAGCGAGGATCTGGTGAGATTGTGGTGAGGGTAGTAAATTGAGGGGTGATGGAGGCGATGGGTAATGAAACCGCAAACAGTTTCCCTTCTACAAGAGAAATCAGCATCTAGAGTTAAAATTACGGTGAAGCGTAACAAATTGAATTATTGTCAAGTCACTTGATGAGTCCACTTGGCGAGTTTCGGAGAATTTCCTTGGTAAGCTCGGAGTTCACAATATGGACTGATAACAATATGGGGTGTACTTACAAGAAGGGTAACATTAGTAGTAAATAGTTTTAGATATACTTGAACTTTTCTTCACAGTTTTGTTTCCAGGGGAAGCTTGGTCAACGTTGTCGTAAGTACCTATTGATCAGACAGGAGCATCTATTAAGTTTCTTTGTTGATGTAACCATGTGTTCTGTTGGTTCCAAAAATAACAAATGGATCGTTTCAAGATTCCTTTGAATGTGATGCATATTACAAAATAATTCAATTTGTTAATATGGCTTTACGGGGACTACAACAGAGTGTTCTGAGGATTTAGTCAGCTTAGGGCAAACTATGTTGTGGTTAGTAGCAGTATTATCTTCGATTATCGTCTAATAACGATATAAGTAATATATGGCAAATTCGATGAAATCCTTCAAGAGAATCTTTCTGACAATCCAGAGCGTTTTTGGTGATGTACAAATTTTATTTCATAGATGGGTACCTTTGATAAATCTTTACCAACAATGTCGTAACTACACTTCCCAATTGAGTAGTATGCTTACCTGAAATAAAAAGATTGGATGAAATTCAATAATTTGAAAGTGAAGAGTAAGAAAATAGCCATCTCAATGCAAGGAAAAGAAAGAAATCTAATAGAGCCATTTATTCCGTATTAAACAAGTAAGATTAAAACTTGTTAGCACAAACATTAAAACACTTAAACGTGAAAATTAAAAATGGTAGATAGTACCTTAAAACTAATTACCAAAAAATTCGAGAATAGTCATCCGTACAATTTAAAAGTTTCCATATCAGGTTTCTCGAAGGTGTTCCCGTATTGGGAAAATCAACTAAATCTAACAATATTTAATCATAACATCATAAACTTAACATTTGACGATTGTATTCTCATATTGTTGGGAAATTATCTTTTATTAATACTTTGGTTGTATTATCGGTACTCTGGTGATGATTTCGATTTGCTTTGATTGTGGCCAAAACTAACCTGAAGAGATCCACAAAAAGACCGACAAATTACTTCTGCTCCTATTGTACGGTTTTGAAGTATATAAATAAAAAGCTTTCGATTCCATAAATGCAATATATAGATATTACGTATTTGATGGAGAACAGCTCAATCCATAGCATTTGTGGTCTAATTAGCTATGTTGAGGCCTCTCATACGGGTTAAAACTCCATCAATGCGTTTATCTAGTTCACCCGTCACATAATCCTGTTTCGTCTGGGCGTCAAGTTTCTCTTGAAGTTTGTTGAGGTGGTCATAATTATCCTGGAAGTATCTGATTTGGATCTTGACAAAAGCTTCAAATGATGGATCTAAGAAAGGTGTTCGGAGATTTATTAATTTGGGTAAGTCTGATTTCAATTGGTCGTTTAATTCATTATAGGCGAGTGCCAGAGCCTCTAAGTCTCCATCTATGGTCACTGAATGGGTATTATCTTCATCATCACTAATTTCTTCAGATCCACTTGTCCGAGCCTTTTCTAACTTGGCTTTCTTTGCCCGTAGCGCATCATAGTCCAACAACTTGTTTTTCCTCTTCTCAATGACCTCATTGACATCCACAAAGTACGAATTGAACCGCTTCACTGGATTTAATACGGTTTGGTTATACACAGGCTCCAAATGTTCCACTCCATGCTTCAATTGATACGCATACTCCTGTGAAAGGTTAGGATACTTGAAAACTGGCGTTTTTTCCGTCACTTTATTCACTGCATCCTTTCCTTTGCTCTCTTGAAGCCTCTGAAGGATATCATCTGGTACCCCATAAAACAGTGAGAGTGCCTCACCTATGCTGATTTGGGACCGGGAGACAATATGAAGTGTCTCCAAGTAATGCTGGAGCTCGCTGTATAATTTCTCTGAGTGCTTTTCCATTGTTTTGAACCGTTTCTCTTCATATTCATACTCTCTATCATGAGTCTGCTCAACATGACCCGTTTTGACTAATACTTGAGTTCCGGCCCGATTAATGGCCTTTTTCAATCCCGACCACGACATTTGAGGAATTGTGATGAGAAGCTGCGATCTGACGGTATTATAAGTTTAATTGATTTCGTAAGTGGCCCGTTTTAGAAGAGTGTAGGATCCGTTTCAACCGAATTAGTGCACAAATAACCAACATGATGATTAGTGAGTTTTGGGGGGTCACCTGACCCTAAATGGGACGATAATACCATAAGTGACTACAGAATGACTAGTTTAGGTGATATAATGTGTAGAGGAAGTAGTAGTTGCTGTGGGAGTTTGATTGTGATTTTGGGGGACCTGAAAATTGTTCTAGATGTATTTATTTTGGTGTTTTTAGTGAACTTTTACTAATCATAGTATTGATAACGGACAGGTAATTATAAGGTCATGCTGAGCAATTATAATAAGGATTTAATCTGATGTCTGCAAGGAATGTGCAATGATGTTAAACACCTACTAAAATGGCGACAATGGTATTAATAATCGCATATAGGATATTCTGGTGATCAAGATGATTTAGAGAACGCAATAGTGAGTAACAGAATTATGGTACAGCTAGTGAGTGAAGTGGATACATTAAAGAATCGCACAATTCAGGAGATAGATTGAATACAATAATGAGTTTTATATTGTTTGGTGCTGAAACTTTGGAACCTTGGAGAACCAGGAACATATGCTTTATTTCATCAATTAGATAATATGGCGCTTTGGCCAACAATAACTCAATTGGAAGAAGCTAGGGGCACTTAAAGATGACGAGCATATCGGAAGTCTTGATACACGGGGTTTAGGGTCTCGAAGCAACATAATTTCTTTCCATCTCCATTTTCGCAGCCATGAACTAATACCCGTATTCATGGAATTCATTTGAACAAAATACGGTAGTAATGTTACGAAAAAAGATGATGGGGAGGGGAAAATGTATACCAGAATCTAGTTCGTATAATACAAAGGAAATCGTAAACAACAACAGCCTCAGTTGCAGATCCTTAGGGAAGTATCGGTTGAAAAGACATATTGTCGTATATTACACTCATCTATTGTGTACTGCAGTACTACCAATTGACATACACTGCAACCAGCCTGCCGGATAGAATGTCTTGTTTTAGAGTGAATAATATAGATTCTACAGAATTATAATCATAAGGGATTCTGTAGACCTGGACACCGTCAAAATCAACTTATACGCCACATTTGTGGGGTTTTTCTTACATTTCGCAGAAACAATCGGCACTATTGAATTCGTTTGTACAAGTTCACCATTGAAATGAACCAGAGTATTAAGCCTTAAATTAATATTGTTTTGTCTCAATTTTACTTGGTTGGTGTAGATCGGCTTTTCCGGATGCTTCCTTAAAGACTTTATGCCTCCCCAGGAGATATCGGAGATCAATTGAAATAAAACAATAGAATAATTCTACACGGCGGATTTAGAGGAAAGCACAAAACATCGTAAAGTTAGTTTGGCAAAAGAAAATAATCTCAATTATAATGCCCAGCTACTTATTTTGAAGTTTGTAAGTTCAATGTCTCCGAAATTGAACGTTTCAGGTCCTACCATAATGTGTTCAGTTTTTGATAGATAATCAGCTGGTGGCATCAATCCAGGAATTGGGAAACGAGAAGGTTTCGAATAAATGCCACCAGTGACAAGGTGCTTCGTTCATCTCACCACATCAACTATGCTAAGTGTGTTTCATGTTGATATGTATGAAACAGATATAAATCACTAAAGTAGAGGCAGCTTATTTTTAGTGGATTCATGCCAGTTGCACCAGCCAGGTTTTGATATGACAAAAAGGAAATATACTAGGTGGCAGTCACTGTATTGAATAGGGAACATACACCGAATGGCCGAATGTTGCATTAATATGCAACACCAATCATGTTCGAACAGACGACTACAAACCTAATAACATGCTGGTATTTGCACTTGTTTAATCTCATTAGCGGCGATACCACAGAAGAATTCTTGGTGGATTTTATTTGGAGCAGAAAGTCGGTGGTTCTTCGTTGGAATCAGAGATTGCAATAGTTCACTATGATAGTTCGTAAAAGCTCACGATCTCGCATTTCGGAAAATAATCCAGTCTTGCATGTTGGTGCAGATCACATTTGTCCGCTAAAAGTGTCGTGAAACAAAACAGCTGCGCACAATCGAGTGGCATCAATTGGGTGGGGCACAAAGCTTTGGTGCTTGACGTCATAGTGCGAGAACGCAGGGTTGCGCCATGAGCTCGAACCTCGGGAATGTTCTCAGAGCCCCGAGCATCAAACAATCGCCACAATCTCGGAGTATTACTACCATCTCAAGGTAGAACTACCATCTCACGCTATGGTGAGGTCCACGGAGATTCCCGGAACGGAAATGTCTGAGGGGTCGCCCATCGAGTGTCCAATGTTACATTCACGATAATTTTCACACATGCAGAGCACTCCACTGTCTGCATACCCCGCCACCCCTACTTCCCCCTCAATTTTATACGGCATATAGTCATTGTGCATATAGCCAAAGCCAATTTGTTTGTCCAGTGATTATGTTTAACAGGACAATAGCCCAGCATATGGCTATTTGTATTGGGTAAAGTAGGGACGGCATCGGCTACAGCATCCAGGATCCTAACGTCAAGTACATACTCCAAGACCAGTGCTTTCCGGAACCGCAGGCTAGCCAGTTTGATGCAGTTCAACTACGCAGCAATCGTATGATGAGATTGTGCCCAAACCTTATTTGGGTTCGCCATACTTTGCGGAAGATGCATGAGTGGTGGCACTTCTCTCGGCACCAGGCCAATAATAATTCCGGTGGTGTAGTTTGCATAATTTGGGTAGCAAGCGTAGCATGCCTAGATGGCGTTGTTTGCTTGATGCAAAGAGTTTACGTGTTTGCGTGGTATACATGCCATGTCTAGTTTGCATTTTGGGTGTGCATGTTTTTGTGTTATCTGCATTCTTCGGTTTGGCCGCTTAGTTTTCCTTCCGCTAGTTTCCCATGCCTGCGGTATCTGCATAGTTTGCATAGTCCCCATAGAACTTACTAGAAACAATATCGTTACCCTGGTATTGTCAAAGTTGTATTGGCCAGATCTGGAAACATGCTAGCCTGCTTCCTACTACCCCGGGGAGTACCATGAAGATCTATGCCACCTTGCTACCATATCTGGTTCAGACTCCTTAAATGTGTTCACCTTCAAAAATGGTATTTGTAGCACTGAATAATACGTACTGCACATAAACGTACTGCACATAAACAGATATGCATCCTCCTGCGTCTACCTCCACCACCAGTAGTTTCCGTTCTGTCGAACTTTTAGACCTCTTCTTCTTATTCTTCTTCTTCCTCCTCTTGTTTCCACAGTTGCCTTTCTTTTCCTTTTCGTTTCCTCTGCGTGCTCAAACTCGTTGTGGCCATGGGTAATTCCTCATCGACAGCTTCCAGAAAATCCACCGCGGGACAACATCTGGATATCAGAAAGTCCCTGTCCAGCTCCCAGGCCACCGACTCTCTATATGAAGACTTTAATGACCAGATACTTAAGCCCGTCAAGCGGGAACAGCATGTGCCGTCGCCGCTTGTACCGATCAAGCAAGACGCGTATCCATTTCCCACCAGGAACCAGTTCACCAATGACCTTATAGAAGACGAATTCAATGAACTTAACGATGGATTGATTGAAACAGAAGCCACAGAACTTTCTCGAAACATCTTACCAAACGAATACGATAGCACCATGGACATAGATGATATGGAAATTGATGTCATTCCACCGGCACTGGAGTCGATGGAACCACCATTTCCTCCAGATTCGTTTCCTGATCCTACCGACCTTTCCAAAGTTGACTTCACCAAGATAACCAACCATATCCCCGCCAGTCCCAAGCCCAATGTGTCCAACATCCGTCTCTCTCAGTACCAGAATCAACAGCCTGTGTACAAAAAAGCCCGGAACAACAACTACACATATCAATCGTCTGCTTCGGAAACCCTCATTCCAGTGGAAATCAAATGGGTTAACACCAACAGAGAGCAAATCAACAAGATTTCCATCATCGGCTCTTTTTCTAATTGGAGAGATATCATAAAGCTCGTACCTTCGCCATCTCATGATAACGAGTACATCACCACCATTACTTTACCACTTGGGGTCCACAAACTCCTCTACATTATCAATAATGAATATCGTGTCAGCGATCAGTTGCCTACTGCAACAGATCAAGAAGGTATTTTCTTCAACTGGTTTGAGGTCATAGATGAGGTTCATTTATTCAATCATTCCAACCATCAACTGATTCATCCTGAGGATGCTTCCACTGCTTATGACGCAAATATCATATCGCCCGATTATCACGAACAATTCCATAGAAGTACTTCTTCTTTTGGTAAACAGCAGGCTGGAAAATACGACGTTGATCGGATCAATAGAAAGTCTAATAGTTTTTTGGCAAAAATATCTAAGGAATCGTCTAATTTTGAGCATGTTGAGTATCTCAGTGATCTGAACCAAGAATTGGAAGATTTCAAACACGATCAGAGTCATTCTGATACATATCCATATGAAAATGGTAGCAATGCAAATTCTAATAGGTATGTCCCGTACAATTCTTCATCCACGTCTTCCTTCCAAAAAATAAATCAAAGCCAAAGGAAACAAATCGAGTACTCCAATGAAATCCCAGAAATGTTTGTAAACTATGATTATTTCAAGAGCAAAAGTCCCAACTACGAATTACCAGAACCTCCACAACTTCCTGCTCACTTGAACAACGTGCTTTTAAATAAAATGTCTCAGTCTTCCAATAATGGAAGTCAAAGCCATCTTTCCAATATTCCTCAAATTCCTACAAATTTTCATCCAAGTTCTGGCGATTCATTGAGGCCACCTAATCCCACATTTTCTGAAGGTAACCATTCAAGTAGTCCAACACATCACAGAAGACCACCGTTGAGAAGAGCAGATTCTTCTTACTATGCTAGTAACAAGGAGGCCTATCATTTGTCAATTCCTAATCATGTAATATTGAACCATTTAATGACAACTTCCATCAGAAATGAAGTACTTACCGTGGCATGTATTACGAGATATTCAGGTAAGTTTGTCACTCAGATTATGCATTCGCCTGCAGACAAATAGCATAATTTGCTTCCCATTTGGCTTTCGAACTTGTAACTATATCCTATACCATTGCAGAATAGCATGTTGCTTAATAGCTTTTAGCTAAGTAGCAAATCGAATACACTATTTAATGTGCCTTCGTTCCCTCCGTAGCCTACTTTGCATTAAACTGTAACTTCCCCGCCTTATTATCACTTCCAACTGGAACTTATCAAATTCAGGATAAATCACCTTGGTGATTTTGTATAATTGTTGGATTAACTGTGATCGCATATCTTTGGTTGTATCTCTGATCCAAGTTTGATACCCCAATTTGAAATTACAACAGCTTTTAAATATTTCAAGAACATTAACTTCGATCACTTTTGTTAATTGTATGTGATAGTGATTCAACCCTAATATCTTTGATAGTTCATAAATGTTCAAACGAGAATAATACCTGTCTTGTCTTTCACTATTTGATTCATCATCAATGCTTTTCATCCGACACTCTCCGAATGCTGTCATTTCCATTGGATGTATTATTGGTTTCACAGTAAATTTCTTCAACTCCAGATCATTTGTACCCTTGTTTTTAAGGCAAAAACGGGAAATTTCTTTTAATTCAGCCAAAGGTTTATACCTGGAATTTTTTAAAAACAGAAATTCTGTTGGTAAATATTTAGAATGATCTGAATGTTGTGGTAAAATCGTTTCAATGATTGAAGAATTTTTGGAGCTATGTTCATTGACACGAATAATATTACTTTTTGGTAGCCTAATAGTAACAAAATAGTGATTTTTTTGGGAATTTTTCAATACCAAGTTTTTCTTTTGCTTCAAAGCCATTTTTTCGGACAATAAGACTTTAGTTCTCCATCTTCCTAAAGATACTTGACGTTTATCTTTAGGACGTCTTCTTTTTTTGGTTGTTTCGATATTGGGCATTTGCAAATTCTGCTCTATCCCTAATTCCACCTGATTTTGCTTGTTCCCGTTATGCACCACCACATCGCATTCCGAATAGCTTGTTCCAGGCCGAAGTAATGAGCTCCTATCCAGAATGAGACAGTCTTCAATATCTGCAAATTCAGATTCCTCACTAGAAGTTATCAAAAGTGGGAAATTAGTGAATTTAGAATCATCCGACAACTCAAAACTGTGTTGCTCATCAACATACTCCATTTGATCAACTGGAGCTGAATTCAACTTCAGGTACTGGTGAAGAAGCAAGTGTGGATCTAATGTTTCGCAGCTTTCAAAAGCGGACCCAGTGTCTCTTGAAGGCAGCATAGAGAAACACCCGCTGCTTTCCAGATCGGAATCTGATTTCGTCGATGACACGTATTCACCAAGACTGAGATTAATTGGCTCGACTTCTTGTCCAACTAGTATTGGTGAAAGACAAGTTTCGTCAATATTCCACACTTGATTTGAGTGTGTCTCATCATCATCGTCAGAGACAAATAGCCCAATCAAATCAACATCGTAGTTTCTGTCGTTCACTATTATCTCTTCTTTAAAAACTGGAACGTCCTCCAAAGAGTAGAGTGTCTCGGGTAGTTCTTCTCCAATAGAAGGATATATGTCTTGCTTCTTCTCTGGCGTGTCAGCTTTATCCATTGGTTGTTGAGGGAAATCGACTCTATACTAAAACCGAAAGATAAATTGGTTCTTATATAGAGCAGTCTAAGGGGCTATATGTGTGTTTACAATTGGTTTACATGATCATGTACACCCCCAATAACTGGTCAAACCGATGTCTGCTTGGTGTTTTCATATTATTATGCATGACGATTTTGCAGCTGCAGACACTAAACCTTATTTACGCAATATCGCTTAACAGTGCAGCTGAGAGGGAAAACACACTAGAGTGCCACATGAAGCAAGGGCAAAAGTCAAGTCAGTTTGGTTTGTCCCCATCAATTGAATTGAGTTCCTTTCCTCAATATGATAGCCTTTGTGTCCCAACGATGTTAAGATTGTTGCTAAAGCTATAGATAAAGGAGAATACGTAAACGCTGCAGATAAATGGATGCAACAGAAGCGTCATGCAATGCTTGGAGTTTACTAAAATATCCTCATGCAATTCGTATGTTTGTTGGAAGAAACATAAAAGTCTGCATGAGGGCTAATATGTTATTGGGGCCTTAGTATAAAATTTGGGCCGAAAAATTCCCTGTGGCAAGGTTCTATGCTAGGGTCGTCTTGCCTTATAGCCAACTACCCCACTAAAGTCTGGACTTTTTACACCAAGATTCGCCCTTGCTTGACCACTTAACTTTTGATTCAATTTTCGCATCTTTTGGAATACACATATTGATGGGGAAACTACCTTATCAACAATGTCTGCATTAAAATTTCCCCACATAAAAAATAAAACAGGAGTATCAACTATATCGAACCCCTCTAAATTTAGTGGACATAATCTATGGCAAAAAATAACTTTATTCATATCTATACACTGTGGGCATCAATAATGTTCTCTACCACTCCATTGGCATCACTCTTCAAGTATCTGCTATTCATCAATACTTGAAGTAATTTCTTAATACCGATGTTAATGTCAAAAGAAGATAATTGGTCCAAGATATTGCTCTTATCTGGCTCCTCACTCATATAACCAATCTTGGCCAAGACTCTACCTACCTCATCGACAGATCTCAATGCAGGAACGGCAATTGTGTTGGTGAAGCAATCAATCAAGTTCATATGCTTCAATACTGAATATTGAGAAGTAGTACCAATTATCAATAATCTTCTACCCTTTGGAGGTTTCTTGGTTAAGTAAACGATTAATAATTGTAAAATTTCGTTGGAAAAACGAGGACCAATTGCCACGTAATTGATCAAAGTTTCAATCTTATCGATAACCAATATATTCAAAGGTGACTTGTAAACGTCTCTGAAGACATTATCAATATATGAAATCTTTCCTGGCTCTGACATACCCACCATACTCTCTGCTGAAAGCATCTTGATAAATGGGAAATCAGAATTAAGGGCCAAGGTAGCGGCGATTGCGGTCTTACCAACACCACTTGGCCCATGAATCAATACACTGATCAAAGTTTCGGTGTCACTGGTTCTAACTTCGTCAATAAAAGACTGTCCTCTCTCGAATATATTCTTGATTCCCTTGTTGAAAGAAATAATACCGTGTGGAGCTGCTGAAGTCAAGTCTTCTTCGTCAGTACCAAATGCTGGCTTAACTTCATTTAATGCCAACAAAAAATCGTTTCTATGAATTTGCATTTTGTCAATACTGGAAGCATCAATTTGTGCAATGGAACCTGATTTGGTGTGTCTACTAATAGCAAACGATTTTGCAGAATTACATAAACCTTCCAACTCTGCACCAGTAAAGTTTTTAGTCAATGATGCCAATTCATTGAAATCAACGTCTTTGGTCAACAAATTGTTTTCCCTTAATTTAGAAGTATGAATCAAAAGAATGTCCTTTCTACCCTTTTCATCTGGTAAAGCGATTTCAATTTGAATTTCGAATCTACCTGGTCTGAGCAAAGCATTATCGATCAAGTCCAATCTATTAGTCATACCAATAATCAAGATATTGTTTAATTGATCCACACCATCCATCTTAGATAACAATTGGTTAACAACATTATCACCAACACCAGTTCCGTCAGACTTTCCAGAACCTCTTTGCTTGAACACGGAATCCAACTCATCGAAAATAATGACATGCAAATCAGAATCATCACCCTTCTGTTTATACTCTTGTTCTGCTTCTTTGAACAAGTTACGAATGTTCTCTTCGGAAGCACCAACGTACTTACTCAACATTTCGGGACCATTGACAATCTTGGGTTCTTTACCGTTTAACATTTTACTTAACTTACGAGCAATCAAAGTCTTACCAGTACCTGGGGGTCCAAACAATAATAAACCTTTACAATGCTTGTAGTCCAACTTTTCAGCGATTTCAGGAGGTAAAATTCTACTGTTGAAAGCTCTTCTGAAGATGTCTTGGAATTCAGCATCTAAACCACCAATACCCAAATCTTCCAACTTGAAATCTGGGTTGATGATCTGCTTTCTGGCTCTGGGTCTACCAGAGCCGCCTCCACCCAATCTTTTGCCCTTCAAATTCGAAGGTTTTGCCAAGTTGATGATCGAGTTCTCGTTGGGGTAGAAAATCACTTCTGTTTGCTTGATAAGAATACCCTTGATCGATAAATCGGAGCTTTCTTTGATGGAAGGCAACTTTTCGCCACTATTGATATCAATCACCTGGACACTATTGATGTACAACCCATAGATCACGCCCTTGAACTCCATCACGATCCTCTGGGTAGGTTGTAATATTTGATTCTGATAGTTGTTGATGAAAATCTCCACCAATTCCTCGTGTTTCACTGGATTCGAATTGGCCTTGCTCTTGACATGGAAATCAATCAAGATCTCAAGCCCCCCCAAGTACTGCTGCTGTTGCTGCAGTCTTCCGGAAAAGATACTGTAGGATTCGACTAAGATCTTCTGACTCAACGACCACTTACCCCAAAGTCTGACGTTGGCGGCCAAACCGATGGTACCAGGGGTAACAGCTTCGTCCTTTTGTATGCTGCAGACGTAGTGGCCGTCCAAAAGAACGGGCGCATGGTCGGGAAACTCACGGAAGTCTTGTGGACTGACACCGATGCAATTGGCAAGTGCCACCCTATTGGAAGGACAGTTTGCTGCTTCAAAGTGATGTCTAAACGACGTAGGACTTTGGGCTAACTGAGGAGCAACAGGTGCATTTGATTGGTTGGGACGACTGTGGGAGATCACAGGATGTCCTGGGGTAGTGGGTGAATTCGACACCTTGTGGAATCCGAACTTCTCCATGATGATAAAGACACTTGTAAGTGAATTGCTGATATGCGCATTGTACTTTGATTTAGTAAGGGAATTTTGAGTGGATTGGCTAAAAAAACGGTTAGTGAGAATGTTAACAAGGTAAGGGAAACTCCGGAAAGACTTGGAGTGGGGGCCGAATCGTCCCTGGAATCACGGATTAGTGTAAAATGGTGAATTCTGAATTGGATCCAGCGACTGAGATATATTGAGATCGAAGGGTCTACCGGTTGGGAATAAATAGGTGTGGTTCTTCGATAAGGTTATGATTATAGTTATATTAGCTATATGGGGGTGTTAAAACACCAAATTTGGGGATTTTGAGTTCTCAAATCATGAAGGAGACCTTCTGGTGCTTCAAAGGACAGTCCATTGTGAGAATAGTCCCAATGGACACTTCTATACCAGGTTTGAATAATGGTAATATTGACTTCAGGAGGCTATATGCAGGACACAAATATTTGCATAGCATACTGTTGAGAGAGTGTTGTGGTGTTGTGGAGGAGTAGGATAACTGGAGCTTTCTCAGGTGTTTTGGATTCCAAACACATAGTAGTATAACAACAGAATTTTTCTACTGTACTGTTCACTCGGTAGAAAAATTGCTTCCAATATAATAAACTTCTGTGGTCTACGCAATTCACTTCATGATTTGCTGTGTTGTATTATTACATTTGGGCTGGCGATTTCAGGTGTTGGAAAACTTTCAAGAAAATTAAAAAAGTCAGATTCTATCATCAATGTAGAAAACGATTATGGTTGGAGGGGGTACTCTTTTTTTTGCTTGACATTTCATGATTTGCTCTTGGTGTCATGGTATCAAAGCTGCAATCAGAACCATCTGTTATACTAGTAGGTGACATGCAATATCGTTAACACACAAAGTAATTCTCGGCGATACTGAAATTCAAGTTCAGCAGTGGTTTTGACCCTAAAAGTTCCTTCCTAGTAAAAAAATTAAAATGTATGGAAACCAAACCAACTCCAATATTTGATTGCAACCTATAATGAACCACTGTCCAGTTCACAGAACACCAGTTTCACCTTACGTATTTACAGTTTTACTGGATAGTTTTTCTGCCAGTCCAGCTCATGTTTAGCAATTTGTGTTATAATCGGATGTATAATCAGTGCAAACGCTTCAAATCTACCAAACACCGATTTGACAACCCCTATCAACCTTGTAAATCCTATCAAACTCGGAACGTTATACATTTCAGGCCAGATCCTGAGATTTCACAAAGTAGTGCTTCTTATATAATAGGATATTATCAATTGTTGCGCAATTATATTGAAGAAGCTTAGGACATAACTACCATGCACACTTTTCGGAATACAGGACAATCGATAAATAGCTGAAATACCTTACCAGTACTGGATGTCACCCATATTATATTTAATATTTGAGCATATCTCGAATTTTCAGCCCGGTGTTTTATACAAGTGAAACTGTCATTTGAGTCCCGGCAAAATGTGAAGAAACAACCGCAAATCTTCGAATGGGGAAAATTCACTCAGTAGGGCCATTATCTCACACTGCAGCTTAAGTATCAATATGGAACGGTGCTGGAACATCTGGTATATGTTGCTTGCTATACCACTAGGTTTCATCGGTGGAAATTTGGGAACAATCCCGATACGGCAGGGGTGAAGTCCGGTCACGTGACTTCAAAAATCACCATAGCTGGTCAGACTAGAGTACCCCTATAAAACACAGGTAAAACGGCTATGGAATTCCGCGCCCTGACATGGTACTGTACCAACTACAGCACACTCACACAGATACGCCATGATAAAACCGTTTCCACCCGCAATTTGCCAGGGTTATGAGCCCTGCCTCGGCTTCCAAAAAGGGATGCATTGGAAAGACACCCAATCCCCCCTGGGTCCTGTGGAATCTTCTGGAACCACACAGGCTACCAAGCATTGTAGTCCCCACGTCCATTTCCCCTACTGATCACCCGACACCAGCAACCTTCACCATCGCTGGAAAAGCCCGTCTCTACTGCCCGCACACTTCAGCACATATTAGTGGTATTTTGGCGTCTGCTACCAACGATTATGGTTTAGTGGTGTAGCGGCTATCACGTTTCGTTTACAAGTGTTAACACAGTAAAATCCGAAAAGGCCCCGAGTTCGATCCTCGGCTAGATCATTTTTTCGCACCTCATGTTTTACCACTTGTCATATTTGCAATTTTCAGTGTGCAGGTTTTCTGACACATAAGGTTTGTTTACTTTTTTGCGGTAATTGGTGCGGCTTCCTGCATATAGCCAGACGCAACCTTCACTTTTTGCAGTAATTCCCCAGGTTCCCAAAACGGAAATAGGGCAGTCCATGCCACCAATCAGGAGAGGTGAGCATCACCAGTGAACAATGTCCCAATGCGAAGGGATGGGTCCAGTGCAAGGGATGAAGTGAAGGAAAGACGGCGACGGCACACAGAAGTCGTGAAAAGTGAACACAAAGTGAACACAAAGTGAACACAAATGGAACCAAATGGACCAAATGGACCAAATGGAACCACATGGAACCAAAGAGAACACAAATGGAACCAGAACAAATCGGAACTAAAGTGGACTTATATTGGACATACATTGGACACAAAATGGTGGTAGCAAGAGGAGAATTGAGGACCCTCTTGGTGGATGAATGGCGGAAGGGAGGAAGTTGGAAGGAGAATTTTACCAACATGAATAGCAAAGGACCTGGTAAATGCGGAGTTACCATATCTTTTTGGTTACCCCAGAATTTGCAGGCCACATTGGGACATCGTACATGTCCTTTTGATAGGCAAGATTCGATCTTGGGGGAAAGGATTGTGGGTTGTGGGTTGTGGGTTGTGGGTTGTGGGTTGTAGGAGAATTTAATTGGCAAGAATAATGGCATACGAAACAGAGCATGTATCCAC
The DNA here is from genome assembly GCA_030568695.1 of Suhomyces wounanorum. NCBI lineage: Eukaryota > Fungi > Ascomycota > Pichiomycetes > Serinales > Debaryomycetaceae > Suhomyces > Suhomyces wounanorum. The sequence goes on from JAJMGL010000007.1 coordinate 288,135, forward strand.
AGCTATTTACACCAAACCACAACAGACAACCGACTCTTACAGCTTGAATCAGGCGAGTAATCCATGTCAGACGTGGATCTCCGTTTTGGAATGAGATCCTTCACATCTTCTATGATGATCAGTAATTCACCAGAATGGAAATGAAGATCACAAGCGCAAAATTACCTGCATTCCCCTCAAATTCTTCGTCTTTCCACCAACAAAAAGTACCACAACCTTGTTTCAGCGACGAAGTTGCCACCCATTTCAAACGAAACATCTTATTGGTACGCAGAAATCGGTGGTAATAGGCGTCTTATTAGCACGAAATTACAGGTATTACTTGTGAATACTGCACCATTTGCTAGTGAAGTCGGTATTCTTGGGGGTTTTCTGGTGTAGACTGCAAGATTGGAATCTAGATTCATTAACTATACAGTTTATAAACATTTGTTTTGGAAACAATCCACAATCAGGTGTGGTATGTAGCAGGGGATTTGGATTGAACACATGGGACAAGCATTTGTGCAATTGGAACATTGTAGCAAGCTCAACATGAAATTCAACGTGGACCGCAAGGTCCTTGAGAATGCAAGCGAGTGGGTATTTGGTATTATTTTTTTGGGATTTTTGATTTTTGTAGTTTTTGAGTTTTTTGATTTTTGATTTTTTAGTAGGGTTTCAATTCATAAGCAATTAAATCAAACGTTTGATGAACATTATAACACAATTGTAACACGGAACGTGAACAATGTCACTGGAATATAAACATAACAATACATAAATAAATTTCGAGGAATACAGTGAGTGGAAGGAAGATAAATAAATGCAGATGGGCAGGCGAGGTTAATCTAATTGGATCTGTTCATGGTTGGATTCATTCACTGATAATAATTGGTCGATAATGGGTTCGGATGCATCGCAAATCCGTCGGGGCCACTCACGGTGCTAAATGAAGAAGACGAAGAAGCTGAGAGATTATGTCCGTGTCCATTACCTTGTCCACGAACTTGCCCACCTATTGCTCCTCCAGAAAATTGCATATGAGGAGGAAATGGTGCAGCTTGTTGAAATTGTTGAGGCGGATACTGAGGCATAACTCCATTTTGCTTCATTTGCATGTGATGGGGATGAGGATATTGCTGATAGTTACCATAAGCTTGTTGATGGTATGACACAGGTGGTGGCGTGTATGGAACATTTGTGCCTTGTGCATTGCCGACAGATGTAGTGTAGTGGTTGAGAGGTTGTGGGTGGTTAAGCTGAACTGATGAGAGACTACCTTGATGTTTATGAGTAGTGACTCCAGCTAAATTACCGTTTCCATGTACTCCAAGATCAGTAGGACCAGTAGAACCCGCGTAGAATTGTTGTGGGTGATAAAGTGAGGCACCATTGCTAGCATCGATATGACCTCCATTACTAAAGGTATGATGATGTGTTGGTGGTTGAGAAGTGAAATTTTGAAGATTCGTTTGTTGAGATGGGAATCCAAATGGATACTCATTAACCATGTAGTCATTAGTACTATAGGTATGACCTTGTGATTGACTTTGTGCCATATGGTTCATAGCATTTCCAGATTCAGGGCCACCAAGGTAGTTTGGAGCTCCAACATTTCCATTACTGAAATTCAAAGGTAATGACATATTACGAGTGGCAACATGCTGATGTTGTTTTGGAACATCCAAATTGTTAGGCGTGGAGGAAATACTAAGAGATCTGTATCCTTGATTAGGTTGTCCCATCGAGTAATTTTCATTAACGGTGAACTCTCCATTGGAATTCATATTTTGTTGGAACATAGCTTGACCAGTTGCTTGATTGCTAGTTACTTGAGGACCCCCAGGGCCACTCAAATTTGATAAATGGGCATAACCTTTATCGATAGAAATAGATCTTGACTTCACTTTGGAATTATTCATGGAGAAACCAGAACCAAATGAAGAATTATTGTTTAAAATAATGTTAATCTTGGATTGAATTCTCTTTCCAAAGCTTGAAATAATCTTGCAATTTTGAAACCAATACTTGATGATCACAATTTGAAGACTTTCTGTATGTAAATGAGGATAGTTAGGAGGTAACAAAAGAGCTAACTTTGAAGCAAGAAGGCTGGAGGATTGGTCATTACCTTCAACGTATCTAACTTGAGGGTGAGTCAATATATCAATCAAGGTCTGAATAACGTAATTACCATAGGGATCATTGATGAGTTTATTCAATTCACCGGTGACGATATTGTAAATCAACTCAAACTTCAAGTTGGAGAAGTTCATGTTTCTAGTTTCATTGTTGTAACAATTCTTGAGGAACTTTTCAATCACATTACTTGAGAACTTTAAGTTACACAAGGTGTTGATACCGTACTTAACGAAATTCTCAAACATTTTATAATTGATGTCCAAAGAGTTGATCGAGATCAAGTATTGCAAAACGTAGTTACCAAATTGGTCGTTGATAAGAAGTTGGAAGTTCTTGAAGTTAAGAATGCATTGGGAGAATTCATCGAGTTGGGGAACAGTAACATGATTCAAACATTTTTGCAACACACAGCATCCATGCTTGTGGGTTGCCACAATGTAGAGATCTTCAATGATAGAATCGTAGATAAATTGGCAATCTTTGGGTTGGTATTTGTTGAGGATCTTCTGAATGACGTGGTTACCATTCAAATCCTTGATGAGTTCAATAATGTACGGTTTCAAGCCCTTGATCAAGAGATCGAGCTGATACTTGCTGTTGAGGTTATCAATGATCTTTTGAAGAGCTCTAGTACCATGTTGATTGATGGAAATCTGGAAGAGATTGAATTGCAAATTTTCAAGAATCAAGTTGAGGTTTTCTTCGTTACAGTAGTTGATGAGTTTTTGGATAAGGTAGTTGCCGAAGGGATCGATGATCAACTCGTAGAGGTAGGGGTTGATTTGGCCAAAGATGATGTCAAAATTTGCAAGTCTGGCCTGGTAGTTGGAAACAACGTTTTCATCGATTTTCTTCTGGAGAAAACGGCATCCGTATTGATCCTTGGAGAGCTTGAGGATTTCGGCTTTGAGCTGACCAAGAGGCACCTTATTGATGGACGCAAGGTATTCCTTGTCGATCTTGGACTTGATAGCAGGTGCAGGGGCTAGCAGAGCCAGCAGAGCGGAGGTCAGGGTCAGTTTGGACCCGTGGCCTGATTGGTTGCCATGGGCAGGTGCTTGGTTTTCTTTATCGGACTGGTCCACCGAAGACGAATGGGAAACGTTGCGAGAGTTGGAGTGACGGGGGCGGGAGGAACCTCCGGATCCACCATGGCTAGTGGAGTTCAGTGGCCTCGAAGGGGTTCTCAGCGACACCAGTGACGGCGACAGGCCCAGCACCACCACCACCAGAGGCAGAAGTTGCACAGAGGACACCGAAGGGGTCAAGAGGGAGGACCCTGCTCCGGGGTCTGAAGGGGTCAGCGGCTCCTGAGGGCCATCAATGAAGCTAGGCAAGCTCAATTGGTGGTTCAACCGGTTGGAAGAATCCCAGAGAGCGGACTTGGAATGGGGCCCGGGGCCAGGAGGGGCCAACGAGCCGAGTTTGGGCGGCGTGGTGGGCTCTATGATGGAGTTGATGGAGTTGACCGAAAGGTTGTGGGAGTGGGAATGAGACATGATAGGCGATTCCACGACAGGGACGGTATGGAGACAGTCAGAATAGACAGACAGTCAGAATAGACAGACAGTCAGAATAGACAGACAGTCAGAATAGACAGACAGTCAGAATAGACAGTCAGAATAGACAGACAGACAGAATAGACAGACAGAATAGACAGACAGTCAGAATAGACAGACAGTCAGAATAGACAGACAGTCAGAATAGACAGACAGTCAGAATAGACAGACAGTCAGAATAGACAGACAGTCAGAATAGACAGACAGACAGAATAGACAGTCAGAATAGACAGACAGACAGAATAGACAGTCAGAATAGACAGACAGACAGAATAGACAGTCAGAATAGACAGTCAGAATCGACAGACACAACAGGATACACTGCCACCCGAACACAGAAGATACAACGTCAGACAGACAACAAGTTCAACGGTACGGAGGGTACCGAGAAGATGGGAGGTATGGGAGGAAGGAAAGGAAAGGAAACGCTTAAATAGTAGTGCTTACGAAACAACCACCGGCTATAAAAAGCATTTGTACCCCTAGCGATAAACGATCAATCCTGATTATAGGGCCGGGCCTTTTGTGTAGTTTGCTGTAGCGATGGTGGTAGCTATGGTGGTAGGGAGAAGTGGTGGGGAGGCGGTAGGACGGCGAGGGCGTGTGGCCACTGTGCTACCGTGGTGGTATGGTGGCGGGACAGTAGGGGTTTTGTCCTGGTTCCACCGCGGTGCGGCGCCGCACCTGGCTAATACTGACACCTGGCTTAAGGGTACGGAGGGGCAAACAGTGAATTCCTCCACAGGAGATGGTTGGGAATGAACAAACAACGTCCGAATTGGGACAGGAAACGACACCCGTGCCAACCCACAAATCAAATCACAGACCACAAACCAAAGGCTTCACATGAATCGGGACTAGTGCAAAAATGGCGACATCAATGGCCCATGGGTGGCCCATGGGTGGTCCATGGCAAGGATGTTCCCAAACCCCCACGTCGTCCCCCACCATGGGTGCATCTACAGGCACCATCCCCCACCATCCCCCACCACCAGCTGCACTTGCATCACCAACTCCTCCACCTCCACCTCCACCTCCACCCCCCAACTCCATGGCACCTCCACCGCCTCCACCACGTCCAACGTGCCCACACCAGCCCTTACTCCTCAAATCCGGTGGCTTTTCCACCCCGGTGTCCCGGGGTGTGGCCGTGGCCCTTCCACCGCCTGCCGCAAATGGCCCATTGGCCCACTCCGGAATGTGTTCACATTCGGCATGCAGACGGACTTTTGCCATATCCGCTGATCCTCGTCTAACACCGCCAACACCTACTCCATCCCTGCTACTCCCTGCGACATGCTATTGTCACTGCCACGTAAGAGAGGGCTGTTGGGGTTATTTCTTTTCACACCTGCACTAACCATAGGACAAAGCCAAGCCAGAACCTGTATGGGCCTCAGGAGGGCCAGTAAGTAGGAGGTAAGAGAGAGAGGCACAGGAGCAAGGTGCATTGTGGGTAATTTGGGTAATGTGGGTAATTTGGGTAGTGTGGGTAATTTGGGTAATGTGAAGGATGAGAATGGGCAATAATGGTGAAGTGAAGAAGGTGAAAATTGGGACTTTGGGACATTTGACATTTTGGGACATTTGACATTTGACATTTGACATTTGCCATTGGGACATTTGCACACACAACCCATTGAGGCATTTGGACCTGGGTGCATCTGGAGGCATTTGTGCACATTGGCACTTGGGACCAGTTGTAATATCTGCAACTTTTGGTGTTTTGGCAAAAGGCCTTTTGGCCATTTGGTGTTCTGGTGTTTTGGCCTTTTGGCCTTTTGGCCTTTTGGCCATTTGGTGTTTTGGCCTTTTGGCCTTTTGGCCTTTTGGCCATTTGGTGTTTTGGCCTTTTGGTGTTTTGGCCTTTTGGCCTTTTGGCCTTTTGGCCTTTTGGCCTTTTGGCCTTTTGGTGTTTGGAATGCTGAGGTGATTCGGTTAGATGGGTGCAATTTCCATTTTCATTTCCATCACAATTTCAACATCAGTGCTTTACCCTGTTGGCCTTGTGCTGCTGTGACTGCAATGACCGTGGCTATTGGGCTTTTGGGCTTTTGGACTATTTCCTTGACTGTTTGCTCCTCGACTATGCCTGTTTGCTTTACCTGTTTGGCTGTTTGTGCACTGTGGGTTGCAGGGTTTACGCCATTTGGCCACCTGAGCCACTGAGTCATTTGCACCATTTGCACCATTTGCGGCAGTGGGTGGATGCATAACCGGGCACCCGGTGGAGGGCTTATGGACGGGTGAATGTGTAACTCCAGGAGTCCAGGAGTCAATCACATCAATTGATATCTCCATCTCTACTTCCAAGTCACCTCTACCCATACTGACTGAAGGAACTGTGGGGGCCTAGGGGGACCTAGGGGGACCTACCCAGTGACTTAGGGGGACCTACCCAGTGACTTAGGGGGACCTACCCAGTGACCTACCCAGTGACATCCAGCTCCCAGGCCCGTTTCCTCCTCCTCTGTCCTCCATTTGGAACGTTTTGGAATGTCCTGGAACATCTGCCACCGTCCGCAGCCCACTGCACTTATCGGCACTGGTTGGGGCCTTTTGGGAACGGTGTGGGCCATTTGGGGCCATTTGGGGCCCTTCGGGGCCATTTGGGGCCCAAACTACTTAGAACCATCAGTCCCCCTCGCACCACCGCCAGCCTGAAGTGGCAAGCTCTCGGCAACAACGCCAAATAGGCTAAAGTGCGTGCATCAGGAGAGTACAACGGCGATAACTTGCCATTGGTAGGCCATCCGTGGTGGTTTCCTGGCGGTTTCCTGGCGGTGTTGTGGTTTCCCGCCATCTGGTAGCACTTTGCCTTGCAGTGGTGTTTGCCATCGATGGCCCATGGCAAGCTAACGGAGTGCCAGTACCGCAGAAGGTGAGCATTCCAGGTGGCAGTGGCCAGTGTGGTGGTAGCGAGGTACAGTGATGCACAATTGTCGCTAGGCGTCGGTGCGCCTCGCTAGCGATAACACCGCAACTCCGCTGCCGCAACTGCGCGACCAACCCTCGCCACGCCAACCAGTGCAACTCCCCCTACCAGTGCAACTCCCCCTACCAGCACAACGGCAAACGGGACACCGCAACACTCGTTGGCGGTGTGGTTGTGGTTGTGGTTGTGGAGGTATATGTCCACCCTGTTAATGTATTGGGTGTGTTGGTAATGCTCACCTCAGATGCGCATATTTCACCACCATCTGCACTGTCATCAACACCTTTAAAAACACGCAAATCCAATACTTGTATTATTCTCCTCCACCGGTCTAGATCCCCTCCTCCCCTGCAGGCCTTCTCCCTACACTTGCCATCGCCCAGCAACCACGTACCAGTTAAGCACGTCGTGCCGAAACACAAACTCTCCTACCTGGCACCCTTGTGAAACAGTTACACATGCCTCCACTCGACGGTGCAACCGACGTTGCTGACGTTTTGCCACCACTTGTCGTCGTCTCATAACCTCCTGGGTAGCGGGAAATTCGCTGGCCATGAACCCAGGCGGCAGAGGGAATTTATCAAACATCTGACTGAGATGGTCGTCGATGTCTGCGTTGGGATCGGAATCTTCCACGAACTCCGGGTCGTCAGCGGCGGATTGCTGGGGGGGCTGCTGGGGTTCCTGAGGGGGTTCCTGAGGGGGTTCCGGCGGGGGTTCCTGAGGGGGTTGCTTGGAGGGTTCCGGAGGGGGTTGCTTGGAGGGTTGGTGTGGGTTGTGGTGGTGAATTGTAGGGAGATTTTGCTGAAGTTGGCGGTGTTGGGGAGCCTCCGAAATGTCCGATGAGTCCGATGAGTTTGATGAGTCGGTAGATTCCTCGCGGTGGCGGCGGCGGTGGTGTACTTGGTGGTGCGACTTCTGGCGCGGAGTGGTGGTAGCTTTGGCACTAGCCAGAGGTGCCATGGCTGCTCGATAGAAACGACGACGGTTCTGCTCCTCTTGCACCGTCAACCCCTTTCGCCGTACGATACCTTCCCGGTTGACATGGCGGTTGTTACCACCATGCAGCGGATTGGGCCGGAAATCGCTGATGATCCACATCCGTTCCGTGATGGGGTTGGTCCGCAAGTCCACCACCATATCAGAGGCCGTAAACTGATTACGGTAGAACCGATGCACAAACTCTGTTCTTTGAAGCATGGTGGCGTTGGCCGGGCCGGGAGGCGGCAAATGGCCCTGATGGTGATGGTTGAGGTTGCCATTTTGGTCTATTTGGTCTATTTGGCCTAGTCGGCCTAGTTGGCCTAGTTGGTCTAGTTGGCCTAGTTGGCTGTTTTTGTGCATTTCATCAATTTCTCTAGTATGATTTTCATTCATCTTGCTAATTTCTTTATGTTTTGCATCATCATTAATCTCGTTTATTTCTTCCACTTGTACAATCCCAGTGGTCTGGAGATTGGTTTCTTGCAGTAGGATCTCACATGAAGCCGTGGTGTCATAGAAGTAGCTGGTGGAAGTCCCCATTCCATTAACATGGTCTCTACCTCCATCGTCATTGCTTGTGGTCTTTGATGGCCTGTCTAACATTAATCCATCATCACTATCGCCAATTCTCGTGCTTATCTTTACTTTTCCCGAATTGGTGTTGTCAGAAATCGGGTCCTGGCCGTGAATTTGTTCGAATTGATCTACCAATTTGGAATTGGCCATGTTCCCCGATTTGAAGCCAGAAACATGGAATTGCACCTTGCGATACTCCTCCTGACTGCTCTTGTCACTGCGATGTCCACTTGGGGGTTCAGGCTTGACATTGTGACCGTTTGCTCGGCGATTCGACCCCTTTGTTGGCGAAAGCTTGATTGGAGAAGACCGAAACTCACTTTCATCGTCCAGGTATTGCGTAGGAAGCTTGTGGAAATCGTCTTCTACCATCGATTGACTGCGGAGAGTTGGAATCGCTCCCAAAGTGCCCGATTCGAGGCCTGCAAACGATTTCAGCTTCAATGGCAGTATTTCCCTGCCTTTCCCGTCACTCCCAGGGTCCCTATCTGGCAGAGACTTCAACGAAGGCCGGGTTTCCAAGGTGTTTGGAGAAGGTTGGTGGTTTCGAAGTTGGTTGATTTCTGCTTGAAGAAGGGCATTTTCCTCGGCCAATCGAGTGATCTGGTCGTGCAAACGGCCATTTTCCACTTGCACGAGTCGCCTGACCTCTGCTGCCACCAAACAGGCCAAACTGGACTGGAACAGGTCCTCTAATGGTGGAATGGATCCCATGTTGATCTCGATGGATTCCCGTTATTTACACGCGTTACGCGTATTTTATGAAAGGCGGGGCGCCTTTTGTGTAACATTTGCTCGTCACGTTACACGTCATGTGATGTTATTAAATGTCACATGATGTGTCATGTGATTACTTTTCACGTGACCTCTGCTCAACAAAACATTCACCATTCACAACAGTTAAACATCACCGCTGCATGTTTGGATCCACTAACACCTCATCCGGAGGATTATTTGGAGCCAAGTCTGCGGGCTTGGCTCCCCCACAGGCCCCCACGTCTGGTGGAGGTCTTTTTGGCAACTCGGGATCCTCCACGGGGGGTCTTTTCGGTAACAACAACCAGACTTCCTCCTCCAACACCACCTCTTCTGGTGGTCTTTTCGGCACTTCAAACAACAATACATCCACAGTAGCCGCCCTGGGCGGCCTCTTTGGCAACAATTCAGCCGCCTCCTCAACTCCTGCAGCCAGTGGTAGTCTTTTTGGAGCAAAACCTCCTACCACTGGAGGACTCTTTGGAGCCACCAATTCCGCCAATTCCACCGCCAACTCAACCTCAACGGGCTTGTTTGGATCATCTGCCAACAACACGTCAACAGGTACTGGCGGCGGTTTATTTGGCGCCTCAAATACTAATTCTACAGGGGGTGTTTTGGGAGCAAATACCAACAACTCTGGCACAGCATCGGGGGGCCTTTTTGGTTCTACCAACAATAACAACAACTCTATGAATAACAATGCCGCTTCAGCAGGTGTCACCGGTGGTATTTTTGGCAATACCGCCTCGACAAATCCATCCACGGGGGGAGGACTCTTTAGAGGTGCTATCAACAATGCCACCAATTCTGGTGGCCTTTTTGGCGGTTCAAACTCAGCAACCACCTCTGGTGGCCTCTTCGGCAACAAGCCGGCCACAGGCGGCTTGTTTGGAGCCAGTAGCAACGCTGGTGGTGCCACCGGTATCAATGGAGGACTTTTTGGGGCCTCGGGGTCCACTTTATCGGCACAACAGCAGCAACAGCAACAACAGCAACAACAGATCACCGCCATGACCAGAGTAGGCGACCTCCCACCGGATATGAGACAGCAACTCGAGCAGTTCGACAAATACATCAATACCCAGCACTTGATAGCCACCACCTTACAGGCCGATGTATCCAAGCATGATGCACTTATAGACACCATACCGAAGGATGTCAACTACTTGCATAATAAATTGTTATCCACCAAGCAAGCACTCAAGTTCGACTCCAACCAGCTTGCCAACCTCAAGCTATTGAACAATGAGCTCACCGAAGATATCACCAAGATCCTCCAGTTGATCTTGCAATTGAGCACCCCCGGAACCCGTTTGTCTTCATCATACCAATTGAACGAGTTTTTCATCAAGAAAATCAAGAAGTACTACGAAGTATTGAACGGTTACGAAGCTCTCATCACAGAGTTGGATCTTGTGTTGAATGGCTTGGAAAGACTGTGCACTGAAGGATTTGGAAATTTGTTCAACGTGGTGCAGGTGATCAAATCCCAGTATGGCTTATTCATGGAGTTGTGTGAAACCATGGCCCAGTTGCATAATGAGGTGACCAAGCTTATTAAGTAGATCTTCAATGGTCCTAGAATGTATTAACATATAATTTTCCCACCGTAAATATCGTCACAAATTAGGAAATTCCAAATCAATTCCAAAACAAAAACTTCATTGGGATTTTCCATGAATACACTAACAAACGATGATTTAACAGAACACCTTTCCTGCTGGAAATTGAGGTTTTTCAACCAACTAGTTATCAAATTACTTGTATACTTTTTGATTTGATTTTTATTGGTCACGTGACCTATAATAGATAACTTTCCAAGTAAAGAAATTGGATATTTCACAGTAGATTTTTACCATGAGTTCGAAGGATGACTATCTCAGCAAATATCTAAGTGGGCCTAAGGAGTCCAAGAAACAAAAGAAGAGAAAAACCGGCTCGAATATCGTGATTTCTACCTCCAATTTACCCTCTGAAAAAGTGGAAAATTCTCAAGATATTCAGGCCATCTTTGAAAATGATGAATTAAACGAATTGAATCCCATCAAGGTGGACATAAAGACCACCAAGCAGTTCAAAGGGTTCAAGAGGTTGGACGGGAAGGACTTAGTGCCTCCTAAAGCTCCCAATGCTCCAAAAACACTGCAAGAATTGACCATAAATCCTCCACATTCTTCTCAATCAACAGTATACAGAGATGCCCAAGGTAGGGTCATAGACATCGAAGCAAGAAGAGCAGAATTCCAGGACAAAAAGAAACAAGAAGAACTCAAGAAGCAGTACACTGAGGTCAAAGTATCCGAGGATGAACAGATACGACAAAGCAAAGAGTCGTTCAAGTCGAAACTACAGGATATCGAAGATCCTTTGGGAATGTTTACAGGGAACCAGCAACCGCAAAACCACGACGGAAGTTTGATCTACAGAGCTGGCATGAACCCTGTGAACAGGTTTGAAATCAAAGCTGGTGTTTTATGGGATGGAATTGATCGTTCCAATGGGTTTGAGCATTTAATGATGAGAAAACTTAATGAGACAAAATACAAGAAATTGGATAGCCAAATTAACGAAAGCTACGATGATTATGATATATAGGGGGACAGATTGTGTATACTTAGCTGATGTTTGATCGAGGTCGATGCCATAATATATAAACTTGGTGACTTTCTCGTTCTCATAAATACTGAATAATGAGGTATTGATGGCCACTAAACATTAGCAATATAAATTAAATTGGGCAACAACTTTTTATAACAAAAAAATTTTTAAAAGATAAAATAAATCCAATGTATTCACGAATATAAATTCAATAAATTTAACAAATTTAACGGTCATTTCAAGTATTCCTTGGAACTTTCCAGAAAATGAATTTTGTGCAATATCATCCCAATATGGAGACAAAATGATAAGAAATCAACTTCATTGACACAACAACTAATTCTCACACCGTCTTCTGTCAAAGCCTACATCGCCTTGTCTTTTGTGTCTATGTTTTGCAGTATTTTAAGAACTGCCATACCCTTCCTTCAACCTGACTGCACATAAAGTATTAGAATATTTGAGTATCATCACTTAATTGCAACCCTTAAAATTTTAATACCCCAAACACATGTTCATTACCTACTCTTCAGCTCTAATAACCTCTTGATTACTACATAAACGTTTTAATTAGCCTACAAGAATACAGTATTCTTTATTTGATGCCTCTCCCACCATCTATTCCTGGGTTTTATTGGGACGAAGAAAAAGGCAAATATTTCAAAATCATCAATGGAGGCCTTTCAAACAGTGCCAACGTCAACAAGTATCACAATAACACGGTCCAGGCAGAGAAAAGGCGTAAAATTTATGATGAAAACCAGAGAAACAAGACCCATAAACCTACAAAGTGTGGCCAGAGGATCAAAATCAGTCCTGTGATAAAAGAGAAATGTGATCAGGCCCTCTTTACTGAGTTTACTAAGAAGAACTTTGAACTTTCAAATGAAGGAATACGAAGATTGAAAATCGGCACCTATGATAGAAATTCGTGGATAAACCGCAATGATTTACTTGATACTTTACCACTGACAGGAAGTGGATCCAAAACCTATAGCTTTCCAAAGATTCTTAATCAAATTGATTTGAAAACTCCCTCGACAACAACCTTAAATTCCCTTAGTGTTGTGAAGCGTGTTCCTCGGCCTTTCTCCAATATTGTAGGAATATTTGGAGATTTCATTATGATGATTCCTGTTTCCAAAGATTCGCAAAGGCTGTTAATGGTGTTTTGGGATGGGACTTATAAGTATCATGGTATGCTGGAAGAATTTACATTCAATGGAGTTGATGTGGCCTTGCCAAATTTATATTATACTTGTTCTGCAAACAACAGTAAAGTTGTCAATGGTGTTTCGAGCGGGCTCGTCTCATATTCGTTCAAAGAAATAGACGCAGGTGAAGGTTACAATATTTTCAAATTACGATACATTAGTATTGGAAAGACCTATGAATCAAAAGATCTAACTCATAGCTTGAGAATTTTCCTCGCCAACAAATTGAGAAATTCTTATAAACACTTGATTCCTTCATTTCAATGTCTATTTGGTTTTAACTGCTCGGAATATTCATTTGATTTTTCTCAAAGTTTAAATGAACGAATCAGCAATCTTAATGATAAATTGAAACGGACAAATATTTCTGAAAAAAATGACTTGGTAAATGCATTCATCAAGCAATTCGAAGTCAAGTACAGTCAGTTCGAAGTTGACAACCCCTCACCAGAATGTCGATCAAGTATTGTATGTGCACATATTTCGGACACTGAAATGTTATATGTTTCTGATAAATTCGAGGTGATAAAGATCGGTTATTCTTACGACTATACTTCGTCACAAATATCCTTCACCACATTTGAATATGCAAAATTATCAATAGGCACAGCAACTTCATACAATTTTCGTGGAATTATTCTAGACAGTGATATTTTACATCTTTACACTAAACATGAACTAGTAAGCATTTCAAAGAAAAATTTGAATTCGAATCAAAAGCAGTTGCAGCCATTATCTTTACCAAGGTTGAGTAAAATATTCTTACTAAAGACCAACACGTTGCTTGTTCTAAATAACCAAAACGTTTCCATTTTTACAGTAACTAGAAAGAAGAATGGACAAGTAAATTATCAATTACAATCAATAATTGCAAGTTTCTTCATAGATAACAATCCTTTCCAAAGCTTTGCCTTATCAAATAACCATTTGTTGATCAATGAAACCGAAAATGAATTCAAGCTAGTAAATCTTGCAAGAACCTCTGAGAAAATGACCAACTCTAAGTCTATTCTTATTGATACCCCTCCTTCAAGATGTCCGGCTAGAAGAAAACGTTTAAAGAGCTTAATAGCACTACATGGTGTATTCTACGTAATATACGATAACTGATAATTACCCACTTGGTCAGCATTTTGTAATAACAGTGTATTTTCATGAGTTCATATAGTAAATACAATTAATACTAGAGGTCGTTTAAAGACTGTCAATTTGATTATGCTAAGCAATAATCATCTATCTACTCAAGTGGCACATAGTGCTCTATATACTCATTTTTCAATGTATCTCTTATAAGCGGTTTCATTGAAGTTACCGAACTTATAATCAATGTCTAATAATACCTTGATGGCATCTTGGGACTTGTAAATGTACTCAGCTGGCAATTTCACCAAAGCATCATTGATCTTGTACTGAGGATTCATATCACTCTTGTTCAAGTATAAGATTCTTTCATTCTTACCTTGAGAGTTGTAAACTTGATCATTACTCAAATTGTAAACACCTGGGTATCCACTGATGGTCTTGAAATTAGACTCCTTAGTCAATGGAGGACTCAATGGGAACAAGTTTTGTAATAATTCATAGGAAGCCAAGGTGAAACCGAATTGTGGAGAAGATCTGAATACTCTAGCAAGAGAACCCTTGAAGAATGCACTAAAACCTTCTTCCTTCAAGATAACCTTAGCAGCATGGGCAATACCTCTGTACTTGGTTTCGTGAGACTTAGACTCGATTTGCAATCTGGTTTTTATCACATCAGCAGGAGTTGTGAAGAAAGCAGATGGAGCACCAGCCAAAGCACCACTAACTAATAATTGCCAACTACTTAATCTATGATCCTTATTAGTATCATTTGGATCAAATCCGAACATCACTCTCTTCAAATTAGCATAAGTTGGGAAGTAAATGGCGGAGAAAGGAACATCTCTCAACAAACAGGCACCAGCACCCTTGTACAAACCTTTAAGTCCCAATTGTTTGATTATTTGACCTGCACTCAAGTGCTTCTTTGGGATCTCACCAGGGTTAACGGCATTCTTGGCACCACCTTGCATTTGCAATCTAATCTTCACGATTTCCAAAGGATTGGTGAAGATAACTTGACAAGCACCAGCACTCATACCAGCAGCAATTTCCCATCTCATGGTAATTTTACCGTGTTCATCAGTACCAATTTTTCTGACCAAATCATTAACAGTTAATTTGATAGCTTTCTCTGGAGCAACACCAACTAATTGAGCACCTAAACCACTGTACAAACCCTTCAAACCTTCGTTTTTCACAATTTTCTTAAAACAGTCGAATGAATTGTTGTACATGGCTTTGTGTCTTTGGGCTTGCATACGAGTCTTGACCAAATCAATTGGATACACAACAGTTGCACCAATACATCCAGCGATGGATCCTAAGAAGAAGGAATAAAGAGAGTCATAAATAGGCCATAAGGAGAAGTTGTCAGAATTTGCGTGCTTTGATGGGTGAGCGGTGCTTGGATGTTCGAAGATTGGATCCAAGGTATTGATGTTATTGTTGTAGTTAGGGTTGAGGTAAGAGATCAACTCCTTTCTTGGGATGTTATCATTTTCTTTCATGTTGATCAAGTGGAACAACAAGTCAATTTCGTTGATGGAAATTGGCTTGAAGTTGGATGACTTAAGAAGGTGATCGTTCAAATGAACGTACAAATCGTTCTTATTTATCATGATATCATCCTTATCCTTTGAAGTTGGAGGAGTGTTTGCAATGACTTCATTGATCAAATCAATTTTGCTCAAAGCGTTGTAAATAAAAAGAAAGTTGGATAATGAGTATTCCTTGGTGTGAGGGAAAAATTCGGTAATGTACTGTAAGTTGTTCTTCAACTTGGAAGATAACTTATGGTTCAAGTTTGTAGAAAGAAGATGAACCAACTGCTCACCGTTAATGGTTTGATGCTTTCCAGCCAACAACTCGAAATTACCGATAGACTTGGTAATTGGCAAGTAATTTACCAAAGTGATGAACTCGTTGAGTCCCAAAGCACCGGTTGGGGCAAAGAAACGAGTGAAGTAGGTCCAGTTTAACTTGATAAGGTTTTGTTGGTAGGCAGGATCAATGGACTTGTTCAAACGATTCAAAACCTCTACACAACGCTCGTAAGTAATGGGTTGCAGCAACGACAGCGAGGTGGAGAGGAAACGGTATAACAATTTGAATTCACCATCTGGAGCTGTCAATGTGGAGATAAAGTCGTTCCAGTCTTCCTTGCTGAGGTAACCTTTTTGGTTTTTGTCGGCAATAACATATAAGAGTGAATAAGCTTCGCGAGGAATGTCTGTTTCGAACGGAGCCAAAATGTCAATGAACAGGGCAAGCGAGAGGGAGGAAACAGAAGCGTCCAGAGTCTGGGTAGCAAACAGGTCGAAGATCTCCGACGACCGGATGGTGGTGGAAGACATGATGTGGACAGCTATGAGGTGAGTGAAAAATCGAGGTCGCTCTCGGGAGACTACCTTTCCTAAATAGGCAGGGTCAGCACGGGACGGGAACGGCGGCGGGTAGCCAATGGGGTAAAGAGCAGTGTTTCAAGGCCAATTGGGAACAGCCAAAACACGTCAATGGACTCGGGATACGGTTACCTAGTTGAGGCACGTTGGAGTCTAGCAAAAAAAGATAGCTTCTGGGGTAAGCAATTAACCGTGGGGTCAGAAATTAAGACCGAGAGTTCTTGAGTCAAAAATTTGAGCCCTACACAGAAATTTCAATGCAGATGTGGAGTAACTAGCGGGAAAAGGCGGATTGGGTCGCAGGGAGGAGTGAAACAATAATGTGTTTGAATGATGTCGCCTTAGTCAATATTCGCTGAGCAACAGTGGAGAGGTGCTAAAAATCACTGGATTTCACTTAAATGAGGGAAATTGCTGAAATGATTGCAATGGGGACAAATCTGTAGACGAAAAGAATCAAAAATCGCCAGAATCGCCAAAATCACCAAAATCGCGGGGCAGTAACTGAAATTGAAGATGAACTTCCGACCACGGAAACAGGGAAGGAGCGATGGAGCGATGGAGCGATGGAGCGATGGATGGGGAGGATTGCACGAGGTGGTGAGGAGCTTGAAAATCCAACTTGAATCAACCAAAAACTCACAAAACTACGCGAATGATTCACACTGGTTCAAAACAACGATGAGGCTATCGGGTTAAAAAAAGATCCCTTGCGATTGCTTATATAGTTGACAAAGGTCCTGCAGCGTTTAATGTTGTTGCAATTTCGGGTGGTTGACTACATTGCAGAACTTCTGAAATAAATATGCGGTTAACACCGAGTTTCTCCACAGGGCATAACGCACCCTAGTCCACTTAGGAGGGCCTTTGAGGTACAGCCAGCGGGGAGGGGCAAGGCTGGAAAAACTCGGCACAGCGGAAGATGCCGTTGAAAAGAAACGATTTTCAGGAAATCACCACCATCCAGCTGGCGCTACTCGTGGGCCAAGAACGTAGTTGCACGGTGGCAGTGGACGGTGGTGAGTTCTAGCAATGGGGCATACCATCTGGTGACGTCCGGGCTCGGTGATGGTGCCAGGCCCGGAAAAGTTCACAGGCCATTGGCAAGATCCTTTTGCCCGGCGAGATGCATCCCGGTGCGGCGGGTGCGCGGGGCGGTTTTGTGTAGTGTCACGTGCGGAGGGGTCGACAATTGACACCGAAGCCGAGGGCGGTCTCGGGATGGTCGCGGGAATCCACCTCCCCTACCTCCGGTTACTGGCGCGCTAGGCTAGGCGGAACAACTGCGGGGCAACCGCGGGGCATGTTTTCGGAAGTTTATGTGGGGAAAACCTGGGGAGGGAAACTGGTGTATTCCAATACCTGGGACCATTTTCCACACCATAGGCGCTAGAAATGGCTAGGAATGGATGGGAATGGCTCGATCCCGCAACTTCTGGTGCAATACTATGATGGTGACGGCGATTTTCGCAGATTTCCACCGGTTCTAGCGGTATTTGTGGGTATTGTGAAATTCAGACGAGACTTGGAGGTGTCCATCGCAGATCATTTTCCAACGTTGGGGCCAATTATGCACAATTATGGACTATTGATGCCTAGTTGGCGCAATACCATTAGGCACAGTTGACAGCTTGCGATATTGCTCATCACCTTCCCTTGGTGAAAGTGGACATTACATCATTCTCCGTCCCCCATGAACAACATTCTCCACCCAGAAACAATCACAATCACAATCCCCACCCCCCGTCAATATTGATGTGAAAAATTGTGGCCGATGGCGGATGGGCATCGTATTCACCAACTTCGCCGAAATTATTATTGCTCTTGTTCTCTGGGTGGTTTACTGGCTGTATCGAATCCGGTTGTGTACTGAGTCGACATGTTGTTGTCAATGAAGAAAATTATCCTGAGAGCCATTCTGCCATTCGTTTTCTTTATCTTTTTCTATTTTGTGGTCACTTGCATCACTGCCTATTTGGTCGTTAGGAATTAATTGAACGACACCTAATCGGCCCGCATCATAGATATGATCGCACTACTCTAAAATGCCTCTAGATTCCATTCTTGCAGGAGCCTCGTAAATTAGATGATTAGTTGGCTCGTATGCAGAAATTGATTGTGATATTCACAGCGGGTGTTTGATCGTTTGCATGGTAGTCCGAGTTACTTCATCACATGGAACCGAAAATCTCCACTCATCACTAATTGGTGAATTTCTGCTACTTGTAACATTTTTACATTAAATTGGTGTTGATGACTGAAATTCCCGCTAAATGGGTCAATTGCCACCAAGCTTCGATTTCAGATCCTTTTGAAGACCTTGTTTGATCTGTTGAGCCTCCAAGACTCAAACGTAGCAGAAGAATTAATCAATTCAATAACGAGTCATAAATTGTGTCTCGCTTTAAATAGGAGGGAAAAGTTTCTGCTGCATCAGACTGCAATATGGGAGTTTCTTCTCTTGATTCACCTGGTTCGACATCATCGGCATTTCGATGGGCACCTTACCCAACCTGTCCCATAAATAGCATTTATTCGTTGAATTATGGTGTAATAATCGATTAGATCTTGAGATTTTATATGTCAAGTGTAATAATCCTCCGTACAAATTCCATGACATCAAATCTTCTTCTTCTTCAAGACCACCAAATCGTTACATAATTACCATTGGAAACACTTCTTTGGTGAAATTCAGATATTTTCCTGTATTCAACCGTATTGTTAATAATTTATTCTTCTAGCTAATGCAAATCACTTTGCCAAAATAATCCTCAACATCACCTGATTCTTCCTCCCATCACTCTCTGAATATCTCTACATATCCATCCTTTCTCTTCACAGCACAATCATCCCCTATAATCCCCACTGTCCTTTCCATCACCTGAAGTCACTTTACATCCTGCATGAACTTCGGACTCATGGCCTGTATATAGGAATATTCGTACCACCTTTTCAATCCCCGTAACAGTACTACTATCAAACTCAACAATGGCCACAGGAGCACCAGGTATGTTGGCACTGACGATTTTCTACGCAATTCACTAACTTTCAGGTGGTAACTTTAGAGGTTGGACTCCAACTCCTCCAGAAAGAGGCTCTTTTCCTTTAGATCATGATGGTGAGTGCACTCAATACATGAACAAGTACCTTCAATGTATGAAGTTTACAGAGAACAGAAACGCCCCAAATTGCAGAATTTTGGCCAAGGCTTACTTGAACTGCCGTATGGAAAACAAATTAATGGACAAATCCGAGTGGGACTCTCTTGGATTGGTAAACCTACCGGGTGAAAAATCAACCAGTCATCAAGAGATCTTGAAGAAAACTGAAGACTTACATGCCCAAGAAAGAGACAGGTCTAGATGAATCTCAACAATTATGCACAAGCAAAGCTTTGCTTCCATGGACTTGGCAGTGTTTTTGTCGCAAAACTGCTGTGTGGACAAATTTAACGGATTTCATTAACCCATGAATTCTGAACTAATACACTCAATCTGCACTTCCATGGATTAATCCCTTTCTAAAAGATCCAAAAAGTACTTCTTACTGTATATAATTTTGTAAATAAAAATATTCATATTAATTAAGCTTCGGTATGGACTTCAGGCTTACCTTTACTTTGGGTTGGTTTACCTCTTCCTCTTCCTCCTCTGGCACCTCCTCTACTTGCTCCTCTGGCACCTCCTCTGGCACCTCCTCTACCTCTACCACCTCTGTCACTTTTAAGACTTCTGGCCTTGTCATCTCCCGTGTTTGCAGTTGGTGCTGGTGGTACACCAGCTTGGAGTGGTGGAGCAGCATTTTCAGGACGGTAAGTTTGACCTAAAAATTGGGGAGGAAGTGGAATTCCTGGAACGTAAGGAATTGGAATTGGTGCCCCTACTGGAGGTTGACCAGGGACAAATCCATTTCCTGGGAATGGAGGTGGGGCCATGTAAGGATTGAACCCTGGTATTGGAGCTCCGTTAGGTCCAGCTGACACTGGAATACCATGAGGAATTGGTTGTGGGGCACCATTTTCATTCATGACATTAGAATAGATATGTCCATAAATTTGCTTGATGGCATGAGCATTCAAAGCTACACCATTTTCAGCCTCTTTCTGGGCTTGTTCTGGCTCCTTGGTTGGAACCAGCTTGTCATCCAGTTCACTAGTTCCATTTTCAACCTTTCCTCTCTTCAACAAGCTCAAAATCTCATTGGAACCCTTGGCCAAATGTTTCTCCTGTTCTGTTTGCATGGTTTGCTTGGTTTGCTTAACTTCCTTTGATTTAACTGGAGTCTTGGCACCAGGTCTAGGACCCTTGAAACCATCAGTCTTTGGAGTAAATGGCTTTCTATTCTTGGAAGCATCACTATGGTAAACAAATTGTCTATGAGTGATATTCAAAACTAAAGAAGAGTCAACAGTCAATCCTCTCAAAGTCTTCAATTTTCCGTTCATGTTATTACCATTCATCAATGGGTAATCGAAAATGATACTCAATTCTGTCTTGTTGGCATTTGTTGTTATACCAACCACAGTACCTTTAGACAAGGTTGGTGCTTTACCAAAGTCTTGAATGTAACTGATTCTGTCACCCAACTCGAACTTTTGATCACTCAACAATTTGGCCGAATCCTCAGGCTTCAATACTGCATCTCTTGGGACACCTTTAATATCCTTATCGAATAATGGAATATTTTGATGAATGTAATCTTCCATGTAGTTTTCAATTGCTTCAATACTGAACTTGGTCAAGGCTTCACTCTCCAAAGAAACAAGGATAAATTCGTTCTTGACTGTCTTCAACCATGCTCTAATCTGTTTCAATTCCTCTGCATTGGAAATTTCAGATAACTTTGGAGTGGACTTTGGATCAATCTTGCTCAAATTGCTGAACAAACTAGGGAACTTCTTCTTGTATTGTTGAATCAAATCAACAGCCAAAGGTGAAAATTCCCAGAACTTATTGTTAACCTTTTTGGTGTAACCTAAAACCTTTTGCCTCTTACCATCCAATTTAAGCTCAAGTCCAATGTTGACTCTCTTTCCTTGATCGTCAATCATAAAAATACTAGTCAATTTTGACAATAATAATCCATTGATTCTCAATTGTTTAGCAACTTCATACGATGGATAGTACTTGAAATCTCTGGCCTCCATATTGAATCTTTGCTTTCCAATGAATGGCTCCTTCAAGGTTTGAATTTTTGAGATTCTGATACTAATTTTATCAAGTTCGTTATTATAGCCAACAATATTTGCTGCAGATCCGTAGCCCATATCTCCTAAGAATATAACTCTAGAGTCAATAGGGAATTCTTTGTCAATAGGCAATGGCTTTCTGGGCTCGTAACGCTTGTCTTGATGCTTCACTTCTTTGACTAATAATTGCAAAGGATAAACTTCCAAGTCTCTGGAGAAAGTCTTGACATAAGCACCCTTGGCATTTCTAATTAAACCGTTGACTGGTTGAACATAAACCAATATTTTGAGATCAGCAAGCTTGACACCTTTCAACTTGTCATAGTTTGATCTCAAAGAACTAACAGTGAATTTGAAATCCTTATGGTCATCAGGGCCAAGTTGGGTAACAACAGTTTTTCTAACTCCTCCGACCTTGATGCTTTCAAATTTTTCATCTAAAGTCATAACCTTCACAACCTTACTTTCTCTTAGGAATGGCCACTTGCTATAAATAAGTTTGCTCATATATTTTTCACTGAAATGAGCAGCAGAAATACCCTTCCATTCATCCTTAATTGACAAAATCATAGATTCAGACCTTGAAGGGAAATTGAAGATTTTCACCTCATTCTTGTAAAGTGCAGAAGAAAAGTTCAAAGTGCCCAATGATGGGAAACCTGCTAACATGTCTTTACCTGTCTTGGCACCCTCAAGTAATCCAATACGAATATTCTTGAGTTCAGGCATGTTGACTTTTACTTCGTAACATTTATCATTTTCCAAGTCTTTGAAAATTCCAGGAATAGGCGAAGGATAAACGTAGTTAATCTGAGGATTGTAAATAAATTTGACAGTCTCACCCAAGGAATTTCTTTTGGTTTCCAAAGGTGTCAACTTCTCTTCTAAAGGCTTCAATGCCTTCAACAAACGGTTTTCATCGACGAAATCCAACAATACAACTGCTTCCCATGAAGCTGTTTTACCATTTTGATCAATATCAACTTCATTGGGGTAGAAATCATGAATAGGAGATCTCTCCTCTGTCATCAATGGTCTGTAACAAAGAGGCATTAATGCTCTTGATCTTGCTGGTAAGACAGCCATTAATTGTTCAAATGGTTTGAAAGGAGTGGACATTTCAAAAGTGATCTCCTCGTTGGCTTTTATCAACTCATCTAAACCTAAAGTGATGTCAGAAATTCTTGGTGCATAGTGGTATCTGTAATACCAATTCCATGATTGAACACCTTTATAATAATAATACAAGACCCATTGTAAACCTTCAATGTAATGTTTGGTTAATTTAACCATTTCCTCGGTATCCTCAATTGAAAAATGAAGCTTATTCTTATAATACTTGTCCTTCCAAGATCTGAATTTAGTGTTGTAAAGATCTTTCGACAGTTTTAATACTTCTTCTGTTTCGATTAAATTGGCATTTTGGTATTTCTTAACTGCCTTCTTTATTTCATTTACACGTTCGTCAAATTCTTCGGTGGATTCAGCAGGATTCATTCCATCGATATCCAATTTCAACTCCCATGTATCTGAAGATTTCAGGTGAACAATTAAAAGACCTGCTTCTAAAGCAAAAGTTTTGAGGAATTCATAATTTGATTCCACATCAGCCTTTCTCAATTCCAAGTGCTTCAATTCACCCTTGGTTTCAAGATCAATCAATTCTTGAACGCTCTTGAAGGCATTTTCCATGAGCCATGGCTTGATAAAACCTACCAACTTCTTTTCATCTTTCAAAATAATCAACTTACCAATTCTTTGTCGCTTCTTTTCTCCTGTGATAGAAATATCGTCCAATTTTTTATTGAACCATTCGATATCCACATCTTCTTTTTCAAAATTTTCCAATTCGAATTCCGATAAGAATTCCAACCAAATCCTCAATCTTTTCAAATTTATCTTACCACCCTCATTAATATAACCGTCACATTCCTGTAATGCTTGTTTGAAGGTAGCGATCAATAATGGGAAAGCACCTTTGTTGATAAATAAATCTGGCAAATTTGGCAAAAAATCGTTACCAATTACGTACATGATAAGAATAAAATCATCTAAAACTCGTTCAAAATCGTAAGCAAATTTCAAATTTGACTTCAAATCTAAAAACTCCAATTCGAGATATTCTCTCAATAGAGATAAATGGAGCAAGTAAAACTTTTGGTCGTTCAAGTTGTCGGATTTCTTGCCTCTTTGAGGACCAAAAGTGACTTCTTCTCTCAATAAGGAGAAGTGGGGGTCGTGACTGACCAACCCCAACATGATCAAATCGGCATCTAACCCATAAATACATTGTCTGACGTTAGGATCGTAGTCGTCCTGGGACTTCATGATTCTGATGTAGTCCATGATTTTGTGCTCACCTTCACCAGGAACTTCGTGACCACTCAAAATTATCTTGACGTTGGCCCAAGAAGAGTCTGTGGAGATCTTTTTATGGATGAAGTACTTCAAGTTGGTGGTCAACTTGGCCATGAACTCCGTACCGGGAGTAATACTGTTGGAGTCAAATGGATCTTGACTTGGAATAGATTCGCCATTGGCAATGGCTTTTTTCAAGTTCTCCTCCGCCTCATACGCGGTTCTAAATCTTCTTGCTCTTTGTTGGTTCATCTTGGCACGGGGTGCAACACCATCAATAGCCATGTAGAACAACTTATTAGGTCTGATTATTTCGAATAGATGCTCGATATAGTTGAAGATTGCAGCAAACATCTGATCTTCCGTCATTCTGGCCATAGTATCCTCATTGGAATGAGTACATGTATGCAAGATGGAATTCATGTCTAGATACAAGTTATCGAACTCGGGAATCTGATTTTCATCAATAAATTGCGATATCATCGGCCATCTCTCTGAGATGAATCTGAAAAACTTAGGAATACCCATGGTGGTGGGGTGTTTTGCAGAAGATACAAAGTTTGGTGTGTTTCAACTAGGCTTGTGATGGACTGTTTGGGGGCGTTTTTTGGTGGATTTTTGCGTAGAAATTCACGTGTCTGGTTATACACTTTTTATGATGGCGTATTGACTTAGACTAACAAGAATTGACACACTTGAGCTGAACTCTTTCACTATAAGCTAGAATAAGGAATTTGAGTATGGTGAAAATCGTCGACGAGAGGTGCGGGTTGGTCACGTGACTTCGGATATATAATGGAGATCAATAACCAGGTTATTGGAAGAAAAGGGGACTATTGGGTCTGATGTACCACATTCGTGGGACGCTGCGTGTCTAGTATTGCATTTCCCAGTTGCAGGTTTCTGCTGGGGGTTTTTTTGTTTTATTGTGTCCATTTTTTTTGCAGTTTTTAGGTCCCATTTTTGTTCTCACTTTTCCATCCACAGGAACAAACTGTACGAATATGATGACATTTGAATGATATTTGGGTCAATCCCTACGGAAACTACACTGAAATGGGATAACTAAATAAAAAAACATTATTGCATAACTCAAACTTGCCATACCAAACCTATAAATACTGGGACCTCTAATTAATACCTAATTGAAACCTCTTTGACCATTAATCCAGAGTCTTTCGAGCCAAACACATCGGTGTAGAATTCCCGATACACTCTGTTGATGTATTTGGAACATTTCTTGACGTTCTTGACAGAAGCAACTGTGAAATTCGATCTCGCTTGCACGATGCGCAAGATGTTCTTATCCAACGTTGTCATGAAGCTTTCGGAGCGATTGGACATTTCTGAACCAAACCGCAATATGGTGGTCTTCAAGTTATCAACTCGGTAATTGTGCACCTTCCAGAGCTTGGATCCATGTATTTTTGCACGATTGATGGCGTCTTGCATTATCAAAACACCTTGATGGAGTCCCTGTTGCGTACCGTTCTTTCCAACAATTATCCAGTTGGCCACATCAACGGACTTTTCTTTCAAGAAGGTAGAAGCTTTGTCCTGGAAAATCACAGAACCCTCCGAGTATTGTGCATATTTGTCGGATATATATCCTTGAGATTGGAGTATCCACTTCGAGGCCTCATGGCTCAAAACATTGACCCAATCATCAAACAGTTCGAGATAATTACTTAGGCTTTTCTTCATCAATGCGATATCGAAGGATTCCACGTTATTGGTATATAGATCCAAAAACTTATTTGTTTTCTTGGTCTTGGTAAAGAATAGATATACTTTCTCTTTCTTTTCACTGTAGAAAAGATTGTTAAAATTGGCAGCCAAAATGGACCGCAAAGAAATAGGATCGTCTTGAATTACATCCTTGTGATACTCGCCCACCACAATGTAGCGGTAAGCGAAAAAAATCACTAGACCATTCAAAATCACAAACAAACTTAGTTGTATTCTTGTTTTCCATTGCAGAAATTCCGAATCATCATCAGCTTCAACGGATTCGCTATTTTGAAGGGAGATTTGCTTGAAAATGGGTGCATACTTTATTTGTCCTTTTTGGGATGCTATGGCCATGGTTTTGGCTTCCTGTGTATCTGGCACGTCCAACAGAATCAAAACGGGGGTATCTTGGGATTTTGCTCCAAAAGAGGTCCTTTTGGGCGAACGTCCGCGGGTGGCATAATTAATTGGTTCTGGTTGGGAGATCTTCTCAAAGTAATTGATTTTGTAATTAACGTCTGATTCGTTTTCGAACCCAAGTATAGGGGTTCCCTTGTCGGGCACGTCGAATTCCTGGCTCCACGACTCGTAGGCCCACGATTCGGTTTCTAGGCTCGCTATGTCGGTTTTCTCCGAATCCCTTCTGATGGGATTCAAGGAGATGGTGTCGTCAAGGTTTTCCTGGTCGCTGGACACGGCATTGGAATGGGAATCGGGATAGTTGTCTCTGGAGCTGGTGGTGGACTCGTCGTCCATGTCGGAGGAAGACGAGATTATCGACCAGTCTTCCGAATTGGCCATCATATCAATTGTTAATGGTGGCAAAATGTGATATCAAACAGTAGTGACCACAGGCCAAAATGCACTGGCAGGCTCGCTGGAAGTGGATGGAGGAATGTATGGGGCTCTTTGATTGGTACAGCCCAATGTATCGCCAGGAAACGTTTTTGGGGACAAATTTACGGGGTATTCAGTTGAAGGTCAAGGAACAGTTTGAGGTTTAACTAAAGTGGTAGTAGTGTGAGAGATTAGATAAGGGGGTAGAAAGGGGAGTGCGCTACCAAGGGAGTAGTGGCCGAACAAACAATTAATTTGGCGATGGGAGGATGGTAGTAATGCAGGCCAAAGATCCAGTAGAATTCACACTAATAAACAAGGGGTTGTAAGGTGGTATTGAAGAGGGATATCACCTTGTAAAGCCCCTGTATCGAAAAGAGGGACACGTGACCTCCCTCTACTAATCAGGTAAGTTACCGGAACAGGAGGAACCTACCCCAAACAAGAACCCGGCTAACAGAGGCATCATGGCTACACAAGTGGGCTTTTATCCACGGGAATGTCACTTGATTTGGAATGGGATGTTTTCCGGAATTTGCGCTTGTTTGGACGGTTCAACTGGTACGCTTTGCTAGGCCTACTTCTTTCTACACAAGTAACTGGGCTACGGCTCGTGTCATATAATACATTTATTATCCAAACCGTGGATACTTTATAAGGGACCAAGCTGCACCGCAGCCCTCACACTCGAGGTGTGTCATGAAGTCATCAACCACTCGCTTTCATCACATCGTCTAATCATCTTTTAGCCTTTTGTAGCTATCTTCTGAGTTACTCTCACTTTCTCTATCCCGCTTGCTTCTTTCTTCACGAAGCCTGTAGGTTCTACCTCTTTCTAGGTCTCCCTTCTCTTCCTGTTCTCTCAATTCGCGCCCTTTCCGTCTGTCTATCATGTCTTGGTAATGGCTCGAGCGATTTCTTTTAGAAGAATCTTCCTCTATAAACAGAATCCGATCGTTCATAGTATTCAAACTTTCTTGTAGCGCTTGTGTATAACTCATGAGATCTTGATACTTTGCCATGGATACAAAGTCGTTCTGGTTGTTGAAATTAAAATGGGGATCTTGTGCATGGATCATTTGATGCCTATGTTGATTCGGGTTGAACAGAGGAGGCAGTTTCTTGTATCCATGGCCATTTTCCTGGAAATGCTGTTGTGGAATGAACGTCCTTGTATTCAGTACGGGTGTAACATACCTTTGATGCTGATACATGTTTTGTTCCTGACGCATCTGTTGTTTGGGAGATCCGGGAGGTGGTGGTGGCAGATGATTGTATTTTTGAGGGGGAAAGTTATCAGATGGTGGCGGCAATACTAAGTTTCTGTGTCTGTCCGAATGATTACTTGATGTTTCGAAACCAGAAAATGAACGCGCTTCCAATATTTGTTGTTCTTGTTGTGGTGGTGGCAGATGAAGAGGATGTTGGTGTGGTTGAGGCCGTTGTTGTATGTGCTGTGTTGGTGCTGGTTGTTGTTGTTGTTGTTGTTGAGCTTGTTGTTGAGCTTGTTGTTGAGCTTGTTGTTGAAGTTGTTGCCGACCTTCACCAGGCTGGAAGTAATTATTAAACTCCTTTTCATTTCCTCTATTGGTGGTGGTAGTAGTAGTAGTGGTGGTGGTGGTGGTGGTGTTGTAAGGGAACTTACTCTGTTGGTTATTCTTCCATCTGTTGTAGTCCTGAATATCTCGTGGATAGTTGGGGGTGTGATCACCAGGAGGGGGTGTAGAACTAGAATTCAAACTGAGGGTTGAGCCGTTGTTGCTAGCCATCCGAAATTGGTGATTCTCGGTATAATTGGGGAATGGTTGCTTGTCCTCTGATAAGTTCGACAAGTTGTGTTTGACCACGATGTTGTTAGAAGCAGAAGTTGTGGCATTGTCGTCCAATGAACTGCCTGTGCAAGCATGTGGCGACTGTTGGTGCCTTGTCAAAGCATCAGGACGGGCAAACTTCCGCAAGCACTTTTCACATTCAAATGGCTTCTCACCAGTGTGAAGCTTCTCGTGGCGTTTCAAGTCGTGAATACGGCGGAACTTCAAGTTACACACCGTACATACATGAGGCTTGAGAGATGAATGGATGAGCTCGTGGGACACCATGTTGTGCTTTCTTGTGAACCCCTGGTTGCATACCTTGCAAAAGTACTTCTTTGGAAGCAGTGACGTAGATTCTTTTTTTGAGCCTTTTAAATCCAGTGCAGGGACCAGAGAATCGGGGGTGTTCGAGTCGGGAGCCGATTCAGAAGACTCTAAAGACTCCGTGGGGTCCATTTCTGGCTGTTTGTCGGGAGTTACAGAGGTCGAGTTGGAGTTGGAGTTTGGTTTTGAGGTGGGATTGGAACTGGCCGACGAGTTCGCGTTGGAATTGAGGTTCGACCCAGTGTCGTTGCTGGAAGAGAGTTTGTCGCACGAAAACACAGATACAGATGCAGACGAGTAAGAGGCTGACACCAGCTGGCCAGGAGGAAGCAGTCGGGATGTTAGGTTGGCGGAATTGAGTGGAGGAAGGAAGTTCAGGTACTGTCGCTGGCCGGGGATAGCGAGGACGGGGGGTAGTGGAGAAAACGACGACTTGGGGCTGTTGCCTGTGGTGGTGGTGGAGGTTTGGCCGGTGGTGGTGGATACCGATTTGGAGCGCGCAATCAGCTTGGGGAGAGGATGATGAAGAGAAGGCAGAAACGGAGGGGGGTTGGGGATACCGTCGAGCGGTTTTTTTGTGTTGGACATCGACGGAGCTGGGGTCGCCAGGGCGGAGGATTGGAGGAGGAAGGGCCTCAGGTGAAGGTGGAACTGCGAGATGGGACTGCCAGCAATCAAAGGTGCACGGTGCCGTGGCACAGATGGCCAGCGTGAGTGCAGGGAGAGTCAGGGATGCCGTGGTGCGGGCGGCAGACGATGGTGTGGGAATCCACCGCCAAATATGAGATGCACCGGGGACACTACCACTAGGGGCTAGGGTACCACGCCGGTGTGGAGGGATGGGTAATGGGCCAAAGGGATGGGCCAACGGGGATGGGCCAACGGGGATGGAGCCAACGGGGATGGAGCCAACGGGGTCCTTGTCAGGGGACACTGTATTGCAAGGAAAGGAGACCCTGGGGACCGATTCAGTGCCGGCTGTGGTGGGTGGGGGCGGTTGGCAGCGACAGAGCCAGCGAGTAGCTGTCAGTACCAGGGACTGAACAGTGACGGAGAATGGACGAGGAGGAGGGTAGGATGGAGTGTTTGTGAAGTAGAGCACTTGACTATGTAGAGGAACTGGCCAAGCAGAAACACTGTGGGATTAGGAGTTGATGATAAGGAAAAAAGAAGATGGGAATCTGTCACAACTTAAGGGTTGATGCAAGATCATAAAAAGGTTTGCCGGTAGGACACAATAACAGTGCGAAAAAGAAAGATGAAGCAATTGGTCTGGGGGTAATTACGGGGCCAACGGGGTGCGACCGAACCGGGGTGCGGACCATACAGCAACCAGCGCAACCTGCAATCGGAGCCACGGGGCAACCTGCAATGGTCTTTGGCCCAACCTGCAAACGGAGGGGAATCGGTGGCGGTTAGGGTGGAAAATGGGCGATGTGGTGCAACAAAGTGGGACAAAGGGGGCCAAAGTGTAATTTGCCCGCATGACACATGCAGCCATGACTACGGAAATGGAAATGGAAATGGTGAATCACCGGGCAAATGTCGGGGTGACATCCGGAGGAGTTACGGTAGGCTGGCCGGGAGGGGCGACTGGGTGACTCTAGAAAACCCATGGAAGCCCATGGAAGCCCATGGATCCCATAGAACCAGCCGGTGAAAGGTCCTGCACCCCCTCGGAGCACTGGAGGGACGGGTCAGGAGCCCCATCGCCCAACACAGGGTGTTGTGGCTCAGTCTCTGTTCCACCACACCACCCATTGGCCTGCAACTACAAACGGGCCCCTAACGTCGGCCAATCAGAGCCGGTTCTGCAGTGGCTGGTCATGGATGTCGCATAACAACCGGGTGGGGAAAAGAACAGTGCATAGCAAGCGAGGTTTTGTGGCACATGGGTTTGGTCCGGCCTTACGTAAGCATGGGGCCACCACTGGCATGGTGGGAGGGGGTATTTCACCAGTCGCAAACGCTCCATTCGCTGGAAAACTGCTGGGGTCACACAGGCCACCGTTCCAGGGCGCCAAGGGTCTTCAACAATGTTCTGGGGCGTTCGGCCTTGGATCTGGCATGAATAGTGGCCCCGTCACCACCGCACCGGGACTCCGGTGGGTCCCTGTCGTGCGCCTACCGTGTGGCCCACCTTTTCTTTCTTTGTAGTGGTTCTGGTTCTGGTTCCAGTTCCGTTCTGGTTCTGGTCTGCTTCGCCACCACCCCCTCCTATCCACAATCATGTGCACCCTATGTTGGAGCTCTTGCCTGTGCCCCCTCCTCCGCAACACCTGTGGCGGTGAACCCACTTTCCCCAGAAACACACCACCTACCAAGCCCCAGAAAATCTCCTCACTGACTCTCTATGGTCACCTCTGGCCACAATATCACTTAATATCATATTATCGGTCCACTTGCGCGCGTTTTAAGACATCCTGCATACAGCGGCGTGTCACAAAAACCCCCACTTGAGACATTTATGGTGAGGGCATCTGGTGTAGGTGTGGTGGCAGCGGACACATTCTTTCGCTAGCCGTAAGCCCCCGAAAGGCGCCTTCTCTGACATCATCGACAGCACGCTTACCGGCGGCGCCCCGTTGGCTGGTGGCGGCCATTGGCCGCCGCAGACCAATCGATGAGGTGCATATGGTTTTCTGAGACACCTGCGGCGCCCTCTGCGGCTGTATGCAGGAACAATATAACAATAGTCCCACCGGCAGTTTCCGCTTCGATTGGCGGTGGCCGCCGGATTGGGCATCGACTACAATGACGCTTGCGACACAAAACGGCGTGACGGGTGGTCTGGGTGGCTACGGGTCCATGGCCAGGTGTAGGCTGGCCAAGGTAACCTGTAAAGTGTAAACATCCGCAAGGTGCCTGAAAAGTGGGTCACGTGATGCGGGTATTTTTGCAGTTTATGGCCACTTCCCACTGTCTCTGTACTGGCCTCTGTTCTGTAGCTGTTTGTTGTTAAAAGTCTCTTTTCCTCAATGTCGCTTGTCTGTGTGTTGACAACGGGTATTTTAATGCGACAAAGGTGCACACTATTGGCCCTGGTGTGGATTTCACCCAACATTGCATCCACATTGCATCCACATTGCATCCACATTGCATCCACATTGCATCCACATTGAATCAACATTGCATCCACATTGCATCAACTTTACATGGCAACCGAAGGGCCCATGGCTCTGGTAACCTCGAATCTGGCGATAGTAGATCGCGGTAGTTTTTCACCTCAATTTGCTCAATTTGCTCAATTTGCGAGATTGCTCGCTTCGCAACTAACCACCTCTCTCGACAACCAATTCCAATACGAACAATTACCACCAGCTTGGTATTTTTTGATTCTGTCACAGCACCTCGAGATACACGTTTTTGCTAATAAAACAGTATTGTACACGGCAGAATCTCCTGTGTGTTCGAGAACTGCACCCCATAACCTTTGCTAATTAACCTTTCCCAGCAACTACACTGTGGTAGTATCGGGGCTTATCCAGGAGAAATTCATCACTGAGCGTCACTGAGCGCAAAATATTGTTTTTCGCTAACGTGTAATAAATTTAAAAAATCGAAAATTTCATAAATGAAGTGGTTACCTCGACTGTATTTGTTTTTTGGTCCAGCAAATTGTTTGCAGTGAAAATCCCGCGTAACGACATGGTAGATTTATAAATAATTTCCACACAATCAGAGGCTTACATTTTAATAACACCAAAGTTCCACGGAGAAAATATTCCCTCGTCAAGACGCACTCAATCGTATAGTCGGCTGCCAATACCACCGGGCTACTTCTCCAATGATAGCCAAACCTTCGTACTTCTAGCCCGTGCTAAGCTTGCTTATCAAGCAGCCAATCCATCTGTAAAATAGCCCTCTTGCTTGCCATTAATTTGATCACTAAGTTTGATGGCCCCACGGTAATGGACAGTTTGCACTCGCACTGAAAAGGTCTAGATACCTAAAGTGTACCTTGATATCTGCCAAGTAAGTAATCCCATATTCGGGATCTGTATCATTCCCTATGAAACACAAGATCTTTGCGGCCCTGTCGATGACCTGTCTCCCCCCGAACCCCATTCTGCAACGAATTCTGCAAATTGGGGAGTGGACAGCCACTCCCCCGCCATTTCCCCAGATTTCTTACATAACATGTATCACCTTCCACCCAGCAACCGTGTCCTCAAACTCCCACAATCCACCGAATTCCTTTTCCATGGAGCGGGTTCTACCAACACATCATACCCATTTCTCCATTTCATGCCCATACCCACTGCTGTGGACCGTTGGTGGCCTATGTGGACCGTTGTGGCCGGGGAGCTCTTCACATTTGAAACCGAAGCTCAAACTGCAAAATCTCACTGTTTTTGCTGGTTGGGGATTGGGGTAAAATGCCAATTTTTCACTCGGCAAAATGTCCTGCATTGAACCGTAGTCCAGGTTCACAACTCCTCAATGCCACAAGTGTGTCCTTCCCAGATATCGATGGGTATATGACAGTCCCCACAGGTGGGGGTCAATGACCGATTTTCACACGTGATGGGATATGCCATAATAGCTCACGTGGGGTCACCCGGGAGATTATCGCCCTTCTGAGGAGTCAGCAAAAACCTCACTACTGTGGGCGAAGAAGGGCCCATATTAGCCTCTTTTATTCTACAAATACCGCCACCGGCCACCGGAAGGTTGCTAGAGCTCATTCCGATATTCAACTGCAAAAACAACCAGAGAAATCGCTAACAGCCTCCCATCGTGGGCGGTGGAAATATGGATCCGGTAGGCACACGCCCCACTACCAATTCAAACCCCCCTAACTCTCAACAAACTTCACCACACCCGCCATAGTGCCTATTCTATACCTGAACTGCCAGTTTGACACCGTATATCGTGGAAGAGCGTAACATCCGCTCGTGAATGCTCTTATTCCGGTCCAATGATTTCCAATCGAAAGAGACCCAGAGGGTTTAGTGAGACTTTTGACTCCAATAAGGCCTCCGACACCACCGGGGGGTCTAGTGGCGTGGCCACTTCCCGTTCCAATCCTCACCCATCGCCTTCATCCAGTATATCAAACACCAAAAGTATTCATTTGGATTTGGACCCCGATTTCAGTGAGACCAGCGTATCTTCCAACCTGGTACTGGCTGCTCAATTGTCTCCGCTGTCACATCCGTATGGCAAAATCGCTGGTTCCAAGCCTACCTTCAATGCCAAGTATCTCAAGAACATTCCTCGTCCAGACAAGGATGTTTATGTCATTGGTGACGAAGATGAAGACATGGATGGAGGTTCAGCCACCGCCATCGAAGCCTCCCACCGCCTGCAACACAATGTCAACGATATGGTGTTGGAAGAGAATGAGGACGACGTGGATGATGTGATTATCTTGGAGGAAAGAGATCTCGTGCCCAAACCCCAAAGAAACAACTCGGACTCCATGTTGATGTTGGACCATGAAGCATTTGCTGCGTACAACATGTTCAATGTTAACAACGTGCCCTTAGAAAACCCCACCTTTGAAGTCAACCTGAGGATCCCCGCAAAGAAACAGCGGACAAACTCATTGCCACAACTCCCGCAAGCAAAATGCTTCTACAATAAATTGCCCAATAATTATATCTTGCAAACTCCCAAGTTGGGGAACATCAAGACCAACGTGATTCCTCACCAACTCAATCTTCCTCCCTGCGATGACGACAGCGGCCACTACATTGTGAAACCCAATGAAGTTTTTGCCAACCGTTTTGTCATCATAAAGCTCTTGGGCCAAGGAACGTTTGGGAAAGTAGTCCAATGTTACGATAAGGTTAACAGGGAGCATGTGGCAATTAAAATCATTAGAAATATCAAAAAGTACCGTGATGCAGCCAGAATAGAGTTAAGAGTTCTCTCAACTCTTAAAAAATTCGACAACGAAAACGTTAATCATTGTATTCACCTTCGTGAATGCTTTGATTTCCGTGGCCACATCTGCATTGTCACGGATTTATTAAAGATTTCTTTGTATGATTTCTTGGAGAACAATAGATTTATTGCTTTCCCCGGCTCTCATGTGCAAGCGTTTGCGAAACAGTTGATCAGATCTGTGACTTTTTTGCACGATCTCAATTTAATCCACACGGATTTAAAGCCTGAAAATATATTACTTCATGATGACTCATTCAGCAAAAAGAACTTGTTTAGTTCTACGTTAGCAGCCTCATTTCTCCATTTATCAGAAAAAGATTCCTCAAAACGTATTGGTGATAAGCTAAATTCGAAGAAAATCCCAAAGTTTCTGAAAGTTCTCAAGAATCCATTGATTCAAGTGATCGATTTTGGTAGTGCTATTTTTAATGATGAATACCATTCCCTGATTGTTTCTACCAGACATTATCGTGCACCCGAAATTGTTCTTGGAACAGGCTGGTCCTTTCCATGTGACATGTGGTCTGTTGGCTGTATTTTGGTAGAGCTAATCATTGGTGAACCACTATTTAAAACTCATGACAATTTGGAACACTTGGCAATGATAGAAAAAATATGTGGATATCCAATAGACAAAGAAATGGTCAGGGTACTGAAGTCGAATTCTAACCAATGTGGGTTGGACTATTTCACTGGTGAGTACATGTCACTGCAAACACCCGAAAGCAGGTCTATTGGGATAGATGACGACAATGAAGAGGAAGACGAAGAAGAAGACGATGATGTGATCATTGATGATGAGTCTACCATGCTCCATTCACTTACCTTGAAATTTCCAAATCGTGACACTCCTAGTAAATTCATTGAAAGTGTGGATGAATTAAAGAGAATAGACTTGTTTGTGAGTTCACGCATAGGTCTTGATATCGATTTTGATAAAACGTTGTCATTCAACTACCAAAATAATAAACACCTAATCAATTTTGGTAATTTCACTTTCTGGTGGTTTTTTATCGATCTTCTTAGGAAATTATTGGTGATAAATCCTGAGGATAGAATAACTGCAGGTGATGCGTTGTGTCATCCGTGGTTTAATCTAGGAATTGAGGACGAGGGGACTATATGAATAGTGGGTTTGTAAATATTTCAATTCGGCTTATATCTAATATTTTTATGGATTTATGTTTTAACTGTTGGCTCGGTGGTGCCATTTAATTCTTAGTTTTTTTACTGAATATATGTTTTCGACTAAAATTTGATTGTAAAAATGATTTGCAACCATGAAAGGAGGTGACTGTTGTATTTCACTTTCAAAATTAACATCGATTTATTACATTTGCATAACTGATGTAGAAATGGATCAAATAAATTATAATATCAAGGTCAACATAATTGAATTTGTGGGTTAGTGAAAAGTTAAGTTAGCGCAGTTGTAACCGTCTTTACACTTGTAGCAC
The DNA here is from genome assembly GCA_030568695.1 of Suhomyces wounanorum. Taxonomy (NCBI): domain Eukaryota; kingdom Fungi; phylum Ascomycota; class Pichiomycetes; order Serinales; family Debaryomycetaceae; genus Suhomyces; species Suhomyces wounanorum. The sequence continues at coordinate 323,973 of JAJMGL010000007.1, forward strand.
GGCGTAGTTTTTGTAAACCTAGAATGTGTCAAAATCATGTAATGTAGATAACCAGCTAGGACTAACCATAAATTTCTAAAAAATTGTAGCCTTGAAATGAATAATCCACAACTAGTGACTGAAATGTGTATTCACAGGAAAAGAGGCAAGCATACTACACAAGCTTAACCATATTAATGGCTAGGGTAATAGTTTGCACAAAAACACTTGATCTTTCTGAATATCCACTCCAAACACTCGAAATGACCTACGAACTCATTAATCACATTTGCACATGCAAATCTATTGGAAAAATGTCATCACAGATAATTTTTTACTAACTTCAAAATATGTCAGCACTCGCAAATGTGGAAGATATTCCCTATTCCCAAAATGCACCCAATATAGGATTGGTGGCTGAAATATTCAAATCCACTAGTTTTGAGCGTATTATTGAACTGGATGGTTAAGAGAGACGAGGACAAGATTGTCAAAATTGTGTTCATGTGTCATGGAATGGACATGTGGCAAATACACTCGTACCTGTCCAAATAGCCCATTAACAACTGCGGTAGTAAGAATTATAGCCAATATTTGATACAGGAAAGGTGAATCTCAATTTACACAATTAAGATATGAATTCCAATCATGTACAATATTGACTGAATTGATTGTACGGGATATACAGAGGGTAATAACAATACCTTACTGGATCTAGTCTTCGTGTGTGTGGGTCAGCAGGTTCCATAATGTGATGGTTTCGTTTCGATTTCTGGGTATGGTCATTATTCGGCCATTACTGAAAATGAGGTAAAATTTTCAGACTATAGTGACGAACTGAATCCGTGCAACGTAAAATGTCCAAATCTGTTACTGTGTTGGGATAAAGTGGGACTAGCAGACTACACCAATGAAAAGGTATGTGTTAAATTGTTACTGCCATCCTCGGTACACCAAAACCATCTACAGACAGGTTGGCCCGTAGTAAGCCAAACTGATCGGGATTAGCTACTTGTGGGGCTTATTGTGGTAATGAGTCCGCAAATGTGGACCATGTGAAATCGATCCCGAGATATGCTTCGAGTCTGAAACAATCTCGAAGGTAACTTGCAAGGAGTATGGCTACGAGGGTTCTGATATTGTGGTATGACCAGAGAACGTATCCACCCTTGTTTTCGTAAAGTTTTCCGAAGGAGAAGAATCAGTGTCAGGAGCACGAAGTTGGGGGTCAACACCTACCTCCGGGTTCCGTAAAAAATTGGCCCAGACAAAAAAAGCCTGAGCATACGATTAATTAGATGCATGAATAGTAAAGCCCATAGCCACTGGTTGTGCCAACCATGGCGATGGTGTGGGCTATTATCGCGGAAATGATGAGAACATATGTAGATGAGGCCAAGGGAGACCCAGTAGGGTATTTTCAAGCTGGAGGGGCATGGAGGGGCATATGCCCACAATGTACGGCAAGGGGTTAGTACATACGATGCAAACGGTCGAGGAGTCTAGTTTCTTGGGGATAACGAGGTAGGTGCAGGTGAAATTGCAGCTGTAGCGAACGTTGGATCAGCCGGGGCTTTTGGAGAGATCTAGACTAAATGCGCAAGCTGCACCAGAAATGTAGGGGCCATCACCCCAGCAAAATGGCGGTTGTATGTTCAGGTTACATGATGGTCTCGGAGAAATCAGACGTTCTCGGAAATACCCTCATGCAATCTATTAGAAGTTCATGCATGTCCATGCAACCTATTACTGCACTTCCTAATGGGTGTTGCCAAGCATGCCGATCTCGCTTAACCTGGTTGAGAGCTCAGATATCGTATGTCAGAACATTTGGGCCGTTTTGAAATCAAGATGCAATGCCATGATCGACAACTGATGTCGACAGTATCGACTCCAAACGTAAACCTACCCCTATACGGCAACATGAAACGCGGCCCCAGCTTCCCCAGCTTCTTCCCATACTGCGCTACCCCCGCATTTAGCTTCAAGCCCCATATTCCCGCGATTTGCGACTACGAAGCAGGAACTGGAGGATGCATCAAAATGACATGGATCCAGCGTTCCCATGCGTTTGCCCTACGTCTCCCATGTAATTGCTCATGTACAGCATGGACATTTGGCCATGCACCACCCACGGTGGCCAGACCCCGAGCACTCTGGGGCTGTGGATGCCCGATACGGACACAGGCCCCAAGGCTGGAGAAGCAATAGGAGGACCCGAGAAGGAGGACCTGACAAGGAGGACCTGACAAGGAGGACCTGAAGGGAGGACGGCGTTGTCCCCCACAGCAGTGCACAACCGCCAACAGAATAGATCTAATTATCATGCATGGCCGTTAATGATCCGGTCAGGTTACATCGACCACCCATGACATCAAGCTCTCTTAACCACGAGGCCTAGGCCACTGAACTAGGTGCATATGGCATGCATTACAGAGGAGGAGGTAGCCGTTTCGGTGGCCGTTGTCTCTGCAGGACGTTCTTCAGGAACAGTGGAAAGTCAACTCCAGCGAACAGTGCAGACGTCGTACCACCATGGTACGGTGGTGGTACACCGTGGCAAGGTATAGGTCGGCCCCGTCTATACAAAGGAGTGTTTTCGTGGCACTGGCAACGTCAGGCCCTTCATCGCCCTATACAGTCCATCTATGGCCGTAATGCTTCTATAGGCCAATGGGCCATCAGCCCCGTCAGCCCCATTAACCCCATTAACCCCAATAGCCCCAATAGCCCCAATAGCCCCAATAGCCCCAATAGCCCCAATAGCCCAAATCGCCCAAATAGTCCCAATAGCCCCATTAGCCCCATTAGCCTACTATTGGCTCCCGCAGAAACAGTGTTCCATCAAACAATCCACAGGAGTGCCAGGAGGTCCAAGGATCCACCAGGCCACTGAAATGGCCCCCAGGACGCACTAAGGGAAACACCACCAGACCACCTCGTTACCACACCATTACCACTGCCCACTACTGTTACATCACCAGGTTTTTACCCAAACTAGTGCGAGGAGCCATATCCATTATGAACCTGGTCCACCGCGAGAGCAGCACTGGAATACACAGCCGAAAACGCGGTGGCCACGCTGGGACCAGTGGGAGCGTGCCCACTGGTAGAGGCACCGCCTAGCAGCGTTATGTGTGGGCAATGTGGTGGTGTTATCGGGGGACTCGTTAGCCAGATGGTAACTACCATGGCTTCGCGAGTTTTTGGCCTTTTTGGGCTTTGATTTCCATTACTCCAGCGAACATCTGTCAGTGAACATTTAGGTGAAACTCTAAATTGGCGGCGACGCACGACCACCACCACCGCCGCCACTGCATGCACTCCCTGCATACCATGGTGCAACCTCTGCACCAGCCCGACAATGCGCCGGCTGTGTGCAGTCCGTACGTCAGGAATGCCTGCATACAGACGGGAGCCGCGGACACCAGCGCACTCGAGGTGCGAGTCTAGACCCGCGCCCCCAATCAGGTAAATTGCCTTTTCCCTTTCGGTGCACAAAATAAACATATTGCTTTTTCTGCATGTCCGTCGCTTCCTGGCTGTATGCAGGAGGGGCCTCGTCCCGCCTGGCATATATAGCTCTGTTGATCGAAGGTTTTTCGGCAGCCCAACTAGTGTATTAACTATAGTCTTTCCTTAACCCGACCTATACACTCTTTCAGTATGAAGTCGTTCCTTAGTATCCTCACCTTGGCCACCTACGCCGCCGCTGTCCCCGTACATGGCCACAAGCACCACCAGCACAACAAGAGGCAGCTCGTCACCAAGGTTGTTTACGTTGACGGTAAAGGTGTAACATTGACCCCAAGTGAAGCCCAAAGTCAAACTGCCCACGGAGACACCTCCGCCACCTCCGTGGCCACCACCTCCGTTTCCTCCTCCTCCGCCAGCCCTCAAAGCACCGGCTCCTCCTCCAACTCTGGAGGCCATGGCGGTATCGAGGGTGACCTTTCCTTGTTCTCCAACCCCTCCGAGGAATTTGAAGACGGTGTCCACTCCTGTGACTCCGTTCCAACCGGTCAAGGTGTCATTGGCGTCAACTGGGTTTCCGGCTTGAACGGTGGTTGGTCCTCCATCATGAACATGAACGGTGACACCTCCGCCAACTGTAAGGACGGTTTCTACTGTTCCTACGCATGTCAAGCCGGTATGGCCAAGACCCAATGGCCATCCGATCAACCATCCAGTGGTATCTCAGTTGGTGGTTTGTTGTGTAAGAACGGGAAGTTGTACAAGTCCAACCCCAACTCCAAGCACTTGTGTGAATGGGGTGCCAAGACTGCCTCCTTCAAGTCTGAAATCTCCAAGGATGTTGCCATTTGCAAGACAGACTACCCTGGTTCCGAAAACATGAACATCCCAACCTTGTTGAAGGCCGGTGGATCTGCCCCAGCTATTGTTGTTGACTCTGCTACCTACTTCACCTGGAGAGGTGGTAAGACCTCCACCCAATACTACGTTAACAACGCCGGTGTCAGCGTTGAAAACGGTTGTATCTGGGGTACCCAAGGTTCTGGTGTCGGTAACTGGGCCCCAGTGGTGCTCGGTGCCGGTGTCACCAACGGTAACACCTACCTTTCTTTGATTCCAAACCCTAACAACAAGGATGCTCCAAACTACAACATCAAGATCGTCGCTGCTGATGGTGCCAATGTTGTCGGAAGTTGTTCCTACGAAAACGGTAAGTACAACGGTGGCTCTGGTTCCGACGGTTGTACTGTCACCGTTACCTCTGGCTCTGCTAACTTTGTTTTCTACTAGACATATACCCCTTGCTGGCCTTTTGACTTCTCTTGTTGTGTTTTTAGTTTCTTAAAATGTACTCATTACTGTACAACGCGTTCTGGGTTTTATTTACTTGATGGTAGAAATTTCTTTAAAATCAGTAAAATAGATAAATTGGATTAAATTTACTTGTAGACTGGGAGCTCCGTAGCGAACTACAAATGCCATTGGTAATCCCCAAATAGAAAACCAAATACAAAGTAAATCCCATTTCCAATTTCAATTTGATTCCTGACCTTAATTTCACAGCAACAACCGTTACCCCTCTATATTTCATTCTATGCTACATTTAACCCATTTTTCAGGTTGTTTTTCAATTTTTCAATTTCAATCCCTCGCAGCTGCACCATCTTTTCAAGCAAATTTCAACAATTACTCTATGGAGTTATCAGAGATCCAGCAATCCCGGCCAAACCCAATCCAAGGATCAAGATTGGGGTTGCTATCGACATCCTCCAGTATTCTTAGCTTGTTTATAAGGAAGCGACCCCTGGTCTTGCCGTGTTGTTCTCTGGAGCCCTGGGTGCAAATCTGAATTGCTGGATCGGGGCTCCACAGCAACTTTGTTTGTTGCTCAAGTCACCGGAATTGGTGAAGTTTCATTGACAGGTCGTTCCTGTGCTGAAGGAAAGCCCCATCATTAATTAAGGGATCCTTGGTGGGGTTGGGTAGGCAATTAGAGTAATTGTGTCTCCCTCTGAGTGTCAATATACGGAGTACACAGAGTCTTTTTCAAACACTTCGTGGTGCTGCAGACATTTCTATCACCTAGTTTTGCGACCTAGTATATCAATTCTATTTCGCTGTCGGAACAGACATTTCTACAGTCGAACGTATACAGACACTGGACGTCATTTGCAGCCAATGCAAACCCAAACTCTGACCCCTCTTGCGAAGTCTATATAAAGACAGCAATGTTTCTAACATGTGTAAGTAGTCGCCTATACCTTACAGTTCACATACAGTTCACAACAGTTCACAAACAGTTCACAAACAGTTCACAAACATTTCACATACATTTGTGGTACTTCCAATGGCCACTGCGAGTGAATTGGCAACCGTTTAGCCACCTTAGCGTGGCGATACCACCAGTCGATCCAGCACTTTCCGAGAAGCGATTTGCGTCATCTTCCCACGACTAATACTGGCAGCCTATGAAAAAGCCTCGATGATCCCCTAGGATCCCCTAGGGTGCCAGTGGACGACGGCCAGACTGACCATGACCCCCTATCTCATTAGACGAGCAAAAACATTCACGGGGCACCAATCATTCAAATGAATGCCTAATCAATGTGTATAACCATACAAGCCAGCTATGGTGGGACACTGCATGTGCCGGTCCCTTGACGACGGCGGCCAGGGTAGCCAATACTACGGAATCGGGAAATCGGATTATTGAATGTGGAAGTGAAATTCTTAAATTATTGGCTTCCGCGTCGAGAGTGCGATTGTTTGCATTTGTGCGTCAATGTTTTTGTTTACCTTTAAGATTGAAGTATCTAACCAATTGCCAGGGGATGTGGCAGAAGGTATGTCTCTAAGAGACATCCAGAACAGGTGGTGCAGGTTATGAGATATCGAATTAGGGTGTTAAAGTAAATGGAATTGATGGTGCAAGGGATGATGAAGATTGAGACCTTGGGGCGTTGATTCTTCCTTTCAAGGTATCTTATGTGTACCTTCCAAGTAGCCGTTGAGTTAGGCCCACTGATCGAGAGTTCAAGAATTGAACATCCTATTCTGCACCCATCCAGTCTAATTCTCCTTAATATTACTATTCACGCATCTACAATAAATTTTGTTTTTCAATTGACACCTATGAAGATGCTAAGAATGTTTGAACCCTTCAAACACACAATAATACTGGTGACTGTTGCAAGCACTTATGAAATTGCATTTTAACCTTCATAGCGTTCGAATTCAACTTTGTGTGTTGGCATACTATTGAGCAACATCCAATGTCAAGCCTGACGTGTCCCTTTGACATTCAAAAACATCTGATTTGATGCGCATACAACCAAGCGTGAGCTGTGTGTCTGGCTTGTGATGAAATACTAACTAATTCCATGCAAAAATCAAATTGCGTGCAACCCAATAGCGAGGAATATTTCTGTGTTTATTCTGCCCGTGGAATTATCTTGAACCTTGTAATCCAAAGGATTTGTAGTGGCGGTGAAAATCTTACTCAGATATTCTCTATTTCTGCTTGATTGAATAGATCATCCAAATGCTACGGAATAGCAATAGCTTATGATTAATTCATTATTTGTCTTGAACAAATTGAACAAATCATCTAGGGTCTCATCAGGGTTGGGCAGGAATGAATTTTGAATGTATAAATAAATCAGCCCTTTATGGCGAAGCTTCTTGCGGATGAAGTTGGATATCACAGATATTCTTTGGTTGGACGAGATTTTGTGCACCTTAGGTGTTATTGCAGGTGTTGAGCCTACAGGTAAAAGTCGAAGTGTGATTTTGGTAACTGGTTTGGGCAATTCCAATTGTTGATTCATCTGAGTGCTTTTTCCCGTTGATAAACCAGCATCTACTTGTGGTTTTGAACTTTCATTGTTGTTTTTCGGATCATTTTCATCTTTCTGATTTGACTGAACGGCATGCTCTCCTTCGTTAGTATTCTTTGGGTAATTAATTCCGAGGCGGACCATTCGTTCTGGATCTAGTCGCTCCAACATTATCAGTGTTGACAACGGAATCCTCTCTGCAACTTGACAGGACTCCATAATGGTGCCCTCTGCAGAAGACTCATATGAGTCAGAGTCGTCATCCGGTTCCAGGTGTATGTTAGCCATACTTATCAGATCATTCATCCCCATACTTTTATTGCGACTATGTGCAGTCCGATCACATGACCTGTTTTATCCTACATCGTAAATTGTTCATTGGATGAGGCTTGCTAAGGTGACTACAAGCTTTAGTTAACAGTTCATCATCTAGTGCTTTTGACTATTAACTTGCGCATTCTTATTGATCATATCCCTAATTACATACACTATTGATACTTCCAATCTTACCATCGAATTCCCTCGCACTTATGTCCGACTCAGATACTGAACAAACGACAGACACGTTTCAGTTGAGTAATGTTCTTAAAGCTCTTGATAAAGGAGTTAAGGATGCCATTGAGACAGAAGACTATTTGACCTACAGTACACTTCTTGATATTTACCTCCAAGACCCAAGCAGATACTCCAATTCCGAGAAAGAAAAGCTTTTGAGCCATATCTTGGCAATTTTGAACGAAAACAAGGAATTGGTTTATGAAATTGGATGGGATTTACCTGGGTTGCTCTTATTATATGTGAAGTCAGACTTCATCTTTGATGATGCCATTCGTAGTGCACCTTGCGTTCACACTATAATGAAGTTGTTTGAAGTGTTAGCCGTTAATGGAAACCCCAAAGAATTATTTTTGAAAGGATGTGAGATTTTATCTTCCTTGAAGGTTGGCGAAGATTCCAAATTGTATGATGGACCTGAAGACCACGGGGATGAAGAGAAAGCTGAAGTAGATGAATCTAATGCTGAAACTGTTGAAAATCTGCCTGAAGAAGCTGAAAATGAAGAATCTAAAACGGCATCTAAAACTAATGTGGAAGCTCATGTGGACCAATTAACCACAGATATTCAACTTGGCCAAGCGGAACAGACGAATGTTGATGAGAAGTTTTTCGATATCAAGGTATACTGTATCTTCGAATTGATTGATTCATGTTTGAAAAAAATTAAAACTCTTTACCCATCTAGGTTCTTGGCAATGACCATTACATCATACCTTAACATGGTTTATGTGAATCGAAGCTACACGAACCTGGCCTTTATGCTTAAGAGAACATATAGTTTTGTTAAAAACTATACTAGTCCTGGAATACCCCAAGATCATGGACTTACCGAGGCTGAGTTCCAAAAGGTTCAAGATGATGAAGAATATTTACTGAGAAAGCTTCTCACTGCCATGTTGAGTCAGGGATTTTTCTTGGCCACAACTAAGATTTTATTGGGATGCACCCATGAGTATTTCTCCTCCTTTGGTGGTCAACAAGATTCCTCAACAAAGACTCTAGAAGTTACTACATTATTCTCAGCATATGTTTCGAAAAGAACGGTTACATTGGCACAATCTCTCGATTTGCCTTTGGCAGAAAATTTCAATGAATTTATTGCTGCTTCCCATAAATTGTTTGATTCATTGGATTATAGCAAGGATCAAGATGAATTGACTGGACAATTATTCGAAAAGGTTGTGATTGATTATCAAAGAACTTTAGGTGGTTCTATTGTGGATAGTGACAGTAAAACTATCAATGATTCTATCCAAGGTTTATTGATGTTCTTCACACAATCAGTTGTTTCGAAAAATGAGTATAGTGTAGATTTTTCGTTCAAGGATGCTTTAGTTTTATCATTGAGGTTATTACTACCATCAATGGTATCTCAGAAGTTTGATACCCGTTCTATGAAAGATTTGGCTATCTATTGGATGTGGTATGCTATACACAAACTGGAGTTGAACAAGAGCCAAATACATTTGGAAGTGGCTTCAATTCCCAAAATATTATTGACGACATATTTCCAATTACTTTTGCATATTTGTCAAGATGATCAACTTAGATATGTGGGGTTGACCACATTAACGAAAGTATTGACATTGTCTCCTGAAAGTATATGCTATGACTTTTTCAAGGATTCCTTGCACAACTGCCCATATAACAATATCAAAGCTTCTTTGGTTGGAGTCTTGAAACAGCTTTTAACCAAAAAGAAATCAGTCACAGAGCCTACCGATTTGGAACATGAAATGGCTAAAGCATCTATCAAGGATTCCGCTCCACCTTCTTTACCAGCTAGATCAGTGCAACTTAGCGAGACATTTTGCACATTGGATCAAACTCGAGTAAATGATATTTTTGAGTTGATTGAACTTTCTAACAAAGAGACTTTTATTAAGGCTGAGGGTAAGTTGTTCATTGATCCAACCAAGCTCTCGACATTAACTGCTTACCTTAATTTGTTGATTGTGATGAAGGGATTGCCAATTGTAAAAGAAAACAAGGAAGCGTTTGATCTGATTATTGCCCAAGTCAAAGTAAATATCAAATCTATCGAAGAGAAGTATGGGGATCAAAAACATGGGCTGCTTGAATTAAACGCCGCAGGAATGCTACAGATCACCATAGATAGGATAGAGACCTTATGATTTTTTTAGGACGTGTTATGAATAAATCTACAATTTCTATAATTATACTGTAAAATGAAATACAATTGCTATTGCTATTGTTATCTCAATTATTTATTATTATTATTATCATCATCATTAGTATTTAGCACTCAATTGTGATCTATTTCTTAGCCTTACCTGAGCCTTTTTTGTTAGCAGAACCATTTGTAATTGAACGATCATCTACTAATGGCCCCCAATAAACAAAAAACCCTTCTTTAGTTGAGGTAATCTCTTCTTCCATTTGAAGTTCTTCATCATCAATAAAAGGATCTTCAAAATCGTATTTTCCAACCTTTCTAATCATTTTAACTTCATGTTGTTTCACCAATTGCTCTTCAGTCAATTCTTCATCTTTCTTCTTCTTCGTAGATGGCTTCTCCTCGTCCACAATTAAGACTTCTTCCTCGTCATCATCCATGCCATCTTCTTCATCATCAATCATGTCGTCCATAATGTCAATCGCAGATTTGGCTTTTGGATGAATCACCGACCATCCGTACTTCTCTTCAGATAATCGAAGAACATTAATAACTACTTCTGATTGTCCAGGTTTAGGATTTTTGGGGTCGATCAATGGAATGTTTAATGCAATAATGGGGGGCTCGTACTTTTCTTCCTTCTTTTCTTTGTGCTCTTCTTTGGGCTTTTCATCTATGGTGAGCGTCTCTTCTTCTTTCATGGGATTTAAAAGGTTAATAACTGTGGGTCCTGGTAATTGTGGAGGATTGACACTGTTCTTAGACTTTTCCGTCGTCAGTCCTGGGTTTATAGGCATTTTTTCCATTTCTATTTTGGGTGAGGTTGTTACTTCTGGTGTTTTTTTCTTGGACTTCGTAGCCTTTTTGGTTTCAGGTTTACTATCACCACTTTTACCTTTGGTTGTTTTCTTTTCATCGTTATTCATTCCATCATCAATCTTGCGTTTCTTTGCAGAATCTTCTGTTTTCTTCTTGGGTGCAGCTCTCTTCTTCTTGGGCGGAGCTGGCGTAGCTGCAGCTACCGGAGTAAGTGTATTTCCTGTTGGTGCTGGAGTTATATTAGCTACGTTGATCACCTCTGGCTCATCGTCAATGTTTATGATTGAGTTGATAGATGTTCTGTTCACGGCAATAGGCTGCAGGTTAGGGACTTGAAAACTTGTTTGGAACTTTTTGAGGTGTTCATTTGATATTGATTGTTGTACTGAACTTGGGGCCGGCGATACCAGCGCTGTGGAAGGTTTGGGAATCAACACTGGTAATGGTGATGGTCTAATAGCAATGGGTTTACGGCCTGGAGTTTTTCTATAATTGGTGGGATTTTGCACTGGGTCTTCATCATCTTGGATGAGAATTGGCTGATGTTGGACTCCCGTAACACTCATATTGGGTTGTTGAACCTGAGACGTTGACATTTCCACTGTTGTCCGATACTTTGATACTAGGTTCTGAATAGAGGTAGGCTCTTCAGCAACTGCTGGCTTTGGTGACGAAGTCACTGAACGGACTATATGTGACGCATCCGAGTTAGAATCAAGTAACGAAGAGATGGAAACGTTTCTCTTCGACATGTTGTCTGTCGATGTGAAGTGTCAGAGGTGGAATCTATTAGGGTTGTATGGACAGTATGCAGGTGGTGAACTGTGTATATGTATGTTATGTAAGCGATTACTTAATTAGGCTCTATCAAGCTGGATGAAGTTAGAGTGATAGCCCAATTTGCTAAGGGTAAGGCAGGTATCACTACCGTAGCCTTCTAGCGAGTTCATCAGCAAGTCTCCATTCCAGTAGTCAGCATAAACTTTGCACATTGGGAGCCCAAGGCCAAGTTTATGCTGATAAGGTCTTGTGATCAAGTTATCCAAGGTAGACTTCTTATTTTGAGTAGTGGGGTTTTCTGTGTCCATCAAGGAGGTTTGATTAAGTGACTCAACGATAGACGAGCCCGATGGGGTCACCTTCAAATTTGAATAAAGTTGAAGTCCGGGAATCCGGTGGAAATTTGCCAAGCTCTGCTTAGCAAGTTCTGATTCCTTACTGAAAGACCAAACCAGGGCCAATTTATCATGTGTAATTCCTCCGCCTCGATCAGAAATCCGGAAGATAACTTGCTTCTCGGTGTTGATGATAGTGACCTTTATGGAAGGGAGTTTTTTGGACGTCCTATGGGCGTGGGTTTGGATGGTGGCTTCGTAGGAGTTTCTGAGAATTTCACTCAATAAATAATGAAGATGGGGTACCATAAATGGAAAGCTTGTATTGACATCACCTTCAAGCTCGATATCTGGCATATTTTCTCTTTTCGGAAACACATCAACCATGGAGTTTTTGACCAATTCCGCTACTTGCTGGATATGGGAAGCAGCATTACACTGGTGGAAAATCTCACCAATATAGTCTGGAGGTTTTGAGTCATATGGCTTGACCCGATAGTTTTCACTCAAACTCAAGTGTTCTTCCACAATAACACGACGGGATATACGAGAACGAAGGGTCGATGACATGAATGCATCCAAATCCTCCCGGGGAAGGTTGGTCAAGATGGAAACTTCGAGTGCTCCCATCATCAAATGCGATAAGTTGAACACATGGTCGTCCAACATGGTGGAAAGCTTTTGACAGAACCGGTCATTTTCATCCAAGGTTGTGATGGGCAGAATCTTACGAAACGCATTGAACAGATGGTAGTAACTTTCGTAGATCTGTGCAAGATGGAAGTTGTTGACTACCCCGAATGGCAAAGTCTGGAGATCTCTAATCCGCATGGCCAAACGGATAGGAAGCTCTAAACGGACGAAATTGGCACTGTTGAGGATCTTCTGCTTTGTCAAGGTCTTACCATATCCAGCAAGTTGTCTCAAAGACACTGGATGGGGGTCCTTTTGCAGGTACAATATGAGTACTTCATTCTGGTAGAAATGCTGGGGATTGAGGATGTTGGAGTAGGAAGGGAACGGGCCCAAATTCTTAAGATGGTCTGCTATCTGCTGTTTATTGAGCGAGCTTAGAAAGTCATATGAACTGGTCGAGAGTCGCCGGACAGAATGTTTCATGATCAACGTATCTGGTCTGGGCAAGGTGCACTTTTTCTGATAAATTTCACCACATCACTTGGTACCATAGGAAGTGTACAATCGCACAAGGATCACCATTGGGGGTCTTCTGCCATATTTGGAGCTGATTTCATTCATATATAGTCCTGTTTGTTTATTTGAAGTTTTACCAAGACTTCTACATTGTTAAATTAGTGAACTTTGGTAAGTTCTGACAGATTCAATTATAGTGAGGTGACTTTGGTGGGTGTGAGAATTCGCAGTAAGCTAGATTTTCTAGCATTACAATTCACTATTGTGGTACAGTGTTTGTTGGTAGTGAGAGGAAAGAGAAGGTGAAAGTGAACAGAAATCAGTGCCAGTGGTAGCTGGCGGCTTTTCAACATTCTCGTAATTTAAGCGAAATTTATTGATTCCGGAAACTCTCATTTTACCTCTAACTACAAAGGGTGTTACGCTCGGTTCAACTGTAATTCTCTCTTTGTTCTACCCCCCCATAGCCGATGGATTTTGGAGGCTTCAACGCCCCATTTGGGTTGTTTGTTTGGTAATTTCTTCTTTAATGCCAGCATGATCCCCAGATGTCCATCTTTATGTTTTTCGTGGATATCCAGCTCATACACCAAAGGCTGGTATGACTTTTGGACTTCACACGATCTCGCTAGTAGTATCACAACCAGTTTCTATACCAAGACTACTCCCCTAATACTGACCTGCAGTCTCCATAAGTAGCCCGGGAACTCATGCAAAACATCATCCGAGGATCATCTGCTAACATTAGGTCCGGAGCAGGTCAAGTATGCTAGAACTAGTGTGGTAACCAAGTGCATTCCTTGGTATGTTCTATGCGTCATAGCCAGCCATCTCCCATATAAAGGACCACCTCGCCTCAGGGTAACAATGGGCTGAAACTTCTACTATACAAAGCTAGCTAAGAAGAGCTTTCTGGCCTTCAATCACCGTCTAATCACCTGGCCAGCAAAATCACCCATCCAGAGTTATATAAGACATTCCCCAGCTCTTCGACTATCCCCTGTCACCTAATCTATAACCGATTCGTACTATTGATTGCAACAGAAAGATCACACTGGTGGCAACGGCCGAATCTCGACAATAGCAGCGTATCCGTGCATTTAAGCGATATTAGACCCTTATAGATACCAATACCATCACCATTACTGCTCCTACCATTATGAATGTTACCAGTAGAGGATACTACACAACCCTGTTCCTCGATAAGAAGAAACAGACCTCACCCCGTGGATACTACCGCAGAGCACCCGATCCAGTGGATGTGGACGAATTGAACTACGAGGACGAATACGAAGCCTATAGCAACGATTGGGACTCGGAGCTATTCGAAACCAATCCACATCATCAAGTATACCATCAAGACCGTTCGGTACGTGGACATTCGGTTCATCCTTTCAACAATTCAACCTCCGACTTATCTCGAGTTTCCGAATATCAATTTGCAGTTCCTACCGAAAGTAATGCTGGCTCGCCTGTTCTTAAGCATAAAACATCGAGATCGACCATCAGCTCGGCTCGCTCAAAAGCTACCCCCATCCAATCTCCTGTCCTTTCTCATAAGCAAATGATCCCTAGCTCTCCCACACAATCATCTCATTTTCAAGGCCATATGGGCTCTCCGGTTTCTGGAAAAGGAGGTGAACATGATGAGATTCCCCATGAAGACGTTCAGGGCCCAATAGATCCCGATTTCTTAGAGCAGGAAATTACCCCTGCACAGTTGAACATTCTACAATCGAATAACAGATACTCTCCTTACAGACCCACAAGAAGGGACCCTTTCCAACCTCCTATGAATGCACCTCCAAAACCCAAGAAAAAATATGGAGACTATTACATCAAGCAAAAAATAAAGTATGATGAGGCAGATTTCAAGCCAAAGCTTTACACCCACAAGACCTTCAGAGATGTTTTCAATAACAAGGAAGAAAATACTGATAAGTACAACCCTATGGAATATGTTTTTGATGCTCCAAAAGAACAACCTACCGTTAAAAGAGCATTCAAAACTCTTCAGGTAAAGATGGGAAAAGATGATTACTCAAGCTATGATTACTACGAGAACAAAGACAGACCTGCAAACGGCATGGAATACATCAGTAATGAACAATCTGAAGAATTAGAAGCGTCATCTGCTCCTAAAAAAAATAGAAGACTTGGGCAGGCATTCAGAAAGAAGATGAAGAGTGCTAAAAAAGAATTGGGTCGTAATTTCATGTCCAATTCAGATAGGCAAAAAGAAATTCATGAACTCATTAAAGAAAGAGAAAACAGAAGAAAGAAGAAAAAGAACAAAGGTGGTGAAGAGCTCAGTGCAGCAGAAGCAGTTAAAGAGTCTCTTGAAGACGAGAAATTGGATCAATTGATTGAACAGTTACAAGAAGAAGAGAAGTTGGCCCAAGAAGAGGCAGAGGAAGAGGAAGTAGAAGAAATTATAAGAGAAGCGGAGAAAGAAGAAAAGACCCCAACTGCGACAACTGCTGTTGGTAACCCAAATTTTCATCCTATGTGGAACTACCTCCTTTCATGGATTGTCTACGATAATGTTGGTAGCGATAATGCACAAGGAAACATTGAGATCCAAGAAGTGCTGGAACCAGCCACTGGATCTTTGAAGAACTCCAAATCTGCAAACAGTTTAAAGGCGCAAGTCAAACCAGGTGCAAAGAAGATCAACTTTAAAAACATCAAAAAGAATTACAACACTGTGGTTTCCAAGTGGAATGACCCTGTGAAAACACTTTTCCAAGAGCCAGGTATGCCTAGTAATAGGTCACTTGTTTCTAAGAGGAGTAGAAGCATTTATTCTTCAAAATCGGGTGTGGATGAGTCTTTCGAGGGCGAGGAGTTTACCATTGAGGTGGATGACGATGGAACAGAGGCCAACTTGGAATTGTATTACAATCCTGTTACCAAGCAACTCGAGCCTGTTCCTCCAACTTCAATGGGCTCGCTTGAAAATGCACCAGGGGAAGATGGACTCGGTTCTAGGTTTGATACCACGAAAGGTCCAGTTGCCATTATTTCGAATATCAATTCACTTATCAAAAGCATTAAATTGATGCGTATTATTTTTG
Organism: Suhomyces wounanorum; assembly: GCA_030568695.1. Classification (NCBI taxonomy): domain Eukaryota; kingdom Fungi; phylum Ascomycota; class Pichiomycetes; order Serinales; family Debaryomycetaceae; genus Suhomyces; species Suhomyces wounanorum. The sequence goes on from JAJMGL010000007.1 coordinate 340,120, forward strand.
CTCCTATCGACGTTATCGGAGAAGCAATTCCTACCCTTCAAACGGTAGTTATTATGCTTGAATTGATTATCTTCATCTGGATTCTTTACGAGTTGAGTCTTTTGATCGATGCTCTTTGTATGATGATAAAGGCTGTATGTGCACCAATGATTGCAATGGGTAGATTTATGAATAGAATTATGTAATTGGGGTTTTTAATTGATTTTAAGAGTTTATGGGATATTTATTTTATGAAACTTAAATGTAGGTGCATAAGAAAATATGGGAAAAAATATTATGGTAACTTTTAGTTCAAATCAATAACAAAATTTACAGGCTAGGTCATCAAGCACATTTATGTGTCACAAAGGTGTAATAACTACTAAAAACATAAATAGCCCGACGCGGGGGTCGAACCCGCAACCTTTTGATACCTCTAAAGCACGTGGTTTAAAAGTCAAACGCTCTAGCCATTGAGCTAGCCAGGCTATTATTTTAATTTATAGGAGAGTACAATGGCCATATATGGTTGACTTGAAGTTGTTAAAAATTCACTTCATTACATGTGGTACATTAGTTACAAAATTGAATTAAATTAAATAGCAAGTAAAATTACATGTCACATTAAATTAAATTTAGGACCTCCGCACGAATCACATCGAGACGAATTATATAGTACAACATTAGGTTAAAAATACACAACATTGGTCGTCCCATTAGGACTTTTTGTGAACTCTATTTTTGATATTTCCGTTTACTCTTATGCCTTTGATCGTAATACCAGTTTGTTCGACGGGAAACTTTCTAGGTCTTCCTCGGCGATCTTTCTTTTGAATCAATTCTTTGACAGCCTCGTCCTCTAAAGTGCGTAGGTAAGTGGGTTGTTCATACAATTTTGACAAGCTATCTGAAAGCCCATGAGCATTTGGATTATTGGAATTGAACATCCCCCCGAAATTATTAGAGGACATTGACTCCTTTAATACTTTGTTCAATTGCTTGAAATTAGGATGCGAAGAATCAATGTATTCATTCGTTGTTGGATCCAATATTAATTTCTTTGGTCTTCCTCGTTTTTTCTTCTGCTCTGTGGAACCATCCATTTGTTGACTAATCATATGGCTATCCAAATTCATGGTCTCTAATTGTTTGTTCCTCATCAGAGTATCATGTGGACCGTCTTGACCATGAACAGATAGCATTCCGTGGTGAGAGAGTGGAGATTTGTCTGATAGAGAAGGTTGTAAATGAGAATGACGTTGAATGTGAAATTGGTCTTGCAAGTGATTAACATTAGCTACATTAATTGCCTTGTGCAGTGATTGACTTTGTAATGACTGGCTGGGTCCATGAATAGGCCCGTGAGTTTTATTTCTCCCTTCTTGTTGTAGTTGGGATTGTACTTGTTGGTGTGCTTGTGCTTGTACTTGTGCCTGTGCTTGTGCCTGTGCTTGGGCTTGTGCTTGGGCTTGTGCTTGTGCCTGTGCCTGTGCTTGTGCCTGTGCTTGTGCCTGCGCTTGGGCTTGGGCTTGGGCTTGTGCTTGTGCTTGTGCTTGTGCTTGTGCTTGTGCTTGTGCTTGTGCTTGTGCTTGTGCTTGTGCTTGTGCTTGGGCTTGTGCTTGTGCTTGTGCTTGTGCTTGTGCTTGTGCTTGGGCTTGTGCTTGTGCTTGTGCTTGTGCTTGTGCTTGTGCCTGTGCTTGTGCTTGTGCTTGGGCTTGGGTTTGTCCTTGGGCTTGTATTTGTGCTTGGGCTTGGGCTTGGGCTTGGGCTTGTGCTTGTGCTTGTGCTTGGGCTTGGGCTTGTGCTTGTGCTTGTGCTTGTGCTTGTCCTTGTCCTTGTGCCTGTGCTTGGGTACGCATCCTTACTTCAACTTCCATATTCATTGGATTGTTCTGATAATGATGCATATTATGTATTTGCTGCTGTTGTGGATGCTGAAGTTGCTGCGAAACTTGTTGTTGTGATGAAGGACGTGGTGCTGCTGGTGCTGGTGCTGCTGGTGCTGCTGGTGCTGCTGGTGCTGCTGGTGCTGGATAAGTTACATGTTGTAATGCTTGCAGCTGTTGGCTTTGTTGATGCTGTGAATGCTGTTGATTTTGTTGGTGTTGATGAGGTAAGAGCTGCTGCTTTTGTTGATGTTGAAATTGTTGTTGCTGTTGTTGGTGCAGTTGCAGTTGCAGTTGTAATTGTTGATTATGATGTATATGCTGCTGATTTTGTTGATGTTGAAGAAACTGATGATGCTGATGCTGATGAGGTTGTTGTTGCTGTTGTTGCTGTTGTTGCTGTTGTTGCTGTTGGTGCTGTTGTTGCAAATGTGCTTGTAGATGTAATTGTCGTTGCGGCAATTGTTTAGGAGTTTGTTGAGCTGGTGGTTGCGGCTCTTGTTGGAATGGACCTTGAGGAAAATTCTGCTGCTGCAGTAGTTGCTTTTGGTGAAGAAACTGACTATGTTGGACGTGTTGTTGGGTACCTTGTAACAGATGGTTATTTTGCAAGTGTGCATATGGTTTTGACTGTGGTTGTTGAACTAAATATTGCAGTTGATCCATAACTTGATCTTGTGATTTGAGAGTGGCTTGATGAGGTGGATGAGATATTGTAGTATCATTTTGCTTAGGTGATGGTTGGAATTGATTCATAGTGTGTTGTCTGTGGTAATTTTGGAGCTGTTGAGCATGACTTTGTTGACTGTGCTGTCCATGCTGTTTCTGATGCATTGGGGTTTGCATACGTTGCTGTGGAGGGTTATTTGCTGTAGCTCCTCTGGGTAGCACATGGGGCTGTTGTTGTTGTTGTTGTTGTTGTTGAACCGTACCTTGTTGCATATTCTCAAGTGTTTGCTGAGGATACTGAACCTGCTGTTGCTGCCTCTGATGGTGGGGAACTTGCGGTAAGACCTGCGATGGTTTCGCTGACTGTTGATGAATTTGAGTTGGATTCTGTGGCAGTAGTGGCAGCTGTGGCAGTTTCTGATGTTGTAGTTGTTGTGTTTGTTGTGGGTGTTGTACGTTTTGCTGGTGTTGTGGATGTTGTTGAAGCTGCTGGTGCTGTGGATGCTGGACCATGCCTGTCATATGAGGCATCGGGCTAAGTTGATTCCGCGTGAAATAAGCATTCGATTGTAAATGTTGTTGCATAGATTGCTGTGTATTTCTTGGTGTGATATTTGGGTTAATCACCCCTTGTGGTTGCATTTGCATTTGCATTTGTTGAAGTTGTTGAAATTGTAAGTTCAGTTGCAGTTGTAGATTAAACTGTTGAGCCTGAATTTGCGGAGGTATTTGTGGTTGAGTGGGCCCTTGTGGTTGAGCAGGTGCTTGTGGTATCAGCATGGGTGCTTGTAAATTTGGCTGGAGGCCTTGCATTTGCTGCTGGGGCAGCTGTTGTTGAGAAGATGGTTGGGTCCCAAAGTTGGAGTTTCCTGTTCCACCGCTGTTACCGGGCGGAGGATGCGAATGATACATTATATTACTTGACCACCGTTGAAGTGTAACAGGGACTAGAAAGTCCGAAGATACTTATACGGTAGGAAATAAGTATCCAGAATGGGAATTCACGAAGTAGAAGGTTAAACGATGTAGTCACTGATGATATTTCACAACAGCCTCAAGGTGTTCGCGCGGTTAAAATGACCACAGTGATTTGGATGGAATCTAGAGGGGTTATAGGCCCTATGGTATAGAAACCCTTGCGAAGTGTAGGTGGATAGTATAACGAGTGTTGAATTTAAAACGAACTAAAAGTGTTGATATATGCCAGTACAACCTCAAGTTCATTTGCAACAACGATATTTTTTTCTTAGTTGAGTAAAGGTAGTGGCCGTGCAGAGGGTCTACCTTGAGATAATGAAGGATGAGAAATGTTTGTGGTGCCAATTGCAGTTGAGACGATATGGAATTGGCACTTGAAAGCCCGGCTTCCAGTTGAAAAAAGCAATAGACGACGGAATTCCACAGTATTTTTGTGCAAACGCACCTTGGCTCGTTTAGACGTAGGATGGTGTTCAGCCGTGAGTCGCAAAATGGTGATGAATTGTTGTAATTCTCTTCGGTGTTTGATGGAGTTTCTTGGTGCTGGATTCGACAGTTGAAGGCACTACCGAAATAGATTTTTTGCTGGTTGGGGCATATTCACCGGACATATGGCGCCACTTGGGTCGCGTACCTGCGATGGATTACACCGCAATCGGTAGGGTCTCGCCTCAAAGAATTCGAACATGCAACGGTAGAAGGGTACCAAACGCCTGTAAGACGCCAGGGTTCTACCATAATAGGTGGTGGGAACAGGGCGGATAACCTGGGGTTGTTGGTGTACAAAATCACCGGAATTGTTGGAAAGAATTAGACTGCGAAATTCGCTTATGAAGGCGCGGTTTATCAACATAATCAGGGGAAATAATTAAAATAATTATTTCACTTTATGGTGAGGCGATCAATCCAAGGCGAGGTCGCGTGTTGTGGGAGAAATTATACTTGGTCAATTAAGTAAACAAAAAGGTGAGCCATTGGCACCATGATTTGATATGAAATACGGTGATTGGAATTCGGCAAATGTAGCACTTTCGGCTCCTCCACCGTAAGCCTGGAGATAAACGAGCGAGTGATAGAACTTGGTCACGCAAGCTGATTTAACAACACAAATCATAATCACAAGAAAACCAACACCATTGGCAGGGCTTAGAAGAATTGACTGGATTACAGGAATCTCAAAGCCAGGATCCAGGGTAAGAAGTTGACGCCCCACATAGACGTACGATTGAAGTAAAACACTGGGCTTAGAGCCACGTCCAATGGATGACCCTTGTGGGTGATGAATTGTACCATGGTGATTACCGGCTTATTGTTAAACTAGGGGATCAAAGGGTCAAAGGATCTACCCTTGTTGAAAAAGATTCGTCCTCATTTTAGCCAGTTATCCGTGGGTCTTTTTTCTTTGTAGGGTGACAGGTGTCTATACCTTAGATATTCATGCATTATTGTCCAAGTGTCATTTTTGCACCGTTTTAAAAAATTTCCTTACACATTTGGTGCCCTAATGTAGGTGGGATGGGTTGACTTTCGCCGCTTAACTAGTCACTGGAGGTACGCTTCTTGACAGATGAACAAGAAGTTCTAACCGATGGGACTCTACTGTAATTAGAATGTGGTTGTAAAGTATTCGTAGATAATGGGTAAGGTACTGGCATAATGTGGGATTCATGATGCAAATGCGGTGGGGGGGATGTAATTATATAGAAACTGGCGAATTTGCAACAATTTGACTCCCTGCTCTAGAACAAACTAGTTTCCCAAAACGAAATAACCAATATTCCACTTCTATGAGCCTTTTGTTTATTTTTACTCCCTCATAAGTGCTCAATATTCTTTTCTTCAAACCATTTGAACCTGCCAAATTTTTCTGATTCTTTTTTGTTTCAAAATATAAAATGGTAAACTTTCATTTTTTGATGATTTTAGAAGCAACCCCACCATGATTATGATCAATATTTAGTCATTTTGTGCCAGATTTTTTTGAATTTATTGATTTTTTTCCTTGGCCACCCATGATGGAAAATCATAATAATAAAATTTCGATGTCTTGAATCTCCAAAACATGATAAGATAAGGTAAAATTGATATGAAAGTTTTGGCCCGAAAAATTAATTTTAACATGGAATAATATTAAAAGGAAGTGTTTCTGAAAAGTCCATTATACCAAAAGGGTAATTTAATGGAATTTTTCAATCTGGAAATACGTTGAAGGTATTGAGATACCTCAAAATGAAAATGAAAAAATTATACTTTGATTAAAATACTTTGGTCTACAAATAAGACGATTAGTTAATCTACATCACATTTCCTATACTTTGGCAAAGCCTGAGGCAGTGGGGTCTATTAGGCTACATCCACTGACAAAACACCGTTGAAGCTTTCGGCCAAGCTGTTCTCAAAAGATGCAACGAACTCTTTGGAATCGGTGATGTTGTTGTCGAACTTGATTTTGAAGTCCACGGTAACTTGGTTACCAGAATCAGAAACTTCATTTGGTGCAGTCAAACCGAGCAACTCATCGAAGTCGCTAGCGATTCTAGATGGGACAGTTTTGGCGCCGGGGAATTTGTATGACACGTCGTACACCTCAAATCTATTTTTGGTGACGGGAGGAGCTAACAAGTCGTCGAACAAGTCATTGGAAGCCAATGAGGAGGCCAGAGGAGATGTGGCATATTGTGGGTACTTTTGAGCGTATGCGGATCTGGTGGCGAAAGCAAGAGCTTCTTCGAATGCAAGCTGGAATAGTTCATTACTGACATCGTTTTCGATGGATGTGGATAAGCGAGCTTTCAAGATGTTTGTTGGCTTTGGAGGAGCGGGAGCTTCCTCCTTCGCGGCAGCATGTGGGGCGTCTGGTTGGTTGAATTTTTGCGCTTCTTCGGGGCTGGCAAGTTTGATGTTGTTTAAGTCGAGGTGTTCTCTGGACTTGAGGAATTGAGTGATTTCCGCCACAGAGTCTTTATTGATGGTACCCAAGTACGCGAGTACATCACCCTTCAACAAACGGCCCTTGGGACCGGAGGCGGGGATCTTGGACAATGCCTGTTCTTTGGAGATGTGATTGGAATGGAGGAGCAATTCTACTGCTGGGAAAAGCTTTTGATCGGGGTTCGCAGGGCCAAACACTTCCTGCGATGCCAACACCTTTTTGGGAGCGGACTTGGATGGAGAAGACGAGTCTTGTGGCACTGCAGACGCCTTGGACTCTTGCATGGGGACAGCCTCGGTCTCCACTGCTGGGGAGGCTGGCAGTTGGGCGGCCTCCACCGCTGGCTTTTCCAAGCTGGCCAAATCGTCTCCTTGCTCTGCCAAAAGAGCAATGGGAGCACCCACCTGCACTCCGGTGGCCCCATCGTTGACCAAAATCTCCCACATGACACCGTCGTCACTGGCCTCGACATCGATGGTGGCCTTGTCGGTTTCCACCTCCAACAACACATCACCGGCGCTGAACAGCTCGCCGGACTTGTACTTCCATGCGACCACTCCACCTTCGGTCATGGTGGGGGACATTGCCGGCATTTTGAACACGGAAGCGGCAGACATTGCCGCCGAGACGTGGATGGCCCTTGCGGCTACGCTTCTTCTAAGCACATGGGAAGCTCTAATCATCTTCAATGGCGTGATAAGGAGAAGAGTGAAGTGGGAAGGCATTTCGGACGCGACATTTCCGCTGTTGATGTTGGGTCACGTGCCGTCTGCGACATTTGATCGCCACTTTATTTGTGCACTTTTGTGGTGTTGTGGGCGATGTCGCGCCGCCCGGAGAAAATCGGACGGGGTTTGCTCGGGTCACGTGACCCGCAAATCACGTGTTACAGTCATTATATTTGCAGTTCGCAAATTTCCTTCTCCACACCCTTGGCAAACCACCAGTCCACATCTTCTCGTAAACAGCCCTTTCCTCTTTCCTTCTCCCATCGCCCCGTTCTGCCAATACATCCCTCGCTCTCCGTTGCCATTCTCGTCTGGCCCTTCTCGTCCCTCATCGGTTGTCCTTTCCTGTTTCCCCATACCGCGTCAACGCACCGCGACTTTAAGGCCAACTGGTAGTTAACCTTCATCAGCCGTATCACATCCAAAAGCTACCTTGTTGAACCCCAAAGGTAGAACTTTCTAGAAGGTTTAGTGTGTAAGCGCCGAAGCTGTTCTAGTGACGTTCAGATACAAATCGGATCATTTGTCCAAGTTTAGTTCACAAGGCAGAAAAGTCCCGAGGGCTGAAACGCACACCGTGAAATAACAAGCAATAAAAAAAAACTCAGGAGTTCTTATTCAAGGCAAAGGCACCAGAAAACACCCGTGAATACTGCAGAAAAACCAGGGAACCCTAGCGGAAACTACCCGAATCACCTATTTAACAGGCTTAGTATCACCATCATCTCCCATCCCAGCAGTTCACCCGGTCAATAATGTCCTTCCAGTCAGCACTTTCACCGTACTTAGGGAAAGTGCTATCCATAGCAAAAAAGTATTCCAAATTCATAGGGCCCGGTCTCATGGTCAGTGTGGCATATATGGACCCAGGAAACTATTCCACCGCCGTGGCAGCCGGTTCTGCTTTCAAGTACAACCTTCTTTTCCTGATCCTTTTATCCAACTGTCTCGCCATATTCCTTCAAATCCTCGCCGCAAAACTAGGTGCTGTCACTGGGCTCGACTTGGCTGCCAATTGTAAGGCGAATTTCTCCTTCAGAACTAACTTATTCTTCTACATATTGGCTGAAATTGCCATTATCGCTACTGATTTAGCAGAAGTGGTGGGTACAGCTATCGCATTGAACATTTTATTCAAATTGCCATTATTTTTGGGTGTGGTGGTCACAGTGGTAGATGTCCTCGTGGTATTAATGGCTTACAGGCCTAAAGGTCCCTTGTTATTCATCAGAATCTTTGAGGGCTTTGTATCATTATTGGTAGCAGCTACAGTGGTATGCTTTGCTATCGAACTTTATCAAGTCAGTCACGACTCTTCCATCAATTTCTCCAGCTTGGAAGTGCTCAAGGGATTCTTCCCCAACGAAAGCGTAATCGATATGGAGGAAAGACCAGGAGGAAGCGGTCTTTTCTTGAGTTTGGCCATTTTAGGTGCAACCGTCATGCCCCATTCCTTATACTTGGGATCTGGGTTAGTACAATCTAGATTGAAAGATTTTGATATCAAGAACGGTTACTACATTCCAGAAAAGAAAACCAGAAATATCAGCATTAGTTTTGAAAGTAACAGTCACCCGTTACAACCAACCATCACTCCAGAAAACATCGATGATACCATTACCCCAGTTGCAACCCCATACCACGAAATCGAAAACCATAGATTTGAGAAAGACGATGTTAGTACCGTGGACGAGGATGATGATGATGATGATTACAGACCCTCAGTTCATGCCATCAATGACACCATGACTTATACGATAGTGGAGCTTGTGATTTCTTTGTTCACTGTTGCATTATTTGTCAATGCAGCAATTCTTGTTGTTGCAGGTGCTACTCTTCATAGTGGTGATAAAATGCGTCGGGATGATGATCATCATTCTGGTAGTGATTCTGATAGTGAAGATGACTATCAAAATGCAGATTTATTCACAATTTATCATCTTCTCAGCAAGCATTTATCTCCAACTGCAGGTTTCGTTTTTGCATTGGCATTATTATGTTCTGGCCAAAGTGCCGGTGTCGTGTGTACTTTGGCTGGTCAAATGGTGTCTGAAGGGTTCTTGTCGTGGTCTTTCCCTCCGGTGGTCAGAAGACTTATTACAAGAGGTATTGCAATCACTCCATGTTTATTAGTGGTGAGTTTTTCTGGACGTGAAGGGCTAGCCAAAGTTTTGAACGCTAGTCAGGTTGTCTTGAGTATTTTATTGCCTGTTGTTACTGCACCCTTAATTTATTTCACTTGTTCCAAACATATCATGAGAGTTCCTATCTTTTATAGAGATGGGGACGATATTTTTGACAACTCAGAATTGATAGACGGAACATATGATGAATTGACACTTGCAGGCTCAGGTGGTCCAATTTCTAATGCTTCAAACAGATACAAATTAAGTGAACCTGCAATCAAGCTTCAAGACTTGAGGAGCTCTCATCCATGTGCTGGATGGGATGAAGACGATGATGTGCATTTGAATCATGGCTCAGAAGAGCAACATCGTTTGATAGAACAAGATCGTCAATTAAACACTAGCACTTTAAGATCTCCAAGAAATACCGAATATTCAACCAGCCAACCAACAACAACGAATAGTACTTACTCAACTGAAGAGGTTGACTATCGCATCAGAGGCTTCAAGGATTATAGTAACAGTACAGTTACTTCATCTGTGGCCATTTTAATTTGGGGATTCATTACTGCATTAAATTTATACTTAATTTTAAGTATGATATTAGGGTACGACGTCCCATTATAGCATTGAACTTATAGAGATTTATTTATTTCTGAATACTACATTCATTACACAGATCATTTATTAGGCTTTGAAAAGCTTTGAATAACTTAAGCATCGTAAGTTGAGGCGGAAACGTTACCACCCTTACCGGTCCAGTTGATGTGGATCCATTCACCCTTCTTCAAGAGATCGTTTTCCTCACCTGGCAAGACCTTGAAGGTGTGAGCACCGAAGTAGTCTCTTTGAGCTTGCAACAAGTTAGCTGGCAACTTTGCAGATCTGTAACCATCGTAGAACGACAAAGCAGTGGTGAAAGCTGGAACTGGGATACCGAATTCAACAGCCTTACCAATGGTAGATCTCCAACCTTGTTGGGCCTTGACAATAGCGTCGTTGAAGAATGGGTGGAACAACAAGTTCTCCAAGTCTGGGTTCTCTCTGTAAGCAGCGGTGATTTCACCAAGGAAAACAGATCTGATGATACAACCACCTCTCCACATCAAAGCGATAGCAGGGTTGTTCAACTTCCAGCCGTATTCCTTAGCAGCTTCTCTGATCAACATGAAACCTTGGGCGTAGGAGATAATCTTGGAAGCGTACAAAGCTTGTTCCAAGTCATCGACGAACTTCTTCTTGTCGGTGATTGGGGATTCACCTTCGACGGAAGGACCGCTCAACAAGGTGGATGCTCTGGTTCTTTCGTCCTTCAAGGCAGACAAACATCTGGAGAAGACGGCTTCACCGATCAAAGTGACAGGCATACCCAAGTCGAGAGCGTTGATAGCAGTCCACTTACCGGTACCCTTTTGACCAGCAGTGTCCAAGATCTTCTCCAACAATGGCTTACCGTCGGTTGGGTCGTTGTAGTAGAGGATGTCTCTGGTGATTTCAATGAGGAAGGAGTCCAAAACACCCTTGTTCCATTGAGCGAAAACGTCACCGATTTCCTTGTTGGAGAACTTACCAACACGCTTCATCAAGTCGTAAGCCTCACAGATCAATTGCATGTCACCATACTCGATACCATTGTGGACCATCTTGACGTAGTGACCAGAGCCGGCCTCACCAACCCAGTCACAACATGGCTCACCGTCGGACTTGGCGGCAATGGATTGGAAGATGTCCTTGATGTGTGGCCAAGCATCTGGGTGGCCACCAGGCATCAAAGAAGGACCGTAACGGGCACCTTCTTCACCACCAGAAACACCGGAACCCACAAAGAGGATGTCCTTCTTCTTCAACTCCTCGTAACGACGGTTGGAGTCTGGGAAGTGCGAGTTACCACCATCGATGATGATGTCGCCCTTCTCCAAGTGTGGCAACAATTGGTCGATGAAAGCATCGACTGGAGCACCGGCCTTAACCAAGATGATGATTCTTCTTGGTCTCTTCAAGTTGGCAACCAACTCTTCGATGGAGCGGGCACCGATGATGGACTTACCCTTGGCTTCGTTGTTCATGAACTCGTCGACCTTGGCCACGGTTCTGTTGTAGGCCACAACAGTGAAGCCGTGGTCGGCAGCGTTCAAGATCAAGTTTTGGCCCATGACGGCCAAACCAATCAAACCAATATCACCACTACCTTGGTTAGTACTGGCATTGAGATGGTTCTGCACAACTGAAAGGCGTTCGACAGCGGACATGGCAGAAAAAGCTAGGGAGGGATGTTCAACACATAGCTCGGGGAAAAGCCAACTTTTTCAATGCGACTATACCGACGACGCCGAGTGGCAAGTGCACTTGCCGACCCTGGGGCCAACGGTTCGGACAGACGGGAGGACCCAAATTGCTTGACGTTGGTGCATGAAACCATTGCAGGAAGGTCCAACCGTTTGTCCATGGACAACGATGGGGCCGACGGTCTTTTGTGATCGATTGACTAGTCCGTGATCGGGGCACCATTGGCCCCACCACCGTGGCATTGGATTGGAGACGTCCCGAGAAACATGAGGATACAAGCCATTGAACCGGAGCGATGTACTGTGGAGCCTGGGGATGTTGTGGAAGACCGAGGTACTTACGTTGGAGCAGACATTTTTGTATTGTAGTTAATAGAGTTAGTGAAAAACAACGGAGGACTAGGCCTATATATATAGATGTTGGGCTCGTTGCTGGGTGTGTGCAGGATGTAGGGTACGGCTAGGAGTGGGTGGTGGGGGTTGCCATGGGTTGGCGGTGGTAGCGAGGCGAGGTAGGAGACCTAGCCGGCTTGCTAGGAGGAATGGAGGGTACTGGGGGTACTGAAAGGTAGAGAGCACAACCGGGCGACGTGGGGGAACACATGGGGGCCTAGGTCTATAGACGATATGGACCACATGCATGCGTTTCCAACGGCATTGTTGGCATAATAGACCTCCACGGCATGTTCTTGGTTAGAATTGGCCTTCTGGCAATGCTATCTACCGCGAGGTGGGTGGGTAAGTTGATTGCTGTTAGTGAAACGGTTGCTGCGCACGGCTCGCTATTCGTGCGGTGGGATTGTGGTGGTAGCGGGCACCCACTCAATTGTGCTACTCAGGCGAACTACCGTCATGGAATGGATATTGCTGGGTTCTTGGACCCATTTGCCATTGGCCATCCGTGGCCGCCTACAGCCCGAGACACTGGTACGCCGAACATCGCGCAAATTCGCCAGAATGCCCACACTATGGGAGGCCAGGAAAATTGGATTGTTTGCTGGATCGGCCAATGGGGTCCTGAGGCCCCCCATCATACACTGATCTCCCTTCGGGGAGGAGGAAAGAAGTAGCATAGTGAGGCGAATAGGCCCTTGACGCCCGAGACGGGTGTTAATGGCGTGGTGTCCAGCACGGTGTATGCTAGGAATGCTCACTAATGCAAGGGCTCACTAATCTACATCACTAATGGCTCACTAATCAATTTGTCGTGGGCTGGGCTGGCCCCGTCTGAATGTAGTGGAATGGGTAGTGGTGGTGCAGTGGGTTACCACGGTCGTAGCACTGAGAGGTGATGACATCAGTGGCAAGATGTTTGAGGGGCTTGGGATGCATTGAATGTTCTAGAAAGGAGTATGTGGATCCTCTGTGGTCCTTAGTGGAACCTCTGTGGAACCTCTGTGGATCCTGGGCCCTCATGGGGATTGAGCGGACTAAAGGTACAGATACCGGTGGTGGAGATTCTGGAGGTTGCTTGGGCCTCGCTATCACCACCGCGGTGGGAATCGGACTTCGCACCGGAAAAAGTTATGAGCATCGCCAGTATGGAACTGAAAATAGTGAAAAATACTGCTCCAACTCCATAGCCAATCCAGACGTTTTCCCCAGCACCTATACTTCTGTGTTCCCTTGTATATTGTCCAGTTTGCTGTGGTGCTGGCCACAATTCGGTCCCCACTCTCGTGGAGTAAGTTCCTAAGTCCTGCCAGAACTCACGACACTTGCGTTCTACGTAACTGCTGACGAAATCCATATCAGGGCGCTGACGGACCTGAATCTTGGTGGTGTAATCACATATTCTAGACGTTTCTGAAACTGGTGCTGGTGCATGACAAACGGAATTGATTAGTTATCATCCACATAGTAATAATGCGAAGTGAAAAATAGCTGAAGCTGATGCTGATGTCTACAAAAGCCAACGTTTGGCCAGATTCGGAGAGGTTCAAGAGGGTTTTTTGGCTTCAACTTTGACTTCCTAGTACGGTATGGCTCGTAGTTGTGCTTCTTGGTCAGCAAGGGCCCGGTGCTGGGTTTGATTTGGTGCAGGGCTGAACGGATCATCGGCGGATTTAGTGGATCCGGTGCGGATATTACTATTTCTGGAACGGATACAAAAGCACAGCCAATCATATCTTCGGACACAGATGAGCTGGTTGAATTGGTAAACTGCAATGTAAGGCCCTTGCAATTGGGGGTTGGCTAATTAGGATGTGGGGACCGTGGGGACCGTGGGGGCCGTGGGGGACACTCAACCGTTATCTTAAACCAGATCACTTAGTAGAGTGCGTGGGGGATCCGCGTGGGGGATCCGCGTGGGGGAGGGTGGAAGAGCACTCCATAACATAGCCCATTAATTACAAACGACCGACCAACAAAGTAGATTACAAAAAGTGGGGGATCTTGGTGATCAACCTGAATTTCTCAAAACAACGCTTTATGATTCAACATACACGCGTGTGCCTATATAATTGCATTTCATCTGTTCTACTGCTGAGAAATAACACGCAGAAAGTAAAAACGAATCCATAATAAATATGGGATTTCCAAGACACTCACAATAATTGAAATTATCAATTCTGTGAAACCGTTTTTCGCAGAAACATCCGGACCGCTATAGTTAAGCCAACAACCTTATCCTGGCAACAAACTCAACAGTAAACCTTCTTTGTGGTCACAATACCACGTTAATGGATCTGCTTCACACACAGATCATTGTGTTACTAGTTCGATCCAACTTCCAGGGCTGAAAAGTGCATTTTTCACTTTCTGGTTGAAACAACTCCAATTCCACCCAAAAAAAACTACCCTACAACCCTCAAATTTACATCCAACGGCCCATACCTTTGGATGCCCGGATAATCATGGTAACCCCGTGTTTACACCTCCCTCCTACCACACAGGGTCCACTACAAAGCCTGATGAATACTCGCTTGATTATTCCATGGTAAGAAATCTCACGTGCATTGATATCTCCATGATCTGAAACCACGTGAAATGACTTGATTTTGCAACTAGGTGATTCCACCTACTACTTCACCACTTATAAGCTACGGTGTTTGTTCATAAGCCAATCAACCTCATAATTTCTTGAAAAATGCCTATTCCTCAACCACATGGTGGAAAACTCAATGATCTTGTAATTCGCGACTCCGGAATCAAATCCGACTTGTTGAAAGAAGCTGCCACACTTCCGACCTTAGTATTGAGTGCACGTCAATTATGTGATTTGGAATTGATTCTTAATGGTGGTTTTTCTCCATTAGCTGGTTTCTTGAATGAAGAAGACTACAATTCCGTTGTTTCCGACTCCAGGTTGACCTCGATCACCGGCTCGAATGGAAAGGGTTTATTGTGGCCCATTCCCATCACTCTTGATGTCAACCAAGAAACTGCCTCCCATTACAAAATTGGAGACAGAGTGGTGCTTCTTGACTTAAGAGACGAAACTCCATTGGCTATTTTGACGGTTGAGTCTGTTTTCAAGCCAAACAAGCAACTCGAAGCTGAAAAGGTGTTCCGTGGAGACCCAGAACATCCTGCAAACAGATACTTGTTTGAACACGCAGGTGAAATTTACATAGGTGGTTCGCTCCAAGGGTTGAATTACCCTAAGCATTACGACTACGTGGAGTTGAGAAAGTCACCTACCGAATTGAGACAGGAATTTGCCAATTTGCAATGGGATGACAAGAACATCGTGGCATTCCAAACCAGAAATCCTATGCATAGAGCTCACCGTGAGTTGACCATCAGAGCTGCCCACGACATCGGTGACAATGGCCGTATTTTGGTTCATCCTGTGGTGGGCTTGACTAAGCCAGGTGATATCGATCACCACACCAGAGTCAAGGTCTACAAGCAAATCTTGAAGAAATTCCCTGATGGATTGGCCACTGTGTCCTTGTTGCCTTTGGCCATGAGAATGGGTGGTGACCGTGAAGCTTTATGGCATGCTCTTATTAGAACCAACTATGGTGTAGATCATTTCATTGTTGGTAGAGACCATGCCGGTCCAGGTAAAAACTCCCAGGGTGTCGATTTCTACGGTCCATATGATGCTCAAGATTTGTTGGCCAAGTATGATGACGAACTCAACATCAAGATTGTTCCTTTCAGAATGGTGACATACTTACCAGAAGAGGACAGATATGCTCCAATCGATACCATCGATCTTCAAAAGGTCAAGACCGCCAACATTTCCGGAACCGAATTAAGAAACAGATTGAAGACTGGTGATGAAATCCCTGAATGGTTCTCATACCCTGAAGTGGTCAAGATCTTGCGTGATACAAACCCTCCAAGATACTCCCAAGGTTTTGTTGTGTTGATTGACAGTTCCACCAAGATTGGTGAATACTTAAGTTATGCATTGCAATCAACCTTGAACCAATTCGATGGAAAACGTAGAATCACGAAGTTGACAGATGATGTCTCTCCATTCGTTATTAACGAATTGGTTCTTGCCGGTTCTGGAGTCATTTTGCCAACTCAATCAGCAGAGACCATTAAAGCCATCACCACTACTGTTGGTAAAGGCAACACTATTGTTGTTAGGGCTGACGGTGATTTCGATGAAGGTGAGTTCAAACTTACTGATGACTTGAAAGTTTCAATCCAAGAGATTGTGGAATACTTGAGAGAGCAAAAGTTCTATTAAACATATCTCCCTAATCCATATTATAGACTCATTGCCGTTGAACGGTACATTATATTTGAATAAATAAATAGACGTAGATTTCATTAGATCATAACTATGCTAAATAAACGTACTTACAATAAATAAGAGAGTAGTGGTACTCATTTTGAACCAATGATTAATTTTATGATACTTAGGTTGGTTTTTGATTCCAATAAATAGTTTTGTTAGAGTTACCCGACTCTAGCGGTGTTTTTCGATAAATAATTTGCCCTGGATTTAAGTGATTCCGAATAACTCATTGCGATTGGCCAAACTGGTGCATCTGCTAATATTCTAATTCCCAAATAAAGGGACTTAATTGATAATTGACCAGTAATAATTTCATTTTGTAACTCTTCTGCAGTTTGCTTCAATTGAATTTTATCTGCATTGACTCTCTTTTGAACTAAAGCTCTAATTTTCAATTTACCATCGTGTTTAATCGATTTAAAGGTATCTTGTTTCGAAAAGATTTCAGAATATGAAGATTTAAGAATTGGACTTAAATTGTTCTCGACTTCAAAAACTATGCCCTCGCATTCAATCACTCGTAAGAGCTCTGCATCAGTCAAAACTCCTGCTTTGGATTTGATCTCCAAATACTTTAAATATGAAGAAATAATCATCACGGAGATGAAAAGGCACGACACAAAGAAGACTGGACTTCTTAAAGAACATTTATCGATATCATCATCTGTAATTCTTTTAATGTTATCAACCCATAATTGTATAATTTCTATACAATATGGTAAACTTTTCTTCAAGTTCTCATATTGATCTTCCTCTTCAATCATCTTATTCAAATGCTCATTCACCATGTCCCCATTTTTCGAAAACACCGGGGAGAAAATTGGGTTGAGATTAATAGTCAACTTTATCTTGACCAACCAATATAATGGTAACAAAATTTTGAACTCATTGTGAGTGCTAAGGAGGTGACTGTTGCTTGCATCTATATGGAATACTCCACCATTTATGATGAATTTCTGCTCCCATGATTTAAGCAAAATAGCTAACCTAGGCTTTTGGTTTAAATTCCATTCAACATAATTGAAATTGTTTAACTTTGAGACTTCAGCTTGAATACATTCATGGATATACATCAACAAAGATAACAAGTTGTTCAAAGAAAGTGGTTTTGTTAGGTTTCCACCACTGGCAGTATCTTTTAGGTGTTGAATGAGCTTTGGAAATAGTTCACCATTGCTCAAATTCACCAAAGTATCAAATCTTTCATTTTTGAGCAATGAAACCCACTCCGCAGAGGTCGAACAACGCCATAACGCTTCATTGGAGCAATAGTCTCCACTCTTCAATAAGCTAGAATCACAGTACATTGGTAGCCCGCTGATACTTGCTCTAAATGTTTGCAACATGTAAAAAACGTGCAAAGTTCTAATTCTCGACTGTGCCATTATAAAGTAATCAAAATTCTTTTGGACATCTTGAGAAGAAGCACCTGTTGGTGATAATTTCTTGATATCCTCAGGAGGTATCAAAAGTTGTTCTAAAGGTTCATTAAAGCTTGTAGACTTAATCAACCCCATCATGGACTTCATTTGCTTAGATGTGATTTCCATCATATTACTTTCATTAAAAAATAATGTAATGAAAATATGAAGTACCAAACATTGATGTGCCATCAAAGGAACTTTCTTAAATTGCATGTTATTGAGAGTAATCTCCTTCTCGAAGAAATTTTGGATGTGGAACTTGGACAAGCTGAAGAGTAATAAAGTATTAGTGTCATGATATGAGTATAATGCACCAATCGAAGCCATTGATAATATCAAAGGAATGTATTCGAACTTATCAACCATTGGAGCCTTCAAAGATGGTAGGTGAATGAATGGAAAGTACTTGTTGAATTCTAATTCGTACAATCGCATGTAATGATTCAAATCTTCAGTTGTTGGGAATTGGGCTTCAGTTAAATTGCTAACGCTAATCATTTTCTGTCTGAAAGACTCTGTTATGAATTTGAAATCCAGCAAAAGCGAGCTATCAAATGTGAACTCAAAGTCTGCAGGAATAACGGACTCAGTCTCTTGAGTTGTAGAATCATGAATCACTTTAGGATTCATCTGTTTTACCAAATCAATTTGTCTTGATCTGAACAATGAGGAAATTTCATTAATTGAAGACAATTCTGGGTTAGTAGAAGAAAGTAAAGTTGGTGTCTGCTGAGCATTTAATTTTGGAGAACTCAACAAAGAAGGAGCCTCAACAAATCCAATTTGATGAGAAGCAACTGGAAAATTAGTCTCGTAGGGTGTATTAATGATCTCCTTTAACCATTCATCATCTGGAGTCATATTTAAATTAATCGCATGCATATTTGCCGTAGCAGCAAAGCTATTCAGGTTGTTACGGTTCATATTACCAACCAATTGTTCAGTTTTTGACTTCTTGTTTTGAACATGAGACTGATCTTGCTCTTTCTTTTGCTTTTTGAGAAGTTTACGGTTTTCAACTGCTTCATCCTGTAACTTGATAGACGCTTCATTTGTTTCAGTGTTGAACATTCCTTGTGCCATGTTCATGTAATTTGGCGGGTTCACACCATATTCAAAAGGAGTCATACCCTTCAAGTGATGAGGATGGTTTGGATTATTAAACTGCAAAGCTCCAATACTCAGGTTGGATAACCCGGGAGAAACTATTCCAGCTGGAGCCATAGCATCCAGGAAAAATTGTTGGAGATTTTTCAACGACCTTTGCTTAGCTGTAAGCTGCGAGAAGGAAGGAGATCCGGCCCCCTTTGTTCTATCAGTAGCACTGCTCAAGTCAAGGCCGTCAAGGTTGGTCCAATCCATCATTCCTAAGGAGTTCAAATCCAAGCTTGAAAGTACCAGATTTTTGGGACCCAAATCGTCGGAGGTATTCAAGTTGATATCTGACGCAAGTTGGGAATGGTCAAGAAACGAAGAATTTAGAGAATGTTTGGAATCCTTCATGTAGGATGTTCCCGAAACTGCAGAGAACGAAGCATGACGGGTTTGCGAGCCCAACAAATGGTTCAAATGGGCAGTACGCAAAGCATCGGCGGAGGCCTTATCCAGCTTTGGTTGAAGGTAAGTCAGGGATGCCCTCTTTCTAGGGGAGTCCACTTTTTGTGCCAGCAGAGGAATGCTCGAAGGTAAGGTGATTGTTGGTGGAGAATTCTGGCTGGAGTTGGTGGGTATTGGTGAGGGCATAGAATTATGGCCGGAAGAACCGTTCAGGAAGAGGGCTGTGCGGAACTGTGGTGCAACAGACCCACCCTGTGTTGAGCCGTTGCCGTTGGAGGAAAGACTCCCAGCACCCACGCCAGTGGAGTAGCTTAGTTCGTTGGACTTCGGAGGAGAGTACAACTGCAGAGGGAGCCTGTCGGGGTCATCGGAGCCCAAATCAGGAACGGTGCCGTTGGGCAACGGAGCGGTATTGTTGGTATTGTTCTGCAATACTATGACATGCTCGTCCAAGTCCTTGGACGAGCCCCTTCTCATTACGTTGGGAAGATTTGTATGGAGCTTCTGCTGGTGACGCAACACCAAATCCCGCCGGGCAAAACACCGTCCACAAGCAGCACATTGGAATGGCTTTTCGTTGGTATGGGACCGTTCGTGACGTTTGAGGTGCTCAAGTCGAGCAAACGCTCTCGTACAAATGGTACACATATGTGGACGAGGCTTGTCGGTTTTGATCTGCTGGCTCTTTTTGGGGATGGGCTGGGTAGCTAACGACATATCGGCACTAGGAGTGGAAGCGCTCGACACAGGGGACCGGGTAGAAACCTCGGAGAGGCCAGTACTCATGGTGAGGGACAACAGTGGAATAAAAACGGTCAAAAAAGCGGAAAGCGGGAAAAGAACGAGGCAAGAAGCAACAGAACTGATCCGCCACTGAAATGAAGGACGAAAGTGTCAATAAATATGCCGTTCGATAGGAAACGGTAGTGGTTGCTTTATGGAGTGACCCAACGAATATCCAAAAATGAGCCCAAGACTCAAATTTTCTGGAGTCGCGCGACATTGGGCCCCGGAGTGGCTTCGGTGGAATGTCGCGCGCGACATTTCATCTGGGGTGCGCCTGAATGGTGATGTTGGGTGTTTTCTCTGTGTGCAGGGCCCCCGGACCACACGGCGCAATACCGCAAGTCCTCACGTGGAGGGACCAGAGCTATCCACGGCTTTTGAGCTGTTAGAATCCTGGGGTAATGCTACCATACTGAGGGTTCTTCGTTGCTGCACCGTTGTTCCCCAACTCCGCATCATGCATGAACACAGGGACGTATTATACGAGTGAGGGGCATTTTCCAACAGTGCGGGGCAAAGATCCACCGGAGTTCATCCGAGGGTCGAGGGGACCGCGGATGCAATACCACATTACATTTCATCAAGGGGTTGACAGGTAGCTAAGGGTCCATGTTAGGAGGATGTGCATGAAGACGTGGAAGGCATACTCTTTGGCAGGTACAGTTTAGGTGCATTTGTGCAGTGTACGGGAGATTGGCATGGCGTTATTGTAGACCCTCAACACTTGCTGGTGCAGTATCAAGAGAAACCCACATTGGCCTGGCACCGCTGAAAAGTCCACCAAATATCCACTGTGTTCTGGAATTGGATACAATGGATGAACGATGGCGTTGTTCGGGGTCTTTCGGGTTGAAAGCATGTTGAAACATCCTCAGATACCCAGTAAACCTGTTCGTCTGATGAGAAAGCCATGGAGTGAAAAGCGGATTGGAGATAGGGGATGGCAAAAGCTATTAGAACGGCGTTTATAATGATCATCTGGGCAGATGTGCCACCCACTGGTTTAGCACTAAACATCGCTAGCATTGTAATTGTGGTTGAAATGTGGATTATATGGGTACAGATACAAGACAACCTTGAGAGTGCAACGGTGGTGAAATTTGGGTTTTCGGTAGCAGAAGTGTCTGGATGTGGTCCTGGTCTAGACTACCGGTGGCCATTACCTCGTTTAGTGACGGCCATCATAAGCACAGGTCCGTAGCTCTCCAATGGTACAACTGGTGCTGGAAACAAATGACAATTTTGCACAGTTTGGGAGTCCTCCGTTTAAGTAGTTCCAAATCTCACAAGAGGATCACCGGAACATTAGGCTGAGGTTGCGAAGGTGGGGAGGTTATGCGTGTGGAGAAAGTCGGTACAACACGCTATGTATTTCAGAGGCGTCGGTGGCTCGGGATAGCAGGCTCGGTAGGAAGGAATCCCCACTGATGCCATAGTAAAGCCGTTGCTGCCAGTTTTAGTGGAATTTTCTGTCAATCTACCGCATTTGGAGACTCCTTGCATATTGGCACTTCCATGCATAAACTTGCGTGAGCAGTATATCTCCAGTAGAAGTGAAAATTATGGACATTGGCCACAGAATCTCTCTTATCTTCCAGGTTCACCTCATCGCCTCATCGCCAGCAAATATGAAGCTGAAAATGCTCCATGAATTTACACTACCTCAACATGTTAATACACAGCAACGGCAGAGAGGACAGTGATAGCAAGTCCTTGTTACCCTCGGTATTCCACTTTGCAAAACTGATGATATGAGTATAATGATTTTGAAACAAGCCATTTGTCAAAATTGCAGAAAGAAGACCCATTAGACCAACACTTTTCCTTCAACAAATAACAAATAGCCATGGTAAATGACTTGTTTGTTCCTGAGGTTCAACGGTCATCTTGAAAAATACCAAGGTTCGCTATGTGAAAAATTGTCAACTGACACAGAAGTTCTTCATTCTATGGATGAATTATGAGATATACTTCTTTAATTTTATTTCATGGACTCTTTGCGAGTTCTAACTGCGTTAATGGTTTAAAATTGCCAAACTACCAATTTTGTAACGTTCCTTCATATTTTGAATGGAAAACTGTATATTCAACTATTAGTGATCAAAAAGCTCGAACTCATAATGGAAATTGTTGAAATCTTCATTATTGAAGTCTAAGCCGGGTTCTCTTTCGATATCCATATTTTTAGTTCGTTTTGGTTCGTTTTGGTTCGTTTTGGTTCCTTTTCCTTCAATAATGCAAAGAAAATCCACCCATATCAAGTACATTGCAACTAAGTTACAGATTTCAATCCGAATTTTCAGTACATTTGGGAAAAATATCCATTCAAATAGCAAAATTTTCAACACTTCACTATATCTTAGAAGGTCAATGAATTTTTCGTGGATTTTAACCAAGTTTCGAAAAGTTTCCAACTTTACCAAAATCACCCCAGAATACACGATTTTTATACAAAATTACCTGGACAGTTTCTACAGCCGCATAATAGCTATATCCCACTACTTACACTAAAAAGCATTTTTAGACTAGAGATTTGGAAACTGACATTCCAAGCGAATTGTACCTTCACGTGTAGCAAAACTTTAAGGAATAAGTTTTATTCGATAATGCTTAACAAAACAGCGCAGTAGCGAAGTGGAAACGCGCAGGGCTCATAACCCTGAGATCCCCGGATCGAAACCGGGCTGCGCTATTTTTTGGTGTATTCAAGGTAGTACCATTTTCTAATGAAATCTAAGTGAAGTGATTGTAACCGTTATGGTAATGTTGTTAAGGTAATGTTGTTACGGGTAGTATCATTGGGATTTATTGATAGGCAAGAGTTGTCAAGTTATTCATTTCGTTTGTTTGTAGCTATAATGTTTTTCATTAATCATTTTAGAGGGGGGATTGAATTACAGAAATTGAAATACTGCAATGTCGGAAATGTTTAGCTAAAATGCTAAAATATTGGATGTTAGTGAAATTGAGCGAAATAGAGGAGTCGAAGGTAAATCAAACCTAGATCAATGTGTAGATTTATTTATCTTACTACATTAATCAAAATCTAAAAATGTCTAAATTCTTCATTGCTAAATAAAAAGTTAGTATGAAGCATTCAAGGTACAATCTACAGCATTCTTTGGATGAAATTGACCTTTTAATCTAAATTTACTACTACTTCAGAATCAATATGGAAAGCATCCGATCCGGCTGTTTCATGTGTTTCCGTCAAGAAATGCTCGGCTAAAATTGATGTTATTCTGTTAAGGTAACTCGACGACACTGGATGCTGGAGAAGTAAATTTCTGCAAGAATTCAATTAGGCCAATTACAAGGCATAATTGGAATTGCTCCCAATTGCAGGGCCATTCGTAGAATATCATCGCACCACGGCTTTTTATATGGTTTGAATATCTTGAGATCTTACACATTATAGCTTGGCAGATATTTTAGCATATTAAACTGGTCATAGTCTCGAACACTCCATTTGATAAGTGCCTTGCTTTGCTAAACACCCTCTAGTCACAGCTTTCAATGTATACTACCTTTATTGTAAGAGCATTTACAAAATGAATAAATGGCCACTGAACAATATCTAATTTCAACAATATTTAGATTATCTGCTGACTCTGTAGTTTTGTGGCTGTTGTTTACAATATTGATTGTTTATCTGGTAGTACACTGACAACACAGCGGGGTTATCGTCTAGTGGCATCCTCACCATATCTTCAAGCTTACCCACTGTACGAGAAAACCTTCACCAGGATAAGGCATCATCAATAAAAAGAACTCCTCTGCTATGTAGCAATATGGTCTTTTGTTCCCACAACCCTTATTCAGTCCTACAATGCATCCATTCCACCTTTCTATTGGTTCTAAGCCGAATCTCACTCTCAGCTCCTCTGCTAAATGTGCCCTTTTGGGCCACACTTTTTATCTACTTCTCAAGCACATTTTTCTCACTAATCTTTTCTACTCTGCGATCTTTTACATATTCAAAATCCCTTTTCTTGCGACCTGGAGCTGCTGGAGAAACCATGGACGAAGCAGCCTCTGTCAACATCTACTTTGTGGTAACCGCGGTGGTTGTAGCTGCAGTGTTACTCTTGTTGAACTGCCTTTGCAAGATCTTGTTTGGTTACTCTCATAATGATGGCTACAGCCTTTTAGACGACACAGACGAGTACTTTCCAAGAGATTTCGTCAACGATTCTGAATCGCTTACCAGGCTTGCAGAACAGTTTGATTTCGTTGAACTCTCGCCAGAAGAACAAGGTTCCTACCTCAAGTCACAAGAGTTTGCCCAAAACAACCCTCCTAACACCGCTCACACCAGAGGTAAATCCATAACCCCCGAGATCGAAGAGCTCATCAAAGAATGCGGTGTAACGGCATTCCTGTTTGAGAATGACGACAGCGAAGTCTTGAATGCCCGTTACGTGGTAGCAGACCGTACCGAGGTATACTTTAACAATAATGACTTACCATACTCCACTGCAACAGCTACCCTCAATTATGCTTTACCTGTGAAGAATAGATTAAATTCAGATACCATATACTTTGAAACAAAGATATACGAGTTCAACAACACCACCAATCCCAATGCCCACTTCTCCATCGGATTGATTACCAAGCCATATCCTACCTCCTTTAGATTACCTGGTTATAATAATTTCTCTGTTGCCTATGAATCCACGGGTAATTTAAAAATCAACCAACCATTCCCTACACCCTTACAACAACATCAGGGTGACAGAAGTGAATACAACGCACAAGTTTTGCCCCCACTTCAGCAGTCCGACGTGGTGGGTTTTGGATATGTTGTCAGTACCGGTACCGTTTTCATCACTCGCAATGGCCGCAAACTTATGGATGTCATGAGGGGTGTAACCATCGATATGTATCCAGCCATTGGATGTTTTCTGACCAATGCCAAATTCCAGACCAATATCGGCCAATTGGGATATGTCTGGGTTGAAGCTAACGTTAGAAAATATGGATTTGTTTCACGGTCCGATTACAAGAAGATAAAGGGTGAACGTGGATTGGCAGCATTGCCACACTATGGGCTGGTAGTTGATGAGGATAGAGATGAAATCCTTGCAAAGGGTGAAGAATTGCCCCCAAGATACCCAGAGGATGAATTGGACTTTTTCGGAAGATCTAGCATTGATGTTGTACGTGTTGGTACTTCATCACAAGCTGTTCTCAACGAGAATGAAAAAGCTCCTGCAGCGGAAAAATTGAGCAGATCAAGCACTCCCAATATCACCAACGAGACTGAAGAAGAAATGAATTATCGTGAACGGGTTTATGAACAAAATACGCAAGAAACGAATGCTACTACCAGCTCAACTGAAGGCTTAAATAAGTTGAGCACCGAGCAAGAGAGTATTGAAGCCGCTGCAAAACCACAAATTCAAGAGCTGACAAAGGCAGATGCATTATTGGATGTGCAGCATCCTGAACAACCAGAGCCAGTACCAGAATTAGAGTCTTCACATGAACAGGCTTCTGGAGAAAGGCCACAAGAACCAGAAATTCCGCACGTTGTACTGGTTCAACCAGTACAAAGCCACGAAGTCTTGCAAGACGTCCCACAACAGGCTGAATCCTCTCATGATGCTCAAGACATCACTCAAGAGATTGAATCTTCGCAAGAAATCAGTGGCACTGCTACTCCAGAGCCAGAATCACAAGCCGCAGCTGGTTCTAAAAAGAAGCTGAAGCTGAAGAAGAAGAAGGGAAAGAAGAAGAAGAAGGGAAAGAACTAGCTGTGTTCAATATGAGATGTATATATTTAATTAATGGATCTATTGATCACAGTCCTTTCAAGCAGTAGAATTGTTACAAAGTTTCATGTAGTTGGTACAACTATTACCTTATTACATGCACACCACATGTGGTTAATCAGAAAAGCAGTATTCTAAACGAATATCTGTTTGACTAAGGATAATCAAGTTGTATTGAAATGTTTGGTCCTGTAAAACGTAACAGCCAAAAAGCAAAAAGGGGCGAGCTGGGAATTGAACCCAGGGCCTCTCGCATGCTTGTAGAAATCCGCTCAGTAAACTGAACAGTCGCCCAAAGCGAGAATCATACCACTAGACCACACGCCCGAATGTTGAAGATATTATAATACAAACTTTTATGTACTCTTTCTATACATTTAAACCGTGTGGTGTGGTAAAAAGTGGAAGAAAGTGGAAGACATGATGATTAAATTAGATTCTTTGGCCTATCTTTGCGAGCATATCTTTGCGAGCGGTGTGTGCTGAACTTCCAGGAATTGGCTGATAAATTGCAAAAATTGTAAAAATAACAAAAAGTTCACAATTCTCCAAATAGACAAACAGTGATCAATGAATGTGTACGCGAAATACTAACAAATCTAGGATTAAGACAATATTTACAATCGTTCCATATTCCATAGTTCAATTTCAAAGACAGAAC
The DNA here is from genome assembly GCA_030568695.1 of Suhomyces wounanorum. Taxonomy (NCBI): domain Eukaryota; kingdom Fungi; phylum Ascomycota; class Pichiomycetes; order Serinales; family Debaryomycetaceae; genus Suhomyces; species Suhomyces wounanorum. The sequence goes on from JAJMGL010000007.1 coordinate 366,610, forward strand.
AATCCTGATGTAGACCTATTGATCAATACTTGCAGTGTACTGTCGCAATATGCCTTGTTGTTCTTCCAGCAGCAACGCCAAAACCCATACTGCAGTATACTTTATAGCTGATCGTAGTTAACAGCAGTAACTGGAAACGCCACCTTAAATGGGCGATTTGGGCGATTTGGGCGATTTGGGCGATTTGGGCGATTTTCGTCCCAACTGATAATTCTGCACCAATTCCGCCATTTCTTTTACGGAAGTGTCAATATGCACCTTCTGTAGAACACGCACAAATGCATCAATAAGGCGATCAGTGTTTCGCGGAACAACGGCGCTCGTAAAAATGGCTGAATACGAAGGGAAGGACTCACCAGAGGAGCTGACTTCCTACCGGGAACAATATCATTACCATCAGTTTGGAACAGGTCTCCTGCTGAGGCACACAGACCCAGTTGAAATGGCTGAACAGCCACTGATACACCTGCTGCGAACAATTAACTCCGATACTACAACAATTACTTTTGTGGGAAGTGCAGAATAGCACAGGTTATGGTGCTAATAATCACCAAAGTTAAATATGCACCACACATTCAGAGGTAGTACCGCCGGGTCTACTACCGCATTTCTTACAGACACCACTACCATCGCTAAACAATTATACTGTAAGGAGGCATAGGAGGCAGAAGATACCCAGAAAGGACCATTTGGACCATTCCGATACTGGAGGGAAGGTGGACCAGGCAGCTGTACTGCCTTCGATAACGATCAGTCCATTCCCAGCCCAACAAACAAAATAAAAATGTTTAGATCTTGACACAGTGAGACAATACTTTCCAGGGGAAAGTATTCGCGTAATAATAGACGCATTTGGCACTGGTAGTGTGTCAAATACGATGGAGGACTTACCACCAGTAGCAAAAACAGCCACAAAACCCCCGAACCTCCAACTCATAACACTCAAAGCCCTCAAAGCCCTCAAAGCCCTCAAAGCCCACGAAACCCTCCAAACTCTCTAAACCCTCCAAACCCTCCAAACCCACTAAAACCCTCAAAACCCACTAAAACACCTATTTCTGTAAGTAAGAACACAGAGAATACTCATGCATGTATGGTCAAATATGGGACAGCTCGTTTCTTCGGTATCTTTGGCCAGTGCCAGTAACCACGGTAACACGGTGCACCTCTGTAGCGAGGACACACTCACGAAAGGGCCACCAAAATGGCGCCCCATCTCTGGGCCAATGTACAAAATTGCATTACCTGGGGTACAGGCTGTCGGCGCAAATAGGGCAGAGAATCGTGGAACGGTTCTACTGGCCTATGTGGTCTCGGGAGGTGGTGGCGTTGTTGGCCAAGCATCTTTTTTAGTTGTCCTAGTTCGGCTGACGGTTTGTGGCTTTGGCCACAAACTAGTAGTGTCAAGACACCACGACTTCCCACACAGCAGTACCAGATTCAACGTGGCACCGCCAGACACTGTGCTGTTATTAGCTGATCCCAATAATATTTTGCTTCACCAAGATGCCACCGGCCACTCGGAGAATTGAACCGTTGGTTGACACCTTATGGATATTCTTCGCCAGACGGCGAACAGCATTCTCTGGTACCAACATGTAGTACAGTGAAACTTTCTGAACAGACAAAGTATTTGCATAGCATTTGCATAGCATTTACACAGTATTTGCATAGCATTTGCATAGCATTTGCTTTTATTTGCTTTTATTTGCTATCATTTGCTATCATTTGCATAGCATTTGCTATCATTTGCTATCATTTGCATAGCATTTACATGGTGTATGCATATGGTGTGCATAAGGCTTGAGGATGGCTTGCAGATGGCTTGCATAAGGGTTGCATAAGGGTTGCATGTGGCTTGCATAAGCCTTGCGTAAGGCTTGCAGATGGCTTGGGTCTGGTATTGTTGTGGCGTGCATATCTTCCCAGTACATAATAGGATTGTTGTACCACCGTAATCCGATTGGTTTGGAAAACTGCTCCAGGGGCCGTCAGTCACCAAGAGCAGTCTTCCACCACAGAGCACCCACACCAACCCCCAACCCCCAACCCCAACCCCCAACCATATCAGGTCCCCACCTCCCTCGTTTCTACCGCTACCTAGATACTTAGGGGTGGAAGATCGCTCGTATTGCAGTGGCTTATCTGTGCCACCGCCGACGCAACGCGTCCGTGGTACTGTCCTCCCTAACTCCTGACTCCCTAACCTTACATCCATACTGCCATACTCCTTAGGGACAACGAGTAGGGGACTTGCGGACTTGTAGCAATGAAGTGGTTAATGATATTGAAAGACCCGTGGAAACTCCTTTAGTTCCCCTTGTGACCACAACATCCCAAATCGCCATCATCCCGTTTGACCAGTAGCAACTGTTCCATCTCCAACCATTTAGCCATTTAGCCATTTAGCCATTTAGCCCTTCTGCCATTTAGCCCTTCTGCACCCTGGATCCCTGCTTGGCACGCCTTTGTGGGCATGCCAGTGTGTGTGTGTGGGTGTGGGTGTGGGTGTGTGGGTGTCTGTCTGTTTCACTACGTTTCTGTGTCCCTTGTGTATGGTGGTGGAACGCGGTATCTGTAACTGGGTATTGAGACTTGACCTGGTCTCCCTACCTCGACCCACCCTTCCCACGACCGTTGTACCACGCCAACCCACGCAGTAGTTCGCCTTCCCGATCTCCCTACACGCTAATTTCGTAATTCAGCCGTCTCTCAGCGCTCCCAACATCGGTTCTGATTGGAGTGTTCGTATATCGCAGTACCCTGGCACTACCGATCACATCCAGGGCAAAAGACCGCTAGATTGCCAATTTCACCACCAGATGTTTCAGCCCTTAAGTTGTGCTGTGGAGAATCTCCTTGAATTCCCAAGCTCTTCACCACCACAGTAGCCCATGCCGACATCTGCTCCATTACCTGGCCCTAGTCTAGCTACCACCACCTACAATGGGCCTGTAAACTCCATTTCTCGCGGTAACTTCCCCTTGTTCCCCACGCGCTTCCGCATCTCCCCGTCGTCTGTCCACACTCAGAACTTTGTGTCTCTGTAATGCCAAACAAAATTAAATTTAAACATCGCACCTACCAATTAGTATTTTCTTTCAGTCAGTCTTTTTTTTATCTTTATCACATCATCATGTTAGGCATTTCCCCCAGGAAGCCATCTTCGCCGTTCTACGTGCTCTTGGCCCTCTTCCTGTCGGTGGTTCTCTTCAACGTGATCTTCTACCACAACTTCTACGATGACGCCGAAATAGACCCATTCCATCTCGCCGTGGGCGAGATCGACAGCGAGAAGTTCCAACTGAGTATGTTGCAGGAGCTCACCGATGCCAAGCAGGAGGAGTTGATGGAGACTCTCCGTAAGGACATCGAACAGAATAACAAAGACAAGTTTGTTGAGGATCTCCGCACCCAGATCCTGGCCAACTTCTCCGAATCCTACAAAACTCAGCTCAAGGAAGAGATTCGCAAGTACAACACAGAAGAGTATTACCGCGACCAGGAACTCTCGTTCAATCTCTTCGATTCCTTGAAGGCCGAGTACTTGAAGAAACACAGCTCCGAAATCAACGAGGTGGCTGTTCTTGAATTATTGAAGGGCGTTACCAAGGACGCATCGCCAGAGCTTGCCAAGGCTGCATCCGAAAAGATCAACGAAAAATTGAATCGTCAGGATTGGTACAAATATCTCATTCTTGATTTGTTGGTCAAGTATGGTCCTACAGACATAGAACCAATCTCTGATGAAGAACGTGGTTCTACCATGTCAGGAACATATTTAAAAGATGTGCAGCAGCCACCTCTTTCAAAAGAGCGTTTACTTAAAGGCCATGTGAACATCGGCAAAGAAAAGCTTGCAAAGCTCAAGCAAAAACACGCCAAGTTCGTCACTGCATTGAAAAGACTTGATGTGCCCCCTATGCAGTTTGTAAATGGTGATGGTATCGTCATTTCTGGTGGAGGTGTTTATTTCGGAGCAGCTTTGGTGGTGATTGGCCAAATCCGTCAAATGGGTTCTAAGTTGCCTATTGAATTGGTCATCAATGACATGCTGGAATACGATCAACAGATTTGTGAAGAGCTTCTTCCAAATACTTTCAATGCTAGATGTATTGTTATTGAACGAGAAATCGGAGCTGAATTACTTCAATCTCTCAATTTAACGAAGTTCCAAATGAAGATTTTTGGTTTGCTCTTCTCTACATTCGATAATATTGTCACCGTTGACGCTGATAACATGCCAATTAAGAATGTTGACAAATTATTCAATACTGAACCATATCTTACTGATAAGTTCATCTTGTGGCCGGATATTTGGCACAAGCAAGTCTCACCCCAATTCTATGACATTGCTGGCTTCAAGGTAGGTAATGTTCCTGTTCGTAGAGATGGGCTTGCCAATGACTGGTCTTGGAAGGATCATGCTACAAAAAATGTGGACAGTGAAATTGCTTTTCATGACTTAGAGGGAGTTCCTGATATGTTTAGTATTGAAACTGGTCAAATGGTCTTCTCTAAGAAAACACACTTCAAAGCTTTCCTATTATCCTTATACTATAACATCTACGGTCCAAGATTTTACTATGATCTCCTTTTCCAAGGTTCACCTGGTGAAGGTGACAGAGAGACTTTTGTACCTGCTTTGCATGTGTTGAAAGAGCCATATCATGTCGTAAAATACGAAAGTTGGCTTGGAGGATACGAAAAACCTAATAATGAAGGGTTCCAAGAAACTACTATTGTACAAGTAGACCCAACTGATAGCGTAAGATTCTTTGAGGACTGGGAAAGATGGTTGAAACAGGAAAAACTTGATTTCAGAATGTGGCCATTCCAATCCAATGCTTTTGCTGTTAAGTTAAGACAGAAATTTAAGGATTTCCACTTCAAGAGAAAATCAAAATCTGGCGTGGACAAGGAAACAGGGGAAAGTACAATGATTGAGTTTGAAGAAAACTACAAGTATCCAGAAGTTTTATTCCTCCACATTCACAAACCTAAGATTAATCCCGTTGATAATGCAAAAACTGGATCTTTTGGAATTTATGAAAGAAGAAACTTGGGAGAAATGGGTAAGTATGAATTATATCGTGGAGTTGATTGGGAATTAAGATTCCATACCATCTCGAAATGGATTGCTTGTAAGGGAATTACTAGTAAGAACTTTTGGGAATCTATTGCAAAAGTATCACAAAAAGAAGTTTGTGATAAGGTAACCAATTATGTTGAATTTTTGAAGCAAGACACCTCCGGTCCAGATGTGTCAACTTTAGTTTTTGACCCATCTTTCAAAGGTTAAAATATACCCAATAATGGATTTGTACAATAGTTATGAAGGCGAAGCCTATCGATATACCAGCGGATTTTATGTATCTCATTAATCAACAATAATTACACAGTGGCGAATTTGTAAGAAACTTTTTACTTATTGTTTATTGTATAATTATCTAATTTATTTATCAGAGGGAGCTGCTTCGGATCTAAGCTTCTTCTTCTGACTCTTCTGTTACATCTTCATCCGAGTCTTCATCACTTTCATCGCTAGATTCTTCACTTCCTGTCTCTTCTTCGTCACTACCAGCTTCAACGTCCACTTCTTCCAAATGAACAATGTAGCCTTGTTCCTTAAAGAACTTCTGAGTTTCGTCAACCTTGGCAGGTGGTAAACTTGTGAAAAGAAGTGAGGATTTGCTATTGAATACAGCTTTGAAGTACTTATTTAATGCATAAAGTACATCATCAGCTTTCAACTTATTCAAGCGACTGATGAAGTATTCCGTAAATTCTGGACCTCTTCTTTTGAATAAATGGTCACTAATGGCGCTTGTTGCAGACTTGTAATTTGTGTCTATCTGATTAGCAATGGCATTCACAATCGCAGCAACAGCATTTTCTACACTGATATCATCAATTTTCAACTTCTGATCAGCGTAATCATCAACAATAGACTTTGCCACACTCCAAGCTTGAACTGCATCTGAACCTCTATAAATTCCGAAAGTGAGTAAACCAGTTTCAACATTTCTTTTGACTTGACTTCCATAAGCTAGTCCAGTACCTCTAATTCCCCTCCAAAATGGTCCTTCAACAGCATTTAAAAATTCTGACGCAAGCGCTATCTTAAAAATATCATTGTCCATGTAAGAAGTAGGAATTGGTGTCACTGCGATCATATGAGAAGATTCTTCGGCAGGGGATGCAATGACGTATGCTTGATTCAGACAATTCGAACCAATCTCTGATTTAAAAGATGATGATCTTGGAAGCAACTCAAATGGTGTTGGGTTAGCTGATTCAGAAGTTTGAAAGGTTTCAATAAATGGTTTCCATGCAGAAACAGGATTAGGCAAAGATGAGACTCCACCAACAACAAAAATTTTAACGTGTTCTAAAGAGAACAAACCTCTGGTAAGTTCATCCAAATCGTTCTTAATATCTGAGAATTGCCCGTTGTTAATTTTCTCAGACAAGCTCTTGTAGAATTCTTCGGTATAGATGGAATCTTGTGCTTTACGCAAGGAAGTGGCATTAAACATGGTTCTATATTGATGGGAGTACATCATCAATTCACCCAGTCTTTTCTTATCAGGAAGAGAGTTGATAATCTTTTCAATAATGACTTGAACTCTTTCTGCTTCGAATTTTCTATGTTTGAGAACATTTTGAAGCCATTCAATGGCCTTATTGTATTTCTTCACTTCAAATTTGACCTTGACACTAATAAGCTCAAGAAATTCGTTCTCAAATCCATTATCGAGACGAGTTTCTAAAAGATCATCTTCAATGCTAGTAATGACCTTATCATATGGAATGTACTCTCCGCTTGGTAACTCGATTGACAAAGAGAAAATTTCTTCAATAATTGACATATAACGTAAAAGCTTTGGATCAATAGTAGTAGAAGGCAATACAATAGTGATGGTTATAAACTCAGATTTGAAATCTTCGAAGTGTAGAAAAAGTTTAGATGGATCTTCAAGTTTCTTAGAATCGAGTTGAATCTTTTTGTCCAACTCATCATCCTTGATATAATTTGTGTGTTTTGGGTTATAAACAGGATCCTTAAGGTCAACAGTGTATGCTTTAGTTTCGATGAATTGGATCTTTGATGGATCTGGCTTTTCAAATTGAGTAAGTAACTCCTCGGGAATTGGGGCATCATTTTTTTCTTGTGCCTTATCCAACTTAATTTGCAATTCTTTCAAACCATCTTTACCGTATTTATCTTTAATATCCCTTGAAATTTGCTTGGTGCTCTTTTTAATAGATTCATTCAATTGATTTGATGGTTTACCTAATAATGAGACAGAGTGGTTGTCAACAAATTGCTCTTTGATCAAGGAACACCATTGTTCAGCAGACCAATTCAAAAGAAAGTCATATTCTTCCAAGCCTTTAGACCAGGTGCTTAAATCGGATCCATCGGTATTGCCATATAAAAACTCAAAAATGGCGATGTTGGAGAATATCATTGGTGATTTTTCCGCACTTGAAATAAATTTCAAACGTTGTTGTTGTATTACTTGCCTCAAATAAGTCAAATCCAAGTTTTCAGGGTCAGTTTGACTCAAGATGAGATCTTTTACCATTACTTCAACCTTCAATAATTGCTCCGAAGGAACATCGTGCAAGGTAAAGTTGACAGTGGTACGAAGATAGTCATCTGTATTGTAATCGATCTCTGTTGCAAGTGGATTTTCGATCTCAACCAAATTCTTATTAAATAGGGCCATGGGACTATCAGTGAAAAATGAGCCCAACATGTCGAGGGCGACATTCGTCAAACTATCAGTTGCTTCTGGGCCGATCCACGCCATTAATATCTTACCCATCAGCTCATCGTTATCAGGGAACTCAATAGTTTCAACAAGAGACTTATTTAAAGGTAAATCCTTAGGTGAATCAAGGAATGGTCTCTTGAGTGGCACATCAGGCAAGGGAGTCAAGCCACTGTCGAAATCGGACATTATATCCAACAACTCTTCCTCATCAATGCTTCCGGTTATGATCACACATAAATTATCAGGTCTGTACATCAGGGCATGAAACTGTCTAATTTGCTCATTGGTAAGCTTACGAAGTTCGGCCATGAGACCTCCAGTTTCTGAAGAGTAACCTGAATTCTTAGCATAAAGTCTTCTTTGAACTTCTAAGTAAAGAATTGACCAAGGGTCGTACTCTATTCCTTGCATTTCACTGAAAACAACTCCCTTTTCCTTTCCTTTGCCATCTATGTGGTATACTTCGGTAAGACAAGCTTCATCTGTGAGTGTAGGGTTGAATAAATGGTCCAAGTAGATAGGCAACAATGTTTTGAATCCATCCCATCCAGCAGTAGTCAAGGTATACACCGTTTGGTCAACACCAGTCCAGGCGTTGGTGGAGGAATAAAGACGATTACCAAGGGTGTCGAGCAAACCTTTGTAGGGGTACTTTTGAGAGCCGGTAAAGATCAAATGCTCGAGAGTATGTGGACATCCAGAATCATTTGGGATTTCTGTGGCCACAGCAAAATATCCCTCGACTATTGGTGAAGGTTGGTTGATGTAGGTGAGTTGAAGACCAGTTCTAGACGACCGCCATTTGGTTATATGGGCTGGAGCATAGTCCACTTGGAACGATGTTTGCCTGACAAATGGGCTTTTGGTCATGGTCCTAGAGTGGATGAGATGGGTGATAAAGGAACGAATTTGCAAAGCAACTGTGATGAATTTTCTAATGCAACCAAGCGATGGAGGTGAGATGGCAGTACGCGAACTGTGGTACTACGAGTAGGAAAGAGAATCCCCATTTAGCGAGAGCGAGCCACACTCTAGTGAGAAACTCCACAGCGAGACACTGGAAAATTGGGGAAGTACCCTCGAAGTTATCTACATTTTGTACCACGAAAAGAAGGTCTACTTGGTGGTCTATCTTCCTAGAACCAGTGGTCAGAAGACTTAGTCCAGGACTGGATACATATTGCAAGATCACATGGAGACCAAACTAGGAGAAATAGATATTCCACAGTTCAGTATCCCAGCATTTAATACTCTACCCCCAAAATACAGAGACACAGTCCCCAAAAAATCTTTAGTTCCTACCGTCCCCAGTGTTTTAATCTCGATGAACCAAATCCCACAAATATGGTGTCCATAATTATATAATAGGCTTGTACAAGCGATGAGATGCACCGTGTACTAGAAAGTTACGAGGCCAGCCCTCACTTGTATCATTGGTTGGTCCCACTGGAGTACTCGTCTCTCCTGTATCAACAGTAACATTATGAGTGTGGGCATAATTTGAATTCCGCAGAATGAGATCATTCTGTATCTTAATGTAAAATAGAATCGGATGAGAAATCATGATATTAATGTAAACTATCATATCCATCTCAATTTACACCACTATGTCAATTCTATCGATATCTCCGACCAGATTGATACCATTGAAACGATTTTTCAATTCCTTATTGGAAAGGTCAAGTTTTCTAGATCGCAAAAGCGATCATTTCCAATTGCACAAAAACCGACCTGATCTTGCGTTTATGAGCTTATGCAACTCGATAATAACGATATGACCCCCACTAATACCAGGAAAAATTCCCCACTGTCTCTAGAAACACCATAACCACAAATCTTGGATGATTTGAGATTTCTCCAGAATTGTTGAGCTGTAGAACGAAAAACAATTAGTGAGAGAACCACACTTGCAACAACATTTTAAAGGGAACCCAAACTATCCTCCATGATCGGCTAAGATGTTCAAATCTCCCTGGAGGTTCTGGACCATGTCTTGATTAAGTACGGATATGGATCTCATCCCTCCACCACCCCGCGTATATGGCTCCCTCCACCAGTACCACCCCACATTTTGCGATCCCTCCACCATGATCACTTTATAAAGACATGAGTTTCCAATAAGCTACCCACAAATTATTCACATTATGTCTGTCACACCAGGTATCTACACTCCAGTCGTCACATTCTACAAGAAAGATGATCAAACTATTGACTTTGAAACCCAAATCGCCCACGCCAAACATCTCAAGGACCTGGGAATCGAGGGGGTGGTTGCATTGGGTAGTACTGGAGAGAATGCACTTCTTACTCAACCAGAAAGAATCCAAGTCGTGGAAAATCTCCACAAGGGACTTCCTGACTTCCCAATTATTGCTGGTGTAGCTCAGAACGGACTCCAGGACACTATTGACACCATTGCAGCATACAAGAAAGCTGGAGCTGTTGCAGCCATGGTACTTCCATCCAGCTATTATGGCCCAGTATCCTCTCAACAAGGAACCTACGACTGGCTCAAAGAGGTTGCCGATGCTGCTGGATTGCCAATTTTGATCTACATATTCCCTGGGGTATGTAATGGACTTCAGGTCCTTCCAGAAACGGTCAAGAAATTGTCAGCCCATCCAAATGTTATTGGGTGTAAATGTACCCACAACGATGTCCAACAATATGCCCAAATTGGGCTCGACCCAGAAATCAAGGCCAATAATTTCGCCCTTCTTTCTGGTTTCGGCCAATTATTGCTCCCATTACATGCCGTTGGAGGTATTGGTGTGATAGATGCACTCTCAGGTGCTTTCCCAAAAACATTTGTGAACCTTTTCAAGGCATTGGAAGCTGGCGATTCCAAGAGAGCAAAAGAGCTTCAATTCGTTGTTTCTGAAGCCGAGCATTTGGCTGCTAAAGGAAACTTTTTGAGTATCAAGAGAGCCATCAAGGAGAACCTCGGTTTCGGTGAATCATTGGTAGGCCGCAAACCGATGAATTACGGGATTTCTGATGAAGTATGGGAAACGGAATACTTGAACCTTTTCAACTTGATCAAAAACGTCGAAGACAGTCTTTGATTCTTCGTACACGAAATAAAATAATTTAGTAGAATAAATCTATAGAGATCTGAAATTCCACCTTATTAATACAGATTACATGAAGATGTCTAACTACTCGTCAACGCTAGACTAGAAATACAAAAATTAATGATGAAAAGTAATTGGTAGAGAGAACAGATCATTAAGCGTAACCCCAAAAGAATACTCAAATAAGCAATAAAACAGAGTCAATAGTTAGCTAGCTAGTCATGTAGCAAAAACCCATTTGCATCAACTACAAGTTTTCCTGATGTATTATTAGAGTTGTAATTAATCTAGGAAATGTAAAATGCGTAACATATCTTTACCTCACAAAACAACTTATCAAAGTATAAACCAAAACCCCAAGAAATAGCTTTTGTGTTCTTATACATCAGCGACGAATGCTGTCATACGGTGACCTTTTTTCGGCTAGGGTACTTTGAACAATAATTTCTCTCATATTTTACATCATTTAACAACTAACATGATCCCTGGCTACTGAGTGAAAATTAAAACACCTATTGCAAAATCATTAAAAATAGCTATAAATAAACACAGAGTTACTGAAACTTAACTTAAAGGGTTACATCTTATTGTTACTCTTTTAATTTCGAGTTTATACCAATAAGGGTCCTTATGGTCACATGCATCGTTTACACTTGAAAAATGCGATTGGTGATCTGATTAAACTTGCAAACAATCATTTCTTCTTCTTCAACTCCCTAGGTAGATCGTATATAAGGTGAAATATTGCTCAAGTTCAAATGGCCTACAAAAGCCATTGATTCTAAGATTAAGCTACTTCCCTATCGATTTCCTCGGAGTAATCTAAGACTCAAACTCCGACTTTAGGGTAACCTCGTATACTGGTTTATACGAGTAACTATAATAAAAAGCCCATACAAAAAGAGATCACAGGATTTCCCACTCTTCGGAGTTGTAACATAAGAAGATTTGTAGCTTAGACCGAGGTCCAAAAGCTTCGTACATCTCCAACTTTACTTATCTTCATTTCGATAGCTCCACCGTTTAACCAGGTCAAAAGATCAACTCCTAAAACATTCGTCATGTCTTTGAAGTCTACTCTTTTCGGAAAAAGTTCATCGGACCCAATACGTGCCAGTCTTTACCTCAAGCTCGACTGGTTCATTCTTTCATATGTTTGTCTCATCTATTGGATTAATTACTTGGACAGATCCAACCTCAGCAATGCCTACGTTTCGGGGATGCAAGAAGACCTTAACATGAAGGGAAATGAGTTCAATATTATAAATACCTGCTTCAATGTGGGCTATATCGTTGCCTTGGTACCTCATAATCTTATCTTATTAAAGGTGAGACCTCGCTACTGGCTCTCGTTCTGTGCATTTGCTTGGGGAATCCTAACCTTATCATTATATAAGGTTACCTCCTACAAACAGATTTGTGTCATCCGTTTCTTTGTGGCAGTGTTTGAGGCTGTTTCTTTCAGTGGTACCCATTTAATTCTAGGCACTTTTTATCACGAAGATATGCTTTCGTTTCGGACTGCCATTTTCACAAGTTCTGGCTTATTAGGGTCGATATTTTCTTCTACTATTCAAGCTGCAATTTACAAGAATATGAATGGGTTCAATGGTCTTGCAGGTTGGAGATGGCTCTTCATCATCGATTTCCTTATTACCATCCCAGTTGTGATATATGGCTTGTTGGTATTCCCAGACTTCCCAGAGGTATCCAAACCATTATATTTGACAGAACAAGAACATCAGTTATCACTTCAACTAGCATCAAAACCAAAGTTTGACAAGTTTGACTGGTCGATTTTCAAGAGAATATTTGGAAATTGGAAATGGTACCTATTTTCATTATTGTGGGTTCTTGCGGGAGAAAATGAATCCTTTGGTAGTAATTCAGTCTTTGCGATTTGGTTGAAGAGTTTTAGTTACAGTGTTGATCAAAGAAATCATTATCCAATGGGAGTTTATGCAACAGGGATAGCTTCTACGCTTGCCATGTCGATTTATTTGAATTACACAGGAGGTAAAACACACTGGCATTGCGGAATTGCAATTGCAGTAGTAATGATTGTTCTGGCAATTGTTTTCCTTTGTCATCCATTATCTGCTGTTTCAGTCTTCACCTCCCAATATTTGAGTGGTATCTCATATTCTGCACAGACAGTATTTTTTGCTTGGGCTAACGTTCTTTGTAAAGATGACCTTCAACAAAGAGCCATAATCTTGGGTTCTATGAATATGTTTAGTAATGCCGTCAACGCTTGGTGGTCAATTTTGTTTTTTGCAGTTCCATTTGCCCCCAAGTTCAGAAAGGGTTGCTACGCAATAATAGCCACTGCAATTGTTAGTGCAATTGTGGTGGTAGCGATACGAGTGCTTGAAAATAGAGAGGGTTTTGACGGTTCGAAGAAACCAGACGAAGAGGCGAACCATACCACGTTAATTGTTCATTTGGAAGGAAGAAATGAGAAATAATATTGCAAAGTAATCCATACATTATTTATTCAAGGTAACTAATCTAGCGTTGATTAGTTTCCATAAAATTCATTGAAATTAAAGTACAATTTACATTCTAATGCATTAATTTATTCATTCATGATCTCTGTCGATGATATCGTATCTATGGTACAAATGCAAAGCCTATAACTTTGATCAAAATATTTGCTCAATAAGTAATGTACAAGAGTTAGTAGGAAGTTATCAGTTCACTTGATGTCCAGTTCGGCTTCCTCAAACATCTTGAAAAGATTAATCACATCATTTTTCATGCTGATAGTTAATTGAACTAAATCTTCATCGGACTTATTGTACATAATGCAATTGGCAAACATCAACATGATGTCCCTTTCCAATTGTTTAATCAGTTGATACTCAGGTGGATCTGCCTTCAGTTTGACAGCCTTGAGAATGGTTTTCAAATTTTTTGGTTGATAAATTACATCGTAATAGTCGTGAGCATCTCTTTTGTTCACTGCTTGCAAAAAGGGAGATGAATATCTGTGTGCCTGTATACTGTTAATGAGATTAACTGCAATATTTTGAAATCTTTTATGCTGGTTGGAAGCAGACGTGTATGGCGATTTTGATCTCTTCCTTGAATTGCTTGGTTCTGGAGTAGTTGTAGCTGAAGTAGCATCCTCCTTAGATATAGCATGTGTAGTAGGAATTTCAAGTTGATCATTTTCTCTTTTTATTTCCTCACTTTGAGCTTCTTCATTCCCTGTCAACTCATTTGAGTTTTTAGCATTTTCCATTTCCAGAAGTCCGAGCTTGCTTTTCTTGCTAGCACTATCCAGCGTGCTTTCTGGCTCGGCCAGCTTCTCTGGAGATTTTGATTCGTCTTCCGCATCGATTTCCATTTCATCAGGCTCCGAAGTTAGATTAACATCTTTATTTGTATGAACATCATTATCAGAATTCTGCTCAGCGGTATTAGACTCGAAAGATTTTTCAGTATGTTCAGTTTGACCTTGATCCTCAATTCCCGCAAATGGCAGTTTATTATCGTCTTCGACAACTTTCTCAGGAGTGATTTCTTTAACGATATCGGATATAGATTGATTTTCATTTTCTCCTTGATCAGAACTTGTGACAGAGGCGGATTTACTGTCAGCCTTTTCTCGAGATTCTGAATCACTGTCCCGAATTTCATTTTCTGGCTCTGAACGATCATGTTCTTGGGCCAAGTCGAATTTGGCATTTTCAAGTTCATCTTGTAATTGCTGCACCTTATCTTTATCATCCTCCACTTCCTCAGGATTCTTATCTGCTGCAGCCTCGACTTCCAATTCATTTCCAACAACGGACTCGTCATCTTTGTTGGTAACTTCTTTTACTGAATGTTGTTCCTGTTCTTGTGGTATTTGTTCAATTTCTAGATCCTGGCTATTGGCATCATTAAGTTTAGCAACTTCAGCTTTATTTTCTTGCTCATGTTCTTGCTCATTTTCTTGCTCATGTTCTTGCTCAATTTCTTGCTCAATTTCTTCCTTTTCATCTCCAGATTTGCCCACTTGTTCTTCCTCGCCCTGTTCCTCGTGGCCAATCTTCTCTTCGTGAGGTGACTCTTGAATTTGATCGTCAACCTTGATTTCTTCTTCTTTAGCGTCAGCTTCTTCTTTTATTCCAGCATCTCCCTTAATTTCTTGTTCAACATCAGCTTCTTTATCTTCTTCCTTGTCTTCGTCACTATCAGCTTCTTGATCCACCCCTGTATTCAGATGATGCTGTTCCTGACCCTTGAAATCAACAATGTCCGCGGGTTCTGCTTCTCCATCCTTTTCCACTGCTGCATCTTCCATTTCCACGTCTTCCGAGAACAGTTTATCATCTCTTGGGGTATCGTGCTGTGGCTTCTCTTCTTCTTTATCGAGCTCCATATCTTGCAGGGGATTTTTGGCCTGGTACTCTATCCTGAGGTCATCTATCTGCTCGATTAAAGCTTTGGCACGTAAGACTGAACATTCTAGCACCACTTCTTTTAACTTTTTCTCATATTCGTCAGGTCTTGTTTTGATTACCAATCTGTCGTTCAAAATCTCCACAAACTCAGAGAACCTGGTGGTGTTTATCACTTCGATAAACTGTTTTTTGGAAAAGTCTAGTCTTTCTTCGATATCGAATGTCTGTACATATTTTTCATTCAAGGATTGAAGCTCTTTGAGGAAGCTACTCATTGACACTGAGGCCTTGAAATCGTCATACTCGTCTGAAATATTCTTGAGGCACTTATTAAGCGAGGCAGCAATGAGAATCACTCCTAGATCCGTCAGAGACACCTTCGAAGTCATGATGTTGATAAGCTGAAGAAGTTCAAATTTATCAATCCCCTCACGTGAAGTGAAAAATGATTGCATAGCAATTTTGCCAGTTAAATTGTAGTTGTGAAGATAGAATCGATTACACTGCCCGTTAGATTGCCTACAGTCATAAATAAAGAGTGTTTATCACAATATATACATAAGAAGGTGTCCACACTCGGTTAGTGTACGCGCTGCCGATCCATAGCGGCCACAACACAACGACACCTGTGTCCCAGGGGATTTGGCCACACCACCAGAGCGGTTGCAACCTTAACGCTTTTGCATGTTTTGCATCAATAAGGCACTGTAGTTAGTATTGTTCATGAAGCTGGTAATGTGGGATGCTCTTGGCTAGAAAACTGATTTGAGGGTATGAAATTTTCCAACATAATTTGCCACCAGTAGCAACATCGAGGATCGAAGGTCGAGGGATCTATACTTACTTTTGCTCTTGGAATCTTTGTCCAACACGTTCACTGTGCTTCAAGAACTTCTCGGAACACTTGGAGATACAAGAGGACTCCTTTGAGGTCAAGTTGGCAGAGGTGAAGTCATTGACACAGTCGTCGAAACATCTGGACACCAAATTGGAGTACAAGTTCATGAAGTCCTTCATTTGCTTCTGCTCGACGATTCTTTGGAATTCTTGTTGCTCTTTGACGTTTAATTGATCCATTTTGTAGTAGTATCTATAGTGTAGTTGCTTTCGAAGATTTTTCTCGACATGTTGCGCGACACCTTCATAATAATACGACATTGTCGCATTACCCAAGGTAGTTGGAATATTTCAACACTACTAGCAATTGCAAGATTGGGGTACTCTGGGGAAGGGAATGACATCCTTGATATTCTCCATACCACCTAAATAGGCCAATAATCTCTCGAAACCCATTCCGAACCCTCCGTGCGGAACCGTTCCATGGACTCTAGTGGCGAGGTACCAGTCCATATCAGCAATATTCATACCACGTTTTTGCATTTGTTGAACCAATTCAGTGTATCTGTGTTCTCTTAGAGAGCCACCGATAAGTTCACCAATTTCAGGTACAATAAGATCATAGCAAGCAACCGTGGGTTTTTCTGGATCAAAATTCTTGGAGGGAGGCATATAAAATGGCTTCTCTGAAGATGGATAATCGGTAATAAATACAGGAGATTTGAAATGCACCCCAGCCAACCATTTTTCATGTAGAGTTTGAATCGAATCTCCCCATGCCAATCTGTTTTTCAGTCTTCCTTTGTTCATGACTCTATTAATTATCTCGATGGCTTCGGAATAGGTGATGGAAGGCCATTTTCCCTGAAGCATTGTATCCCAACGAGATTGTATCAATTCACATTCTTGCTTGCTGAATCGTGACTCTATCAAATCCTTACCAGCACCGTCTTTGAGGTGTTGTACTACCGATTTAATCATATTCTCCGAAAAGTCTGTAAGTTGACTTACATCATCAACGTAGCACATTTCTGCTTCCAACATCCAGAATTCGCTTAAATGACGGTTGGTGTTCGAGACTTCCGCCCTGAAGCA
The DNA here is from genome assembly GCA_030568695.1 of Suhomyces wounanorum. NCBI lineage: Eukaryota > Fungi > Ascomycota > Pichiomycetes > Serinales > Debaryomycetaceae > Suhomyces > Suhomyces wounanorum. The sequence continues at coordinate 383,794 of JAJMGL010000007.1, forward strand.
CGGAGTAAGAGTCCATGCTCGATTCAATGACAAAGTTAACACTTCAAGATGCAATTGTGTAGATACGGTGAGGAAAGATGGTTTACCAAAAAAGTAGTTATCTTCAGAGGTTCCAATGCCTGGTTTGTTTAAGGACTCAACTTTGAACTGTTCTCCAGCACCTTCACAGTCAGAACTGGTAATTAGTGGAGGAGAAACTTTGACGAAATCTTGTTGGTTGAAAAATTCCATCAATTTGGATTCAACCACAGATCTAAAACGAAGCATAGACCCCAATGTGGAAGTTCTATGTCTAAATGTTGGATAGTTGCGGAGATACTGAAGTGTGATCTGCTTCTTTTGAATGGGATAATGGTCTCCAACGTCTCCTATGATGGAGAGGGAATGAAGTTGTTCCTCTGGATCATAAACCAATTCGTATTCTTGCGAGCCCTTCGATTCAATCCAGTTTCCTCTGACGGAGATGCATTGTCCCACCTTGAATGGATATGATTCCAATACCTTTTGAGGATGCTTGAATACCACGCTTAGACTCTTTTGATTGGAGCCATCAGAAACGTCAATAAACCCAGCATTTTTCGAATGTCTGATGGATTTGATGTGTCCATTGCAAGTTAGTAATGAAGGTGCAGGTGGCTGTTCTAAAATGTTCTTTATCGTCGGCCGAAGTTGGGAATGATGAGAAGCCTTTTGGAGGGCCCTAATCGATGAACGAAGCATGGGATGAGAATATGGTGATATTATTCTCGGTGGATAATGCTCACTGAAAAAAGGCTGCGAAACCCAGCAAGGTGAATAATGCATTAATAGGAGAACAAAATGAGAAAAGATATGTCATCTTGGTTAGATAGACCGAGTGAAAAATTTAATGGATGGAAAGATACTTGACTTATATCTTTTTTTCTCTACAGAACTAATTCTTTTGGATTATCAAGATTAAACCTGCACACTTATCACTGGATCTTAGTCATATTCCTGCATAACCACACCAATCAAGATTAATCAATTACCCTGATATTTCATGTATTCACACCATTCACATTCAGGAGATTATGTATCTCATGCCGTTGACCCACTAGACGACATTGTTGAAAAGGCAAACAGCATGGGGTTCAAAATTTTTTGTCTTACAGAACATATGCCCAGGCTCGATAACAAATTCCTCTATCCTGAAGAAATAGAAAAGGAATACAAGGTTTCAAACCTTCAAAACAACTTTGACGACTACTTGAAGCATGCTCAATACTTGAAGGAAAAATACAACGCAAAAGATGGACTCAAAATCTTGATTGGGTTCGAAATTGAGGGAATCAATTCTCATCATATCCAATACTCCAAATCAATTTTGCGAGACAATGCATGTATTGATATGACTGTTGGTTCAGTTCATTTTGTACATGAAGTTCCTATCGATTTTTCACCTGAATTATGGCTCAAAGCTCGATCATTGTCCAAGGAAGGAACCACGAGAAGCCTTTACAATGACTATTTCAAGCTTCTAAACGAAGTTATTCTGGAATTGAAGCCATTGGTAGTTGGACACTTCGATTTGATCAGACTTTTCGAACCAAAGGACGAAGTTGACCCGACTACTGGTAAAAAATCTGGAGAAATACAAATACAGCAGGACTGGCCAGATGTATGGGAAGTGATCCTAAACACTATAAAGAAAGTCAATTCATACGGAGGAATGTTTGAATTGAACTCAGCAGCAATTAGAAAGGGTTGGAATAGCCCATACCCCAAGAAAGATATGTGTGAAGCGATCATCAATTACGGAGGTGGCCGCTTTTGCTTATCTGACGACTCCCACGGATTGAAACAGATCGGTTTGAATTTCCATAAGACCTGGAAATATGTAACAGACGAGCTTCATCTAGAATACATATATCATTTGGATATAATAGAGGGTAATACGGTGGTGGTGAAAGAAAAGGTAGCAGACCTCCAAAATGAAGACTTTTTTAAAGAATTGAGAAGCACCAGCACCTAATTCACTCAACCAATATAACAATCGAAATTATCACATCATATATTTGGACTTTTATATAAATACTTAGATCTGTGAGTGCCATTTACGAACACAACAATAAAGCCCCATTTCGAACTTTCAACTATTTACAAAACATGAAAGAGTATTTTAATTCGAATCTTTAACGCAGCATTCCAGCATACAAAATCAATACAAGTACAAGTTATTCAATGCATTATTCCTATAAACTAGTAGGATCTTCCAAACATACACCAGTTGATAGCATCCTTATCACATCTAACACACTTTTGACCAGGCTTCAATGGCAATTGCTGCTTAGGAATACACAAGGATTTGGCACCCATAGATGGAGACTTGTCATCAACTTCTTCCTCCTCTCCATTGTCCTTCTTGGCAGAAGAGTCCTTGATATCATCTTCACACTCTGGAACACCACACCATGGAGACAAAATAACGTTCTTAGCATTCAAAGCAGGAACAAAGTCTTCCCACTTCTCAACAACAACACGATGCTTGTCGAAATCTTCACGGGCTTTCTCCAATAAACCCTTTTGCATTTCATCCAAGATTTCTGGGATACGAGTTTCCAATTCGGCCAACTTAACAACGTATTTGGCACCATTATCACGTCTGACAACAAGAGCTTGTTCTTCCTTCATGTCCTTTGGACCGAATTCAATACGCAAAGGAATACCCTTCAATTCAGCGTCAGCAAACTTCCACCCAGTAGTGTAGATGTCTCTGTAATCACCAGTGACTCTAACGTTGACAGCTCTCAATCTGTCTTCGATGGCAATAGCACCTTCGTTGATAGACTTCTTGGTCTCTTCGCTGGACTTGTTAGTGACACCAACTGGGATGACAACAACTTGAGTTTGAGCAACTCTTGGTGGTAAGACCAAACCCTTGTTGTCAGAATGGGTCATAACCATAACACCGATGACACGGGTGGACAAACCCCAAGAGTTTTGGTATGCGAAAACCTTTGGCTTGTCAGAACCCTCTGGGTTCTCAACACTGATGTTGAACATCTTGGAGAAGTTTTGACCCAAGTGGTGAGAAGTAGCACCTTGGATACCTCTACCAGTAGCACCAATGAAACCTTCAACGGTGGTGGTATAGTCACCACCAGCGAATTTTTCATTCTCGGTTTTGACACCCTTAACGACTGGAACGGCCAATAATTCTTCATAAATACCAGCATACAAGTCCAAAATTTGGTCGACTTCTTCTGCAGCAGATTCACGAGTTAAGTGAGCAGTGTGACCTTCTTGCCACAAGAATTCACGAGTTCTCAAGAATGGTTGTGGGTGCTTGAATTCCCACCTAACGACGGAATTCCATTGATTCAATTTCAATGGCAAGTCTCTGTGGGATCTGATCCACTTAGCATAGTATGGGTACATGACGGTTTCAGAGGTTGGTCTGATAGCAATGTGCTCTTCCAATTCAGAGCTACCAGCACGAGTAACCCAAGCGACTTCAGGAGCAAAACCTTCGATGTGGTCCTTCTCCTTTTCCAAAACTCTCGAGGAAACAAACATTGGGAAGTATGAGTTTTGAACACCCATCTTCTTTATACGTTCGTTAAACCAGTTTTGAATTTCTTCCCAAACAGCGTATGAGTTTGGTCTCAAGATGTAACAACCGGACACATCATAGTAGTCCAACATTTCACCCTTGGTGACGACTTGAGAGTACCAAGAAGAAAAGTCCTTGGTCTTGTCGACAGTGATACCGATAAGTTTGGCGTCGTCAAGCTTTGCAGCTTCCTTTTCGTCCTTTAATGCCTTCTTCTTGGAAGGAGCAACAGCAGCAGGAGCAGCAGCAGGAGCTTCAGCAGCAAAATCAATAGGGAAGAGCTCGATTCCAGTAGAATTCAAGTATTCCACAATGGTTTGGGCTGGGAGAGCAGCCTTGGCGGACTCGGTGGATAATTCCAAGACCACATCAGGGCCCGCTTCGACAATGTTCTGGTCGATGACGATCTTGATCTTACCAGCCAATTCTTTACTCAAGTTGGCTATGGAAACCTCCTTAGCGGTGGTTCCAAAGAACTCCTCGATCAAAGCTTCATTGGCCATTCTTGGCTCCTTAGCACCAACAGCCTTGGAAATGTAAGAAGTTGGAGTTTGGGTGCTTTGCAAAGCAAAGAGAACAACAGGAACAACAACGCTTGTCTTGGCAGTTTTTGGCTTGAAAACCAAAGTCTTGGTGGCAACCGCTGACTCGGAAGTCACAGTAGCCAACGATAAAGCTGCTAACGATTGTTCTAAAGCCATCTTGATGTGGAGGTTGGATTAATCGTGAAATAAATTATTGAACAAAACTGCATAGAGCGCGGAGTTGAACAAGTGATGGAGTGAGTAGAGGGGCTGACTCATATCGATAAATTACAGTTTGAAACCTTCAAGGGATCCTCATGAGCCTCGTCTACATTTTAAAACCAATTAGAAGTACTTTGGTAACTTTGCTGACTATTATTCCCCAGGGTCTTATGACTGACATCAGACGGTACCATGTTTACGCTTTCTGCGTAAACACAGGACTCAAATAAATTTTCCACTTGACTCACAAGTGTCTCCTCATAGCAGATTGAATTTCTCCATAGTAAACACATCCACCATGTCTCAAGTGTATGTTAACGAAAAGACAGGAGTCGACGGTACTGAAGCTGCCGGTTCTGAGCAACAACCATTTCAAAGTGCTGCCTATGCTTTTTTCACCCAGCCAGAAGCTAAGGTGTTGATCTACAAGCAGCTCGAAGATAGCGAAGAATTCGGCTACGTCGAGATCTCTGCCTCAGCATTGAAGAAGGCCAAGAAGGGTGCCGAGGGCTTGAAGAAGAAGCTCGACAAGCAAGCAAAATTGGAGGAACAACAAAAGCAAAAGGATGCAGACAGTGCCAAAAAGCTTGCCGAATTGGACTTGATCAAGATCGAAGAAGATTCCAGCTTACCAGCCGCCAAGAAGATCAAGTTGCGTGCTATCCAAGAAAACATCGACACCAGAGTCTCTGTTCAAGGTTGGATCCATCGTTTGCGTATCCAAAAGGGTTTTGCATTCATCACCTTGCGTGATGGTACGGGATTTATCCAAGCAGTCTTGACTGGTGATTTGGCCAAGGCCAGAATTACACAAGAATTGACCTTGGAATCCACCGTGGTTATCAAAGGTGTCATCAACAAGTTGCCAGAAGGTAAGACTGCTCCAGGTGGTGTTGAATTGAAGGCCGACTTCTACACTGTTGTTGGTTTAGCACCAGCTGGTGACGAATCTTTCACCAACAAAGTCCAAGAAAATGCCGACCCATCCTTGTTGTTGGATCAACGTCACTTGACTTTGAGAGGTGAAACTTTGTCTGCTGTCATGAAGGTTAGAGCTGCCTTGTTGAGAGCCATTAGACGTGTCTACGCCGAAGAAGGCCAAACCGAAGTCACCCCACCTTGTATGGTCCAAACCCAAGTTGAAGGTGGTTCTACCTTGTTCAAGATGGACTACTATGGTGAAGAAGCATACTTGACTCAATCCTCCCAATTGTATTTGGAGACCTGTTTGCCAGCTTTAGGTGACGTCTACTGTGTCCAAGAATCTTTCAGAGCTGAAAAATCACACACCAGAAGACACTTGTCAGAATATACCCACATTGAAAGTGAGTTGGCTTTCCTCGAATTCGAAGACTTGTTATCTCACATCGAACGTCTTATTGTTAACACTGTGCAATACGTTCTCGAAGACCCAGTTGCTGGTCCATTGATCAAGCAATTAAACCCTAACTTCGTTGCTCCTAAGTTGCCATTTAGAAGAATGGAGTACATCCACGCTTTGGACTGGTTAAACGAACATGGAATTCCAAATGAAGAAGGTGAGAAGTTCAAGTTCGGTGACGACATTGCCGAAGCTGCTGAACGTAAGATGACTGACACCATTGGTGAGCCAATCTTGTTAATCCGTTTTCCAGTTGAGATCAAGTCTTTCTATATGCAAAAGTGTAAGGATGACCCAAGAGTTACCGAATCTGTTGATGTTTTGATGCCAAACGTCGGAGAAATCACCGGTGGTTCCATGAGAACTTACGATTACGAAGACTTGGTCAGCGCTATCAAGAGAGAAAAGTTGGACTTGGACTCTTACTACTGGTTCACTGACCAAAGAAAGTATGGTACTTGTCCACACGGTGGTTACGGTTTAGGTACTGAAAGAATCTTGGCCTGGTTATGTGACAGATTCACTGTTAGAGACTGTTCATTGTACCCAAGATTCACCGGTAGATGTAAACCATAATTTTTCAGTCATTATGATTGTACAATATAAGCCATGATAGAAATGAAAAAATGTAGGTTTTAATCACGATTTCTTGAAGCAATTCCGAACTTTTCCTTGAAAGATTCAAGAATAATATTGCAATCATCAATTGCGAAAACGCCCAATTCGTGTTCAACATCAAAAGTTCATGATTTTATATAAATTGGTTTCAGTTTATTCCACGACAAATGGTAACTTTACACCAAAATAGTTTAACTCAATACCGATTCCGAACTGTGATGTTTTTTGTTCAATGCTTCAATAGCACTTATCAATCCTATAGTCCAAATGCATCATCTTTGCCCATATTGTTCAATTAACAGAGCAGGGCTTCATATCGTTTCCGGGACTGCATATATTGGTGAGTAATCGCCAAAATAGGCAACTGCCAATGAAAAGTTGGCTAAGCGCGGTGATGAATCATTTTATCAGAATTCCCACTATAAATACCCCCAATATTTCATTCGTGCCAATTCATAGTTTTTCATACTAAATAATTACCATGGCTCAACCAACAGAAAACAGATTATGGGGTGGTAGATTTACTGGTGCGTCTGATCCTTTGATGGATTTGTACAACGCCTCTTTGCCTTACGATAAGAGAATGTTCGAGGCTGACTTGACAGGAACCAAGGTTTACACCGAAGGATTACATAAAATTGGCTTAATTACTACCGAGGAATTGAGTGCCATCCACAAAGGATTGGATGAAATTAAGAAAGAATGGGAAGCTGGTACTTTTGAAGAGAAACCTGGCGATGAGGACATTCACACTGCCAACGAAAGACGTTTGGGAGAAATCATTGGTAAGCACATTGCTGGTAAGGTGCACACCGGAAGATCTAGAAACGATCAAGTTGCTACCGATATGAGACTTTATGTTCGTGAAAACTTAGAGAAAGTGCTTGAAATTTTGGCTTCGTTCATTGACACTATCCTCAAAAGAGGAGTGCAAGAAATCGATGTATTGATGCCTGGCTACACTCATTTACAAAGAGCACAACCAATCAGATGGTCTCACTGGTTGTCTTCCTACGCCACTTACTTTACCGAAGACTACAAGCGTTTGAAGCAGATTTTGGAGAGAGTGAATCAAAGTCCTTTAGGTTCTGGTGCATTAGCTGGTCATCCATATGGTATTGATAGAAACTTTTTAGCTGCTGGATTAGGCTTCGATTCAGTCATCGGAAACTCCTTGACTGCTGTCAGTGACAGAGACTTCGTGGTGGAAACTTTGTTCTGGTCCACCTTGTTCATGAACCATATTTCCAGATTTTCAGAGGATTTGATCATCTACTCCACAGCAGAATTCGGATTCGTAAAATTAGCGGATGCCTACTCTACTGGTTCTTCATTGATGCCACAAAAGAAGAACCCCGACTCTTTGGAGTTGTTAAGAGGAAAGTCTGGTCGTGTTTTTGGAGCCTTATCAGGATTTTTGATGTCATTAAAGTCTATTCCATCAACTTACAATAAGGATATGCAAGAAGATAAGGAGCCATTATTCGATGCTTTGACTACAGTGGAACATTCTATCTTAATTGCCACTGGTGTAATCTCTACGTTGTCCATTGATAAAGAAAAGATGGAAGGTGCATTGACTATGGACATGTTAGCCACTGACTTGGCCGATTATTTGGTCAGAAAGGGTGTTCCATTTAGAGAAACCCATCACATCTCTGGTGAATGTGTTAGGGCGGCCGAAGAATCCAAATTATCTGGTATCGATCAATTGACAATGTCACAATTTAAGCAGATCGATGAAAGATTCGGAGATGATGTACAAGAGGTGTTCAACTTTGAGGTCAGTGTGGAGAGAAGAACTGCTATTGGTGGTACAGCCAAGAGCGCCGTTTTGAATCAATTAGAATCACTCGCAAGTGTTATCTACCACTCTTGAACATGTAAAATAGAATTAATTAGTAATGAAAATGATTAAAACCATGCAAAGTTTAGTTAATGTAAGTTTACAGTCAATTAATATAACTATGCAATCAATTTCCAGAACTTTCAGCTTAAACTATCGCACATAAAACCATGGAACACAATATTGAAAGTAGTACAACGTAATTTATTTTGCCTTTGTTTCTCGAAAAATTAGCCATGTAATAGTTACCTGCACTTATAGTTTTCATGTTGTTATTATGTACATTTAAAAAGGTATTTCATCTTAATGTTACAATCATTAACTTTGGGCCACGTTAGGGGTTCTCATCTAATTCCTTTCATTTACAGTTAAAATACACAGGCCCAAAAGTTCTAAGTGTAAAATTATATCAATTTGGATACTAATAAAAAAGAATGTTCATCTGTAAATGTTGATGTTCAAGCCCATTACAATATTTAGAATATTCAATTTCATATTCAAAGATGTGGTGTGATACAAATTTGCTGCGGATACTATCACCATTAAACACAATTGAGGACAAATGAGCCCCTCAAATGCTTGCGTTTGCATGTTGTACAATGTCAATGCCCCCAAACTATTGATCTTGAGTGCTTACAACCCCTTACTTCGATTGTCTTTTAATAGAATTAAATTCATCAATCTCCCTATACTAGAGAAACAAATAGATTTATACAAGCAAGATACCTAATATTTTTTTTCACCCAATAAATAGGTATGATATCATGTCACTCAGTTTTAGAATCCATCGATACCACACTTCTATATTACATGTTTCAAAGTTTGGCTTATTTAGGTTAATTATCAGTAAACAAGTAATCGTATCCAATATTTCTCGTATGATTCAAAATTCTAGAAAACTTCATAGCGATAATACGAACAGCAAAGACTCCTATTTTTTCAACGTGTTATGTGATACCACCTTGTTAGTCCCAATTCATTTTTGCTAACTTGACATGAAGGAATGTGGTGATCTGTATGCAGGACAGATTTTGCAACACTTCACCACTTCGATTCTTAACATTCTTCCACATCCCAGTTAGATCAAAGAAAGAAAAAATATGTCCAAATCTAAAGCAATTTTGTCATCAATTGAGACTCAGATCGAAAAAGCGAAACTTCAGTATAGTTTTATTGAAGCACAAGCTGTTTCACAGCTTTTTTCTCTAATCTTTAAGGTTATTGATAAACTATCCTTACCAAATGAAGATAGTAAGAAGCTCGACTTGATGTCAGAGTTAATGAGTTTCAGGGATGCTCCTAAAATCAAGAACAGCCAAATACAGAGTGTAGTTCTCGAGTCAATTATAATAGGAGGAATTTGGCTCTCACTTACCAACATAAACTTCATGCAGTATACTAATCCAATTGATCTCACAACATTCTCCAGCAGCTATGAAGCAGCTCTTAGTAATTCTATGGAAATTAACCAGAAGGATATAATAGAGTCTCTTTACATTTCTTTGACAGTTAGAAAATTACATTACTCAGGTAATTACCCAAAAATAAACTTCAACGAATTCATTGAAGTAATTACCAATCAGTATATTACTCTCAGCATGAAATTAGAAACAATGACTCAAGCAATGGCTATCAAAGACAACAGAATGACCTTTGAACAATTAAAGTCCATTTTAGAATTGTTGCTTACGGAAAACCGAGAGCTTTTTAGTATGATGATAGTTAACCACGCCCAATTTCGTGAAATAAAAAACTTACCAACTGCAAAGTGGGTTTCCGCTTCAAACATAAAATTGGTGAGCCGTATTCATCATATTACTTACAAAGTATTGGTGCCAAAGTACTACCCACTATATCATTCTAACAAGCAATATTTTCTTGTAAATGATGATAATGCATTGAGGGAATATGTACCTGAGTTTGCCATATCCTTGAAGCCCAGTATCCAATTTATTTTACAGATTCTTGATCAAGGAATAACTTTGAATTATCTCAACTCCACTATGATAACTAATACTATGCTTTGTTCACTATGCTTGTTAAGGAATCTGTCACGTTTAGGACTTTATACTGAATTCAATTCACAAAGTTCTAAAATTTCCCTTGGAGCTGGCCTCTGTTATCTTAATTACTTGATCTCAATAAACTTAATGAGTCAAGAACAAATAAAAAGCATTTTCACGCTAACCGAATCATTTAAAGAGTTCTTTATAGCACCATTATCCAAAGGAAGTCGATTGGTAGAAGATGATGACAAACTTGCTGAATCCATTACTGAGATCAATTTATTGCATAAAAAATTCGACAGGGAAAATTTGAAGATTAGTTTATTGATAAACATTGACATATTACTGAATATAATTCAGGATGAGTTTTTAGCAGTACAAGTTATGTATCTGGACAACTCAAGTGCCATTGGAAGATCTTTGATTTTTAAATTGGTTGACTTGATTTTGTCTTCTCTTATCGGTGCTTTAATCCTTTCGTCAACGTCAAATAAAGAAAGCTATTTAAATGAAAAAATAAAATCAAGAGCATCAGAACTTATAAGTCAAGTTATCAACTCGAACTTGAAAAATATCGATACTTCTTTACTTTGGATCAGCCTTATAAATTCAGTGAATGATATTTGTTACACCAATTTAGGTGTTATTAGCACATTTAGTGACCTTTTTGAGTATCTTGTTATCCAGACACCATCAATTCAAGGCAACAGACTAGTGAAAAGTGGACTAAATTTTTTTGAAGAAACGTTCAATTATAAAAGCATCGGAAAGAAGCATTCGGAATTAATTGAGCTCTCTTTAAATAAGTTTGCCCACTTGTATGAGCAAAAGCATCACAAACCTAAGACTACCTCCTTCTCAGTCCAAGAGCATCAATTTCAATCAACTTTGGGTCAAAAAATAGCAAATTACGCCACAAACTCAGCTCGAAAACTGAGTGTTCACGTTGATGAATTTGGCTCGTAATAAGACAAACTAAAGTGTGCTACAAATTTCCAGGATACTAAGATACGTTGGATGTCATCTTTCGTGTTTACAAAATTTTATGCCTCCACTACTTCCTTAAAGTAGTACTTTCTGCTGTGTTAAGTACTATTCTTGATTAAGAAGTAGGGCTTTGTTATTTTGTTGATTATTGTCTTTTGCAGATCTATTTATAAAGAAACAAAGTAAAAATTTTAAGATATTCATTCCTACTCATTATGTTAGTGTATGTTTTAAATGATGTATATTTTACTATATTCACTTTGTAAGTGTGTATATATGGCTGAAAACGAGCCATACACGACCAAATTCAAACCTGCAGGTATCACCAAAATCACTAATTTTGGGATGAGGTACTCATCTCATCAGCTACTATGGTATTAAAGTCAACATCTGCTGGTAACGTTTCAGTTTACCAGGTAGCTGGTACTAATGTGTCCAGGGCTTTACCAGATTGGATTGCAAAGAAAAGAAAAAGAGCCTTAAAAAATGATATCGAGTTTCAAAATAGAATTGAACTTATTCAAGATTTTGAGTTCAGTGAAGCTTCAAACAAAATCAGAGTTACTCCAGATGGACAATATGCCATGGCAACAGGAACTTATAAGCCACAAATACATGTTTATGATTTTGCAAACTTGTCCTTAAAGTTTGACAGACACACTGATTGTGAAAATATCGACTTCCTTATTTTATCAAACGACTGGACCAAGTCTGTACACTTACAAAATGATAGGTCTATTGAGTTCCACACCAAGGGTGGTATTCATTACCGTTCAAGAATTCCTAAGTTTGGAAGAAGCATAGCATATAACCCTATCAATTGTGACTTGTTGATTGGTGCATCTGGCAATGAGTTGTATAGATTGAACTTGGATCAAGGTAGATTTTTAAATCCTTTCATTCTTGAAACTGAACAGGGTGTGAATCATGTTGATGTTAATCCTGTGCATGGCCTAATTGCTGCTGGTTTGGAAGATGGTACTGTTGAGTTTTGGGATCCAAGAAGTAGACATAGAGCGGCAAAATTGTTCGTCAGCGAACAATTAAACGAATCTGCTCAAATCACCCAAGTTAAATTCAGAAATGATGGTTTGAATTTTGCATGTGGTACCTCAAGTGGTAAGTCATTGATTTATGATTTAAGAAACTCCACTCCGTCCTTAGTGAAAGACCAAGGCTACGGTTTTGAAATCAAGAAAATCTTATGGTTGGACGAAAACAAATCAGATTCTGATAAGATTTTGACCTCTGATAAGAGAATAGCCAAGATATGGGACAGAAATGATGGTAAGCCATTTGCATCAATGGAACCAAGTGTGGACATCAATGATGTTGAATACATAAAAGAATCTGGTATGTTTTTTATGGCTAACGAAGGAATGCCTATGCACACTTATTACATCCCAAATCTTGGACCTTCACCAAAGTGGTGCTCGTTCTTGGATAATGTCACAGAAGAATTGGAAGAGAAGCCATCTGACTCTGTTTACTCCAATTATAGATTCATTACAAGAGAAGAGGTGACAAAATTGAATTTGAGCCACTTGGTAGGTTCCAAGGTCATGAGATCTTACATGCATGGTTTCTTTATTGACAATGAATTGTATGATAAGGTTAATTTGATTGCTAACCCCAACTCTTATCGTGACCAAAGAGAGAGAGAAATCAAAAAGCAAATTGAAAAGGAAAGAGAATCCAGAATCAGATCCACCGGTGCTGTTACCAATACCAAGATCAAGGTCAACAAGGACTTGGCTTCCAAGCTTCAAACCAAGTCTGGTAGCGAAGTTGCTGAAGGAATTATTAATGATGATCGTTTCAGTGAAATGTTCTCTAATCCAGATTTCGCTATTGACGAACAATCTCACGATTATAAACAACTTAATCCAGTGCAGAACGAGAAGGATATTACTAGGGATGGACCTAGAGCTTTGACAGCAGCTGAAGAATCTGATGAAGAGAGATTGAGAGGAAGTGTTGACGGTAGTGAAAGTGAAGATTCTGAATCCGAGGAAGAGTCTGAGGTTGAGTCTGAAGAAACCAAGGATCAAAAGAACCAAAGGGTGCAAAAGGAGATGGCTAGATTATCTAGAAAGAAGGAAGAAGAAGCAGCTGCGAGAAAATTCATGAATGAGATGAAGGTAGTTACAGATGCTCCAAACCAAAAACAATCGGAATCTTTCGGTTCTCAAGTGAAGAAGTTGAACAAGGTAAGCAAGGACAAAAACGATGGCTCCAGATTGCGTCGTCATGCAAGAGGTGAAGCTGAATTAACCTTTGTTCCTAAGAAGGAACAAAAGAAGAAGCAAGTCAAGTTCAGAGGCGACGAGGATGAAGACCCAGAAAAAGCCAGCAACAGTGGTAGAACCAAGCAGAGATTCCAAGGCCGTAGAACAGCCTCTAAGAACTCCTTCCGTGGTATGTAAGTAAATAATTAATAGATTAAAACTCACCTTTATATATCAGCTCACGTGACCACTTGTACTATATAGGGAAAGTTATCTAACAAGAAATATACTGATAGATGTCACGTAATAAGGAAAAGGCACAAGCTTCTCTCAATCGTTTCCACGAACAGAAAGCGAAAGAAGCCGGTGTTTTAGAATCAAATCCAAATTTCAGGCCGAAATATGTCCAATCTGTCGACTCCTTACCCCAAGCTGAGAAGTGGAGGTCTGTGGTCATCTCGGAAATAAGTACAAGATTAACATGGATCCAAGACCCTGAAGCAACAGCATCAGAATTAAGAGAGCTCAATGATACTTTGAACAGGCTATTTAACGAGAAAAGAGCATGGGAATACCATATAAAAACATTGGGTGGAAACGATTATGTAAATTTCGGTAATAACTTGAATAACAGTGGATTATTGGCCAATGTGGATTTCAATGGTGCCACTTCGAGAGGATACAGGTATTTTGGACGAGCAAAAGAGCTCCCGGATGTAAAGAAATTACTAGAATCAAAAATTACAAAGGCCAAACCCGAGAAGAAAGAGGTCAAGAAGATACCGACTGATATAGAGTCCTTTGGAGTGTATGATGAAATCTCAATTATACCAGATCTTTTGAGCGTGGAGGAGTGGGATTTGATACAGCAAGTTGCGGAAATCAATGGGGAGTCGATTCCTGAATTAGGAAAACCAACCATCAATCAAGCCCCCAATGAATCCAAAGATCCATTATTGGATTATGAAAGGTCTCGGAGCATTGAAATACTAAAGGAAATGAGTCAAGATAATTCAAAGAAAAATAATAAGCCGGCAGAGCAGTTTGTTGAATTTTGTACTGTTGTCCCAACAAATGATGAAGTTCAGAAGTGGCTAGTTATTAAGAAAAGAAAAGAAATAATGGAAAAATTGGGAATCTCATGAATAAGAAGAATGTAGAATTTAATTCATTGATCATCTACGGAAGGACATTGAAATGTACAATATAAAAATCATAAATCATGTTATTATTATGGAAATATTAATATTAATTAATCAAAGGTTGCATAAGATTAAAGATCTCGCACTAAAACTCACATTGCTACTTGCAATGAGAGGTGCACATTAAGAGTGAATTAGTATCATTTGACGAACGGCCAACAATAAAATTCTATGCATAAAGTCAAAAGATCTGTTATCAGGGAAAATTAAGTAATCACATTTATAGGAAAATTCGATGAAGTAACGATCTGGTAAAGTTTAAAGTTGTATCTCCTTTAGTTCAGAAGACGTGATTAATTTCACACCAGCTTCTTGGTACAATTTGTCGGTGTCGATTCTGTTATTTGGATTCACACTCTTGCAACAATCTGTTAGAACATATGTATTGAAACCCAATTTTGCTGAGTCAATAGCTGAATTCAATACGCAGTAGTCATAGGCCAATCCTACCAAAAAAACACTTTGTATATTCTGCTCCTTCAAAAATGCTTCCAACCCCGTTTGATGAATACCCCAAACATCCTGGAAACAAGAATAGTATTCTCTGTCTGCCAAAAATCCCTTTTTTATAGTTGTTTTGATGATTCCAGAGCCCAACAGATTGAAGTAGCCGAGAAACAGTGCTTCCAAGTTGACCCCGTAAGTATCCACCACACAGTGATCAGGCCATGTAGTTTGTGTTTGGAGCTTAGCATTGCCAGTAGAACGATCCAATTCGCCTAGAGGATGACTGAACTCGATTTCTGTGAATGGTGGAACATTATGTTGCGATGAAAATGATGTATGGTCTTTGGGATGCCAATCTTGGGTGGCTACAACTGCCTTCCATCCACCTTGTGTGAGTAGTTCGTTGACTAAAGGAATGATGGAGCGTCCCTCTGCTATTGCCAATGAGCCTTCTGGCGGAAGGAAATCCTCCTGGATATCAACAACGATCAAGGCCGACATGATGGTAGGGAAATAAATGAACCCTCTAGAATAAGTTTAAAGTCATTACTAAATGCTAATACATGTACGTAGCTGGACACTTTATGATAACCATTCTCCGATATAGTGTAACGGCTAGCACGGTTCGCTTTCACCGAGCAGACCCGGGTTCGACTCCCGGTATCGGAAAATTTTCTCTTTTTGCTGATCATGTTTATCCTTATTTTTGCGTGGTATCTGACTTGATGGAACATCATTGATTGGAAATGTCACTGATATTTATTTCTTATATTGTTAAATAATGAATGTGTTTAATCCCATAGTAAATCGCAGATTAATTCAAAATGAGTCTAAGATTTTGCCTATTTATAGCCTAAACATGCCAAATTGCAAATTAAACTCGCTGTCATAATTATACAGTTTCTTTCCTATTTATTATTAGGGGATGAGTATAGCCACTTGAATGTGGATTTGGTAGCATACCCCAGATACAGATTAGATAATCCTCAACATTTCACCTGTACGGGCTCTTCTTTGTAGAGCACTCTAGGCCCCTTTTCTTCCAACTCAGTCCAAAGAACCATTGCTGTCAAGTATTCTCCTTTGTCGCAACCAGTATCGATTCCTTTGGTGAATCTTTTTAAACTGAGACTTCTTCTGGCATCGTGACCATAGTAAACGGCCAAGGTATCATGCAATTTCTTTTCCTTTTGCTTTTGGTTATAAATCTTTGACCATGATACAGCGTTCTCTTCAAATGGATCATCGGTGGTTTTATTGTAGAATGGTCCGATGTAAGATCTCATTTCAAGACTCTCAACAGGATCCTGATTCTTGAGATCCTTGTCCCACCGTAATCCAGCGTGTACGGCTACACCCTGAGTGAACTTGAAGCCTCCGTTGTTGTTTGCTTTGTGCACTGGAACATTACCCAAAGTTTTAATTATCGAACATTTGTTGATGTACTTAACTTGTTCTGGTTCCAATTTCTTAGCAAGCAAAAATTCAGGGTCTTCGTTGAATTTGTTCAACTTCGACAATCTGGATGCGTTGGGGATTTCGGTGGTATTGTCAGGATTCAAGAAGTATGGTGCATCCAATCCATGGTATTTGGCGTAGTATTGCAACACGTACAACTCATGGTTACCCAAAATGCAATCGATGTTATTCTTGATCAAAAAGTCCAAGGTTTTCAAGGAGTCCGGACCCTTGGTAATGAAGTCCCCGAGTACTAATATATGATCCTTGTGGGAGTCGTATTTGAGCTTTTTCAATAATTTCTTGAACTCCGTGTGATGGCCATGGATGTCTCCAATCATGATTATTCTTTCAACGGAGCGTAATTTATGCTCGGTGACATTTTCAGGGTCTTTCTGTATAATTCTGAAATCTTCTTGATCTTCTTGCCCTTCGTGGTCATCTTCCGTAGGCATGTTTTGTATTTTGACAGTAGACTTTCCTAAGTTCAATTCCTTGACTCTTTGTGGAGTCAATGGGGCCAATGTCACATTCAAGGACCTGATTTTGGCTACACCTTGCAAAGGAACAGCATCTGGAATGAACTTTCCAGGAAGGTAGAAGCATAATACCCAGAGAACTCCAGTTGCTACCACAATCCCTACTGCAGTCAACAATAACTTGACCCTCTTACTGAGGGTGAGCTCCTCTTCATCAACGTAAATGAGTGGGTCCCTCTCCGACATCTCAACTACTCTAGAGTGTACCAAACGGATTGGCTTATATTGATGGGAAACAGCCAAAGAATCCCCTCTTATAAACCACTAACCTAGACGAATTCATCTGCCTCATCAATAATAATATACCAGCCGTTCACACGTGCTCGGAAACAACAGCCGAGATGCCTACAGTACATTGGTAGTTATTAGCTAATCAAAATCAATGGAAGGCATAAACTTGACCAAGAAGTGCATAATATTGTGGGTAAGTATAACAGAATTACTTCCTATTTTGAGAAACTGATATCGGAATGAATGTAGATTGGACAGTATGAATGTTTCATGAACTCAGATAAAAAACCATCTTGTATTGCATACTGCGTATGTATAAATTTGGAACCCTGAAACCTTGGATGTGAATCTCGCAGTAACCATAGAGACGAGTGACCGTTACGAGAAAATTTTGAACAAAATGAAAAATGTATGTGACTGTGGAAGGACAATAGGAACATCAACCGCCTCCCATACCTTCCTCTCTTGGGACTTCTTTCTGTATAATCAATTCTTTGGAAAGAAGTTCTCTCAATTCCTGGCCAATTTCAATGATTTGTCCATTTTCGGAATTCCTGTTCTTTTTTAAGGAATTCTCACGATCAATGATATTGATCATACGTTGAAATTTCAAAAACAAGAGTTCACTTCTGATAAGCAACGGGTTTAGTTTCAATTTCATGCTCAAATCGTTCATGTACTTCAAAACTTCATCAAATCGAGCCAAGTTTTGAACGATAATCCTTTCATTATCGCTTAAAACTGCCAATGCAAAGAATAGGTGAAACTGGCTTGAATAGTAGTCGGTCCACAAGATTTCCCATAATCTCAATACCTGATCCCATTCAAGCTCGCGTTTGAACCATACCAAAAGCATTCTAAAGAAAAAGAACAAATCAATTGACTCACACTTCTCCAAATGTTTGTATAAATTAGGTAACATGAATTGTAAGAGCTTATTTAAAGTGGTCATTTGTCTTTTCATTCCTGATTGATCTCTCAAGAAATTTCTTTCCATACGTTCCATGAAGTTTGAAAATGCCCAAAATGTCAATGCTTCATGTTGAATCTTCACATAAAGTGGTGAAAGTAAGTCAGTCATTCCTTGAACGTATCCCAAATTTTGGTTGTGCTCATTATATGTGATTAAAATTTCCCTCATCTTATACAAATGTGGGTTGGTGATATTAGAAACATCGTATTCATCGTCTTCTTCTGCTTCATCTGGAGTCTCTGGTGAAGATTCACGAGTTCTTGGAGGTGCGTTATTGCCAATTCCGACGATTTCACCGTTTTTCTTCTTCTGATTTTGGAAAATTGGTAACTGTCTATCAGTTCTCTGAATATCTTTTTCAATACGATGTTTTTGGTCTTTCCAAAATTCGGTCAGTCTCTTCTCATCGTCATTTACCCATTTGCATTTCAACTCATCGTAAGCAGTTTCGTAACTTTGAACTAATACTTTTCTTTCTTCGTTTGATGAATCCCATGGGTATACACCTAACAAGAAAAGCCAAGCCTCGCCTCTTATACTTTCGCTAAGACCCCCATGAAAAATCCGACTTTTGACTTCATTGACTGTTAAAGATAAACGTCCAGAATAATCGAAGAATGACTCCCATTCAGTCTTACTGATTTCATCACGTCTGGAAGCCAGATTGATTTCTTCATCTGTAAGCATCTCGTTAGAACCCAATTCTCTGTTGATCTTATTGTAGATTTCATCATCCAACATGAATGTCTTTTGACTTTGCTCTGCCTCTTCCTTGACCTGTTGTGCCCATTTAGCTAAATAAACTCTCGCACTATCAAAATCTTCTCCAATCTTTTGAACTTCAGTTTGGCTAATAATATTTTTGATTTGAGTGGGTGCATGTTCATCGACCATATCCAAAACTTGATTTTTTGCTTTTGCTGAGAATGAAGCCACAGTCTCAAGCACTTTCCATTTTGCTGATGCCAAAAACTTATTTACTTCAGGAAGTTTGAAAGGCTCTGGTTTTTTAACTGGCGTAGATTTTTCCTTAAAAGGTGCAAAATTTCTCAAGTCAGCAGAATCTGGATTGATGAGATATACCGATGGTTCGATAGTTGAGCGTTCGGTGTTAATAAACTTTTGCAAGGCACCCATGAAATCCTTTCCACCCCAATAAAGCTCGCCATCTTCACCAAAAGGGTCCATTCTTTGGTTCAAGACTTTTTGATTCTTAATGGTAGAAGCTGATTCATTGTCATGGAAAAACAAAATAGGAAGTTTTTCACCGTCCTTCGTGTTGACCACAATTGAGCCGAACCAAAAGCCCGCCGATGGTTTTCTGACCTGAATGGAGTAAATGAACGAAAGAGGAGAACTGAAGGCGTAACCTGACAAAACTGAAGCACTTGGTTTAGGAACCACTCTTGATGGGTCCACTGCATTGTGACTTCCTGGTACGGAGGAATTGGAAGTTCCGGATAAACTGAGGGCCCTCAAGTCCAACAGAATATCTCCCACATCCACGTTGTTATATTTCTTGAGTTCTTCCGATGACAATTGATTTTCTGGGGTAAAGGAGAAGAGAATGTCCTTGTTAGTGCAATTAGGACCGCGAGATAAAGTAACAAACCCCGCAATGTTATCCTTCTTGGAAGTGGTGGGATGGAGGTAGACCTTCGACTTCACATAGAGAAGTTCGACCTCTCCAGCCAGAAGTGCTTTTCTTTGAGGTGATACCATTAGGGATCAAATTGTGATGTATCTCATGCTTTTAACAGCCGGTCGTGCGCATCTCAGCAGGTCATGATAAGGGACGAAGGCGAAGCAAGTAACAATTGGTTACACTGATGAGGACATACTAATCTACTTATCACATGTGTCCGTAAACTTGTTGAATTTTTCAACGTTTTTCCACATGGAGGCTTGAATTTGACTCTGGTTTAAGGCATTTTCCACTGTAGATTTTGTAAAGTGTAAATTTGATTTAGACTGTCGTGCGTGCAGCCAAAAGGAAATTTCAACCCTTGGTGGCAATGAAAAAGACTCCAATATCTTGGTGGTACAGAAAGGGTAGCACAAAAAGAACACGTAAATATGAATTGTCATTTTCAAATCACTTCTTTCTTACATTTTAATTATGTGTATGATACAGGGGCTTATTTAGTGAGTATTTTCTAATAGTCACCATTGGACCCTTCACAAAACCAATTTTAGCTTTATAGGTAATGATGATTGAAGTATACAATGCAATCACGAAATTCAATTTAAAAGCTTGCTCAAATTTTTGTCTTATTTGCCTGCTCATAATTTCTTTCTTTTTTTTTCAATTAGGTGTCTTCCATTGTATTATTCTCGTTATGCAAATGACTACATGAGTACAATGCCACAGTAGGGCCAGTGATTTCTATTATACATCTAAAGATACAAGGATCCAGCAGAAACAATGTCTCTGTGGACCATCTCCATGGCCTTTTCCATTTTCTCCTCCAATTCGGTATTTCCAATGGTTTTCGCAGCCATCACCAATTGTCTGATGAGCTCTTCCAATCTCTTGAACATTCTGATTAAAGAACCTTCATACACATCTGTCATCTTACAGATTTGGGTGAAGCTGGCCCCCTTACACCATGCATATGTAACTTCCATCAATTCGGGTCTGAAAGACTCGATGTAATCTTTCTCAACAATTTCAATCTTGGATTCCTTGAATACTTTGGCAATCTTGGAGGCCATATCTTGCATGGACTTCAAGGGCTCTGCTAACTCAGGCTTGAGCCGCGGTACTTCCTTGGCTCTCTCTTGGAAAACGAAACATGATAACAAGGCAGCACATTGCTCACTAGATAAATCATTGAAATTACCGTTAAAAATCAATTCTGTGAGAAGTAATTCGTCACCAGTACTGATCTCGCAAGCAACACGTCCCTTTAATTCAATGATATCATTTTGAGTCGTGAATTCCAATCTTCTCAAAACTCTCTTTCTGTGTCTCAAGTCATCCAATTGAATAACTGCTTGGGTTTCCAAGATCTTTTCCTTCAATGATTTCATCTTATTTTCAATCTCAACCTTCGATGAATATGTGTGGTACATCTCATCAAGTCTGGCAGTGTTGTGTAATGAATTGCTTTCCAACTTAGCTTCCAAAACATCTATCTTCTTCAATAACAATTTAAAGTCATCGTCGTCAATTTTCATGCTGGAAACTGGATCCATGAGGGGGATTCCCTTAGGAAGTCTTTTTGGTAAGTCCTTCATGGTCTTCAACAAAGTCTTCTTGGAAGACGAACTCTTCAAATCTTGAGGAACCTTTAATCTAACACTACTGATACTCTCAATAGAATCTAAAGTGATTGGAATGTACTCAGCTCTGGATTTTTCACCTGGAACGGAAGGTCTGATACCTTCAGGGAAAACCGGGTTGAATGGCTTTACAAGGTTTACTGGGGAATCAATGAACATGGTGTAAACGAAAACAGTAACCAAATAAGACTCGTGGTCACTGAACACTGCAGTTGGATCTCTCTTGTTGACTCTCTTGGAAAATGACGTAACCATACCCCAGCCATAGTCCATACCCTTAATGTTGATCTTCACAACTCTTCCTTCTTGTAAGTAGGGTAAAATATGTCCTGGATGCGTGATGACCTTTCTAACATCATCTTTGTAAAGATCAAGTTGTTTCTTTAAGTCATAGTATTCCTTGATGTTTGGCTCATCCTCAATCTCGATCTTAGCTCCCTCATTCTTCAATTGATCTAAGTCTTGTTCAAGTTTTGGAACAGATGATGCGTTTTGGAACTGATAAAAGGAACTTTCCAACATGAACTCGGGTGAAATACCTTCAACCCTCATTAAATTCAAGATCATGTTATATCCCAAATGGAATGCTGAATCTAATCTATCAGCTTGACCTTTCACCATTCCCTTAGCCACCTGTGGTTCCATTTTTTCATCAATCATCATAATAACAATACCACGGTCATCCAAACCACGACGTCCAGCTCTACCAGACATTTGAATATATTCACCACCAGAAACCCATCTAAAGCCAACTCCGTCCCATTTACGAACAGATGTGAACACAACAGTTTTAGCAGGCATATTTAATCCAATAGAGAAGGTCTCGGTTGCGAATAAGACCTTAAGGTAACCTTCTTGGAACAAAATTTCAATAATTTCCTTTAAAATTGGCAATAATCCAGAATGGTGGATACCTATACCTCTTCTAAGAAGTGGGAGAATATTTTTAATTTGTGGCAATTCTTTATCTTGTTCGGGCAACAACTCAATAGCATTATTGTAAATCTTGGTCAAAGCATCTCTTTCATCATCTGTGTTGAAGTCCAACTTAGACATTTTCAATGCCAATGCTTCACAATCTCTCTTAGAGAAAGAGAAAACAATAACTGGATTATATCTCTTCATGTAGATCATCTTAACAATCTTATATATATCAGATTTTCCATCCTTATTGCCACCTTTGAATGTTTGGCCCTTCTTTCCCTTGGAATCAGAAGAAGCTGGGTCATCACCAGCTCCTTCACTGATACTTGCCATTGCCTTTTGGAAATTTTCTTCTCTGAAAGTTCCCTTCTCATCCACAACCAAGTGTATACCATCCCCACCGGTAGGAAATAAATAATGCTGCAATGGAGTAGGACGGAAGTCGGTATAAACAACGTGACAAGGTTGGGAGTGAATCTTAACGATCCATTCAGCAAACTCCATGGCATTAGGAATGGTGGCAGAAAGAAAAACATAATGGACCTTATCTGGCAATAAAATGATAGTTTCTTCCCAAACAACACCTCTTGATTTATCTCTCATGTAGTGGACTTCGTCAAAAATAACCCATGCAACTTCCCTCATCACCTCGGAACCACGGTACAACATACTTCTTAAAATTTCTGTGGTCATAACCAAACAACCAGCATCTGGATTGATGGTAACGTCACCAGTCATCAAACCCACATCTCCAAACTCTGCTAACAATTCTCTATACTTTTGGTTACTCAAGGCCTTGATAGGTGAAGTATAAATAACTCTTTGCTTCTCTCTCAAACTCTGAGCGATGGCGTATTCGGCAACCACTGTCTTACCAGCTGAGGTATGGGCAGAGACCAACACAGATTCGTTTCTATCGATACATGAGATGGAAGTATCCTGGAAAGGATCCAAGGTGAAAGGGTATGTTCTGGCTTCATTTTGTCTCTTGTGAGATCCAATGGGCTCGTATGGGTAATCTGGAGGAATAGCAACTTGATGTCTGACTTGATGCTTCAATTTTAATTGACCCTCTTCTGGAGTGATCGAGGTCAACCCTCCCGATGCAGCAACTTCACGAGATGCTTCAATCTCTACTGAATCGGAAACCACTGGTTTAATCTCCTTATTCTTTTCCTTTTGCTTCTTGGCTACTGTATTGATATCATCGCCAGCACTCCGCTTTTTTGTGCTTTTTTGCTCTTGTTTAGGTTTCTCTACCTTGGCAGTATCCACAGGTGACACTTGGGCCGGTGGGGGTCCCGTTGGTGTCTCATCGAACACATTGAATAAATCGTCAGCGTCCATAGTGATAAGTTTTTTTGAGATGAGCTTGAGAAGAAATCGAAGATATTTGATAGTGCGACTTGGAAATTGGTGTACATAAGAGATGATAATAAAGAGAAGCGATAAAATTTAGGACAATTTAATATTGAGTTAATTTTGATAACAAACATTTTGGCAGTATGGAATAGGATCTCAAATAGTTGTGATTAATGATACGTCATATTTTCAATCAAATTCGACTCTTTGTTGCATGTGGGTTTTTCATTCTCCTACGGATTAATTTTTAGACAATATCAGATTAATGTTTATTTTTACAAAAATCTTTAAATACGTGAAGTAATCAAAGCTTTTTTAAAAATCATATGGATATCTCACAAGTATGTTAATTGTGCTTTTTACTTCGGGGATTGGCAAACATTTTGATTGATAGGGTAGCCCAGTAAGTGCTGCGATCCCATTACTTTTGGAAACCATCAACGTCAGTGTATTTCACTGGACTTCAGCTTGACTTACGAAATTGACCAACTAAAGTTAGATTGGATATATTCACAAAAATTTTATCATAAGGCATTTTCCATAAAATAGTACATTGGGGCTCATTTCTAAGTTGTAAGTAACTGAAATCATGGGGTCCGAGAACCTTTGTTATTGTTTTGGCACAGTGTATATATTCTTAGGGAAAGTTGCGTTTTATTCAAACAAAACAAAATTCAGATAACGATACAGGGTATCTTTTCTATTACTATGTATTTGACTTGTTTCAGCTAGCAAGATGACTAAATCAAACATTTGAAAGACCATATTCAAGTTACAATTTTGCTGTGATTGTTCAGAAGAGCTGTAGCAAGATCGATTTCATGGGAATGTTTCTCAAAATGCAACAAGGCTGAATGAATTTTCATAATGAAATTTGAGATTTAGGATTCACCATCTGGGATGCAGATTGTAAATGTATAAAGCAAATTGAGAAAATTAAAAATTTCTACCGATTCATTCCCCCCCCGCCCCGTCTCTTGCAAGATTTAAGTAGCTAGTTTTAAAGTATAGTTGATAAGGAACAAAGTAAACAAACAAGCTACTTGAAACCCGAACAAACTCTACGGTATTGCAAAAGGCAACAGTGATCTGAAACAGACCACTTAGTTAAACCTTGACATTCGTATTACTGAACAATCATTCATTTTGATCGTGGACAAATGGTCAGATATGTCGGATTCTAATTTCTTCTGTCACCTTGCTTTCTCGTGATTTCGGAAATTGATAAACACTTCATTACACTAACGACTAGCTACAACCAGTCCTATCATCTATCTCGTAGAATCTTCGAAGCATAAATAAGCAACTGTTTTTTATGCGACTTAGGTTGTACTACGTTGGTGCCATTTTATTACCTGTTCTAGTATGTAACATGTGCTTTATTCTCTCTTGGCAAGGCTATTAGGATTTAATACAAAATCAACTTGAAAGCGGTTACATTATTAAGGTGGCTCAGAGAAGTAATTATCATGCCAGATCGGTAATAAAGAAGTAATTATTATGCCAGATCGGTAATAAAGAAGTAAATGTCCCCAGATAAAAATAGGCTGCAGTTTTTGAGTGGAAAGCGTTACATGTTGACCTTATAAAACGATCACAGAATCCTCTACATTGAATAAAATGCTAGTGCCTATACTGGCACGGGGATATGCTTGATTAATGCTAAATATAACATGCAATTTTAGAATCGTTCAGATTCTTCAAGATGTTACTGGATGACTAAGCTAGCTTCAAATTGAGCTCTTTCTTCTTCCAAGTCCTTTAAGGTTCTCCATTTTTCCCGGTCATATTCTCCGATAACTTCACTAGGAATGGAACTCACTCTTGACTTATCAGAATTTTCATTATTGTCTGAATCCCAAAAATCAATAGGGTCTCCAATATTATCGTTGACAATAGGCTTGGTTATTTGAACAGATGCAAATGAAGATGAGTGCTTGTGAGATTTGGTACTCAAATACGTTTTGAATGATTTTTTGGGAGAACCGGATCTGGATGAAACCACTGAAGCTATGGATAGCTGATTAGATACCATGGAAGAAGAATGTTTGTGATTGTGATTATCTGGATTTTCATCCATGCTTCTTCGTTGTGATTTCCGGCGGAAAACGCTACCTAATCTTTTGGGGCTTTCCAAGAGCTTTTTTATGGGTGAAGGAGTAGTTGAAGCCGAGTCTGGAGGCGTCCTAAAGTGTGTTAGATTTATCTCTTCTAAAGGAAGTTCCAAATGGTCGTTATTGTCGTCGTCAAATTCAAGATCAAGTTGATTTTTTTTGAGTTTCAAGTTTCTTTCCTTATCACTGGCATTTCTGAAAGTGTGTAGGGATGGAGCGCTCAAAGATCTGATAGATTCGGGACAGGGAATATCACTCAAGTTATCAATGTCTTCTATTTCATCAGTCCTATTTTCTATTGGAGGTAATAGGAATTTTGGATTATGTTCTGCTGTTTCAAAATTCAAATTATGATCGCTGACCAACCTTGTTATGCCAGGAATATTAAGGTTTACACCGGAACGTGTTCTAAATTGGTGGTAAAGATAGGAGTTTTCATCCCATTCTTGAGGAGTTATATTATTTAATCCACTCTTTTCATCTTTTATCCAACTGATAGATCTGGTAGGTTGTGGGATCTTTTCTAACCCTTCAAGGGCATCTTTTGGATCTTCCGAATGAAGTAAACTCTTCTCTGTTTCAGCTAATTGCCTTTCGTAGGCATAAGTGTCGAAAACATATTTACCCTTTTTCCTTGATTTTGGAGGTTGAATAATAAATTCTTGGTCGAATCCTGGAAACTCGATTGCATGTGTGGGCTCTCCAAATTCATGAACATGGGGCAAGTTTGTTTCTTCAACAGAGGTAACATCTATTTCACCCACAGGACTTAAATGTGTACTTTGAAATGAAACTTGTGGAGGCAGGAAGTGTGAAATACCAGACGGTGTGTCAATTCTGGGCTTTTTGTGAGCCATTTCATGTTCTTGGAATTGTACCTGAGAAAGATTTCGTGATATATTCTGGGGCTTGAATGTTTCAATTGTCGGAGTGACCATTATTTGCTGTTGCTGGCTTTCATAGGAAATTGGAGATGATTGATTAATATTTTTAATTTGATCATTTTCGGGTTCTGATTTTCCTTTAGCTTCTTCAGCTTCGAATAATTCCTGCTGACGTTTGATCTGCATGATTGGACTTTCTCCTTTCTTCAAGACTGGAGGTAGTAATGATTCGCTAACGTTACTAAGGAAGATCTTTTCGTCATGAATGGATTTCCATCGTTGCTCACGTTTTTGGCTCTTCTGTCCAATGAAGCTGGTAGATTTCGAGCGCTTGACGGGTAAATCATTCATTGATTCGTCACTTATCACGGTCAATAATGAATTTTTTGACATGTTTTTGAGTTCGGCAAAAGTGGCAAGATTCTGATTATAAGCATGCTGTCTTTCGAGAACGTGTGATGGGAGTCTCATCAAGGGGGCACTTTTGAAGGGTTTGATGGTCTTTATTTCTGGATCCTTAGCTGAGAAGCTCACTCTTCTAATTTCATCCATTGGGGAATCTCTATAGTTGGTGAAGCTTCGACGATGTTCGTCTTTCAGAGATCCAAGAGTAGTACCCATACTCAAGTTAGACTTGGCATTACCAAAAAATTTGAATGAGGGAGTTGTTGGGGTGGAAGGACCTCTTTTTGCCTTGGTCATCTCAGAATATGAGCTTCGGTTACTGATATTTTCGTATGTTTTGAGAGATTCCAATTGTGCTGTGGAATCCATCCAGTTATTGTTGGTGTATGCGAGGTAATATTGATCATGGTCGGGGTTTTCGATGGAATCCTTGATGTAAAATGCCAATTCGGAAGGCTCCTTGTCGATGTCCGGCATCAACTGGGGCTGAGAAGTGTTTTTGGATTCAATAAGGGTAAGATCCGACACCTTTTTGATGATGGTAAGTTGTTTAGGAGAGTGGGGCTGGCCCAGCCTTGAAGGATGAGACATTATGGACTCGATATCTGAACTTTCATGCTGGGATGTATGGAAATGGTAAATGGCCAATGCTTGTGAGACCCCCATAAGGAGGACGGTGCAGATGAAGATAATCGGCACCACCACATGCCAATGTGGTACGCTGGTGCCAGAAATGGGTATTGTTTGGGAGATAAGGCCCACCACTACCGCAATGCCACTGGCAACATGGAACAAGTGGGAGGCCAATTGGGCCATCAACTTTGCCAATGACCGGCATCGGTGGAACAACAGAAGTTGGACAATGTTGACGACACAGCACAAGTAGCCACTGACAAGGAACACCACCAAGCGGGCCGATGGCGATTTGGAATACACAGCAGCTACCAATGAGGCAGTGGTGGCCGCTAGGGTCGTCACCAGCACATCTATGACAACAGGGCCAACCATGGGGCCAGGGAGTGGACGAAGGCGATAGAAGTCCGGGGTCGAAGAAGGTGGAGGATGAGGAAGAAAACAGATCCAAGAACGGTTCCGGCTAATGTTACCACGAACAGGGTAATGGACAGGTCAATAGGTGAAGAATGGTCAGAGGTTCAAGGTTGACATGAACGTCGCAAGATAAACTTTCGATGTAGAAAAACGACTCGACTCGAATTGAAGGCGAAATGCAGTTTAAAATTAAGATTAGTTTGGCGTAATCCGCCTGATCTGTACGGAAGCATGTTGCTCCGGAGTCATCGTGGGGTTGTGAATTGGTTGAAAATTTTATGTAAACACCGACTGCATTGGGTTGTTTATGCCACTTCCAGATTAGGAAAATCGCAGCATGCACCTACGGATAATAGAACTTCGCATGTGGTGGTGTCGTTACCTTCAACAATAGTGGGGCTAGACGGGCCAGCAACACCCGCATCGATTGTTGGTTTCGGCAGCAACAGGGGCCAGGGGTCTAGCAGGGGCGGAGCTACACATAGTGGCAGAAAGAGTGGCAGAAAGAGTGGCATACCAAAAGGTTCGGCCGAGTGTTCTCGCGGCCCTTAAAACTTGAGATATGCCAGGATCGTCGATATGCCAGCGATCACTGCGGCTTCTTGGTGACAGGAAATGTACCTTTCCTACCGCCGTTACGGTAGGGGACCTTCGGCATGCATGAGAAGATTGGGGGAGCAACAACAACTGTGCATGCCACCGAGTTCCAGAGGGGCCAATTGAATTCCAAGTTAATTCCAGGAGAAGACAACACCGTTCCAAGAATGGCCACAAGTGCCATCACGGTTGACACAGGGTACCAGCAGGAATTACGCGAGATGGTCAGGCAGTTCTGTTCCTGGTGTTGCACTGCATGGCAGGTTGTGGAAGTATGTCCGCTCCACGGAACGGTAGGTGGCTTGGTGGACCTGGAAAACAACAAAATGAAATCGTGAATCAACTTAGAAACAACATGGAATCGTATCTAAAACATATCGAAAACACAACAGAAACACCCCCAAAACAGAAGATCCGTGGAGAAGAAGGAGGCGTTGGTTCCTTCGACGAAAGCTATATACCCCGATGGCTGTTGTTGTGGCGGAGGTGGAGGTGGAGAATTTTTTGGTGGCCAAACAGGGCTGCCATATGTTGACAGTTTGCGGAAGTAGTTAAGCAAGCATTAAGTCTAGTGTAATAAGCCCTTGATCCCGTTGACCTCGCTACCGGGCTAAATACGGCATATTATTCACACAGAAGGTCACATCTCGCAAATGTTGTGGAATGCCATGGCTCTGTTTTGGGCATCTACTGTCGGGGCCGGAGAAATCTAACAAAATATGCCAACACACTGGGGATCACAGTGTGGCGGAATCGCCATTTCGTAAATAGAATCAGCCTGACAGAGTGTTTTGGTTTCGCTGATGGTCGTAATGAGCTTAGATGATGCCAGACCAAGTGGGGCCGGGTATCAAGGCAATTGACCAGCAAAATGAATGACCTATGTGGCTTTTCAATGCTTTAGTAATAATTGCCTAACCGAAACTTTCAATGGTCAAGATGGTAATGTTTTGGTGTTGATTTCTGAGATTGTAATGCTATATTGTTGAGTTTCTGTGCGGATTTGTATTTGAAATTTTGCGGAAATACCTACACCTTCACCCTGATGTGATGATATGTATAGAATAGCGGACTAGTGGTTGTAATTGTAGTTCATAGCCCACTAAATATTATCTAATTAATTGTGGACCATAAGTTGGCGCCACAAATAGAAATGGCGGAGTTTTTGGGCCCACATGATTGCTCCTGCTATTTACATGGGTCGATGTGACTATTGATGGTGTTACCAAGATTTCCTCATCATCCCACTACAAAATCGTGGCACATTGACCAGAGCACCAAAGAGTGGAATTGATATGTTTGTGGGGTTTAATATAGGCATGTGTAACTTTCCACAAATGGTGTAGTTGGCATTGCACAAATTGGGCTTTCATTATCAACATGTCTACCGATTTACCGTGCTACAGATTAACTTCTAACTGCACTTGTAATAATCATTTACCTAATTGAACTTGAAGTCACCAGAGATCCATCTGTTGAGCATGTCAAGAGAGTGTTCAGGTTGGTCAAATGGAACCATGTGACCACCGTCAAAGATTCTCAAAAAGGTGAAATGTTTGTAGTTCTTAACATCACCAGCATGTTTCTCACCAACCTTCCATTTCTTGGTCTTGGCGACGGCATAACCATCTTGACCAGACCATTCCAATCTGTCTGTCCATCCTTGGTTACCTAACCAGTTACAGATAAAGTCCTTGTCACCAGCGTAAATCAAAACAGGAATATCCTTTTCCAAGATATCAATGACATTCTTGAAGTATGGCTTCATCCAGTCACCAGCGAGCAAGAAGTTCTTGTTAATATCGAAGTTACAACTTTCGTAGGCATCAACCTCAGCACCCAAGGCTTCCTTAACGAAGTCTTGGTTCAAGTACTGATCTATGTATGATAATTCCTTGTAACACAAACTGTCACCTTCACAGTTGGTACGGATATCATAAACGTTTCTACCAGTTCTTTGGTATGGACCCATTTGGGCATTGTTACAGTAAATAGAGGCAGGAACACACGACCAGACGGATTGCGTTTCGTAACATGCGTTGATGAAAGACAAACATCTTGGAATGGATCTTTCCATACTGGAACATTCATCTTCACTCAAGACAGATGGGTATCCACCTTCACCACAAGCCATTGGCTTGTAGAATTCGTATTGGTTCAATGGGTCAGTTAAACCGTTTCCAATCAAGACAGAAGTCAAGTTGAAGGAACGTTCTGGGTGAGACAAGATTTCACTAGCAAAGACAGGAATGTAGTGACCGGCATAAGATTCACCAGCAATGTGGAAATCCAATTTAGAGTATTCTGGAAATTGAGTGAAGAACAATTCCAAGAAGGCGTACACATCCTGACCAGCGTTAACAGTGTTGCTAACTGGTTGGGAGGAGTAGGAATAACCAACATTAACAGGTTGGTCCAAGAAAATAACAGTGGCATTGTTGTTCCAGCTGTGTGGGTTGTGCTTTGGCTTCAAGTCAGGACCAATGGAGGCTGGACCCAATTCAAAGTACAATCCAGTCAAGGAGGAACAACCTGGACCACCATTCAACCACAAAATGATTGGGTCATTCTTTGGATCGTTTCTGGACTCAAACATGTGGAAGAAGAAGTGCTTGTCCTCTTCTTCGATGTCCAAGTAACCAGAGTATTGCTTGACCTTGTCAATGCCCAAGCTTTCTGGAGTGCTCTTGACTCTCAATCTGTGGTTTGGAACCTTGTCAGAGGAGACAAAGAAGTCGAACTTACTAGCAGTTTGCTTGAGCTTCTTTGGCAAGGACTTGAAGTTCATTGACAGGACGGCTTCTGGGAATTCCATCATCATTTCCAGCCATACTTGCTTGGTTTCTTTTGGGATCTTCTCCAATGGGTCGTTGAGGTACTTGGCAATGGCTTCAATTACAGAGTCCTTAGAGGCACCAAGCTTGTCAACAGTTGGTCCGAGCTTGTCAACGAAAGACTTATACAGGTCAGCATGGAACTTGTCTATTTTGAACGAGTGTTGAAGGCCAGCCAAACCGTTAGGAAGGGAGAGCGCATCGATGGCGCTCATACTGGCGGCAATGGTGATAAGGGTGGAAACAGATAACTTCATGGTAGTAATCTGTTATAGTTTGATAACTAACGAGGGGCTATAGCAGTTTATATAGCTTATCGCCACTGCGACCCCGGAACATTTGCAATTACCTGCAGGAAAGGTCGTGCGCACACTTATTGTGGTCATTCTGGCTGGTTTGTGCTGATTTGGGGTGCATTCTAGCCGTTTTCGGACTTGCATCCTCGCCT
Organism: Suhomyces wounanorum; assembly: GCA_030568695.1. NCBI lineage: Eukaryota > Fungi > Ascomycota > Pichiomycetes > Serinales > Debaryomycetaceae > Suhomyces > Suhomyces wounanorum. Next base: position 415,933 of record JAJMGL010000007.1, read on the forward strand.
ACATAACGGTACTACTACATGGACACCAAATCGTAGGAATCACTTGGAAAGGTTTGGCGTGAAATGTTCGGCATGAAGTTCTAGGTATCAATTGATTTCCAGGAATTTTTGGCCGCTAAAGGCTTCAAGATATGGGCCCAGAGAAAGGGATAAACAGAATGCGCAATCTGATTTAGGTAAGTTTAACCACTATGGTGGAGCCTATCTATGTAAGGCTAATGGCGCATTGAGGAAACGCCCCAACTTTAGTTAGGCCCACCAATTACTTCTTAGCATAAAGATCAGAACCAGGCTAGCTAGATATTGAAAAGTAAATCATCTTTGGAAGTTATGGTCTTGCTTGACAGGTAAATGCATGGAAGGAAACCGGATGTACTGCAAAGACCGGATGTTGTCGGTGAATAAATGCAGTTCGTTACTTGAGCAAAAAAAAGAATGAAATGCTGGAATGAAATCTAACCGAGCTGTGCCATTGGCTACAAAGAAGCAGCCATTGTGAGCCCATTTGAACATGGAATGCTGAAATGGTATTTGATTCGCTAATTGGACATCGGTAAATAGATCCAGTTATCCGGCAGGAATAGATTGTGTATTTAACCACATTTCACTTCAATCGAGTAACTAAAATCTCACTTCCTTCGTCCTTCCAGGTCAAAGGCTATAAAACCTATGTTCCAACATTAAATCAATAACCATTGGCTTAAAATCGGTTATACCAGCACCTTTTCCCCGAGGAAGACAATACAGATTTCAAATCAGATAGGAGAACCTATGACATTTCTTGGTGTTATTGCACTAAAATTTATGCGGTTTGTGAGATATTGCGACAAAGATTGTTGATATTCAGGGTCCTTCAAAAACTTTTGGTGCATATAACTAGGTCCCTTAAAAACAGAAGAATGAAAGTGCCTTGAATTTCCGCTATAGCTGGAATGCAGACTTTCTTACTCCCCATGAAACGAAGTAATGCCAACTGAAAGTTTAGGATATCAAGAGATGTATTGTTTTGATGTGGATTACTCAACCGATGTAAACCGGCAATTTTATTCTGACCGGTTTTTTCAACCTCAACTGGATTCTGGTTGGGTATTTACCAGGGGTAGTAAAGAGACTTTCACAGCCATGCAGCAAAACAAGAAGTGGTGTACATCCCAACTATTCTTGACGTAGATTTCCAACAAAGAGGGGTTAATATTTCCGCTGAAAACATTTACAGACTGAAAAGATTCCATACGCTACAAAATTAAAATAATCTAATTCACGTTTCTACCTGCGAATTGTAACCGTTCAAATTTTGGTTTTGAACATCAATTCCAACTACACTTAATGAGTAAGAAGAAGACACCCGTTGTTTCAAGATGAAAATGTTATCTGCCACATTGAAACTCCCTGAACTTCATGATCCAGATTTCAATGTGAGCCAACATAGGGAAAATAGTCCCATCGTTTTTTAAATGGTCGTGTGAATTCTAATATGGTTACAATGACTCTTGTTGGATAAGATAATGCATCACACTAGTTGTTCCACATGTTGCTATTTCAAAGGCTACTATTTTGAATTGAGTCACCAAAGGTGAGAGGATTGATCAAGGAAATAGCTCCAAAATAGACAACGGCGAGAAAAACTTCCGTAAGACATACAACACTCCTGTTTATTTGCCAGAAATTTTGTTCAAGCGATCTTGGAGGAAAGGAATTGGAGTTTACATCCCATTGCTAAATGAAAAAGTAAACATCAAAAGATCCAAAAAAGAGACTATTAAATCAAATCGAAGTTTCAGTTTCTATGAATGATAATTCAATATTTATTGAATGCAAAGTATTAGAGTTAAACTCCATGAAATAATTCTTGCATTTGAGAAGTTCTCAAGAACTTCACACAGAAAATTTTCGCACCTTGCGAAATTCCAAAATATAAAGAAAAATTTTAAGAGTTTTCACTTCATTAAAAAAAACTATTTCTTTGGCAATGAAATATCATCACTCTAGAGTGTCTATCATTTAGCTCTACTAAATCACACAGGAGTTCTAAATTATTCAAGTCCGATATAGTGTAACGGCTAGCACGGTTCGCTTTCACCGAGCAGACCCGGGTTCGACTCCCGGTATCGGAATTCTTTTTTGAGCCCAAGTGCTTTGAATAGTGTTTTGGTGTTTTGGTATTCTGTTGAAGCACTGTTAATTTTTCACCAGAAGTAGACAATCAGAGCATGAAATTTTTTTGTTTGATATTAATTTGATTCTTCTGTGCAACTCTACAAGATCATTTATTCACGGGGGTAATTACACAACACATATAATATCTTTAGCATGTATAATTTAGCTAACAGCTACTTGGGTCTTTCTAATTATTATAAAATGAATATTGAAATCGAACAGAGAAATTCTATGATTTTCATAAGTTTCTGTGAAATGGTGACTTTGGTTAAAAATAAAAGTGTTTCAACTGAAATTACTTCAATACCGAGTAAATTACATATTTACATGAAGCAAGTCTAACTTGGGTTGTGATATTGGTCACATCCCATAATTTCTCACCAATTTACTCCATTTATAACAATTATAGCAACCTGACCCATTTTTTGCAATCACAGATGAGCACCTTCCCAAAGCATCGTAGTGAATTCCTATCCATCCGAGCTTCTAAATTGCTTATTAAACAAGTATTCATCTTTTCTGAACCAATAACAAATTGTGTTAGATCTGCATTTGGGGCCATCAAATCCACGGCCCTTTACGTAATCGCACACAATATTCACCATCATATGGGCCTTGAACTGATTTTGGGAATTCGATCCTACGACACCTCCTTTAAGGCTTCCAGATCTGATGCCCGTATAGCAACCATCGGACTGGGAGTTTCCGGAGATGCCGTTTTGTTTCGTTCCAAACAAAGTGGCTTCTATGTGGTGAAAATATACCACAATCGTGAAAATTACGAAACATCAAAAGAATACCATCAACGAGTTCTTCACGAATACCACATCCTCCGACAGCTTAACCACCCCAATATCATCAATGCATTAGGCTACAAAGCTCTGTCTTCCGTGGTCAAGATTTACTTGGAGGCAGGTACCCCCGATTTGCACAGTTTACTCAAACATCTACCGAAATCCCAAACCTCCGACCTGGAGATCTTGTGCTTATGGAAGCAAGTCTGTTTGGCCATTAGGTACCTCCACAAGCTTCAATTCTGTCATCGGGACCTCAAGCCCCAGAATTTGGTGCTATGCCCTAAAACTGGCCTAGTTAAAATCATAGATTGGGCCACCGCTTGCTTCAACCTGGAGAGTGAAAAATGTGTGGGGTTGGTCGGATCTCCTAGCTTTGCTGCCCCAGAAACGTTTGCTTCGATCTACTATGAAGGTAAGCCTACGGATGTTTGGTCGTTGGCTTTGATACTTTTCTACTTGGTGAATCGTGCGATTCCATGGAAATCTGCAGAACTCAATGATTTGGAATATTCACGATACAATAACGGAGAACAAGTCAACACCAAATATCGAGAAATCCCTGGCACAATTACGAGTCAAATGATGTGGCCCAAACCTCTGGAAAGAGTCACTATGGAAGAGGTTTTTTCTGACTCGTGGTTCACAGAAATCCCGTCCTGTGGAGATTCAGGGTGTGGATTCAACCACATAGAACGATTTGGCTCGGGTATAAGCCATTTGCAACGACTCGGGGCCCCGAGTCGTGCCTAAAAGGTACTATGTGTTGACTCTGATATTCTGGGGTAACTTGGTTGACCATTTCTGCAAACCCTCGTATAATTCAGTTCCGGGGTAAGCGATTTGGGTGTTCCGGTCACGCGCAACAAACCCCTCGGGGTCGGAAATGGTGAAAAAATGAGTCTTAAATAGTTTGGTTGTCCGCTAAAAAGATTCACACCACAATGCTTTCCACTACCCTCCGTGCCTTGAGATCCCAGGCCATTAGGGCTCCTAGAGCTGCATCCAGAAGCTATGCCTTGTCCGCCAAGGCCCAGGACTTGATCTCCCGCTCTGTTGCCGAAGTTGACCCTGAAATGGCCGATATCTTGCAACAAGAAAAGAATAGACAAAGACAGTCAATTACCTTGATTCCCTCTGAAAACTTCACCTCCAAGGCCGTCATGGACTTGTTGGGATCCGAAATGCAAAACAAGTACTCGGAAGGTTACCCAGGTGAAAGATACTATGGTGGTAACGAGATCATTGATAAGGCCGAGTCCTTGTGTCAAAAGAGAGCCCTTGAAGCATTTGACTTGTCTCCAGAAGAATGGGGTGTTAACGTACAATCGTTGTCTGGTGCCCCAGCCAACTTGTACGCTTACTCTGCTGTCTTGGAGGTTGGTGACAGAATCATGGGCTTGGACTTGCCACACGGTGGTCACCTTTCACATGGTTACCAAACTCCAACCGCAAAGATTTCTTACATCTCTAAGTACTTCCAAACCATGCCTTACCGTTTGAACGAGGAAACTGGTATTATCGACTACGACACTTTGGAAGCCAACGCCTTGTTGTTCAGACCAAAGATTATTGTTGCCGGTGCCTCTGCTTACTCCAGAATCATTGACTACAAGAGAATCAGAAACATTGCAGACAAGGTCGGTGCCTACGTCTTGAGTGACATGGCCCACATTTCCGGTTTGGTTTCTGCTGGTGTCACCGACTCTCCATTCCCATACTCTGACATCGTCACTACCACCACCCACAAATCTTTGAGAGGTCCAAGAGGTGCCATGATCTTTTTCAGAAAGGGTATCAGAAAGGTCACCAAGAAGGGTAAGGAAATTCCATACGATTTGGAGAGAAAGATCAATTTCTCCGTTTTCCCAGCTCACCAAGGTGGTCCTCACAACCACACCATCTCTGCCTTGGCCGTTGCTTTGAAGCAAACTGCCTCCCCAGAATACAAGCAATATCAAAAGGATGTTGTTTCTAATGCTAGATCTTTTGCTGATGCTTTGGAAGCCAGAGACTTCAAATTGGTTTCTGGAGGTACCGACACCCACTTGATCTTGGTTGATTTGAGATCCAAGGGTATTGATGGTGCTAGAGTTGAAGCCGTTTTGGAAAGAGCCAACATTGCTGCCAACAAGAACACCGTTCCAGGTGACAAGTCTGCCTTGTTCCCGTCTGGTTTGAGAGTTGGTACCCCAGCCATGACCACCAGAGGTTTTGGCCCTGCTGAATTCGAGAAAGTTTCTGACTTCTTCCAAAAGGCTGTGGAAATTTCTATCAAGTTGAGAGACCAAGAAACTGGTAAGGTTCCAAAGGAATTGTTGGCTTCTTTCAAGCAATTGGCCACCGAAAGTGAAGATGTCAAGGCCTTGGCCAAGGAAGTTGCTGAATGGGCATCTACTTTCCCAGTTCCAGGTGACTTGCCATAAGAATAATTACATAAGATACTGGCTTAGAGTAGCATGTTAATACACCAGATACAATCAATTGTAGCAAATTGAGGGGAAATATCACCAACTATCGAGTCATCATCGAGTATCGATTGGCTTTTTGAATCAAAGATTTTGAATGACTCTGTTCCAGTTCTTCTATTATCAGGTGGAGCAATTTCGTAAAATATTTAGTGAACTATGTATGACAACATGATTCATCTTATAAATCTACCGAAATTGAAATGAGTTGTACGACTTAGATACACAATCGACTAATACATAAATACTGATACTTCGAATTGTAAGGAGTACGGTTTCTTAAAATGCTTCTATCTACTCCACACACCCATATTTCTGTCCAAAAGTCCCACCATAGAAAAGTCATGATAGACAATTGCGATCACTTTAAGATACCATAAACAGTCAATTTGGGCATGTGATTTCAATGTATCGAGCCTGTTGTTTGGGTGACTTGTGGCCCAATTGTATTTTCTTAGTAACTGTTTTTCATAACCCATGTCATTCCGCAGTTACCAGTTTCACCACTATACCTTCTGGCACTAAGTAAAATTAATAACAATCTTGCTAGGCTGCTTTCATCCTGAAACTCTATACAAGTCATCCAATTAATTTCTAGGGATATTTGGAATCTTTATTAGGACCTACATCCTCCTACAGGTACAATAGTAGAAGATCCTACATGTATTAGCCTCACGCACTTGCTAAAATCACCATTTTTTCACTACATTCATACATTCTAATAGTTAATCCAACGGAATCAGCAACGATGACAAATGCCATCGAGCCTTCTACGGGCTACGCAGAGTCTGTGAAGCTTCCCCCACATATAAAGCTATCCAATCTCATCTCGTGGTCCAAAAATGGTTTCATTGCATACACGAATCATTCGAAAGCTACACCCAACCTCTTCTTGTCATACCTTGAAAACACAGATGGAAAGACATGGCAACTTGCATCTCCACAATGTCTCAATAGCAAGCTTGGAAATATCTCCAACGAATTGTCCCTCGTGGCGTGGAGCACGTTGAGCACAGACTTGGCAGTGGCCGATGTGTTTGGAAACTTCTACATTTTGTTGGCAGGTGTGGGCTTACTAGAGGAAGAACCTAAAAAGGCTACAGCCACCACCGGAACTTCTACTGCACCATCCACATCAGGAAATGCCACCAACGGTACTCCTCTGGGTAATGGGACAGCTCCCGCAAATGGTTCATCGACAAACATCTCTACCACAGCTAATTCTAGCACCAATGGTACGAACAATCGAAATTCATCAGCAGAAGACTCTTCTCCAAGCTATGAATTGACTTCCTACAACAACATGGAAATGATTTATCGAGATCTGGGCTTCTCACAATGCAACACGGGAATAGTGTCATTCAAGTGGTTGAACATCGAAAAACCTCAAATCGTAAACAAACCAGCATCACTTACAGGAGAAGGAGATGATTTAAGATACAGCTACGGTGTGGGCCAGTCGCAGCCACATGGGATTACCCATCCTATTTCAACTAAACAGGCATGTATCGCATTGAGGGCCAATGGTGAGCTTATTTTATATTACCAAGGAGAACATAAAGTTGAATATCATAAAACAAACCTTTTCCTTAGTGAAGAAGCCGTCAATTTAGGAAAATCCTCCATCGGATTCAGCAATGACAAGCAGGTCATAGTGGTGACCCACGATGTCCTTACTAATAAAATCTTAACATATTCTGTTTCAGTTGACTGGGGATTCTTGATTGAATCTGCTATCAAGCAGAAAGCAGACCCCCATTTCCATACACCTAAGGAAGCCCAAAAAAGTCCTAAAATGACCTTGCATAAATTACAAACAATGAACCTCATTCCATTATTTGGAGACCCGGTGCTGGAAGCCGTTAACCCTGTGAAATCTGAGGATGATATGGATGTTGACATAAATTTTTCCAAATCTAAAGATACTCCGTTCACTTGTGGCTCCTTGACAAGCATAGACATAGTATCTTCGAACGCTGATAAAGGCTCAAAGCCAGATATTTTGATCAGTTATGATTGGGAACAATCAGATATTGGAGTGATCAGTAAGATATACCGTTATCACCTTGTTGAAGAGCAGGAAGTGATCTCAGAAGCATTTAGCGATTTAGGCATGAGGAAGAAGAATAATGATGATTCGGCCCAATTTTCTTCTGTTAAGATTTTGCTACTTCAAGATGTGTTGACTAGGTCAGGAAAGGTAAAATCAATATCAGGGGCATTAAACGATTATTTTATCCTTATTCAATATGAAGACAATAGCAAGATTGATGCCATTGATAGGTCTACCATGAACTTAATAAACCAAGCATCCACAACTGGTAAGGTCCCAGCTACAGTGTCTACAGTTTTTGATACCGGATTCCAATTTCCCCAAATCCCAAACGATAGAACTTTGATGGTCTCAGTGTCTCCAAATTTAACCTCTTTGGTATACATACCATTGAGAACTACTAATTTTGAATTGACATTGAAGGTAGTTCAAAAGCTGGACTTTCTAGGGTTTAGTTACAAAGATTTGTTCATTACATCGGTTGGATTAGCGTACCGTCATGCTTACTCATGTTATACTAATACTTGTTCTGATGACATATTAATCCTTATTCAATCAGAAATTAGCAGGCTTCATAACGAGGGAGATCCTAAATCACAGCTTGTAATACAAAAGTTCATTGAAACTATAATTACAGAATCGCATAAAGCCATTAATTTTGAGTTAGATAAATTCAGCAAGGAGTCTGTTGATAAGCTACTTTCCAACCCACCGCTCCAGAAACTTCTTTCATTACAATTGATATTAGGTGAGCTCACTCCTAAACATAATAACATGAGTGACATTGCTTGGATAGTATTGAACCTCAGAAGTGCCTCCTTTGGAATTATGTTTCTGTTGTCTAGCATTTACCGTCAAATTTCCAAGAAGAAACCTACAGAAGACAACTTGCAAGATTCTATTTCAAGAGGTGAATGCATAATGAGTTTAATTGGAAACATGAAATGGTTAATTGATTTAATGGTCTACTTAAATCAGGAGTTGATTGAATTGTCTCAAAGCAAACATCATAGCGTAAACAGCAGAATTAACATCAAAAATTCGTCAGTGCTACCAATCGTTTTGAGTAAGGTGCCCAGATTATTTTTGATGTATGCGTTATCATCAATTGGAAAAACACATGAAATTCTCAAAAAGCTTCACAAAGACTTGGAGGATTCAAACAAATTATTCACTCCTATGAAGGAATCTTTGAATCGTTGCTTCACAATTTGTAATAATGCACCTCTTACATTAAGTTTGTTTGAAAATTTCTTGAGAGAATGTGACACCATTATCAATAAAGAATTGGTTTCTAAATTTGCGGGAAAAGATAGGAGTTATTCATTGAAATTAGAACAAAAGTTGGTCTGTCAAGGTGAAATTCCCGATGAATTAATCTCAATTGCAAGAACTATTATTGATAGACACAGTGCAAACATCAACAGGGATATGAAGATTTCTGATTTGTACTTCTACGACGTTGAATGGCTCAATATTGGAATTAACAAATCAGTATTGTCTATTACCCCATTTGATTATTTCACTGATTCATCAAATAGAAAATTGGTTATTCCAAGGCTCAGATTCTCTGAATATGAATGCGTTGATGCATTAAGGAAAATCGTTATTACTGCCTATAAAAAGTCCCAAAATCGTTTCAAACTTGGAACTAAAAACACAAAGATTAGAAACTGTACCAGATGTCGTTCTGTGTCTTTAGTTTCAGATCCACATGTTTTCGATGATTCGAAAGCTGTTGGATTGTGGACCATGGTCTTCCACAGAACGTGTATATGTGGTAACTCTTGGGTCAATTGTGATGTATAAAGTCCACAATTAACCGATATTGTATAGTATTAATTAATCAAGAAGCTGTATTACTTTCAGCAGACTTTGACTTCTCAGCTAATGCTTTTGCATCGGCCTTTGCTTTTTGAGCGTAAATCCATTTCATGGCAAATGGCAATGCAGCATTGGTAACGACAATCCAAGCTACCAAAACTCCAATGTAGAGTCCCACATCTCCCTTCCAAGCATTGAAGTAAGCAACGTGGAATAATCCATAAGCATTACGCACGGGTATGGCATGTCCATATCTATAGAAGTTAGGACAGAGTTCCATTGGTGCCACAGTGGGAGCAACATTAAGCACCGCCACAATAACCAAAACGAAACCCAGGAGAGGTGCCTTCAAAGAACCGAAGATCAATACCAAAATTTCGATGAAACTACCCAATGATGACATGAGTAAGAAACCGAAACATAAGATCACCAAGAATCCCAGGTATCCAAAAGTTTCGTTGAATTTCATTCCAAATGCCAAATTTAAAAGAACAAAACCCAAAGACAACACCAAATAAGCGAATTGAGTAGCCAAAATTTTAACCAAAAGGAACTTTGCACCCTTAATCTTTGAAGCGATGTACATTTGAATTTCAATAGTGAAAATGAAAATGAAAAATGTAAACATGACCAAGTAGATGATACCAATTTGCAAAGGTGCTTGAACAATTTGTTGCGTGATAGGGAACAAATCATGTACCATGAAGGTTGGCAAGGCTGTTATAAGACTAGATGCATTGGTCAATACATTCAAACTCTGTTCAGGTGAGATTGCCTTTAAGATGTTCGAGATCAATGGACTTCTAGGGAGGAATGAGTCAAATCCAAGTACAATATTGTGGGCAATATTACTGACGTAATTGTTGATGGCATTGTAATCTCTACCAGTTTCGTAAACCAATTCTAGCAAGGAGTTTGTGGAAAACGTAGTAGAGGTATTTTGTAATGCAGCAACCCATTGCAAGGTAGCATTTGGCTTGACGTAGAAAGCCGCCCAATACTTTTGGTGATGGATCTGGCGATAAACTTCCTCAGTTATTGTATTATTATGGGATTGGGCCACTTCACTGATTCTGGTGTAATTCCAAACTTCAAACGTACCCAAACGATGAACTGCGGGGATTTGGGTAAAGTAGTATTCTACCACTGGACCCACTATGGCTGGAAGATTACCCACCTGATTATCTGCTATAATCACAGCATACTTCAAGTTGGTGTAACGGGTATTACGCTTGTAGTAAGATCCCCAATAGACACAGAGGGCGAGCATGAGCCCAACAATAAGGTAGAAGTAATTTTCAGCGAAGGTGACGAGAAACTTGATTCTTTCAGCATGGAAGTCCTTATCCCAAAAACCAAGCTTTTTGGTGACATTCTGGATGGTCGACACCACCGTGCTTCTTCTGCGCTGAAGTGGTTCGGTGTTTTGTTCCGTTTCATCTGCCAATGCACCCTTGTAGACCTGTGGAAAGTCTTCAAGGTCGGTTTGACCCGAGGAACGGGTCAAATTGTCCTTGATTAACTCGTGGCCAAACATGTCACTATTGTGATTGGTCAACTCCAAGTAGTCGCCCTTTTCTTCTTGGAGCAACAGATTCTGGATGGACTCCAGCGTGCTGAAGTAGTTGGATGCCGCTGTGGACATCCTTCTAAGCATGCCTGGGCGGGAGTTTTGGGCATTTTCCTGGTCCAACTGGACAGCTGCTTGAACTTCGAAGGACTCCACCGAGGATGTCAACGACGAAGTATCGGCCATTTTGTCTATGTAGCGGATCCACTGACTCTGAACCCTTTCACCTGGAAAACGTTGATGTTATCGATAACCACAGGGAAGAAAATAACCTTGATCAATTTGCTGGTTGAGATGGCCACAAGAAGAAGACGTTGGGGGGTTTGGAAGTTAGCGGGGGTGGCTGAAAAGGGTAATGATCATAACACTACTTCAGCCGCACTCTGCAGATCTTGACCCAAAGAATCGATGATGTTTGCCGGGAAATATATCAACCAATTACCCTTTTATTAGCATGGCACGTTCGATAGAAAGCATCGATCCGTTGCAACTGCCAGCTCACATACCCATTGATGGTGAGCATGGAGATGCTAATGGCCTGGAGGCCACGGATAACGATGGATCTCTGCACTATTCAGATGTTCCCGAGGCTCCCCACAACGAGGCACCCGCTATCGGCCCAGAATCTAACGATACCGAGAAACACTCCAATAGCGTCACCCAGGTAGAAAAGGAGTCTGTGAAGGGCGAAAAGGCAGCCAACAAGAGGCATGAGGTTTTCACGGTGATCTTGAGACTATGCCAGTCATATCTCAAGGTGTTCGTGATGTTTTTGGCGGTATTGTCCATTTATTGGGGTAGTGTCTACAAACGTGAGGACCGCTTTGGCAACTTGAAGATGTTGGTTGTGTCCGAGGATTCGCTGTTTACCATTAACGGCACCAGCATCCCACCGGTGGTTGGAGCAGCTGTGGAGTCGATGTTCAGTCAAAACGAAACCGTGGCCCGGTTGGGTAATTTCAAAGTGGTAGATGGCACTCAGTACCAGATGTTGAATGCACAACCACACCATAATAACGTCACCCAAGAGATGATGCGCCAGGTCCACCACCAGAAGTACTGGGTCGGGATCCATGTCAATGCCAATGCCACCAGAATCATATATGAAAGTATGATATCGGGAAACTTTTCCTTGGCTGCAGCAGGAGCGTTCAGTCAGCTTATTCAAGTGTACTACGAGTCTGGAAGACACTATTCGGCCTTGAATCAATATATTACCAAAAACATTTACACTTTACAAACTATTTGGCTCAATAACTATGCAATTAAGAATGTCACTGTCCCCTTGATCCAACGTTTGACCGACGAGCAAAAGACAAACCTCCTTGCCAACAATAACACCTTGGCTATCCTTACCAATCCACCACGGTTCCAAATGGTGGACATGCGCCCTCCAACAAATTCTGCTGTATTGGGTCCCTCTGAATTGGGTTTGATTTACCTTATGCTCTTTTCCTTCCATCAATTCAATTTTTCGGTTGAAATTTACACATACATGAGAACTAGACTCAAGTTTAGACAATATATCGTGTGGCGTCTGTTAGCAAGTCAATTCAATTGTCTTGTTTTGGCTTTGGTATATTGTTTGGCGACAATTGCATTCCAAGTTCCAACAGATACTGCCTTTGGCCGTTCTGGGTTCTTAGTATTCTGGATGTTCATGTACCTTTTCTGCTCTGCTTCTGCAGCTATCAGTGAGCTTGTTGCAAGCTTGTTGTTTGCCTTTGATCAGAAATTACTTTTGGCACCTTGGATGGTCTTCAATGTGGTCATTAATGTCGCTACAACATTTGCACCTTTCGAGTTGTGTCCTAAATTTTTCAGATTCGGTTACGCCATGCCTATGTATAACGCATACGAAGCATTGAAAGTGGTTTTCTTCGATACTTGGAAGGGACACTTGGGACGTAATTTGGGTGTTTTGGTGATTTGGATGTTTGTACCAAATGTTCTTCTTATCATTTTGAACAATATGCATGCTGCTAAGGTGAAAGCTGCAGCTACTAAGAAGGCAGCAGAAGAATCAACCGATAGCCAGAAATCAAGTGATTAAGTACCCAGTACCAACGTCAACTTTTCCGGACTAATTACTCACATCATCTCATCCTTTATGTCCACTTTCGCTATGTTTCGGATCGTGCGTCCGTATCTCATAGTATCTAACGAACTCTGTAATTGATCTTTCCAAAACTCTAATCCTTCCGAACCATCTATAGTTAATAAATTGTTTAAAGTTTCTAGTTTCATTTTCCAAATTTCATCGTTTATCAAGTTTGTAGATGTTTCATCAATGAGTACATCAGCAAGGATATTAGGCAAGTTCTGGAATAAATAACTTTTAGAGTGAATGTGTTTCGAAATTTCAAGAAGAATAGCAAATAACTTATCATTAGACAAATTGGATAATGAAGCTTTGCTCAAATATGTTGAAGTAAACTTTTCAAATATTGGACCGTACTTGATAAAATTAAGCAAGATTCCAAAATACTTATTGTTATTGAGCAAAGATAAATCATCAAGGACATCCTCGTAAATAGAATCATTCGATTTCACAATGACTTCAGGATTCAATAAGCTCAATAATTTAATATCAAGTTCGTAGTATTCATTAATCCTGATTAAATTGTATGATTTTAATATGTTTGAACTAGTTAAAATCTCGATTGCATCATCAGGTTGAAAGTATGAAAGTTTAGCAAAAACAGAAATAATTTCCGACTTAGTCAAGTCTAAGACGTCTTCAGATTGATAGAGCTTCGTGAGCTCAATTAAGGTGGACTCAATATTTTGGTAAACCTGTTGCAAATCGTAGGTATCGGCTGCTTTGAGTGTAGAAACAAAGAATTGGACCAAAAGAATGGAGAATAATGGGTCTTCATCACATATTCTGATCATTTCTTCTACTGAAAATTTATATAATTGTGGGTTTAAGCCTGGAACGTATGGTAGAAGAATTAACAAGTAATCAAGAAATCTTGCAAGTAATGTGGAATCTGAGCTGTTGAATCTGATCCGGGAATAAAGAAGGTCAAAATCTGGTTCGGCCAATATTTCTCTGATAGCCGAATCATCCAAAACTATCTCCAGTAGCAAAGATTCGATTTGACTGACTATGCCAATATCCAAGGAGCTATTGGTTAAATGTTGTTCAATCAATTGGTAAATGATGTTGTTCTTCGATAACAATTGGAGTGTTTCGGGTTCATGGTACTTCATAGAGATGATTTCCAAGCATAATTTGGCCAACTGAATATTTTCTGGAGTATTGATGCTCTGTACAATGAATTGTTCATTATAGTAGGTCAAAATCTGGTCAAACAGTATCAACGACAAGATTTTGCGAAGAAGTACAAATACTGACCGGCTAGGGTCCATATTGGGGTAGTTTTCGTTGTAAAGCACTTGGTTGATTGTAGGAATGGCTGAATCTAGAAATTGAGGAGTGATAGTAGTGGAGCCAATCAAGGGGATGGAAGAGTCGATTGTTTTATCATTGATCTGGCTAGAATTGGAGTTTGCTTGTTGGAGATGTTCAAGAACGGCTTCCAAAGGAGAATGATTTGCCGATGGAGAAGTGGACAGTGATTCCATTAATATTTACGAAGATAAGAGGCGATGATGTAAGGAGAAAGCCAGTGCCACTGAGATTCTTTTGTGGTGAGTGCGATAATTTGTACTAGTGAGGATTAGTGAGGAACTGTGAGGAACTGTGAGGAACTGTGAGGGAAATAGTGAGGGAACAAATAAACACCTTCAATTAATTACATGAAACACTTCAGTGAGTTGACGTAACCTAAATGGCACGAGAGGTAGTATTAGCTCGAAATTTGGTGACATCAATTCTCTCGAAGCCTGTGACGTAAGTTCCAGCGCAAATGTTGAATTCTTTGAGGGCTTTCACGAAATGTAGGGCATCGAGGGAGTTCAGAATGTATTCGGCTTCTTCTAGACCTCAGTTATAGTATTCGGCTTCATTTTTGGCATCTAAAACAACCAATAGAAGCTATGGTCAGTGGTGGTGTCATATTATGTAAATTATCTGCAATTTTTCACACTAAACTATCCTGAGGGTTCCAAATTGTATTTACGTAACAATACTCTAGTCATCATTTAACAGAGATTGCTCAATAATGATAGTCCATTCAAAATCCTTAATAGCAGATGCTAAATGTTTAATTTTTAAAAAAATGGTCGTATTTGTTAATTGAACTCAATAAGTTGTTAAATTTTCACAGACATGGAATTTACTAAACGACTCAAAGTGTTTCGGTTTGATTGATAAAATTAATGGCAAATAAAGAGATTAATTTTGTACAGGCTGGAAGTGATTTTTTCCCCTGAAAATAGTCTAGTTCGGAGAATTTCTGAAGCATTAGTGAATATTTCATGTGCTAATGGGGCTTTTTAACCACCACTCGAAATCCATGCTTAGGCATTTCCAGATCCAAAATTTCCAAATCATTGCCTGACAAAGTTTCGAATCAAGTTTTGAATCAGGTTTCGAATCGGTTTCGTATGAGTATCAAATAGCTTCGTGTAACGTACTTATTGGTTTCAAGTGAGATGTTGAATGGATTCGTTTGATACTCATTTATCGTGCTGAAATTTTCAGTGCCATAAATTTCCCAACCATTGCAACCATATGTTGGGGCTACGAATGCAAATTGCAGCTGACATGAGATTGTTGAGCATTCTGATCTTAAATGGTATCAAAGTCGGTAATTTTGGCAAGATTGGAGGTCAAAGCCTCCATTTTCAAGTAAGTATGGACTCTACATCTATAATTGCAACAACAGTTGGTGCAATTCTTAATCTGAAACCTTCAACCCTAATGTGCCGAAAATCCCTAATTTCTAACCACCACGCCTATTATTATGGCCCAGTTATGTCTTCATTAGGAAAATTCAAAGATTAGGTCCTTATGTATGTGGACGCCGATTTGCTCAAGGGACACTGATAAGAGGGGGTGCAACCAATTGTAGTAGGGGTGGCACCCCAGTCAATCTCACATGAGAGGCTCTTACTGCCACCCTTCTAGCCAGGGGTGAATCGTTATTGTTTGGCAACCAAGCCGATATGTCCTACAATCAAATAAACCTGAGTATAATTAAAATGCAACAGAAAAATGAAAAATGAAAAATGAAAAAAAAAAAATCCAAACCTAAAAAGAATAGGAACGCAATTGCACAATAATTACCACGATGGGGCATGTGGACTGGACAAAGCCAATTTCCAGGCAGCTTTCCACGCCAGATTCCAAGCTGAACATGCGCTTTATCTGTGGCGATTCGCTGATTATTCCCTGAGTAAACAATCAGGCTGGAGACGGATCAATGCCGGTGTATGTCCATAGCCGACTGCAAGGCACAAAAAATCCACCTACACTACGAGATCAGCATGAGGGAGACTCAACCCCAGGGCACTAACGCAACAATGCCATCAGCTGCGTGGGGATTGTTGTCCATTCAAGAGGATTGTAATAACGAGATATCGGGCTATAACTGGGAAGCTCGTCACCAGGCAAGGGACTTCGGCCATTTTTCCCACCACCACAAACACCACCACAAACACCACCACAAACACCACCACAACATCACCACTACACCATCACCAATAGGGAAGTAGACACAAGGCAAGTACAGGCCATCGATGCCAAGGCTTCCCAACCAAGGTGCGTAAAAGGGCGCCCTAAATGGCCTTCGCTGACATCAAACAAGGCCCCTGGGGTTGAGGTTGCGGGCAATGGAACGGTCCCGAAGTACCCTGTTGCCTGCCGATGATGCACGCCATATTATGTCAACAGCACCGAATGTGCTGGCATGAAATAATAGTTGTGCCATTTTGGAGTTTTGGTGGCAGAGATGGACGGTGGTGGTTGAATTTTGGGTGTTTTGATACAATGAAGGTGAAATTTTTTGGGTGCAATAGAGGTGAAAAAACATTTTAATGCCATCAATTCAATTACCAGCATTAAGACATGGCGCATTCGCTTGCCAAGCCGGCACTTCGCTTACATCCACCATACTCACCATCAATATCCATGCACACCATCCATATCCATCCACAACCTCAGCAATAGCCGAGCCATGCGGCCAGGATGGGGTGACAGCAATGGACAAACCGTGTAAACCATGAAATGTCCACACCGTCAACTTTTACGTCAACGTCATCGCCAACCATGTATTAGGGAAGAATACCACGGTGACGAGAACGGCTACCACGGTGTCCACCCCCACCACCGCTTCCTCAGTGTATTTTCTGGCGGTGGAACGGAGTGCGAGAGCCCATCAAAACCATCGTGGCGTCCTACCACACCACCGTAGTGGCGGTGGCACTGGCGGAGGCCCGGTGGCGCCATCCGCTGCCCATCGCCATCTGCAGCCTCCAGTGAGTATTCACAAGTCCTGTACTGGTATTCCACCCAAACCCAATGTCTCTTAGCCCCCATCAATCCCTTCCACTGTTAAAGTGATGTGAGGTTCCTCCTCAATGTGAGCAATCGCCATACCGAGCATCACCACAGACTAAACACCCATGGGTGTACCCAAGGGTGTACCCTTGTGGTGCATCCTGTTGCCTACCTCGATGGCTTGTGAGGCTTTTAGGGCTTGCAAGCTGGCAATTGAGTTCCTCTACCGCCCCATCCGCCTCTTCCCATCTCTGACAATCTGCCTCTTCCCATCTCTGGCCATCTACCTCTTCCCATCTCTGGCCATGGCTTCCTCGGTAATTTCCACTACCACCACCACCACCACCACCACCACTTTCACCACAGCACCGCGAGTGTTGTACCAGGAAGTCTCGCCACGGTTCCCTCTCCTTCTCTGTCCAGTTCCCCATTGGTGGTGCCTGGATCCCCTTTTGTCGTTAGCATAGCTACTTCCTGCCTCACTACACTATAACCACCGTACATGCATATCTCCCCATGGTAGCCTCTGATCGTACAGTTTTTTGCGTTTCCTAGCCTCCCCCAACTCCCCCATCTCCTCCATCTCCTCTCCTCCTCTACCTCGTCCTACTCCTCCTCGTCTGTAAATGGGGCCATGATCTCATACTCTAAGCCACCTCGATACCTCCGCTAATCCCCATGTAACGTACAGTCTAATTACAACGGTGGCCCACTAGGCGGTGGTACGGCACCATTCCTTTGCAACGGCTAAGCGGGCTCCCGCCTAGCGTAGCCCCGGCTTCCAAACTGGGATAAATTATCATACTGGTGACGCATTGTTGTAACACAATCCTCAAATTGAACAATACACAATCAGGGTGTAAAATAATATTGACGAGGATTCTCATATGTTACACGCCAAATCCTCAGTAGCTCTTTCCTTAACATACACCACATTCCTGTTGAGTTGTTCACGTTTGTTACACGCCAGTTTGTTCTAACATCCTTCTAACAACTACTTGTTCTCAGCTTCTTCTCCTGTGTTTGCCAACCCAACCACCGCGGTCTCCCTTCTCCAGAAACACCTCCATCGGCCCCATCATCTCCTTTGATCCACCGTTGGTCCGTGTAAATTTTCAAATATTTCCATTCGCTGGCCTGTTCTCTCCAGATCTCCCGTCCATAGACCTGTGTTCTTCCCTCCCCTTCGTGGTCCAGCATGTCCTCAGTTGGCACCGTCGACTCGTTAGTCACCGCAGCCTCCACCATCAAAGAAGACGGTCCTGGCGCCATGACTCCTCCTGACACCCCTACTTCCTCATCGCCTACCGGTAAGGCCTCCAATGACCCCGAGGCCGCCGCCAAAACGGCTGCCTTGGTGTTCCAGACCGAAGCTGAATATGCAGACATCGCCAACAAGCTCTTCCGTGAAGAGTTCGTCTCGATCCAGCCAGAGGAATACACCCAGTTTTTGGCTGCTGGGGATGAAGAAAGTACCAAGATCAGATCCCAATACATGGACTTGTTCAAATGGGACTCCAACTTGTTGAAGTCCACGCGTATGTTGTGTGCCAAGTTGTACTTAAAGGGTGAATCGCAAGAAATCGACCGTATCTTGTCTTCCTTCACCAAATCCTACATCAAGCAACATCCCCAGAATGTGTTCTGCACCAAGAACTTCGAGAAGATCTACATCGTCATTTATTCATTGATCTTGTTGAACACCGCCTTGCACAACTCCGAGTTGAACAAGAAGTCCAAGATCTCTCAAGCAGACTACATCAAGAACACCTTTACCACCTTCATCCAACAGAACCCAAAAAGCTCTAAAAAGTTGTCCATCAAGCAAAGAATCATTATCGAGCGTGAATTGAGCAACTTCTATGAAGATTTATCAAAGAACGAGTTACATTTAAAACAATCAGATGAAGACTCTTCGGATGCAGCTACCACTTTGGCTACTGCTTCAAACGGATCCCGCCGTCTTTCCCGTCATTCTTCTTCTGCCAAGCACAAGAACAGATATTCCACTTTCAGTGAAAGATCTGTTGACACTGAGCAAGATCACAAGGACTACAAGGATCTCAATAGTTCACATACTACCACCACAAACCTTGGAGTTTCAACTCCAGATGTATCAGATTCTGGCTCAACCCCAAATCATGAAGAATTGCCAATTTTGACCAAACAGGTTTCAAACTCCTCTATTTGGTCTGCAGACAGCACAAATAGAAGAACATCACTTGCTATGAAACGCATGACTTCAGGAAACTCATCTGTTTCCCACTTCAATAATGGACACAATTCCGTCAACAATTCTAGATCGAATAGAGTGGGTTTTACCAGAGCTTTGATCTCTGATCAAAATCAGAAGTTTTACAAGAATGGAAACAACTCTAGAACTTCGAACGTTTCAGCTGCTCCACAAACCATTAGAAATCGCCAATCATTAGACTATTTGAGAGGTGCACCAACTGCAAGCACTGCTAAAGCTCAAACTGCTACTGTTCATGTTCATGGTAATTTAAACAAAAGAGCCTCTAGATCATCTATTATCTCTAGGGATTCTACCCATTCGGCTAATGGCGATGATGCCATGTCTGTTCTTTCATTTGATACCGTCAATCTCAACACCTTGGCTATTGGAGATGAGCATGAACTCCATGACTTGAATGAACGCCAACAATTAGAAGACTTCAACGTGAACGACTATCAAGATCAATATGATTTGACTTTGGAATTGCAAGGATCTCCATACTTGAAGGAAGGTTTATTGAAGTTGAAAATATTAAATAATGACCAGCAGGACTCTACTTCTAGTGAGATGGCAAGTGGAACCACATCCTCTGCTGCCTCTACCACTAGCACTCAAAACTCTACTAGTAGTAGATTCTTCTCCTTCTTCTCTAGGTCCAGCAACAACAATCAAAATAATACCAGAAACACCACTTCAGCTGTCGGAACGACAGGAAGTATTAATTCTCACAAGTTTACTGAAAATTTTGTTGTTGTTTCTAAGGGTGAATTGGCGTTGTATTCTTTCGATCAAAAGGTGATCAAGAAGCATCAACAAAAGTTGAGAAAATACAAGCAAAAGCAATTAGTTGTCATTACTGAGCATGACGAATACAATGATGAAGATGATCCAGATAACATCGGTGACGGAAATTGGTTAAAGAATGCAGCTAAGATCGGAAACTATAATTTGTGTTCCACATTTGCCCAATTAGAGAAACAACAACCTGGTTCAACTGGCAAAGTGTTATGGTCTTTACTTTTCCCTAAGACCTCCAAGAAACCAGCTAAAAAATTCCTCTTCGAAGCTGGTACTCAGGAAATTGCTTTAGAATTTATCAACACATGTAACTTCTGGGCTGCAAAAATCACTGCCATTCCTACTTTGGAAGAAAGTGTGTCTTCTATTGAGTATGGTTGGACAAACTTAGAAGGAATTATTCAAAACAAAGATCAGTTCAAGAAGATGAAACATATTCTGAAATGGGAATCGTTGCCAAAGGGAATTTACCTCAGTAATTACATTGTGGTAAGTGACGAAAATGATGATGAAGCAAACCATGAAGGAATGATGAAGCAGTTTGTGAAAACATTGAACTACTATAATCACTTGAGAAAGTTATACCAAGATTTTACCAAGTATAAATTGAGGTTTTCTAAGGATTTACCAATTAAGCAATACAATTGCTCGAATTACAGTAAGATAGTAAACAATTACAATTTGAAGGTTCAGGAATATAAGAACGATTTGACCAAATACAAGAATTACTTGATTATTCTTGGATTTGGATTACAATTGAGATTTGACTTAGAAGAGCAAGATAGACAATTAGAGCTTGAAGAACAAGAACTCGAAAAAGAAACTAATTCCGAGGGTCTCGCTGAATCAGAAACAGTTGAAATGGAAGTAAATGAAGATGGTTCTATTGTTGAAAAGAAATCTGAGATCATTGATGATGAATTGACGAGGTTGGTCAAGACTGAAATCAAAAAATTGTTCTACAATATGAAAGATATCGGAAAGATAATTCCAACGTTTCAATCTTCGAAATCCATCAACGATTTGAATATATTACTTCAACAGAATCTTGAGGAATCGCAGATTAATCCATTGGTTAAATCGCCAAAGACTTTCAAGCTCTCAAACTACCAGGACAATGAAAGTCCAGTGAACCAATTGTTGATGTCTTCTAACTCGATTGTGGAAGATCCACATGATGTTGTTCATAGCTACAGCACCAACACCATCAAGGAAGAAGAAGAGCCAGAAGACCTTGAAGATAATGAAGTACCTAAACCAAGCGTGGAAGTTGTTGAATCTGACGTCGAAGTTGAGAAGGAGCATAGCCAACCTTCACAACCTGAAACCAGCGAAAAGACTGCTGAATCACCAGACCACGAAAAGACCGAGAACTAATTGAAATCCCCTCGTCCATGTTTTATCTCCTGAACCGCATCTCAGCCTGTTAGAGCTCCTCAGGTGCCATCATACCCCTTTGATTTGAAGTTATAGCTTTACCCACCGAACACAGCAAATATTGAGTATTTGCGAATAAAGCATTGTCCTGCTCTTTGTTAAAAAATATGTACCAACTGTGGGTGTCAACAAGAACTATGCAGTTGGGATTATAACTAAAGAGAGGAATGCTAGTTTGTTTTTACCTAATATGTAATAATGTAATTTTGTAATAAGATTCATGTAGCTTAACCAGCAAAGTACACCATGCTAGTGCGGATTTGTGCTAACTAACAAACAAACTGGAAAATGAAATTTTTTAACACCTAAACAGCAAAACCTGCCACCAATGTATATTTCAACACCCATAGAACTCTGGCCATCATTACCTTCCACCACCAGTTGTTAATATACCCTAGGTAAGTCGCGCCACGTGATTCGTCTTCACGTGATTCTCCATTTTGATAAAATACGCCACCCACCAGAAAGTCAACTTCAAATATCACCACCACAAGATGTCCGATCCAACCTCTATCAATGGTGGTTCTGCCGTTGCCATGGTGGGAAAAGACTGCATAGCTATCGGTTGTGACTTGCGTTTGGGTAACCAATCCTTGGGATTGTCCAACAACTTCGAAAAGATATTCTCATTTGGTGACAAGACGTTCTTGGGGTTGACAGGCTTGGCCACCGATGTGACCACATTGTCGGAATTGTTCCGTTTCAAACATAACTTGTACAAGTTGAGAGAAGAGAGACAGATTGAGCCCAAGACATTGTCGAAATTGGTGAGTTCTACGTTGTATGAGAGACGGTTTGGCCCCTACTTCGTGCTGCCTATCGTGGCCGGACTCGACTCCAAGACCGACGAACCCTACATCTGCGGTTTTGACTCTATAGGATGCATTGACTTCGCCAAAGACTTCATTGTCAGCGGTACTGCCAGTGACCAGTTGTACGGTATGTGTGAGTCGCTCTACGAGCCCAACTTGGAGCCAGAAGACTTGTTCGAGACCATTTCCCAGGCGTTGTTGAATGCAGTGGATAGAGATGCATTATCCGGCTGGGGTGCTGTTGTTTACATTGTGACCAAAGATAAGGTCGTCAAGAGGGTTTTGAGAACCAGACAAGATTGAATAGAAATGCATGTTGATGATTTTCCAATGTAAATGGTGGTAGAAAACTTGAAGAGAGGTTCTTGCTTCAGAGCGCTCCCAGATTAAGTAGTCTGTGCTTCTTTGCCCTTGTCGGTTATTTATCTACGCTTTTCCAAGATATTGTTCTACGTACTGGTCTCTTTTGCAGATTCCACGTAATCCACCTATTGGAGTTGTAAGTTGCAGAGCCAATACTTATCGCTTCGTTTAGAATCACTAGAAACTCAACCTAGCTTCGCTTACATTCAATGATATTAATTTCCAAGATTAATCCAATTTTATATTTGTAACTACAGGCCGCATTTTCACTATGTACATTGAAATTTCGAAATTCGTTTTTTCTTATGAAAGAAAAGGATAGAAATTCTGAATAAAGGACATTATATCAGCAAAGAGAATTCTTTCCGTGAAACGTTAATTTGATGAACTTTTCAGTTTCTCCAGATTCTCTCACTGCATTCTAAACCGTCCCCGTCTTTGACAACTTAGTTCTTACCCTTCTTGGCCAACTCAGCCTCTATCACCTTACGCAAGTATCCGTTCTTACCATAAGTCTCTTCCTCCTTGATTCTGTTCTTCTCCTCGAGTCTTCTTTGTCTTTCACGACTGGCCTTGATCCGCTCGTTAGCATCATTCACACGGGTATGATGCAAGCACTTGGAAAGCTCGTTCTTCTCGAAGTTGCACACTCCCATGGCCTTCATCAAGAACTCTTGTCTATGGCATTCTTCAAGAGCGTCCATGAGCTTCTCGCAAGTATCGAATCTGTTTTTGTCTAATTGAGGATGCATTTTCGGTGATGGTTTAGACTGTTAAGCTTATTTGAAAAAAGGTTCTTTCCTGTGAACTGGTGTGTATACGGTGTTGATATCAATACTTTCTGCTTATGGTTTCCTGTCCCTATTAGGATAGTTGTGTATTGATGGTGGAGGGCTTCTTTTGGAATGAACCACTGATATATTCTACACTTTTTTGAAGTGGGAGTTCCCTGTTCAAATCTCGCGCGTACTCCCCAAACAAGTAGGGTGATACTTTTTGTAAACCAACTAAACACCACCATGTCGAAAGCTGCCGATGACGTGTTGGATTTCATCAACTCATTACCAGACCTGAGGTCTGCAACTCCCAAGCCCAAGAGCGGAGGTGCCAAAGACGAAAAAGATGAAGACTTCTTGGAATTTTTGGACGAATTGGCCCAGCATGAGAAGATGAAGCCTTCGACCCCGAAACTGTCCCTGAAGTTCGAACCAAAGAAGAAATCAGACACCGAAAAGACTACCGAAAAGCCTGTGGTGAAGGAGAAGTCGGAATCTGATGCTAGCACTATCAAAGCGGAGGAATCAGAAGCTCTGGTGCCCTCGGAAACCCAAACAGTTGATAGTCAAGCAGGGGGAAGTGCCAGCGAAGAGCTCGACATTGATCCTATTGGTTCAATCAGTAACTGGTGGAGCAGCGAAGGGTCATCCAAGGTGACCTCTCTCTGGGGCACAATCGCCTCTAATGCCCAATCGTTGGGAGAACAGACCTACCAGTTGGCATCAACCACTACCAACCAAATCAACCATCAACGCCAGAAATTCTTGGAAGAACACGAGGAGAATGGAGTCAGTCCAGAGCAACATATCCAAAACATCTCTGGTCGACTCAATTCCATTCTTTTGACCATGTCGAACCAAATCAAGCAGGGCTTGATCAGTCAGGATGATGAGTTATTGAACGTTTTGGTAATCTATGATATGTACAACATGCATCATTTGGACCGCTTGGTATATGATAACTTCAACAGAGTTATGACCCAGGTAGAAGGTGGAATCAGAGTGAACGTCAGTAAAATCAACCACAACGACCATGCAAGCGATGCCAGCGACTCTAAGGTCAATTTGAACATGTTTCATGGTAAAATTATTGACGGAGAAAAATTATGTTTTGCAAACTTGGAATCCAGCATTAAGGATTTTGAAAAGTTGGAGAAGCAAACTAATGAAGATGAATCTCAAGAAAAGAAGGATATCGACCAAATCAATAAGTCGAACGTATTTATTTCAGTTCAGCCCATTACCACCAGATTGGAAAATGCAGAGGAAGCTACACCTACAGAAGACAAGCCAGTCTTGATTGAAAGTAATAACCTGGACTCTTTTTCATTTACGATTATCCTCAAGGATATCACCAATGATATTACTATCATCAATAAGTCCCAGCCATTCCCATTGAAATGGGCTAAATGGATGAACGGTGAAGGGCTGAACTATGCTGCTGACAATGATACCGAAGCCATTGATGCTAGCGAATGGGTGAAGGACTGGATTGAAGGTGGAATTGACTTAGCTCTTGGTGTAGTTGCTCAAGAATATGTCATCAAGAGAATGTGTATTAATTAAGACCAGACGAGATTACTGTTCTTAACATTATTACTTGTTCATGTGACATTTGTTGCTGTTGATGGTTTGTAATTCGATTCTAATTACCCTGGACTTTTCTATCCCAAGAAAAAGATGCGATGAAATGTTTCTGTTTCAATTCTGCTCTTCAGTCTACTTTAAGTGACCCTTCGGTGCTCTTCTTAATATCCTTAGATAGTAATTATTGCAATTGAAAGTGGGGTAGCATCACTTTGCTTATCCTATGCCAATTGTAACCTGATTTGAATTATTTATAGGAAAGTATCATCATAAAACAATTAAATACTTCCCCTGTACTATGTTTTCTCATTTAATATGTTTTCTTCGATGGTGTCCTAGGTTGTAGGGTATCTTGGGTCTATGGAGCAAAAAAACTGAAGCAATTCAAATAAAATTCACAGGCATCCTGAAAATCTAGTGTCGAAGAATTGGAATAACAACTGGAAAAACAATTTCAAAATCAATTGCCTTGTTGGTTATTGCGGTTTCTTTCAACCTTGCTCTTGATCCTGACACTGAAGTTCTTCACTATCCCTTGAACCACTGATGCCCTCTATAAAGGGCCAGGGATCCAAATTGTGCCAGAAGTCTCTCAATGATAACGACAAGTCCTAACGAACAAGGCTTATTAATTAGGTGTTTATACATATTCCCATGATACAATTGTTTGAAACGTTGTACTTTCACCTTAGTATCATGTTCATCATCTCCTTGTTGTTGTGTCGGATCATTTTACGTTGTCCGTTGGAAACTGAAAGGAAGTATGATAGTATCATACTAAAAACAGAGAAAATTTTCCAACATTCTGAGAGGAGGATGGAATGTCAGACGAAAATTGCAAAAGGATCGCCTATTTCTCCTCCCATGTCAAAGAGGAGAAGCAACCAACCCTTTCACTTGTCGACTCCCCTCAAACTTGCGGATATGACTACAATCAAATGTTTCAACGTGGGAACACTCAGTGAGCTCCTTCCCAATCAGGATATAAGGGAGCCTCGGAGGACTGCATGCGGCAACGTCTGTCTAAATCACCTTAGATCGGGATTTGCATTGACATGAAATTGCGCTGTTCTCTGCGAAACATGGTGTGGAAGTAGAATTTGCGTAGTTGTTACGTCGGAATAACTACTGCTGCCATGGCAAGAATAACAAACGTTCAACTACTGGCGCAATTGCAAGTGTAGTGATGAAGTACAAATGGATTCCCCTGATTATGTAATTGCGAAAGAACTTTTCACCCATCCATGATATTGCCAGGACGTTGAGCTAAATGCCCGGGAGCCCGGAGGAAATGCCGCTAAGGCAAAGAACCCCAGGGTCAACTTGGGTGATTTGAAGTGTGGCGCGTTGGTGTGAGTCAGTTTTCTGAGGTAAACTCTCCGATCAACCGCTACAGGGTCTTTTTCCCAAGGCATCTGTCACACAATCCAGGCTGATTCCAGATCGAGGTGGTAACAACAGTGGCCAAAGCCTACGAGGATTGAAGAATATTATGAACCCATGTATTAATTATTATTATTCTATAAAACCCGCCTCAGTAATCTATAAGAGGCTAAAACAAATCAGCAAATTCAGCAACGTGTGGATGGACCAAGCTGTGTTGGAGTGAAATCTCCTTGGCCTGAGGAGAAGGGGTCTTGCAATGGACACCAGCGATAGTATTGGAGTTTTGGGTACCACACAGCATGTAGTGCTGCAAGATTCTGTCGAAAGAGGCCTCGTCGTTGGCCACCAACTTGTGGTCGTAGTCGATGATTACAGGGAAATCTGTCTTGGAAAGCTTGTGGAAATCGGCCACGTCCAAAGGCGAATGTTTGTGGACGTTGAGAAGACGGCGCACAACGTGGGTGTTGTGTGGGTGGATATCGGCGCATTCGTTCACGATAAACTCGTAGTCACTGAATGTGAGCAGTTGGTTCGATTTGAGCACAAATGAAAACTTGGAAGGATCTTGTGCATCAGAGCCACCAAGACGGGCCTCGTAGCGGGAGCTGGTGCATGGCATGGCGGAGTACTTGGAGAGCTTGGCCAAGAGTTGTGAAGAAAGGGTGGAGGATGGATTGTGGTAGATGGTCAAAGGCGATTTGGACACCACGGGGGTGGAATTGAAGGCAGCAGCACCAGCGCCAGCGCTGGCCTTAGCACCTGCCACGAAAGATCTAGAATATTCTTTGAACAAGCTTCTGAACATGGTTGTGATAGGAAAAAATGTGAACCATCAAACCTGGCACATGGCCTGGATTTATAATTGCAACCAAAGGAGGGGAGATAAGCTCGTATAGCGTCTCCTCTTTAGGACAAGTGCAGGATAGGGTTTTTCCGATCTCAACAAACAGGGATGAGGGGTGAGTGCAGAGGATATTTTTGGCGGCGGAACATCCCAACACTTCCCCTCTATTCCCCTCATGGTGGCTGGACAGAGTCCTGCAGACAGGACGCCAATCCCCTCCCTCGCACCAGTCGATGGCAACGACGGATGCCTATGTGCACTACTGCGGTCACTATGGGAGGTGGCTGTGGGCCGGTAGGCGCACGCCCTCATCTAGCCCAGACCATTTGCAGGCGCAACCTGCGACAGCACTGTCATCTGTGTGGTAGGAGGTGTGCAAGTGTACACGGTAGGCGTTTGTGGACGAAGGTTGCGCAATGGCCTGATGATGTGTTACTGGCAGCTTTCGTGAATCGCCGTGTCTGAAGTGTACGAACTGCAAAGTGTCTGATATTCTGCGCAAAAGGCCGTTTGCGTTTGCGTTTGCGTTTGCCTTTTGCTTTTTGCTTTTTGCCTTTTGCCTTTGCTTTCACTTTCGTCTTTGCGTTTGGTGTCTGCAGCTAACGCGACGCGAAAACGTCACAAAGTGGTGCCAACATCGTTCCCCTCATGACTCAGACCGTTCCACAACATGCATGGGAGGGGACCGGGTAGACCGCTAAGAACGGCAAAGAGTCCTGTTCCCCGTTTTACCTTTCGGGATTTGCATCCTGCACATATCCCGATGGATGTTGTTGTTTTTCCAAAGATGTACGTGTACGAGAGGTGCACGCACCTGTGCTAAAACTGCTAACGCTTATAATGTGGACCTAAATACTGCTACAGGCTAGATATCGTAGCCAAACACTTCTGGACGCCTGTGTTCAAGCAACGGCATGTTGCGGCGGATCTCCTCCATGCTGGCCTTATCGATGTCGGCCACTCCAAGCTCCCAGTAATCGCCATCGCCGTCGATCGCATTTCGCGAGGTATATGTGGATAATCGAGTGATAACGTCACCCCAGGGGGATACGATAAGAGACTCGCCATAGCTGGTCCTGGCGAGGGGAACGGACGAGGCAGTGGCGGTGGGTATGGGTTTAGGGGTCGTTTTGTTGTGTGGCGAAACCGTCGATAAAGAAGGGGAATTGCTTACAATCGAGACATTGGGTGGTTCTGTGTGCAATGCTGGTGGAGATCCACTGTTGCTGGTATCCAGACCAAAGCTTTGGGCCTGTGGTGTTAGTTTCAGGTCCCCTTGTGTGGCTTGGTGGGTGACATCATCCTCCACACCATTGATACCACCAGTGGTGATGGATGTGGATAATAAACCACTCTTTGGTTGCGATTTTTCACCCGATTTTTCACTATTGTGTTGGCCATTGACCACTGGATGGCGTGTTTCGGGGCCTCCTCCGTGTGAAGTTCCCCTCCCGTTGCTGGAAGTACTCGCTCCCAGCTTGCTGTTCCCATTTTCTTTGTCGTTCTCCTTGGGTTCTTCGTTCCTATTGTCGGTGGTATCGTGTTCTCCGCACTGAGCTGCCATCACCACGTAACTTTGGGTATCAATTGCCCTTGCCCGTGCCAACACCTCCCAGTGTGCAGCACCGGTCTTGGTGGTGAACGCCGAAGGGAAAGTAATGATATCGGCCCCCAATTTTCTCAACCGGAGAGCAAGTTCTGGGAAGCGAATATCGTAGCAAATGGCTAAACCTACCAGAAAGGGCACCGGACCCCCGGTGGAAACAGGGGCCACAATGCGGTTTCCAGGCTCAACAGAATTGCTTTCCTTCAACGTGGGCCCATTCCTGATCTCCACATCAAAAAGGTGAAGTTTTTGGTACCGTTGGACGATCTCCCCTCCAGGGCCTATCCAAAGTTGGTTGTTGCGAACTCGTTCTCCACCTTCGGTGGTCTCGTGAACCCCAACCGCAACAAAGAGCAGCCCAATATCTTTGATCTCCTTTTGGATCTCTTCAATGAACTCTTTTTGGGTCTTTTGAGCTAAATATAGCGAGTGGCCTGCATTTCTTGACATGTAATCACTGGCTTCGGGGAGAAAAACCACTTGCACTTGCCGAGCAGCAGCCAGGCGAAGAATCTTTTTGACAATTCGGGTATTTGCTGTCACGTTCAGTGAAGAGCACAATTGACCTACACCAATCCTGAGCGACATGATGAGGAGGAAACTGTGGAGATCTTGAAGTTAAGATTAATATGATGTTGTTGGGTCACGTGGTGTTGGGTCACGTGATATAATTAGATTATATCGTTGGGTAGTATGCAGTATTAGTTGGCTAATTGGGGTTTTGTGTCATATTGTTATGTATCTACGGCTTCTGTACATAGAACATGTATAAACAGAACAACTCAAACACTACTGGAGTTTTGGTAGCATTTCAATGTGCTATAACAGCTCGTGACCTGTCTAAAGGTTAAAGAAGAGTGGTTCAAGGATAATTGCCTGGAAAATGCCTGAATTGGCATTTTTCTTCATGTTTAACATACACTGAGATGGAATATTACAGACCATCGTACCAATCCGGTAGTATGTTTAAGCTTGAATTCGTCAACTCGCAAATATTGGGCCTTCTACGCTTGGTGTAGACTTCTTAAGTTCTAAGCTAGGTTCTAAGCTAGTTCTAAGCTAAGGTATCTTAACCACTAACGTTCGTATTATGGAAGTTTCGGTGCCATGCCATTGGTTCTGAGAATTTCGGGAGTTTTGGCAAAAATAGTAAACTCCCACAACCAAGTAAATACTATCGACAATCAGACTCCAATAGCTGATTTGAGAACCTCCATGTGGTGTGATTGCATCGAACTGACGGAAGAACAACTTAAAAATTATACCCTAGACTCTATAAAGACTATGATAAATTCTGGAGAGTGAAGAAATTGGTGGAGACTTCTTTATCCAAGCTATTAAGTGGTGCCACGCAATCGCTCCATCAATCCAATCCAATCCAATCCAATCCAATCCAATCCAAAAAAGACAAAATCCAAACATGTATTATTAATTAAATCTACAAGGCGATTTCAATTCCACGCAATGGCCAAACACGTTGACATAAGCCACCCAATAAACGATTTGCTGGTGGCACTTCCAGGTCCCTCCGAAAAAGTAAAACACTGTTAATTCCGGTTATAGTTGGTGCCCATCCCATTGGCCATAGAAATAGTCAATTTCATATGGGCATACCTTTCAAAATTAGTGTGGCCATCCATACTCTAGCCAATTTTCTCCTTATTCTTTGTTAATATCCAGCTCGTGACCTCCCTCTCCTCTAGTTCTCCTCCAATTCTCCTCCAATTCTCCTCAAGACTCCTGTAGTTCCCCACTTGTCACATCTCCACTGGTAGGACTGCACCTTGGTGAATCCCCACTAAAATCCTTATCTATGGCCTCTAGATTACCACGTGCGTTGTTAGACGTAACAATACCCCTTAACTGAACAGACAACGTGGTAGTGACATCAATATCCATCACAAACCCATCACACGATCAGGGGGGAGGCAAAACCAAATTGACAAGATGGCCTGATGACAACAATTGTGATGAAATGTGAAGAATAAAGATGCCAAGGTGAAAAATCCACTAATAGGTGGCTGTAGCAAGAAAAACATGTCAAGATTATTGAAGACAATTGGCCACGGAGGCCAAGTCTTGGATTAGTTGCTCGCTATTGTTTTTGATAATAGATGGGTGCAATTTTCAATTTCACTCACCGATACCATTTACCATTTCAGATCCGATGGTCTAGCCTGAGATGGAAATGTACCACCACCAGCTGGCTAAACTACACCGTAGTTTGGGCTTTCGCTATTCCCGCGTTTTAGTGCTGAAGAATTTTGGTGATTTCTCTAGCATTTCTCTACAAATCTACAGGCTGATTCAGTCATATTGCATTCATTATTCGTAACCGTTATATCAAATAACTTAGTCGTGTCTCTTGACAGGGCCGGCAGTGTGGATTTCCTCACTGGAGAAGATGGAAGGCTCGAAGGTCTCGAAGTTGTATTCATCAGCACCAGCACCAGTGACAGTGGCATGAGAAGTGGCAGCAGCAGCCAAAACGTCGTCGTTGGCAACCAAGTTGCTGCCATTGGCGTTGTTGAAATTCACACATCTTTGCCTCGAACTGAAGTTTCTGGCAATGTTAGATTTCAAAGTTTGGTTGACCGGTATCCAGCATCTGGAGGCAGTCTTGTAGGAAGAGATAAGTTTAGCGACCATTGTAAGTTGTGTTGTGTTGTGTAGTGTTGTGTAGCGCGAGGGTATAGACTTTAGAAGATTAGTGGAAGTTGTAAGGGAAGTATTCCTGAAACTAGAAGATACAGTAGGAACTGGAGATTTGTGTAGCCTTTTATATTCCCCAGCCGTAGATCCGGGGTTGAGTCATCTCGGAGTAACGGAGTCGCGAGTCGCATCCCCAGACCTCGGCTGAATTGCCCATGTGCACAACCCAACTATGGCGGTGGTTTATTTCCGAGGGGGTACCCGTGGGTCCGAAAGGTGTAGTGACGGTTTCCGTGGAACATCCGGTGTGGGTAAGAACGTCCCCCCGTGGTGGTGGAATGTTTCAGTAGTGAAAAACTCCCATAACGAGCTCGGGGCTAGATATCCGTTGACCGTGGCCCCCATACTGTGGCGATGGTCCATGTTGGGATGACTCCTTTTGACGAAGCCCCTTTGTTCATCAGGTTGGTGGTGATTTCCGCCTGTAGAGTAAGATGATTTTTCACACCCTTTGGCCAAGTGCCAAGTACCCTGAATTGGGGAGATCCACCGGTCCCCCGGCGCTGGAGTCCTGAAGTCACCGGCGGTATCCCACCGGGACCCTCGGTGGTGTAAGGGTGGTGATGGCAGTATGGAAGGGACTTCCTTTTATCCGAGCCTCCCCTGTCACTCACTTCGGACAGACGGCACCTTCCTGCCATACATTGCTGGCCGGTTGTCCGGCCACATGCAGGAAAGCCAACCCCCAGTTATCTGATCTCCGACTGTCCGTTGCTGAGCATCACACGACCCTTTGTTTCACTGTGTGCAATCTGGGGTCACCATGCCGGCCACATCCATTATCATCTTCCTCCACTGTTCCTCCACTGTTCCTCCACTGTTCCGCCACTGTTCCTCCGCTACCGTTCTGTTGTGTTTAGTCTGAGCCATCATGGGAACTGCATGGGAACTCACCTCCCAACTAAGAGACAAAATATATCGATATGCTTCCTACAAGCAGACCTCCATTTCCTTAAGACAAATGGTTCAATTCGGCCCTAACCCCAGTCCAGGGTCCATCTTTTTGGCATCCCAGTTTATTGTGGAAGAATTGCCCATCAGATTGGCATTGAAAGTCAAGGACCTTGAAAATGCACCATTGGGGTTGAATGAGCAGCCCTCCACCATCAAAGTAAAGAGTTGGTATGCCCAAAGCTTCCAGGAATTGACCGACTTGCCCAAACCCGAAATCTCAGAAAGCCTCAAGAAGTTACTCTATTCAAACACCAACCACAACAGCTCCAACATCAAGGAAGTCACCGACGAAACCACCCATGTGGAAGAAACCGTCAACCTCGCTAAGGCAGAGTCCTCCAATCCAGCAATCAACAACGTATTCTCGGATGACGGCATTGTTGTACGCCATTCCACCTCTAGACCTCCTTCACAATCCACCAAGTCCAGAAGCGAAAGCCCCACCTTCGGAAAGGCCTACTTCCATGCTTGTCCTACCAACATTGTGTGGCCCAAGGAAGTGTATGATTACAACAAGCAAGTGTTCGATGCATTGACCAAGATTAAAAAACGCCATGATGCAACCGTGGCTACCATGGCACAAGGTGTTCAGGAGTGGAAAAGTGCTCACAAGACTGTCCAGGTAAATTCTCAGATTCAAACATTCTTAGACAGGTTCTATATGTCCAGGATCGGAATTAGAATGTTGATTGGTCAACAGGTTGCCCTTAACATGGCCCAGGCCTCGCCAACTAAACAGAGAATCTCGCTGTTCTTGAACGGCTCCAATGGGAACACCAAATCCAACAAGTCCAATTACGTGGGAGTTGTTTGTACCGACTGTAATGTGGGAGAAATCGCTGAGGATGCCATCGAGACAGCTAAATATATCTGTGAAGAGTTCTACGGTTTATTCGAGGCCCCAGAAATACAATTGATCGCTCCTCAAAACGAAATCAGCTTCATGTACGTTCCAGGCCATTTGATCCACATGCTTTTTGAAACGTTGAAAAATTCACTCAGGGCTACAATCGAGTTCCATACCCCTCGGTTGAAAGCACAAATGTTAAAAGAAAACCCTAACCTCAAGGAAGAAGATATCGATATCAATGACTTGAAATTTCCACCTATAAAAGTGATTATTTCCGATGGAAGTGAAGATATTGCCATCAAAATCAGTGATGAAGGTGGAGGAATTGCCAGAAGTGAAGTGCCATTGATTTGGACTTATCTTTACACCACTGTAAGTGAGACCCCAGTTTTAGAGCCTGAATACAACCAAACTTCCTTCAAAGCCCCAATGGCTGGTTTTGGATACGGATTACCAATTTCCCGTTTATATGCACAATACTTTGGAGGAGACTTGAAGTTGATTTCAATGGAAGGCTATGGTACGGACGTATACCTCCACTTGAATAGATTAAGCAGCTCATCCGAGCCCTTGCCATAATTCAGGAAACCCGGAATTAAAACAACTAGCCAAAAGATTACAAATTTTAGATTCAATAGGCTAGTTGATATGAGTAACGACAAACATAGGTTACAACGCTAAAAGATTAAATAAAAGAGTATTTCAATTCAGTACACAAGGTTAACAATATCAATTCAGTACACTAGGTTAATAGTAGTCCAGTACCACGGCATTCCAAAAATCACAGAATTAATGTTACCAACGTGGAAAGCAATTTAAAATAATTATTTGCTGCTTCGATGTCTCCGATTCAGGATTAAGGGAATTGTAAACATAGAGGGGCGAGTGTTGTGTGATGAACAGTATTATTTAATTTACTGTAACATCAGCTTACTGGGAAGGCGATTTTTGCAGGAACAGCCACAAATAAATATATCGTTCGATAATTGTGATTAGAGTTCCAAAACTGTAGTCTGCGATACCGTAGACCCGATGATAGGATCAGATGGCACAATGGGCGAATCAAACCGGGCCCGCTGGTTCAAATACAGGGGAAATTCATTTCCACATAAATAACCCCCAAAAATTAAACATTCAATCGCAGTCTGGTTCGCTGTGAATCACAGAACCTTCTAGAAACCTGGCCTGGTAATCTAATGCGCCGCCTCCCACAGTTTGACGCATGGAACCAATACTACAACCAATAATCCAATTGTTCTCTGCCCCACAAATGGCCCCATCATTGCCAGTGATGCTTTATCGCTATCACATGTAGCTCCTTCCGCACCTCCACCTCCACCTCCACCCCCACCAAAGGTGGGCCGCCAGTAGCTTACGTAAGCTGCCTCCACCGAGGAGGTTCCACGAAGGACCGAGGAGTCACCGTGCCCCATCAACACCACCATCACCACCATCACCACCATCACCACCGCCACCACCCGTCCTACAACCGTCACCACTCTCCCGCCCCAACCCATGTCCTCCCCGTGCTTTCCCCGTGCTTTCTCGTGATTCTCGGATGACCTGCTGGGTCATTTTCTCCCTTCAGCAAACCTCACCAACTTCGCTTCAACCCCAATCTCATTTCTCCTCCCGCGGTCCAGTGCCCCCACTCTGATACCCCACCACCTCTCAACCTCTCACGTGCAGGTCTCGACATTTTCAAGTTGTTTAATTATAATATCAATTAAACATGTCAGCTCCAAGAACAAAACCCTGGGAAGTCAGCTCAGGAACGTCGTCAGCAGCAGCTTCTGGAGGAGACACTAGCATGAGCAACATCAGCAACATCGGAAGTACCAGTTCTGTGGGTGGCACGACCATGGGAACCACAGAGGCCACAGGAGGCCCTATTCCAGAAAGACCCAGTTCGTTGTCGTCGGACTTCTCCAATATGGCCACCAGTACGCCGTACGGGGGCAGTAATGCCTACGGGTCCAGCTACGGGTCTCGTATGGGCGGCTACGGCTCGTCTATGTACGGAGGAGGACTCGGATCATCCATGTATGGAGGCTATGGAAGCTCTGGATACGGAGGCTACGGAGGTTATGGATCCTCGATGTATGGAGGAGGTTTGGGCTCGTCCATGTATGGCATGGGAGGCTACGGAGGCTACGGAGGCTACGGAGGAGGCATGTATGGCCAGCCGGGCATGGCAGGCCCTGGAGGCTTGGGTGAAGGCACCCAAGCTACCTTCCAGCTCATCGAGTCGATTATTGGAGCCGTGGGCGGCTTCGCTCAGATGTTGGAGGCCACCTACATGGCCACACACTCGTCATTTTTCACCATGGTTTCGCTTGCCGAACAGTTTGGCAACCTTAAAAATGCCTTGGGTTCTCTCCTTGGTATATTTGCATTGATCAAGTTTGTCAAGAAAATCTTCTACAAAATCACAGGTCAAACTTACAACTACGGACTCAATCTCAAAGAGTTCTCCAAGTTCGAAAAGAATCAAAAGAAGTTGGAGGAAAACATCAAGAGACAACAAGGTGGACTTGCAGGTACAACTAAGCCAAGAATCTCATTCAAGCCATTACTTTTGTTCTTGGCTGCATCCATTGGATTCCCTTACCTATTGAGTAAAGCTATCCAGAAACTCAACGAGCAACAACAACGCAAACAACAACTGCAATTAATGGGTGGTGCCGGTCCTATGGGTCCTAACGGGCAATTCGACCCTGCAAACTTACAGTTTGCCAAAGCATTATACGAATTCAATCCAGAAAATCCAAACATGGAAATCGAATTGAAGCCTAACGAATTGGTGGCTATCTTATCCAAATTAGACCCTTTGGGCAATGAAAGTAAATGGTGGAAGGTGAGATCTAGACTGGGAAAAACCGGCTACGTTCCTCTGAATTATCTTGAAGTCATTGAAAGAAAGCCACAACCCCAGAAACAAGTAGAGTCACCACCTCCAAACCCTGTGCCACAGTCTCAAGACTTGAAGGGATCCATAGATAAAAGTATCAATGCAGGAGAATTTGAAAAGTTCTCCAAATAGTATATAGAATGTTGAGATGCTGCTAGTCAGTGGAAACTTATTTAATATGAAAATATTGTTAATATATTATAACGATTTGGTTTTCATTGTAGAATTTAATTACAATAAATCACTCATCAAAAATTGTGCTGTGAATTTGCTGAATTTGCCTACATCTTAGTGTTTTATAAAAACACCACTGATAGTTTTACTGAAATGCCCTAACGTATCACACGATAACAAAAGTGCTCATCTTTCTACTACAAAATAATACTCTTCTCATGCATTCGTAATTCTAAATTTAAACGGCATCATCAGGACGGTTTTGTTCAACTTCAGCCTTGGATCCCTTGTCCTGTAAGTCCTTGTAACCCTTGTGGTTTTCTTTAACCTTCTTTTGAGCTTGGGTTTGACCTGGACTTACCTTCTGTGCCTTATCGATTCCATCTGCCAATACCTCACCAGTCTTCTTGTTCACCTTGTCAGCGGCGTTGGCCAAGTCATCAGTGGATGTGGGAGCAACCTTTTGGGCCTTATCAATACCATCTGCCAATACTTCTCCGGATTTCTTATTAACCTTGTCTGCGGCATTAGTCAAGTTTTCCTTGGTTGGAGTAACGTTTTCGGCCTTTTGAATACCTTCGGCTGCAACTTCGCCAATTTTCTTGTTAGCAGTTTTCAATGCATCCTTTGCAGCATCAATCACGCCGTATTTGTATGCCGTTTGACTGAGAGGTCTGATAGAGGTGGTGATAGTTTGAGATTTTCTAAATGCGATTTGACGGAACATGTTTGTTGATTAGTGCTATTGATGATTGTTAGCTATAGTAACATCTTCTCCTTATATACTACCTCAGATATAGCTGTTTCTTATGTCTGACCTGGTAGCAACAATTGCTAGGTGGATGCAAAATTGCTTGAGGAGTGCTCATGGGGTTAAGTGCCCGAGTTAGCATCAGGGCTAACTATTGCTATGGGGTCCAAAGTATCATTACAACATAGTATGCAATAGAGGCCACATGTAGGTAGATAGGTGGACCAATTTAGCTTTAGGGGTATTTTGATAAATTTGATGAGGTGGTGGTATGTAAATTGCGTTGTACATATCGTGATTAAGGAGATTGCTAGCGGAACGTATGCAACGGTCTCGGGAATTGAAGGCGTACAAAACATGACTTAGTTGCCGTTGATATAGCGGTGGCACTCAGGGGTGCCTACTTTAACCACTCATGCAATTGGAATTGGATATCTCAGCTTGAGATGAAAAATTAAAAATTGTGCTATAACAAATTATTGTGATCAATTCACCTAGGATCACTCTGGTCTGGTATATGGGTGAGATCTCCCAGTAGCCCTTCTTCTCTCGGGACCTCCAGAACGTGATGAACTGGAAGTACTGGGCAGAGAAGAGCGAAGAGGAGATGCCGAGGTAGGTGCCCGAGAAGTCGAGGCGATATTTGGCGTAACATTGATGCCGGTGGCACTGACAGTAGTATTAGGTGCTGATGTTGTTGCTGTGGCGGATGCTGGAGTGGTAGCGGTGGTTGCAGGCCATGGAGTTGTACGACGTGGTGCAGTACGGGGTCTAGTTCGGGTAGTGATGTGAGCTCCGGATGGGCCCTCAGTCCAGGAAGTCTCCTGGTTATCTACTTCAGGTAATGGGATCCGCCGTGGAAGCACAACATGAGGTTCACGAGTATTGGTCCGAGGAATCCCCAAGTTGTAGGGAGTAGCCCAATCTTGATGCATGAACAGATCGGTCAATGGAGTGATCGATGGGTTGAAAGGTCTTCTGTATGGATTGAACACATCGGTGGACTGGTTGTCGAGATGATTGACCATGAGTTCCTCATTGTTAAAATTGTGGAACATGCTATGACGGATCTGAGCCATTCTTTTCAGTCTTGGGTCCAATTCCTTGGCCTCCACCTCTTCACGGCACAACGGACAACTAACGTTGCTCTTGAGCCACTCGATAATGCATGATTTGCCAAAGATATGGTCGCATGATGGCATTTTCACTGGTACATGGGGCACTTCGGACTCACTGTGAGATGCCTGGGAGTCCTGGTATCCGGGGAACGCTTCCTCGAGAGTGGGAGCTTGTTTAGTGACCAAACTGCGCATGGGGAACCTGGAATAGTGGCACACCTCGTCTGTAGGCATGAATAATGCTGGATCGTTGAACTTGGCCGATGCCACCTCGCTGGGGGATCCAGTTGCTTGGTGAGAGGACAGTTGTCCGGAAGACAGGCTGCGTAGATCCACGTAGGGATCATAGCAGATGGGACATTCCTTCTCCTCCAAGTCACCACACGACACCTCCTTCAAGCTGTCGATGGCGTCCTGTGACGCCAGCTTTGTTTTGGTCCGTATGCTGGCAAGCCCGCTGGCACTGAGGGCTCTTTCGAGCACATCTCGGAGCCATATGGGAAGGTCGCTGGGGTTGTTATCTGCGTCGAGGTCCACGAACGCCGTCTGGAAGACGTTTTCGCGGTCAAATGCATCCATTTCAATACACCAACAGGGGAAAATACGGAGAAAATGGTGGTGATGGAGGATTTGGTGCAGTTAGGCTAGATGATTTGTGAATTGATGAGAACACAAGCCGAGGAAATCCCACACAAACAACAGCTGATGACCGGTTCAAAACGAGGGGCGATGAATTCCGGACTGATGAATCGGAAGTGGGGGAGGGAAGGTGGGATCGGTTTGGTGGAGACGGGGAAAACACCTAGGTAGGAAACTGGTTACCAAAGTGGAGCCGTGAAGGCCGATAGTATCGCGTGTGGAATCACGTGGGGGATTTCGTGGGGGTTAGGAGGAAAAGGTGGGGGACTAGGGTGGGGGAGTATGGATTTTAGTACAGTAGCAACACTCTAGATGCTATACTATGACTGGCGAGGATGGATGTATTAACTACAGGCGATTTGGCTATTTATACAGAGGACGGAGGGAGCTCATCGCTGGCTGCGGGGATCCGCCTCTATGGTGGCATGGCGATCCCGGCGGTGATGGTCCCAGATTCCCCATGGTCCGGCAGTGCAATGACAAGCACTTGGCCGAGGTGACGTGGTACATCTCTGTCAACACCCACAGTTATGATATGTCAAAGAAATGACGCAGGCCATGGAACTCCAGGCCTTCCGCCGGTATATCGGGATTATCCTGACGTGAGTGGTGGCTTGGATATTTTTATGAAGTTGCCAAAGCTCAGAATGCTCGTAAATGGCCTATTTTTACCTGGATTGTTTCTTGCCTCCTATGCAAGAAGCTGGGCTAGTGAGTTATGGGTGGATTTCGGGGATTTGTGTGGATGGGTCAATTAAACCGCTCACAAGTACTGTGCCCTTAAGTCTGTTACCATTCTTTGCTTGTCTGGTGGTAATGAGCTGATCTGGTCCGCAGGCAATGATAACACCTGTGCGATCAATTCTGCCTGGTCGGGAGCCATAGCAGCGAGCTTGGCCTGCGTGGGAGGTGGAAGATGTGGCCATTTCAGCGCATTTTGGTTTTGGTTTTGGTTTTGGTTTTGGTTTTGATTGAATGGCTGTCCGTAGCCCTGTTGAAATTGCTGCACTGTTGGTGCTGGTGGAGGAGGTGCGGAGGATGCATTTTTCATTGCATCTGCAATGACCTCTTCGTCAATAAATCCCATAAGTAACAAAGCCTGGGCAGCTGTAGACGCCAAATGTGGCGATAACAGGAATACTTCAAACGCTCTGGACGCCTCGGGGCCAGAAACAATGTTCTTGAGGGTAGAGATGAACTCAATGAGTTGAGCAGGAGGGATTTTGCTGAGTGTTTCGTTGATTTTATCAGGAGTGGAAAATGGGAGCTGTGCTGGTGCAGGGGGAAACTTTAATGGCACAAGTGGTGCAATGGTAGGCGCTGCTGGCGTGGATGTAGGCATGGGGTTGTGCCCCATTTGATTGTGTCCCATCTGGGCGAACCCTTGTTGAGTGAAGCCAGGAGGGCCAGTGGGTGCTCCTCCTGTCATTTCGGGTGGCAATATCACGTAGCTTGGTAGTTTACTGCGGTCTAGTTGGAGTACTGGTTTCTGCTCCAGCGGAGCACTCAGCTTGAGAAAGCCTTCTTTCGATGACTCAATTCTTAATCTTTTGACCTGACCGCCATTCACGAGCTTGACCTGGTTTAAAAGCTGGATTGCACGGAAGGCATCCAGCTTTGTTTGGTATTCTACGAAACAGAACCCTTTATTCTTGCCGGCGTAATCATAGCCCAATCTAACTTCCACCACCTTTCCCGAGCCACATACCACGGCTTTGACCACGGTTTCATCCCAGTCGTACGGAATCTGCCCAATGTAGAGCACACTGGAGGCCACGCCGGTGATTTTCTTTGCCATGGTGATGATATTAAAATTTGAAGTTGAGATTTTCGTAATGTCGCGATAGCGATGATTTTTGGACTGAGGAAAAGATGACTGTAAGCAGGAGTAATAGTGTGCATTATTATAGAATGGATGGATAAATATCACTACAGTGTATTTTGTATGTAAGCAGAAAGTGTATAGGTGGAACTATGCTGGCGTAGAAATTTTTCCATCCATTTTTTGTCTTTTACTCAACTTTTATTATTTTGGT
Source organism: Suhomyces wounanorum (assembly GCA_030568695.1). Classification (NCBI taxonomy): domain Eukaryota; kingdom Fungi; phylum Ascomycota; class Pichiomycetes; order Serinales; family Debaryomycetaceae; genus Suhomyces; species Suhomyces wounanorum. The sequence goes on from JAJMGL010000007.1 coordinate 457,198, forward strand.
CAATTTTCAACCATCCTTCAAACAAAGTTAAGGAGTGGTTATTTGTTCTGCATAATCTATTCAATTCGAGAACACTTTCATGGAAAATTACCACCATATCTCTAAACCACACTGATATTATTCATATTTTCAATATTATTTAAGTTGGAGTGGCGAATTGTGTAAATCAATTAGGTTCTAATCTTAAGTGACACCTTTGATTATTGCTTTCAAACAAGTGAGATCGAATTGGCAACTATTGCGGGATTTTTTGGTTACAATTTTGCTCCTATGTACTTCTGACTTCAAATAGCTATAATGTAGAAGTTTCAGTATTGCTCAGTAAATTGGAATGTGAATTGCATGTAACCCTGAAATGCCAAACATCATGCAATATGATTCAGATCAAGTTTAGACCCGGAAAGAGTGGAATCCACATGTTTCTCCATAGTAGTAACATTCTGCAGACTGGTGGAATCTAGACCAAATTATTTTGTAAAATGGAGGAATGTGCATGGAGTTGTCTCTTCAGACACCAAAAGAGTTTGAGTTTCAATCAACATGTGCTCCTACTCTGTCAAACCTATTGTTCGGATATACAGAAACTACTCCAATCGAAGACCCTGAATCCACGGCCCACAATCCACCTTGCATAAACATGCTATAGTTGATGATTGGCATGCAAAACGTCGCCAAACTTAACCAGTGCTCTTCCCATTGCGCTTATTTTTTAGAAACAGCTTGGCAATTCCATAGTAGTTCTACCCGTAGTGATGATAGCGAAACGCATAGGAGTATTTGAACCAGTGATGGGTGGAATTTGGAATCCGTTATACGCTAAAATATTTCGGTTAATGATAATTTTAGGAGTCACAATACGTCAACTTTAGTTGCATTGTATGATTCGGAAGTTTTACATTCTACAATAATTCGGATGCAATACCCTTTTTAAGGTCTACCCTTCCGCATCATGTGATGTTCAAGAAGAATAGATGGTCATTTATGATTCCATTCTCTACAATGAAGTTCATTAAGTTTTAGATTCAAATTATAGGTCATTCTAATTTAGATTGAAATGATATGATTCTACTATGCCACTCTTTCAGCACCACTCAACTTCACGGCTGCACCGTACTTCTGCAATTTGGTCAACAAGTTATCACCTTGCTTTATCAAAAGGTGGTACTGGCTATTTTTATTATCTGGTCTGTTTGTCTCTATAATTCCGTTTACCTTGTCGATGGTGCAGTTCAACTTTTTGTTAGGAATAAATTTGCACAAGTCTTGGTCCAAGAATTCCTCCGTGATGTTGAAGTTGTGGGCCATGGATTTCAAACTCAATGATTTGTAACTTTCCAACAATTGGCCGTAAGCTTTGCAGCGCATCTCTCTCAAGAAGTAGTTGGCATGTTGGCGCAAGTACTTGTTTGGAAGCAAGAGGGCGTCATAGGACTCCATTAAGTACTGGAAGAAGTATTGGTACTCGCAGGTATACAAAGAGTTGGTGAGGTTCAACAATGGTTCCAAGGAAGGTGCAGAAGAGTAAATTGACAAGATCTCCGGGGACTCGATTATCTTCAATCTCAAGTCCACTCTGCCGAGGGTCAACACACCACACACAATGGCATAGTATGCCACTTGTTCGTAGGTGCAGAGTTCAGTGGAGGTGAAGGTGGCCAACGAGTCGATCAACAACTTGGCGGCCTCGCCAAAGTTCCGGGTGGCCATCAAGTAGATACCGTTGTAGGTCTTGTATCTGTTACGACGTTCCCAATCACCGCCCTTGTCGATCCAAGTCTTTGTTTGTTCCAAGTACTTGGACACAGCTTCATAGTCATAGAAGAAAAACTCGATTCTGGTCAAGGTCAATAAGATGTCAATCTTGCTACCGGTGCTCTGGGGCAACTCGAGGGCCTTTTTGTAAGTCTCCACGGCGTTTTTGCGGTCAATGATTCGGGTGTAATGCTCTGCAAGCTTAAGGGTGGTAGATAACACATCCAACTCCGTTTCATCTTCTCCTTCCGCTTCCTTGACCTGTTGCTTGAGCACAGTCACGTCCTCTTCATTCTTCTTGGTGAGCTTCTGATATAATGCTTCATCGAATGGAAAATCCTTGATTTCTTCATGAATGTGCTTGTAATATGGTGCCATGGAATCGGCCTCAATTATGGCCAAAATTGACTGAAAAAGCTTCGATCTTTCGGCCTTGTCAATGTTAGTGCCGAGGAGAAACTGCTGTTCCGATAATGTGTGGTTGGGGATCTTGGGGGTGTCAGTTTCGTACTCCATTGTGTGGTGGTAGTTAAATTGAGTGGATAATTCTTTTGAAGGCAAAATCGCTCACATGATATTTGATCCCGTGACATCTATATTGAAAGTGCAGTTTACAGCTAGCGATTTACATGTTATGTAACATGCAGTATTATGACAGGCTCATATTACTTACTTTAACATAAGTCGATTGAAATTCTCAAACAAAAGGACATATCGGCGAAAAATGATCCCGGGATCCAGATATTCCAGTGATTATTACTAATTTCTCGAGAATTGCGGATACAATTACTAATTGATTAAGTTATTATCTTCATAAATGACACTGGAATTTACTACAAAAAGAGGGAACTTTTCGTTGTGGACTAAACACCGGCCGTAGAGCCTTAGAAATCAAGTATACAAGTATTTGCTATAAAGAACCGGCACTTAATAACTTGGGTATCTAAAGCCTGAAGGAATAAAATACTAAATACAAAACCATTTAATATAGTTGAGAATACGTCAAATATTAGCTACTTGGTGTGCCATCAACTAATTCTCCTCTTTCTCCTCTCCCTCTCCTCTCCCTTACTCAATTAGGTAATCGCTTTCCAACTACACGGCAAGCACTAAACTCCGTCGGCACGATATTTCTCCGGTAAATGTATCGTTCGTTTCAGAGGCTTAACAATAATAGAAGTTACACGTGGAGTGCACTCACGTGAAATAACCTCCAGATCCCCGCGGACAATATCTCATGGGCCGATTGCCATGTACCTTTCCTAGCAAAATGTGACATTTTTTGCAAAATCACCACAATTGGTGTTTTTCTTCGGGCAGAAAAACCGGTCTTAATTCCGAGGTTGTGAGACCGTATGTCTGGGTCGGCGGCAATGCAACTTTGATCGGCATATGCACCACATTGCAGTTGCCGAATTACTGTCATTCGGCGTTTCGGTAGTGAACTTTTCACCCCACACATGCGCATATGCAGGCGGTGGGAGGGGAAACATAGTATATATACTCCGTGGTCCTGATTCCACATTTGTCTATCTTTTCCTGTACCACTATAGGCTGCAACAACATGAGTGTCAAAGACGAAATCCCCGCCATCTTCCTTGATCAGCTTTCGCCCAGAGGGCTCGAGTACATTCAAAAAACCAAGGACTTTGTCCATGAATGGTGTATTCCTGCCGATGCTCTCTACGAGCAGGAAATCGACCAGTATTACGGAGCAGACCGTTGGAAGCAAGTTCCAAGCATTGTCGAGAAGCTCAAGACCAAGGCCAAGGAATTGGGACTCTGGAACATGTTCTTGTCCAAGCATTACCCTGAGGGTCCTCAATTCAGCAACTTGGAATATGGCCTCATGGCCGGATACTTGGGAAGATCTCTTGTTGCCCCCGAAGCAACTAACACTGGTGCTCCAGACACCGGAAACATGGAGCTCCTCGCCAAGTACGGTACTCCTTGGCAAAAGGAGACCTACCTCAAGCCATTGTTGAATGGTGACATTAGGTCCGCTTTCCTCATGACGGAAAAGGGTGTTTCTTCTTCCAACGCATTGAACATCTCTTGTTCTGCCAAAAAGAATGCTAGAGGTAACTACGTCCTCAATGGTCTCAAATGGTTCGCTTCCGGTGCTGGAGACCCCAGAACTTCAGTTTGGTTGGTGATGTGCAAGACGGATGAAAACGACAACTCTCCCTACACAAACCACACTGTGTTGGTTTTGGATGCAAAGAAGGCATTGGCCTCTGGTAAGGCCCGTAATGTCAGACCATTGCACGTTTTCGGTTTCGACGATGCTCCCCACGGACACTGTGAGATCGAATTCAATGACTACGAAGTCAGTGCCGAGGAAATGCCCCACTCCGTGTTGGCCGGTGTAGGAACTGGTTTCGAATTGATCCAATCCCGTTTGGGTCCTGGTAGAATCCACCACTGCATGAGACTTATCGGTGCTGGTGAATTTGCATTGTTACGTACTCAACACCGTGCAAGTTACAGAACTATCTTCGGTAAGCCAATGAACAGATGGGAGTCCTATATCACCAATTTTGCTCAATTCAAAATTGATCTCCAAAAGTGTCGTTTCTTGGTGTTGAATGCTGCACACAAGATCGATATTTCCAATGCTAAGGCTGCACAAAGAGAAATCGCCATGGCCAAGATCGAAACTCCACGTACTGTGATAAAGTTGATTGACTGGGGTATCCAAATGTTCGGTGCTGAAGGTGTTTCTCAAGACACCGAGCTTGCTAGAATGTATACTCATGCTCGTACCTTACGTATTGCAGATGGTCCAGATGAGGCCCATTTGTTCCAATTGGCCAGACAAGACCAAAAGCAACTCGTTGACATTGACGAGTTTTTCGCTAAGCATGAAGTCCAACGTGCCAAGCTTGCTAAAATGTAAACTAGCCATCAGTCGATCCCTTAAGAATACATTTTTACCCTTTCCAGACTCACCGTAAGCACACGACCCAGTAGGTCCTACAATTGGGAGACTCATAAGCTCGTTAGTATTATACAAGAAATGCACTAGAAACGGTCCCAGTGGGGGGTCTGAGGGATAATTAGTACAAGTCAGACTTGGTAAAGTCATTGATGAGGCCCTTAGCAAACAAACGTTTACTTCTTTCCTTCTCTTTGGAAATGGTGTTTGCATGCACTTGCTTCAATTCGGCCTCGGCCACCTCGAAAGGAATTTGTTCCAACTCATGGAGATGGTCGTCTTCTCTGTCGATATCGAGCTCGCCCATCATCACCACATTTTCACCTCTCACCATGAATACTCCGCGATATGCTTCTGCGAACTTGACAGGGCCCTTGCTCTCATCCTTGCCCTTCAAATAGATCCGTTCCACGGCATCTTGCAAAACCAAGTTGGCAAATTGATCGAATGTCCTCAATATTCCAAAAATGTTTCTTCCGTCTCTCAACAACACAAATGTTTTTCTATCCACCGATCCGACAATGGCTGCAGCGGTGGTGAAAGTGTATGATTCTAAGTATAAATCCTCGACGTTGGGTCCCGCGGATTCCTGTGGGCCCGAAGTAGCAGCAGCCTGCTGCTGGTGCTGTGGTGGGGAGGCAGACATGATGGAGAAGAAGGAATCGTTGGGGGCGTTAAAAGTTTTCGGTATTGGATTATCCTGTGTGGCGCACGACACTATAGATAATGTTTGTTAAACTCGAAGCTGGAAGAGAAGAAACTGTTTCTTCAGTGGTGCAAGCAGCTCAAATGTGCTCCGTTGTGTGTATGCATACAGAATCCAGTAATTCTTCCGTGAATTCCGGTACAAATACTGTGTAGAGCGCAGTTGTCTGATTCCACTTACTACCGCACTGATACTGGCTATTTATTGCCTGCATACAACCGGCGATTATGCACTATTGGCAGACTAAGTAGTACTGATAAACCATTGATTGATATATCGTCCATCTAAAATACTTAGCAGCCACTTTTCTTGACTTTTTCAAAGTAGTTTCACAATTCTTGCAATTGTTGAGTCGTGTATTAAATTATATTGTACGATATTATCCTCTAATCGTGAAAAATTGCCTCTTTTGGCCAGATTTTTCACCTCAGCTTGTAACAAACACCCAGGAACAATCTCATATCGATTGACGAGTCACTCGCCATACATAGCTAGGAACACATCCGTCTTGTTTGTTCTGATACTAAATATTGTGCCCATTTCATACATCACCATCGCATGGTGTAGGCTTCTCCATCTCACCATCCATCTCATCTATATGCACGCCGATGAGAAATCTTCTTCACCATGTCTTTCTTCACCTACAAGGATCATATCGAAGAAGGTGATTTGGTTCTTGCCTTCATCAGCAGAGGCAACATTAAGCCTCTCACCGTCACCAAAGGGGCTCAGTTGAACACCAGATACGGACATTATGAGCATGACAGCATGATTGGCCTCAAGTATGGTGAACAGATGGCTGGTATCAAAGGACACGGATTTATCCATTTGTTGCATCCAACACCAGAAATGTGGACCCTTTCGTTGCCCCACAGAACCCAGATCGTCTATACACCAGATTCTTCGTATATCATGCAAAGATTGGGAGTTGTCAGTGGGTCTCGTATCATTGAAGCTGGTACTGGATCAGCTTCATTCTCTCATTCCTTTGCCAGAGCCATTGGATTAGACGGAAGACTTTTCACCTATGAGTTTCACGAACCCAGATATCTCGAAGCAAAGAAGGAATTGGAAGGCCATGGCCTTGTCAACACACACATCACCCATCGTGATGTATGTAACAATGGATTTGAAATCGATGTTCCTCAGGGTTTCGGACCCTCTGTTGACGGTGACGTGGTATTTCTCGATCTCCCAGCACCATGGGCTGCCGTTCCACATCTCCCTAAGGTCATAAGCTCAACCCGTGTGGTGGGCATTTGTTGCTTCTCGCCTTGTATTGAGCAGGTATCCAAAACCGTGCAAGCATTAGAGGAGAACGGCTGGTCCAATATTGAGATGGTGGAAGTTGCAGGCAGACGTTGGGAAGCCAGAAAGGATATGGTTAGAGACGTTAAAGATGTGGTCAAGAGATTGAAAGACATACAATCAAGAAAAAATCAAGGTATTGAAAATAGAAGACATGCGAAGGTGGTAGGAGAAAAGAGAGACCATTCTGAAGTGCTGCCTGAGCCTACCGATTCGTCCAAATTCCAAAACTTGGGTAAAGGATTCAATCCATTCGGAAAGGGAATTAGAATCAGAGAAGGTGATGAACAATTCCAGTGGAGAAACGTCACTAAAATCGAATCCGAGGTTAAGAGTCATACTTCGTACCTTACCTTTGCATCCATGATCCCGAAACTTAATCAATAGACACTTTTGAATATCTAGCTAGTTGTAGTAGTGATCACCATGTCGGGTCGTGCGCACGTCGAGTATTCACCTCTAAATGAGCGTTACCAATGATAGCTAAGTTTCAACAACACCACATCAATCAACCATGAGTGGCCAACCAATTGGTATGTATCATCCTACTCGAACGGAGCAATGCATTCTCACTATACTTCCTTTTTGAAAAGAACTTTCGAAATGACACATTTGGCCCATTTTTGAGGGTTGATAATCATGGTTGCCTCCTATAAAAACCAGTGATAAATTGCTTCGTATTGAGCCTTCCATCAAATCAACTAGCAGCTAGAGAATTATCATAATTAGTTCATCTTGAAATAAGTTGGTTCAATTGTTCGATACGATTTATGCATCCATACTAACCGTTAGTTCTCGACCAAGGAACAGGATTTGTTAAAATCGGAAGGGCAGGGACCAATTTCCCAGATCATACCTTCCCTTCCATAGTAGGAAGACCCATTTTAAGAGCAGAAGAAAGAAATATACTTCTTCCTTCTGACATCGAAATCAAAGATATTATGTGTGGTAGTGAAGCAAGTGAAGTAAGGTCTTTGTTACAAATCAGTTACCCCATGGAAAATGGTATCATCAAGAATTGGGAAGACATGGAACATTTATGGGACTACGCTTTCTATGAAAGATTGAAGCAACCCACCCAAGGTGAAAAGATCTTGTTGACCGAACCTCCAATGAATCCATTGAAGAACAGAGAAACCATGTGTGATGTCATGTTCGAAAAATATCAATTCGGTGGAGTCTACGTCGCCATCCAGGCAGTCTTGGCATTGTATGCACAAGGTTTGAGTTCTGGTGTTGTTGTCGACTCTGGTGATGGTGTGACCCATATTGTCCCAGTGTACGAATCTGTGGTCTTGAACCACTTGACAAGAAGATTGGACGTTGCTGGAAGAGATGTCACTAGAAACTTGATCAACCTTTTATTACGTAGAGGTTATGCATTCAATAGAACTGCTGATTTTGAAACTGTCCGTCAAATCAAAGAAAAGTTATGTTATGTGTCATATGATTTGAACTTGGATACCAAGTTAGCTCAAGAAACTACCACTTTGGTAGAATCTTATGAATTACCTGATGGAAGAGTTATTAAGGTCGGATCAGAGAGATTTGAAGCTCCTGAATGCTTATTCCAACCTCATTTAGTTGATGTTGAACAACCCGGTGTTGGTGAAACATTATTCAATACTATCCAAAGTGCAGATGTTGACATCAGATCATCCTTGTTCAAGGCAATTGTGTTATCTGGTGGTTCCTCTATGTACCCTGGATTACCATCAAGATTAGAGAAGGAATTGAAGCAACAATGGTTAACAAAGGTATTAAAGGGTGATGCATCAAGATTAGACAAATTTAAGGTTAGAATTGAAGACCCTCCAAGAAGAAGACATATGGTCTTTATTGGTGGTGCTGTGTTGGCCAATATTATGGCTGACAAAGAACACATGTGGATCTCTAAGCAAGAGTGGGAAGAACAAGGTGCCAGAGTGTTGGAGAAGTTGGGTCCTCGTTAGAACCACCTAACAGCAAATATGACGCAAAAGTACACGATAACAAATTTTAATAACTGTAGATCAAAATAAGTAACTTATTGCCGAAATGTTTTATCTATTTAACCATAATTTAAGTTTTCTATTTGCTTCAATACCGAGTCAACTAATGTATCATATACATCCGTGGTCATTGGACCGCCGCCATTTATCCTTTTATTATAGCCGTAATTCACAGCCAGATGTACCAAATCTCTGATGAAACCCTCACTGACTATTTTTGGTTTCAAGAAATCACTATTAATGCATTGATCAATTGTCCACCTTTCGTTAGGATTTCTGGCCAAGCAATTCTGCATTAATTCAATTGCGCTATGGGGAACTTGGATTCCTCCAATACCCCTGGATGGAAACGTGATTTTTACCTGTGGATTCATAATCGCCATTATTCTTTGATTTCCTGAATAACCACCATATGGTGGTTTACCATATATCATTTGATATAATATACACCCACAGGACCATACATCAGATGGTTTTCCAACTTTCCAAGTATTCCTTTGCAGATTGTGGATATTGTTTTCAGTAATAGGTAACCCAGGAAAGGTCTGATTCACTTCAACTAATGCTTCAGGTGCCATATAATTTGGTGTTCCAATCTGAGATTCTCTATAAATATTTGCTGTATGATCTGGAACTGCATTTGCTATACCAAAATCAATAATTTTCAAGATCCCTCGAACGAATAAGAAATTGGCGGGCTTCAAATCACTGTGCACGATTCCTGCTTCATGCACTGCCTTCACACATTTTAAAATTTCAATTGCGTAGTACTTCACAAAATGCAAATCCATTGGATTATTCATGCTCAATTTGGTTTGGAAAACGTGTGCAAGATCAATATCTCCACATTCCATGACCAAATAAATAGAGCCTTCGCCAATTGCATGATCAACTAACTTCACCACACGGTCTGAATGCTTGAGCTTGAGAAGTAAATCTATTTCACCTTTAAAGCCTCGAACACATACATCATCAAATTGATCAAATGTGACTTTCTTTATAGCATACAATCTGTTATTTACGTGGGCTTTTACTTTGTAAACTTTTGATGAACCACCTCTTCCTAGTAATTCTAATTTCTCGTATTGGTTTCCGTTGATAATAATGCATTTTTTTCTATTATCTTCCGATTTTGGTGCAGCATGTCCAATCTCTGAAGTATAGGATCTAGGATGAGGGAATTCCTGATTTCCTCCGGAATTGGTTCCATTTGTTCCCTTAAAGAAATCTTCTTCAAGTTCAGACTTGGATTTGATGATATTTGAAACACTTTCTTTTCTGGTCTTTGGAAGCTTTGGTTTCCTAAAGCTTTCCAATTCAACTGAGTTAATCGAGTTGACTGGTATATCATGCAAGGGAATTCGATTTTGATCTTTTGGTAAATGCTCTATCTTAACTTCATTTTCTTGATCTTTCATAACTAAAAATGCTTTGCGCTCAACATCTGGTAGGGATGATCTCTTTTCTAGTGAAGGCAGCTTTTTATTGTTATTCGAGTGATATTGGATTTCATTCATGAGCTTTTGTTCTTCGATTCTTCTTCGGAGTTCAATTTCTTTACTTTTAGATAAGAGATCTAATTCTTGAAGTAATGTCTTGGAGGATTTGGATATATCACTTTCCATATTGATATTTTCATCTACCGTCATTTCAGGTTCTTGTAGTTTTGGAGAGAAATTATCAAGAGTGAAAGATGGAGGAGCGTTATCTACTTGGAACTGCTCATGTGGTAAATTGTTTGCATTATTGGGGTCTGAATCAAGATCGAATTTTCCGTAGTTTTCACTGAGTCTAGATGCACGTTTGGGAGGGCCCAACATTTTTCCAAACCGTCTGGTTCCTCTAATACGTTTGATTGTATGTATGTTGGATGAAGGGGTGATATCATCATTGGAATGCTTGCTACTACCTGGGGTCGTTGCCGGAGTTTTTGATGCATGAATTGGGGAAACTATGCCGTCCATCAAGTCTTCTTCAGAATTGGTGGTATGAGTATGATTACTATGATTGAATGAACTATGAGAAGCTTGTTGGTTCTGAGACTCGTGAAATGAAGTGTGGAATGATGATGCAGAAGTGTTGGGATCAACCTGTTGTTCTTTAGGTGCTTCCTTTGATTGAAACGGTGATTCATTATCTGATTCCTTGAAGTGAACCGATAAACGGCTCTTCAAAGCATTCGTTCGCCGTTCAGGGAAGTCCAACTCGTAAATGCCTGTGACGTTCACTTCATCCTTCTTGACTCTGAGAGGTGAAGTTTTGGTTCTGTCATTGAGTAATGCTATGCTGTAGGAGCTCAATGCTGGTGGAAGGAATGTGTTATCTTCATCATGGGCAAACTGTCGTTTGTGGCTAGATGAATTCTCTGATGACGACTCCATAGGAGTCTTAAAAAATCTATATGACATTGCTCATGGATGGAATGGTTTATGATACTGGGGAGGTGACACTTGGTGGAAGAAGGGGTCTGATGATATGAAGGGATGTAGTTGAATTAAAGAGACGAACTAGTTGAGGAATGCTTTAGAGTTTGGAGAAGATGATGTTTCTATACCGCGTCTTGTTTATGTTGTTTACAAATGGGTGTACTGCACATAATCTGGTGAGATATTGAAAAAATAGAAATGCTCCACGGCAGGTTCGAACTGTCGACCTTCAGATGACACAACAAATTGCTATGAGACTGACGCTCTGCCAACTGAGCTAGTGAAGCGATTTCTGAAATTGCATGTAAATGGCTGAAACAGCCCTACTTTCATGGAAAATTAACATTCAATTTTTGACAATATGACGAACACATGGTTTGAAAAATAGGCTGGTGTACTAGTGTCTATTTTTAAGGATTTTGAATGCTTGGAAAGTTCATTTCAAATTGTAGGGACGTCTTTTTGTTCACAATTAGTACATGTTTTGAATTTTTTTGCGAACTTTCAAAATTTTCAAAATTTTCACTTCTACAAATTTGCTCAAGAACTGATATAGTTTTATAAATGTCTCATTAAACTGGGTTCCACCCCAATTAACACTTAAGCTGCAATAGTAGGTAGAGTAGTTTGGTTAATGGCCAGTGCTTACCAGTAGATGATGAGCACAATTCAGCATCCAACAGCTGAACCAACTACGTTACCCTATTTTCAGCGTCCCAAATCTCCAAATTTGTTAAATGACTACATTTACCGTTCACTGTACCATCACATATACCAAGATTGCCAAACCCAAGGTCCTGGCACCCTAATTATCGAGATACGGCTGTTGATGCCTGCATAGACATTGGTGACGAAAACATTACGAGATGCATCATACAGGACTATTATACCGATTGGGAACCGGAGAAACAAATGCCTTCGCCTTCAATACGGATTTGGCCGCGTTTCTGACATTTCCAGCGTTCAGGATATTTGGTATAATGGTCTCCCAGGTTGCATTAGTAAGGAATATTCACTCTTGAGTCCCCACATGGACTCCCACCCTGCCAAATGCCACCATCACAAATACTCCCCACTTGAAGTATCCCTCCAACGGTGTGGAGGCTCCGATATCCTCACCAAGGGCCGCTTATTAGCCACATCCTCATCAGCTCCCAGTTCATCCTGGAATCCGTAAATGCATTCTTCTTCGTTTTCTCTACCTTCCTAACCACCAGCATCTCGCCTGCACATAACCATCCCCACGTGTAGCCCATATTAGGATAATTAGTGTAGGTGCAGGTACCTAATCTTGGATAAAATTCCCCTTCATTGGCCTTTTTCAAACCAGGCCTCCATCATGTCTTCCACCAACAAAAGAATTGCATTACCTGCCAGAGTCGAGCCAAAGGTGTTCTTCGCCAACGAAAGAACCTTCCTCTCATGGTTGAATTTCACCGTCATCTTGGGTTCTTTGGGTGTCGGTTTGTTGAACTTCGGTGACTCTGTGGGAAGAGTCTCTGCCGGTTTGTTCACCTTCATTGCCATGTTAACCATGGTGTACGCATTAGTCACCTACCACTGGAGAGCAAAGGCCATCAGATTGAGAGGAAGTGGTCCATACGACGACAGATTCGGTCCTACCATGTTGTGTATCTTCTTGTTGGTTGCCGTTGTTGTCAACTTTGTCTTGAGAGTCAGAGCTTAGGTGTAAATATACATGTTACGTTGACAGATGTAGGGGAAACGGAGGTTTTGTGATTTAGACGGTGCTCGAATATGGCCAGAGTGCAAACATCCACGCCAGAGAACAGGGGTGGGACAATTAAGGTGGAATTGGTGAGATTTTGAAACATTCATAGCACCAAAGACTCTGCAGCTTGTGGATACTACGTTAAATGCGATGTTGGAACCGGTTCCACTACATCTGTCATTTTCCAAATTTCCAAATCTAAAGGTCATCTGCATTTTCACCTATAATTCAGCCTAAATTTAGCTCAACCCATTCAACGAGCATTGAACGAACTTGAAATCACTCTTTCTCCCTGCAGAATAGTCGGCATCTACCCGTGTGGTTATTCCGAACTTAAAACTAGACTTTGTCTTACTACTGATAGTTGTACTTTAATATTAATGAAAGAATTAATTTTCGTAATTAAGAATAATGTAAGTGTTGGTGCCTCAAATAAGAGACTAGAAATGTTTATGTCGAGCTGGTGAATCGCGGTGGTGGGTTGTTGAATCTGGTAGAATTAGATAAACTCGTAATTCTGATAATTCTTGCATCTAAAGCAACTCAGTATTTCCATTTTATGACTCCAAACCTTAGGTAGCATGACGTAGCATGAATTGAAGTATCAAAAAGGGAACTGTAACAAATCAACAATCTTAATTAGTCATTTAATGCCAGTTTCAAGTGGATCTTAGGCTTGGTACGAATTCGCCGTGGTATTGATGCCAAGACCCCAAACTAGCACCTGAACCTAGCAATTAACCACATCATCCGTACTTTCTCTTCAAATTTCTATACCGGGAAAGAAAGTACAATGCCTCCAACTCTTTCGTGACGTATTCTCCTTTGTCCATTGCTGCCTTCATGTCTTCCTCACCGTCAATAACAGTGCTTTGAAAGCTATTCTTCAACACCTTTCGAAACTTCACATAACCACCCGACTTATCAGGGTAGTCTCTTCCCATGTACAACAAGTTTCGGTATAAATTCCTTACTCTTGGGTCCATGCTGTCATTCTGGGGTGTGCACTAGTGGATAATACCAACTCGCGAAATAAGTGCCAGAAATCAATTACTCTCTTCAACCCAGTAATGTCCGAACGCTACCAGGCTTCCAAGGCAGTGTCGTTATTTGTTGTCCAGTTCGATGTTCGGACAGGATACAAGCTTGTTTGGTCAAAATCTTCCATTAAAAACTTCCCGGTTGAGGGGTTGGACTACAAGTGCTTACCATCAGGGATTCATGATCATAAGAAGGCCACGGTACTTATTAGCCATTACTTCAACGGCAAACTTTATTACGGATTGAGTCGATTCCGTCAGCACATTTCGGGTGACGGATCTGAAGGACTGAATGCAATTGACCGCTCTACAGTTCACATGTATGCTGTGGGTGTTCTTTGCGACCCCACCACCAAGACTTCGGATTGGAAACCAAATGAGTTCGTCAACAACGGATGGGAATACTCGGATCAGATTGACCAGTCATTGGTACGTTTTCTTCAGGAAGAAAGCTATAGCAATTTTGACATTTTTGAAACTTTGTATGAGAATATCACTTCTCCTAACAAGCATTTGGGAGTCACTCCTTCACAACCCAATATCAACAACCACTTATTGACAAAGTTGCCCAGCTTCATCGACTTATTTGGACCCTTGGCGTTCCTTCTTTTCAAACAGGCAATTTTACGTAAACGAATCATGTTCTTCAATCGCAACCATGCGGTGACCCCAGACTACGGAACAGTGAACTCGTTAACTTATGTGCTTGCACTCCTCACAGTCATCCCACAAAATATAGAGACGGTTTCTATGGATGAAAAGAACAACTCTTTTTCACAACCTGTGTTCAACGTGGGATTGCCCGATTTAGAGGGTCCCCTATTTGAAAGTAAGGCTTTCATCGGATCTACAAACGACGATATACTCTTGTATCAGAGAAACCTCTTTGATATTGCAGTGATTATTAACGATGAAAACCATGAACATCCTACTGCTTATGCAAGTACTGACGTTTCTGCACCCTTAGACCCACGAAAAGCTCTCAAAGCTACTGTAAGAGACTACAACAAGTTCAAAGCAATTCACAATGAGCTTCACAAATCGCTGTCGGGTACTAATCCATTGACTCGGTCTTTTACCAACTTCTCCAATATTTCAACTGACGACCTTCATTCCGTTCACACCAAGATCTCCTCCTCTTCTTTAAACGATTATGACGAAGAGGTCCTTGACGAGCCTGCATGGTGGATGAATGATGCCACACAAGCAGTTACATGGAGAGAATCTATTTGGTCTGCATTCTCATGGTTTGCCAGTGCTGGTCAAGTGGTAAACAATTCACACAGCAAACCACTTAATCATAACGAGAACGAAAATAGTCTTGACCTCTTACAATTGGTCAATATTGTTGGATATTTCCATAACCTTACTAAGAAGTGGATCTATTTGATCAACGAAATTGTCACTGAGCAATTGGAAGATCAGAAAATCGATTTCAATGATGGCGTGACCCATCTGGAAGAAAGAGGTGAAGATGCATCGCTCTTTTCTTCCTTGACATCAAACCACAAGATAGATTTAGAGTTGACATATCAGGATTTGGTGGAGATGGAATTAGATCCCTACTATGAGCAAGATATCGAGTTTGTCAAGGAGTTTGTTAAGTTATATTGGGGATCTGTGGTGGAAAATGTAGAGGTGGGCTTGGGTTTCAATGGTATTTGTTGTTAATGGGATTGGAAAAGTGGACGTTTATTTTTCATTACAGATAAAAGATACTGTTTTAGATAATATACCAGCTGAACTACAACTGAACAGTTCACGAGTTGTAATATGCAAAAATCAATATATGGTGATTAATTTGATGCCAGCAACAGTTGAGAAAATATCGTACTGTTTTCATGTACGGATATAGTCAAACAAGTATTTAGATTAGAAACGTAATCATTAAATGTGATTGCTGTCACGAACAAATTGTATTGCTAGTAGAAGGGCCAATTGTGCATGAAAGTTCTTGCTAATAGTCAAATCTCTACATGTCAATGCAAAAAATCATCAAGTAATCAACAGTCTCCAAGGTCTATGAAACATATCAAGCCGAGCCAAGAGGTTCTAGAAGCCCTAGAGTTCTACAGCTCAGAAGTACAGCACAGGAGCCCATATAAATTGCTGTGTAACCTGGAACCCCGAAATGTGCTATTACCACCTATCCAAAGCCCCGAATAAAGCCTTGGTTACCCCAGAACCAAATTATCATATGGCAGGAGATTTAGATTTCCGAAATGGGGAAGACTACAGGGTCTATTTCACGGGTAGAGCTTCTATGTGCAGCTATTAAGCTCGATCTGTAGTGGGGATCTTCACCCATCTATTCAATTTTCCACTTGCATTTTTCACTTTGCATATTTCCAGAACGAGTCTATTTTTCTTACAACCCCAATGGCACATAGCAAGCTTCATTGGTCTCAAATGCCACTCAATAGTGCTAAAACTGTCGCCAAGTGAATGTGTCTTATGGGTCTGGGGAATACTCTGCGACCTGGCTACCCCCGCGCCGATCACCACCATTGGTATCGCTAATCCAGCGGAGATTCTCCCTAATTTTTACCGCACCGCCGCCATATTTGCCCAATATTCGCCCCCGGCATTCCCAGTCTCACCAAATTTCCTCAATTACATGGCGTTTCAGTTTTGCGCTAAATGCCACCACCACACCACCACGCCATCCGAACCGGCCCACCATTGAACCTAACTATCCCGTAGCATTGAACTCCACCAGTGGTAGCGCCGCAATCTTACCACCACCTCCGCAAACCTCGTTTCCTAATATTGTCGTTCCCAGTAACGAGAAAATCCTCCAACTCCCCTTCCTCGCTAGTTTAGTTCCCCTCGCTCCGTTCACTCCTCCTTCTTGTTACTACCGCAAGGTTTTACGTGGAGGAATCAAAAGAGCGAAAATCAAACTAGTAAAAAAACACTTTCCTACTACCTACCCCATAACTGGACGTTGGCACGAGTGTCTGGAGGTAGTGAAATAAGTGGAAGCAGAGCTGGAACTACGTGAGTGATTGAACCCGGCCAAAGGCATATTCCCAGCTTAAGCCCTACACAGTCTGTCCCACCCCCTTTGAACAACGGCGGTGTTGACAACAATAACAATCAGCTAACTCCAGCGGCCAATTGGTGTGACCTACAAGTATCATGAAGAGTCAAAACAACAACCGTGGAAACGGAGGCAAGAACGGCCACCGCAGGTCCAATTCTCGTCACGGCAACCTCAATGGTACCCAGGTCCCCGACGAAGGCACCGATCGCTTGGTGTACTTGGTGACGAAATCGATCGGTAAACGCGTCATCGTCACCATAACAAATGGTTCCCGCTACCAAGGTCTTCTTGTCAGCGGCGACTTGGCCGCCAACGGCTCTGCTCCGTTGTCGGTGGTGGTAATGCACCCCACTTTGGTGAGCAAGGGCTTGATCCATGAAAAAAGTAATATTGATTCCGAAAGCGAGCTCCCTGAGAAGCTTGTTATCAAGGCAAAAGATTTGATTGATTTGGAAGTGCCAGATGTCGATTTGAATGATAAGTCTAAGGTTACCCCAGCAGATCAACCTCAGCCTCCACAAGAATTCAAAACCGATTCTGATATTTCAGGTCGCTTTCAATTGAAAGAAAGAGAATTACAAAGATGGGTTCCTGATGAAGATACTGCTCACAATCCCGCATTGACTTTGGATGACAACTCCTTTTCGTCCTCTGGTCAATGGGATCAGTTCAAGGTGAACGAAGAGAAGTTTGGTGTGGAAGCAAGTTATGATGAACATCTTTACACTACAAGAATCAACACTTCTGCTTCAGACTACCAAGAGAGATTGGCTCGTGCAGAAAAATTGGCAAAGGAAATAGAGAGCCAGGCAACCACTGACCGTCACATGATGGAAGAAAGAGGAATGGTTGTCGATGACAGTGGTATGGATGAAGAAGATAAATATTCTGGTGTGGACAGAAGAGGTGATGAATTGATGGCCGCCTTGAGAAGTGCAACACTTTCAAACGATGGATTAAGTTCCATCCATTCCACTTCACCTGGTAAGTATCTTCCTCCCAGGCAAAGAGCTGCCCAATATCACAATGATCCTGCTATAATCTCAAGTTCTGCTGCTTCAAAGTCTAAAACTTCCAGTACTTCGTCACCAACAAAAGAATCTGAAACGTCTTTAGACACTTCAGTGGGACCTGAACCACTTACTCCCACAACAGCACAAAAATCAACCCCTGCTAAGCCAGATTCAATTCCTCCAAAGCCTCAAGTTCCTCAGCAAAATGAATCATTCAGATTGAATGCTCAAAGCGAAATCAACTCGTTACGCGAATTTAGTGCCAACTTCAAGATCCCACACAAGATGCCAACAGATTTGTTACCTATACTTTCAAAGGACAAGTTGAAGCAAGATGAAATTTTGAAGAAACAAGTTGAAATTCTGCGTCAAAAGTCAAAGAAAGAACAATCTTCTCCACAGATGGCACAGACCTATGCTCAACAAGCTCAAAATATAAAGAAGAAACCAGAAGCTTCAAAAGCAGCTTTCAAATTGAATCCTAAAGCTGTGGCATTCACTCCTTCAAGTAAACACGTACAAATATCACCTAACCCACCCAAGGCAAACTTTCACAGATCATCTAATAATCCATCTCCAAGGATGAACAATTCTAGACCATACTCAGGATCTGGATCTAGTGGTTCTAACAATGGAAGCTCCAGAAGACATCATCAAATTTCACCAGCCGAGTTCTTTGGAGGAGCTGACAAGATTCCTACTAAGCAGGGACAAGAAAAGAAGGTTTCAGAATTCAAATTTGCTTTTAGCTTATTCATAACTTCAAAGCAAAAAAACCAATCCAAGGGAATTAAGACACCTACAGTGTACGAAAAAACATTCAAGACCCCTCCAACATGGGATTCAAACTTCGATGAAACACATGATAGGTTGTTCCCGGCCATTAACTCATTGAACAAGGGTCCAGGTGTTATAATACCTGGTTCCCAGTTTATGGGCAGTCCTTTGATGGGCAATCCACCAATACCAGGTGGGTACCCTGCACCAAGTGGCAAATATCCAATGTCGTCTCACCAACAACAGGCAGTTGCTGCTGCAATTCACTTTCAACAACAGCAACAATTTCATGCTGCTATGATGTATCAACAACAATTCCCTGGAGGAGTTCCACCTGGCCAGCCACCAGTGCCAATGTACCCTGGAGGAGACCCACAGTTCTTACCCCCCGGTGGATTTATACCACCTCCAGGCGGATTTGTGCCAGGAGGCAGTCCTGTGAATGGGAACATGATGATGGGAACTGGCCACCCATATGCCGGTGGCAACCATCACAATTACAACAATCATCATCATGGTAATGGAAGAAGATTCAACAACCAGAACTCTTCAAAGCGTGGGGGACATAGCTAAACTATTTGAATGAAGAAAAGTTGATACCTATAGTTTCCACATGAAGATAAGGTAGAAGTTACTGGGTTTTCTCGGTACACTGGCAAGAAGGATGAATTACCATATCGTCTCGATGAAACTAAGGCTAGAAGTCTGCAGTCTTTGGTTCAGGGAGCCAAATTATTCATCATCGAATAAACAAAACAATTAGACATATGATGTAGTGAGCTGCTTTATATTATATTTCGACTGCACTTTGAAACTGTAGACACAATCTAGACTCTAGGATTTTGTTTGAAAGGATGCGCAGTCACTATTAAATTCACAAACATTCTATAGGGTTTGTAAGGATATGGATGAAAAACTCATTTAAATCGAGGATCACAATTCAAATTATAAACAAAGTTGTTGATTAAATGAAGTCGAATTAGTTTAAACGTTTTAATTCTCATTAAGTACCTTGCACAGCAGGAAAGAAAAGTCCAAAAAATAGCATATGCAAATATTAAGCAAATTAAATAAACATTTTTTTTATTGAACTGAAAGGATATGCCAATCCGACAAGGTGATGTAATCCTCTACTTCATTGACTTTGCTTCAATTACGCAATTGCACTATTTTCATTCTTCGCTTCATTCTCTTCTCGTAAAGTGTTAAGGACTTTTGATCCGCACTTTTTGATCCAGTCTCAGCCGAACTTTGTAGTATCTTCAATTCAAACTTGAGAACACTCACAACATTCCATTACAATGTCTGAAATTGCTCTATCAAAAATAGCCAATCTCATCAAGGTAGAGGATGATTTGGTCAAGGTGAGCTCGCTCCGACAGCAATTTATCAAGGAAAAGGCTTCTGTTGATCTAAAACTCTCCACCACCACACAACTACAGATCGACTCTATCATGGCCAACTTGACCAGACTCAACAATGCAGCACTCAAGCTCAGTTCCATCAAACAAAACATCGGCAACATTAACAACGTGTATGATGATTCCATCACCAACATCAAAGACTATGCAATCATCAAGAAAATGACACAAGTTAACCAGTTTTTGGCACTTGTGACCAATCTATACAACGACATATCCCAATTCAAGAAGTTTTTGGAAGGAATCAATAAGATGATTGAAAAAGAGACTGCTGCAATTCAAGAAAGTTTGGTGTATCCGCTCACCAACTTTTTCACTATTCATTACCTCTTGACTCAGGCCAGAAACTTCCAAGACTACTTGGAGCTAGACATGGCCAAGATTTCAGATGATTTGAAATCCATTGTTCAAAGGATCGTCAACCCAATTCGTAAAACGGTCAAGTTATTTGATGATTTATTGGTGGAAATCATTACTTCGTTGACCGAATCTGTCAAGGATGGAAACCTTGAGCTCATTTTCAAGTTGATTAAGGTGCTAGAATTCGAGACTAACGAAGATACAAAATTCAGCTTGATGGAAAATTTAGGGATCAATTCCTCCAAAGAATTGAGAAGTGCAAACTATTCAAATTTTAGAGGTTCTAGAAGAAACTACAAAAAGTTTTTCTACAATAAGTTGGAGGAGAGTCTTGACGAAACGTTTTCAGGATGTGTGGACCACTTTTCTCAAGATAAAATGGCTGTTTATGATAATTTGGAATGGCTTGAAGATGAATTATTGTTCGTCAATGATAAACTAGGACCTTTATTCCCTCAAAATTGGGAAGTTTGCGCCTTTATCCAAAACGTTTACTATAATAGATTGCATAAATTCACCATGGAGGTTATCAAGACTGATCCTCCTGCTGAAGACTTAATGAGAATTTTGGCATACGATTCTCATTATGGAAAGTTTATTTCCCAATTGCAAGGTGACGAAGAAGAAAGACGGAAGTCTTTGAAGAATGGTGGCCAATCTAAGTCAAAGAGAAAATCAGTTATCAAGAAAGATCAAAAGTCAATCATTGGAGAGGATTTAAAGGATATGGTCTTGGAAGATTATCTAAAGGTTATTCACGTCAAAATGGAAGAATGGAACAAGAATTTGATGCAACAAGAAACCAAAGCATTTCAAGAAAGAGAATCTCCTCCCGATATCTATAGCTACCATCAAGTTATCGAAGATTATGATGCCAATGATCATATAATTTCCTTGGATGTTGACACAGATGTGTTTGTTTTACCAGATTTCAAAACTCCGTTAACTATGTTGAAAGAGCAATCCGATGTAGCAGCCGATTCAGGTTACTCTAAGATTTTAGTCGGAGTAATAGAGAATTGGTCACAAGGATACAACATGAGAATAGAGAATTATAGAAACATTATCGAGGAAGAATTCTTGAGATATATGGCAGCTTATAATAATGACAAGTATTTGGTAACAGAAAGCAAACTCAGAAGAATGTTTAAGAAGAAGCCACAGGAAAATGGCATCGATATCGAAAACATGACTGCAGAGGAGGCAGCTGCAATTTCAAAACCTGGTTTTATCGAATACTTAACAGCATTGGGAAACACTTACGAGCTTAACACAGATAGATTACAAGATAAGTTCTTACCATTTTACAAGGATAAGGTTCATGTCAATTATCATGAACGTATCATGAAAGCGTTTGAAGATACTTTGAATCCATCTACTGAGCTAATCTCACAAATCATCAGATACATTGTCGACATTATTGTGAATGATACATTCCCTGCTTTGTCGCTGGCGTTCACAAAATCTTGGTATGAAGATGGAACAAACACGAATACTGATACTGTGTTTATGGTTACAAAAATTGTTGAGACAGTATGTGAATACATGGAGGAACTCCGGAGCTACACTTCTTATGATATTTATCAAGTAACTTTTAATATTTTGTTGGATAGTCTCATTTCTGCCTATATCAGGTTTGGTTATGCCAACATTTTAAAGGGAAGTGGTAAAAAGATTGATCCAAATGCTACCAAGAAGTATAAATCATTCAGTGAAGCAATTTCTAGAGATACTACTGTACTTTATGGTAGTTTAGAGCCTTTGTTGACACGTAAAGACAGAGAATATTTGTTCAGCAGCTTGAGTGCTATTGAATTTTTGAGCGATTTGGCCACTTGCAGTCAACCAATGAAGTTCATTCCTCAAATATGGGAAAATGACATTCTCAATGTGTTTTACTACTGTTCAGTCGATTACGTGAAGGGTATTTGTATGTGTCGTAAGGATATGGATAAAGCCCAAGTTAATGAATTGATTTCTGAATTAGAAGAGATTAAGAAAAATCATCACATGAATGTCGAGCCTCCAAGTTTCCCTGTGGGAACATTGACGGATTTCACATATGAATAATGAATGCTAACTAAATATTGTACACTATAATACATTTATTCCTCTTCGGAAGAATAATCACCTAATGCCGATACCAAGTTGATATTACTAGTAGGTTTTTTAGATAATTCTGGTATATTTGGTATCGCTTTCACAGAATCTGATTGAGTGGGGAAATTTGTGGGCCTTTTGATTGTAAACTTATTTTTTATACTTTTTGGAACCAAGCGGGATGATAGCTTATTCTTTTCTTCCTCAAGTTTTGGCACCTCAGGATCCTTTAAGACTACCTCTGATGAGCTAGGTTCGATATCTTGTAAATCTTGTTCTTTCGGCGCTTGCTCAAAGTTCTTATCAATCTTCTTTTGAAATGCTTTCCTGATGATTTCGTCGTCTTCCATATCGTAAAGGTGCTGCTTTTCATTATTCAACATGGCAATCTCTGCCTCAAGTTTTTCTTTTGCTTCCATTGCCAAAGTATCGTCACCACCTTTCGCTTTGAGCTGAGCATTCCGGAAGTGTAGATCTTCCAATTGATCATCAATTATTTGTTGCCTTTGTTGTTCCTGTAATTTCTTCTCTAAATTCTCCATGAGGTCTCCTTCTCCTGCTTTCAAGGATTCTGTCTTCTGCCAGAATGGATTCTTTTTACGCTGTTCTTTCAATGTTTGGTATGATTGGTTGGATTGCTCCTCTTTTTCAAGCCGCTCCAAGAGCTCATCCTCTGTCTCTTCCTGCTGGATAGGCTTTGCCTTCAGTTCATAGTTCCGTACCGCACCCTCTTCTGGTGTATACCCAGCAGATTGTGGATTTGTTTTGAATGTGATTTTGTTGTTGCACCTTGGGCAGGATATGTGGAATCTGATGATCTTGGTGGTAAGGTACTTCTCCTTGGTTACTTCTTTTCTTGCATTGAAAGAACGACGTTGAGCAATATACTCATTACATTTGAGGCATCGCATTGAATATGGTGCCATCATCCTGATTTTGATATCCGGAGTTCCTCCGCCTGCTTTGCGCTTCTTCTTCACTTGACTTGGATCATAGTCCGGTGGATAGTACTTATTTATTGCCTTTCTTTCAGACATGGCATCTCATGTCAATAGCAGGATACAATTAATGCGATAAGTAAACCCACAATATACCCTCACACTACTGCACTATGAAATCAACAGAATATCAAGCAGATAGAAAATATTGAAATTATACAAGAATAAACCGAAAAACAAGGGTGCCTTGAACGAAATACCTTTTACTTTAGAGTTTTAATATTTAAATGACATGTTCTTATCGAATTTATTTTATATCAGAACCCGAGGAAAACAAAATTAAATATATTGTTTGAATAGTTTTGATTTAACAACTAATAATAGATTGAATCATGTAAGAGTTGTCGCTGATGAGGGTCTTGTCAACATAGTGCTTCCAATTTGAGTTTCTATCACTTATGATTACAGAATTACCATTACTGCTGAATTGAAATGAAAGAATTCACATCAACCACCAGTAACTACAGATCCCATAATACACATAATTTATTAAGATGCATCCCAACACTAACTAACTACTACACTCCATGGACTATTAGACACCAGGAAATGAATAGAACATAGTAGAACTTACGTTGTTTAATCAGCGTTTCTCTTAGCAGCTCTCTTAGCAGCACGCTTTTGGGTACCGAAGATCTTCTTGTCTCTGTTCTTCTTTTGCTTTCTTTGTTGTCTGGCAGCCTTCTCAACCTTGGTGGCAAGACCGTATCTAACCAATCTGTAGGCTGGCTCGAATCTCTTGGCGTCAGCAACGGATTGGTAGATCAAACCGAAACCAGTAGACTTACCTCCACCGAATTGGGTTCTGAAGTCGAAGACGGAAACAGCGTCCTTGTCGGCCTTGTAGATCTCAGCCAACTTTTCACGCAATTCATCCTTAGAGACGTTGGCTCTGTTTGGGTGCAAGACGTCGATAACGAATTGTCTTCTAGCCAACAATGGGTTGGAAATAACCTTACGAGTTCTGATGGTAATGGCGTCACTCTAAATGTTAGTAAGTGTTCGATGTCGACTTATGACAGGCATCCATACGAGTCTCTAATCCCGTGTTAACGGCCGAAATTCATGTTTGCAATATGCTCCTCTTATTTGTTTGAATTGTATTGATCTCTGGTGAAGTGTTGATGTTGAGCCTGTTATTCCTTGGGCTGCCTGGAATGACTTGTGAAAAAGATTGTTGATTCTACCAACCAAGACCCATTATTCAGATGATTCCTTTCATGGGGTGGGTCTATTCATGCTGTTTGTATGATCATGGGACTCTATATGGATGATACTCCATCGGATCTAACGTACCATTTTGCTGATAACAGTATGGTCTTGTAACTGGAAACTGTGAAAACTTTTTTGAAAAACTTTTAACGGTGTGGAGCCTGAGTGCAGGCCATAGAGGAGGGGGCTTCTACACAGGACAAGGAGTGCATAGGGGGAATGAGAAGGTCGTGGATTGGCTGGCTTGCGTGTATGTAGTTGTGTAGTTAGGGTGTGGATTTTCTGGAATCCAGGGCTTGTGCCCTAGCATTCAGAAATACACGTGACAATATTTTTCTCAAAGAGGAAATATGTGGAACATAGGTAGAAGTGGTAAAGATATAATAAAGGAGATGCCTGGTAAGACCACATTGGTTTTTTTATGTTATTGTGGGATTGGAGGTAATACTTCACATCGAGCGAGAGGTACAGAAGCTTGGCCTTTTTTTTCAAAATCAAGCGGTATACGTTTTATTTATGTCCATATTTTGGCAATTCTGCAATAAATAATGTGGATGCAAATAGGCTAAGTAGTATTTCTAGCAGTTTTGGCATTTCGTACTTCGAGGCTCATTGATAAACACTCTACAGACATTTAACTTGATATCTCTTACTTTTAAATACTTACAAAGAACCGATTCTGACAGCCTTGGTTTGGGTGTAGTTTTCCAAAGCTTCGAAACCCAATTCTCTACCAACACCAGAGGTGTTGTAACCTCCGAATGGCAACATGTGGTGGAAGTCGTTGTAGGTGTTGACCCAGATGGTACCAGCATTGATTCTCTTGGAAACGTTCAAGGCAGTGGCAAGATCGGAAGTGTGTACACCAGCAGCCAAACCAAACTCAGAGTCGTTAGCGGCATCAACAACCTCGTCAACAGTCTTGAACTTGGAAAAGGTGACGACTGGACCAAAGATCTCTTCTTTGTGGATCTTCATGTCTGGTCTAACGTTGGAGAAAATAGTTGGTCTGATGAAGAAACCCTTTTCACCGTGTCTAGTACCACCAGTAACGAGGGTAGCACCTTCCTCCTTACCGATTTCAATGTATTTCAAGATCTTGTCGAATTGAGCTTGAGAAGCTTGTGCACCCATGAATTGGCCTTCAGTGAATGGGTCACCAATCTTGACTTCTTCAGCAACTGCCTTGAATTTTTCAATCACTTTGTCGTAAACACCTTCTTGAACATAAACTCTAGAACCTGCACAGCAGACTTCACCGGTGTTGTAGAAAATACCGGCGGTCAAAGAGACAATTGCAGCATCAAGGTCAGCATCGTTGAAAACAATATTGGCAGACTTACCACCCAATTCCAAAGTGACCTTCTTCAAGTTGGATTCGGCAGCAGTCTTCATAATGTGTCTACCCACTGGAGTGGAACCAGTGAAGGCAACCTTCTTGATCTTTGGGTGGGCAGCAATGGCGTTACCGGCCCCCTTACCGTAACCGGAAACAATGTTGATAACACCGGCAGGAATACCGGCTTCCTTGATGAAGTTTGCTAAGTACAAGGCGGAAAGTGGGGTGGATTCCGCGGACTTCAAGACTGTGGTACAACCAGTGGCCAAGACTGGACCCAATTTCCAAGCAGCCATCAAAAGTGGGAAGTTCCAAGGAATGATTTGACCACAAACACCGATTGGCTCTCTGCGAGTGTATTGGAAGTGGCTCTTATCGGATTCGATGACATGGCCCAAGATCTTGTCGGTCCAGCCGGCACAGGAACGTAAGTAGTCAACTGCAAGCGCAACATCACCTCTGGAGTTGGCCAAAGACTTACCGTTGTCGAGAGATTCGATATGGGCAAACGTTTCAGTATTCTCCTCCAACAAGTCGGCCAAACGGTTGATGGCCTTGCTACGAGCAAGTGGCTCGCCCTGACTCCAATCGGTTTTGAAAGCTTGGGTGGCAGCTTCCACTGCAATGTCGACATCCTCCTTGTCACCTTCGTAGACACTGGTGATTTCTTCCTCGGTGGATGGGGAAACAACCTTGATCAATTTGCCCAGCTTGGATGGAACAAATTCGTTGTTGATGAACAAACCTGTTGGTTGTTCGTAGGAGGTTCCATTGGGAAGCTTTATTGTGACGGACAACAGGCTGGAGTACCATCTCAACGAGATTTGAGAAGTACGGGAAAGGTTTTTGATAGCAGCGGCTCTAAACATGGCGACTGAGGAGCTCAAGACTGATAAAAAGCAAAGAAGATTTAATTGAACTTCAAGGCTTGACGGTGTGATGGGTGGGAATCCACGGGTCTTTATATTTGCAGAGCCTAGTTTGATCTGGAGTTTAGGACAGTATGGGTTATGAAAGGGAGGGGAAAAAGGTCAACTTTGGGGACTTGCAGCCAAGCCCCCACATGGTGTAACTCCGGGTGTGCCATGGGTGTGGGAAAAAGGTACCGCATTGGGAGAAGTCAACCGTGTGCTTAACACCGAAGGAATAGTCGAGTTGCATAAGCGTACATTAATTGCGCATAACCGTAGTACCCATAGCTGAGCAGATCGCGTATAAAGTTGTGATTTGCACTTAACACCGGAATGAGCGACGGGCATTGAATATTGCGTAGTTTTGCGGAAATGTCCAACTGTGGCAGGTGCGTCGATTAACCAATTAACTCCATGGAGTTAACACCATCGGACTTTACACCGTTGGATTGAGGTCCTCGGCGTTACGACCAGGTGCGTCTATTAATTTCCTGTCAACTACACCAACACTGGCCTAACGTGGAGATGGAGATGGCGAAGGAGATGGCGAAGGAGATGGAAGTGATAAGGAAGTTGTCGCGAAAGCTCAAAATGTTGGGGTGGGGTGTGTAATGGGGGGAGATGGGGAAGCAATTGCGTGATGTGATATCACTGCATCCCGAGTCACTCGATTTACTCCAATGCTCATTCTTCCTCCAACACAAAGAGTTCGTCTTGGTGTTTATTGTAGTGGCCATTGCCATCCACGACCTCCATTTCTTCATCACTGGTGTGGTCCTCTTCCTCACTGGTATGGTCGATGTCTTCGTCTTCCTCCTTGGGAACATTCTGTTGCACCACATCGGAGCTCGCACTTTGGGTGGCTGCCACGGTTATTGCTTTACGAACATCATTGTAGCACCGCACTAGCTGAAGCTGAGAAACCCCCAATGCTTCGCTTAACACAGTCAACAATTGCGCATCCACCTCGGCCACGTCTGCGGGATCTGGGAACTCAGGCACTGCACGAATTTCCGGTTTCTTGTCAACAACTTCGACGATGGGTGTGTCCTTTAACGCCGAAACGGTTACCCCAGACTTTTTGGCCATGGTAGTGGTTTCGCGCGTGCGTTTTGGCATCACTGACTTTTGCTGAATGGAGTTGATAGAGAGTTGGATTCTCTTGTGCATAGGCAATGCCTCAATCGTTGCAGTGTTTGGTTGTGTCGAGGACCCTGATTGGACTTGGTTTGTAGTTGAGGATGCAGTGTGGGTGCGATTTGGAGTGGATATGTTCCCTGGTGTAGCATCAGGAACAGATTGGGTCACAGTAGGAACAGATTGGGTCACAGTAGGAACAGATTGGGTCACAGAAGGAACACAAGATGTCCCATGAGGTTGAATATTCGGACTGATTGGTAATGTAGAGCTGAGTGTGGCCAGAGCAGAAAGTGGTAATGTTGATAGTGTAGATTGCGGTTGTACATCATTGGTGGTACATGAAAATGATCCTGTAGACCTCGGTTGGATACTATTGATGACCGATGAGTTCTGTGTTGGCACAGATGATGCAATTTGAGATTGAATCTTGTTGAGAAGATTTCGACTCCAATCTTGATCCTGATATGATAGGTAAGGCAAATTCTTATACGGGTTTTGAAAAAGCTTCGGGGCATGATTCTGGACTGTTTTCAGAGGCGCCTTCAGAAACTTTGATGAATAAAATGGCTTAAAGTGAGGTTTATTTTGGATCGGAGCTTGCGGCACATACGATGGTCGATACTGTGTTGGTCTCCGAGTTGGAACCTGCATTAGACTTTGCGATTTTGGTAGAGATGGATTTTTCCACGAGGTTAAAATGTCTTTTTTTGCTCGGATTAATTGTAGTAACTCTTCATGGGACATCGGGGGAACTTCAGCAATGGGTATATCCTCTGGATCCAGATCTTCAGTATAAAGTGAAATCTGTTTATTCAACGAGTTTTCTTTTTCTTCATTTATGGGTGTAGATTTTTCGTTTGCAGTTTTACTCTGAACAGAATTAATTGAAGGGTTGTCGATTCTCTTATCAGGCTGATTATTCAACAAGTTCTCAATATTTTTGGCAGCTTCTAATTTCCTTTTGCGTTCTCGACGTGTTTCGATGGTTGAAGTTTCACCGCTAGAATCCAGATCTTTGTCATTCTTCCTTCTAGATTTCCGTATATGGGGTTGCTTCTCTGGTGTATTTGGGTCCTTTTTTGATTTTCTAGACCTCAATCTTTTGCTAAGTGTGTCGGAATCACTATCAGAGTCAGGAATAGCGTCCAATTTTGGTTTTTTAATAGTTGGTTTTACTGTTGCTTGGATGGTTTCCCGAAGAGATTTAGGATCGATTCTCTTATCCACATTTTCATTTTCATCATTTGTATCATTTGCATGATATTCATCATTTTCATCATTATTCATACCCTCCATTTCGAATAATTTATATAGACGCTTTTGCATGGGTGGAATGCTTTCATTTGGTTTCCGTCTTTTTTCGTGGATTATGTTATTATAAAGCCATTTGCAGTAATTATTAATTTTTGAATCTGACCATTCTATGAGCTCACGCGTGTCAGAAACTTGATACAGTCGTCCTTCTTGTGTTCCCTTCAAAACGTCTAGCCAGGATTGTGGTAATGAATATGATTTAATGACACATAATATTACTGCTGCCAACTGAACTTCTGGAGCTTTTCTCTGAAATCTCCAGAAGCTGTAAGTCATAGTTTTTCCCTGACCAATGTAGTTATTGAGCTCCACAACCGTTCCAAAGACATTAAGTGCATTGGGAATTAAGAGTATTTCGGTTAACACATCAAGAATATATGAAAAATAATAGTTTGTGGGTACTTCAAAACTATTTGAAAGGCCCAAACGGGCTATGTTAGCTGTGACCACCATGTAAAACTCTCCCTTGAGAGGTAATCTCTTAGGCTGAAGAAATAGGTGGTATACCATGGGCAATTTGTCAAGCATGGACTGCGGTACTAAATGCAAACATTTGAGATAAGGAATGCTATTGGTCAAGATCCCGGATATTAAATCACTACCATATAAAGGGAAGAGCCTCATCTGAAGTGCCAGGATATATATGATGGCGATAAGGTCGAGTGTGAATAATTGTTTGTCTTTTAATGCTTTCAAGCCTTTCTTCATGTTTAACGAGTCGATATTTTCCGCTTCATTGTCAAGCATCATCATTTGTGATTGTGGTTGATCGATTGATTCCATGTATGGGGTGATGATTTTGATCCAGTTAGTCTTGACAAGATAGGTGAATTCCGGGTCGATGTCTTCGCCAAAAAAGTTCTTTGTAATGATCTCCAATAACCTCTTGAGAAGAATTTGGAGACATTGGTAGTATAGGAGACGTCCTTCAGACCCATAGAGACGCGATTTCTCCTTTTCCACCACGTTCTGGGATGGAGCACTGCTTCTAAGACCACCTCTTTCATCGATGGCCACTGCGTTCAACCTTCTGGTGGGAACGCTCACAGCGTCTTGCTCATCATCTATTTCAATGTTTCCTTCCATGACGTGCCCATACTGGCAGATGGTATGACCATCTGCCTTACGGTACCGCTTACTGGTACAGTTGTCGACTCCACAGATAGGCCCTTTGAACCAGGATGAAGGCATAAGATCGTGCGATGAGATAACGCGAATGGTTGAAGGCTCATTACACTTGGTGAGACCAGTGAGATCATCAGAATTAGTGACATTGCAGTGCGATAAACAGGAGGTGTGTAGAAAGATGTAGATAGGATTATGGACGTGTTACTCAAGTTTTAGGGTTATAACCGAGGATTTGAAGCAGAGGAGAAATGTTCATATTATCAAGAACTAATAGTAGCATACTTTGCTCAATAAGCTAGAATTTGTTGGGGGTACTTCAGTGTATTGTAATTTCAGTAGTGAAGGCTCTGGGGAGCTTTTTCGCAAAAATTGTCACTACGCTCGCGGTAGAAATTGTTGTTAGGACTACAATTAGTACCACCACTCACCACCACAACATTTCCTTTTCACGAGAAAACTTCAGCACGA
Organism: Suhomyces wounanorum; assembly: GCA_030568695.1. Classification (NCBI taxonomy): domain Eukaryota; kingdom Fungi; phylum Ascomycota; class Pichiomycetes; order Serinales; family Debaryomycetaceae; genus Suhomyces; species Suhomyces wounanorum. The sequence continues at coordinate 488,318 of JAJMGL010000007.1, forward strand.
TTGGATCCGATAGAGTTGAATCAATACAAGAGATTCCAGTTTCTCCGTCAAGGTGAATCCTGACCTCGTACTTCCATATCCACAGAGAGACCAAAGATCAAGCACATTTGTGTTGGGGTTCTCGCGTTATTGAATTCTATTTACTCATCTCAATTCATTAGGTGCAAAAGAAACAATAATATCGCCTTTACGATGAGTTCCAGCACCAATTCCGGCACCAATTCCAGTCCCGAACCTGGAAGCGAATCAAGCAAGAACGTCCTGCAACAACATGATGTGCCTGGAATTCCATCCATTGAAGTATTTAATTCAGAAACGTTACATGGAGATCCCACCAATGCAGTCCAAACAACTTCACAACAACAGAACAAACGTAATCATGAATCAGATGACGAGGACGAAGAAGAGATATTCTCGGCAAAAGTTAAATCTACTAAAAGAAGAGTCCCAGGAAAGTTAATCGATCGTCTTTGGGAGCCCCTAGATAAACTGACACTAGCATCATTGGATAAGATTTTGGATATCTGTCTCTCTAGAGCCACTGAAAAGTATGAAGGCAAAAAACTCGATACAGCACAGAAAATACTCAGCCAGTCATGGACTGCTAATAACTCCAAATCATTCAAGTCAAGACTCAATGTCACGAAGATGCCATTGACATCAACTCTCGCAAAGGTTGATGATCCACTCAACCTTGATCAAGTACTCAGACGGAAAACCTTTCTCGAAACATATTTACTGGCTGAATTGAAGCAGCTAGATGAATTGAAATCATACTACACCGAACAAGAACTCATATACAAGCTGGACTTAAAGTATTTAGAAGAGTTTAAGAAGACTACTTCAGTGCATGCTACAAAAATGGACAAGAAAATGGTGCCAATCGATACACCAAATCCCAACGAAAATATCAAGATCACACAGCATCAAACATTTACCGTTTTTGATCCAGACAAAGATGAAGATACCAAGAAAATTCTCGAATCATTGGCCAAGCATCTCAAGAGCCTTACAGACAATACGAATCAGTTGTCAAAGTTCAATGATAAATTAGAGGTGGTGTATAACATTCTCGATATGATATGATCAACTAACGAATAACCAGTAAACGGATAGCATAGTAATGGTGGAGGGAGAACTCAATTTCACAGCCTTCGATGCTTCAGAAACCTCCTCTTCTTCTGGAGTAGCAAGTTGTTTCTCGATTTCAGATTCAAGTTTCTCAAGGGACTGAATGGCATCGGAATCATGGCCCGGTTGCTGCAAGGGTTCAGCTTCTGGTGTTGCGTTGGAGTTGCCCTCTGAATGGGATTCTTCAATCTTTTCAACATTTTCAACCTTTTTAATCTCTTCAACCAATTGATCCACCTGCTCGCCTGGATCCTCTGATTTTGATTTGTCCTTTGAGTCTATCGAAGATTCGTGCTCTGGGTCAATGGTTACAACTTTGCTTTTCTCTGCAACTTGGTACTCTTCGGAATCTTTGATTAGTTCTTCATCAGCAGCTTCGACTTCAGATTCCAAAGGAGTATCTGATTTGGGTACGGCCGATGGTTGAGGGTCTGTATCCTCCGAGCTGAGATCTGGAGTTTCTGGCCCATCTGAGTTGGATTTCAATTCAATATCGGCTGTTTGATCGTCCTTCTTAGTGGGCTTAGCCAACAAATCGTCGCTTTCATTGCTGCTTTCACTAGCAGAAGTGATCTTCTCAGCTGTTGGTTCAGGCTGAGGAATTGGTTCGGCCTTTTTGTGTATAGACACGTTGATATAACCATCTGTTTCGCCATCCCATATAGCACCAAACTTACTCGTTACCTTCAAATCATTCGCCTGCTTGACCTCTGTGGATTGAATCAAGAACTTGTATTTGGATGACTTTTCCTGGAGCTTTTGGAGCACCTCCTTATTACGTTGTTGCACATCAATGGGGCCCAATTGCTCAACCAATTGCACCAACCATTCCACAGTAATAGGTGCCTCTTTGGAGATGCTAGAAGATACCACCGAAATCGACATTGGTCTATTATTATGCCACTCCTTCGGTTTGTATAAATTCGGAACGGACCGAATTTGTCGTGTCCCGAAACGCGCAGGGAAGAACCTGGCTTGAGTAGTTTATAACTATTCTATTGGAATTCGTGTCATAAACCTCGGGATTTGGAAGGTGGTAACTTCACGAAATATCTACAAGGAACCAGTTGCTGAATATGATGCGTTTTTTTGGGAATAAAGATAAGTCGCTGGACTCTTCCGGAACCACCCCCGATCTGTCGCTGATTAGTTCCAAAACCCCATCAGTGAGTCTGCAAAGTACCAACAGGAAGGATCTTATTCAGTGCCACGAGCCTTTCGATGCCCCGGTAAATCCCATCAAGGAGCCCATTTTTGACTTGACCGCAGAACAACAAGAGATGTATGACGAAGTGGTTGCATACTTTCAACAGTATATTAAGGAAGACATCCCAGTGAATGAACTGAATGATGCAGCCAAACACAAAATTTTGGAGGAGGAGTTGGCATGGCTTACAAAAGAGTGTTTCTTGAGATACTTGAGGGCCACCAAATGGAAGCAACAAGAAGCCATCAATAGAATCAAGCAATCCATGGTGTGGAGAAGAACCTTTGGGGTAGTAAACATCCCTGGACACACGGACCCTGCCAAGCTCATTACCCCTGAATTAGTGGAAGCAGAAAACTTGACAGGAAAGCATCTCATTGTTGGATATGATAACGACAACAGACCCTGTCTTTACTTGAGAAATGGTTACCAAAACACCGCGGCTTCCATTAAACAGGTACAATTTTTGGTTTTCATGTTGGAAAGAGTCATCCAATTCATGCCACCTGGACAAGATACCCTTGCTCTATTGATCGATTTCAAAGCAGCTCCAGCTCACATGAATTTGTCTTCTAGATTTCCTTCTCTCTCAATTTCAAAGAATGTATTGCATATTCTCCAACATCATTACCCAGAAAGATTGGGAAGAGGTTTATTCACCAATATTCCTTGGATTGGCTATACATTCTTCAAGGTCGTTGGACCATTCATTGATCCTTATACGAGACTGAAAACGATCTACGATCAGCCATTCGAGAATTTCGTTCCCAAAGAGCAATTGGACAAGGAATTCAACGGTATGTTAGATTTCGAATACATACATGATGTTTACTGGAACTCGATGAACGAAATGGCAGAAAGGAAATATGCCAAGTATATGGAAAACTTCAAGAAGCTCGGAGGTTCAATTGGTTTGAGCGAATACGATATCAGGAGAGATTTGGATACGGAAATCGCCTGAATCTCATAACATTGCTACCAATCATAGGGTACTTGCATTCACTATATTTGAAATATGTCATATACAATCTCACTACAGTGATGCACGGTTACCACAAGCATAGATTTAAATAGAGTATGAAATAATATATTGCATTCTAAAACCATTAGGCCAAAGCAACGGGCAATTTCTTCAACTCAGAATCTTTATCGATTTCATTAATGACTTCATAAGTAGAGTAAGTGTTGTAACCTAAGTTGTGTTGAGCGTAGAAAGTAGTTCTATCGAAAGGATTAAGTGGATGCCCTTCTTTTAATCTTGTGACTAAATCTGGATTAGCAATGAAGAATTTTCCAAATCCAGCTATAGTACGATCGTCAGCACTTACTTCATCCACCGCCCTCTTCCAGTTCTTACTGTCCAAGGAATAAGCTCCTCCACGAACTACAACTCCTTTCCAAATTTGAGTTGCAAAATCCAATTTTGAAGCGACGTCCAGCGCTTCCACATTTTCACTGAGATTTTGCTCAACCAAACTGACGTATGCAAGCTCGTTTCCTTCACTTGCTCTTCTCTGTAATTCAGACAAAAGGTATCCGAAAGTTGCAATAGGGTGAACCGAATCCTTCTCTCCTAACATGCCCAGCGCGATGCCGTATGGAGATAAACGGATTGCCAATTTCTTGGGGTCGAACTGCTTGAACAACTCGTCAAAGAGTTCTAATACGATTCTTGCTCTATTCTCGATCGAGCCTCCATACTTATCTGTTCTAATATTGGTTGTGGGGCTCAAGAATTGATCAAAAAGGTATCCATTGGCACAATGAATTTCAACAAAATCGAACCCAGCATCAAAAGCACGTTTTGTGGCCTGTGGAATCACTTCCTTTATGAGATTCTCTATCCCCTCTGCAGTCAATGCATTTAACTTTACACCATTTTCCTTGAAAAGATTCTCGTTATCCTCATTGATGTATACAGTAGAAGGGGCAATGGCATCAATACCAAATTCTTTGAGATATTGGGGTCCGGCAGTACGTCCTAATGGCCAAAACTGGGCTGAAATGGCAGATCCATTTGCATGAACAGCATCGGTGATCTTCTTCCATGCCTTGACATGTTTTTCATTGAATATTCCAGGAACATGGTGCAAGCCTCCTGTTTCTCTGGTTATGAATACACCTTCGGTGATCAATAAGGTTCCTGGAATCTTGGATCTGTCTGTGTAGTACTGTAATTGCAACTCCGACGGAGTATGGTCAAAGGTGGCTCTTAACCTGGTGGTTGGAAGATGTGCAATTCTTTGGTTCAACAAGACATTGCCCACTTTGATGGGCTTGAACAAGGTAGTTTCTTTGAGAGGACGGGTCATTGGTGATGACAATTCATATATGTGATCTCTGTTGTTTAAGTAGTGCCGGGCCATTCCCCACGTCAACTGGAAACTGTGGACGTATTTGTCATCTTGAGGTATTTTACTGATTGTAGGCCACAAAATTACAAAGATACAGAATCTTCATAACCCCAAGATCTGCTATTTGTTAATGTAAGCTTCAGTATACGCCACAGAAGGTCAGAGACTGTTTAGTAGCAATGGCAAGAATCTCCAAAAAAACGGTATATTACTAGTTTTCTTCATCGTTTAATAGCGAGTAAAATAATTCTGGATATTTTTGCGTTTTTCTCAAGTTTTGGCAACATCTTTTCTTCGATTGGAACTACAAACCGTATTAATTTGATCGGAAAAAACTCCATAAAGGTGACATCACAAACAATCACATTCACTGATATAGTGAATGTTTATCTTTCACATTACAAAGCGATTTCAGTAGGTTTCGAGAGGGGCCAATCTCACTTCAAGATTTGAGGTGAGACAGGGGTACTTTACTTCCATGACACGCTGAAAACCTGCTTACTGTTTGGGGTCACGGCAATATTCCGAAGTTTTTGCGTCTATCAAGGGGGGCAGCTCGTGGAGTTCATTATGCTGATCCTGATCGTGGAGCCTCGCTGACAAAGAGGACCAATTGCTTACCAAGCGAATTTGTGGCAAATCCTGCAACCACTGCCATTTCCGGAGTCGCGGGAGATAACGACGTTTAATTAATAAGTGGCCATCTATTGACGATAACCGTGGTTGAAAACAGGCTATTACGATACCACCCTGCACAAATATCGTATCGTATCCACAGTTTACCTGGAAGGATGAAATGGAAGACCCAAACAAAGTATGACCCAGATGGGAAAACCGTTGGAATTACCGTTACACAAGCAGCTATTTGAGGTTCCATTCTTCATAGCGAAATAGGGCCGTATCCGCACAGAGTCAGGTACATCACGTGGACCAATACAAAAACGTTGGTAGGATTGATTGATATAATTACTAGTGCCATGTCGAACTATGTCATAACTCTTATAGGCCATGGCCAGGATTTGTCCCAGGAACTTATCAAGTCGTTTGAGATTGATTTCCTTACCGATATCGGGGACTTTTCCTCCAAAACACTTTCTGCTCGTGCCATTGACTATTATGTCAATCCAGAAGACCCATTGCAAGTATCAGAGTCGATTCGGAACCGAGTATTGGCTAAAAGTCCTAAATACGATGTGATATTCCAGAAGTCTGATTCCAGAAAGGACAAAAAGCTTTTCATTTTCGACATGGACTCCACGTTGATTTACCAGGAGGTTATTGAATTGATCGCTGCATATGCTAATATCGAAGATAAGGTGGCCGACATCACTGAAAGGGCCATGAATGGCGAGTTAGACTTCAATGAGTCGCTTGCTCAACGAGTTCTTCTTCTCAAGGGAATCGACGCCTCTTCAATTTGGGAGGAATTGAAGCACAAGATCAAGATCACCAAAGGTGCCCGTGAATTGTGCAAAGCTCTTTCCAGATTAGGTGTGGTGATGGGTGTATGTTCAGGAGGCTTCATTCCATTGGCCGAACACGTCAAAAGTGAGTTGGGATTGCATTATGCATATGCCAACCAGTTAGGTGTCGATGCCAATTCTGCATTGGATGGAACTACACATGGCCCTATTGTCAATGGAGACAAGAAAGCCGAGCTTCTACTCGAAATCGCCCAAAACCATGGTATAGATCCTAAAAAAGCCGTTGCTGTAGGAGACGGAGCTAACGACTTGAAAATGATGAGTGTTGCAGGATTTGGAGTAGCGTGGAACGCTAAACCAAATGTCCAAAAACAGGCACCATGCTGTTTGAATTCTGACACCTTACAGGATATCTTGTATATAATGGGATATGATGACGAGGAGATTGGACAGTTGATCAACTAGAAAAGACATTAAATATGCCTAAATTATTCTTTATTTCAAAATCATGGTGAGATATTTATTACCTGTTGTATTTTTTTGGATTCAATGATGGACGTTCTATTGTTCAAGAGATTTGGTTCCCTGTAAGCGAGCCCTAACAACTCCCATAATTCCGTTGAACAAGAGTATGTCTGATCCTTCTTCTATGTCACTGGTCAATATAATCTCTTCTTGGATAAAGTTCTTGCGGAGAAGAAAATGCCTCATTACTCCACACAAACATCCAGAACTCAATGGAGGAGTGATCCAAGTCCCATCGCTCTTTCTCTTGATAGCTGCATTAGTAATAGAGCCTTCCATAAGGTGACCATGACTATTTCTCAATAATATTTCTTCCTTCCCTGTATTTAGGCCAGGTAAAAGTGATCTAGCATCTGAGTAGACTTTTCTTTTGGTAGTCTTGAAGGATGTAAATGGTGATATGTTGGTGGATTCCTTCATCAAGTACGCATTCCACAATGGGACTTCCTTCGTCTCGACTAAACCGTCTAATAAGTTTTGTCTCTGGGGAGTTTCATGGACTTCTATGACCATTGAAGAATCAAGCTTTGCCAAAAGTCGAATCTTGTATGGTTCATCTCGAGGCTTTCCAGAAACCTCTATGGCATCTATCAATTTGTTCAATAAGAATTTGGGGGTCAATTCGAAGGGAAGTTCCGCATTTCCATGAAATTGAAGGTGAAAGTACTTCAAAGTGAAAATAAGTCTGTTGTAGTGTTCATCAAAAAGGAAGAAATGTTCTTTGTTCAATTCCTTCATATTTGAGAGTTTTGGATCGAATCTGATAGTAGATAAAACTTCGAAGCTCAAAGGATCTTCTGGAAATGCCTCTTTGGAGTACGTTTGTTCCAAGTAACCAAGAAGTTCTTGGAAGTTGGTGGGGGTCAAGTCCTCATCCGTGCTCATAGCTTTAATGTATCAAGATCTAGCAGTAAATTGGATACGATGAAAAGTTGTATGCGATATGAAGTTTAAAGGTTCAAAAGGTTGCAACTCTCAGGAATAAATGTGGTTAATGATCTATCTAAATAAAATTGTTCGTGCGTAACCTATGAACAATTTAGTACTTCACACAGTTGATCAAAATATCAAGTAAGGTCTTCAGAACTAATAATAAGGACAAGTGATTATTCAGTAAATTTCAAACTTCAAAGTATCACTTTATCAAGATCTTAAGGTTTTTTGTGGCATGCTTAGGCCGGAGAACCTATTACTAACTACAAGAAATGCCGTTAGCTATCATTTAATATTTGTCTATTAAGTAAGTGGGTTCTATTATACACTAGTAAGGACGGAATCTCTTCTTTTCTCTCATCACACGGACCTTCTCTTGGTCGGATTTGAACTTTTGTAACAATTCGTTCATTTCTTCCTTCTTCTTTTCTCTCAATTGGAAACGGTAGAAATCCTCCTTTTCCTTCTTCTTCTGCTTGAGCTTGGACTTCTCAAGCTGTATGGCGTTGGTCATTTGCTGTTTACCTAATATACCAGCCTTGGTCTTTCTGTGAGATCCCACAACTAATGTGAAACCATCTTCGTCCACCAATTGTGTTTGTCGTTGAAGTGCATCGTATGATTCTTGCTCTGCCTTCTCGAAGTCAACCAAAGATTGTGCGACACTGATAGACAACTTATCGCTGTCCAAGATCTGTTGGCGGTACTTATTAGCGTAGTGGACTGAGGCTCTTGTAGAAAAGGGAAGTGGCCACACAGATGTCTTGTTACCGGATGCAAGTTTCTTCAATGCAGAGTAGGCCAACTGGCAGGCAGATTTGTCCACGAAAGTGACAATACCACAGTTTTTGGGCAATTTGGAGGCTCCACTTTCTTCCTGTTGGAGAACTTCAGCATTCACTTCCAAATCTGAAGTAAGCTTGGTCAAATTGACCCAAGTGTCCTCTGGGTAGTCTGTCAACAAACTAGCGACATATTCTTCCACAGTAGCTCCTATGGCGACCTCTTGAAAGTACTTTCTTACAGCTATGATGTCGGTTTCTATTGGAACGTTGCAGATGAAGAGGGATCTATTCTCGGCAGTGGACTTGGAATCGTGTTTTTTGACGTAGAAGTAATGCTTTGGTTTATCTTCACCTGTACCTATTGTGACAGGCACCACGGTGAACCCTTTGATATCTTTTGGCATGGGCAGATTAAGAAGTGGTGGAGTTCAGGTGAGATTCTAGTTAAAGTGGTGATAATTTTGCGATGGGAAAAAGTGCGCCGTTCTCACTATGAGGGATCATCACTACCTAACCGTGTACAAAGAGTATACAATTTTGGATGCCTCAGTCTCTAGAATTTACTAATGGGCTATCTTACTAAAAAGTGAATTCGATTAAGTAACTCATCTTGTTCTAGTGAAAATCTTCTCAAATTTTCATCACCTCTTTGCAATTATTGTCCCAGAACCATTGCTCACTAACATGTATCAATAGTGGCAATAATTGATTAATGTTTGATTTTACGAGAACTTATCTGCTCTTGATATTTTTAAAGACTTACGTATTAACCCGAGTCCATAATACATGCATTTCATATTTGTTGGAGTTCGGGTTTAATACAGTGTATAATTAATGAAGTAGCTCATTGGTAACTATTGGCATGTTAGACCCCAGATTAAATTGTTCTTAAAATAAGATCTTTGGGGGACTTCAAACAATTTGAGCCTAGTTGATGAGTGAATCCCAGTAAACGTAATTACCTCACCGGGCCATAAAATCCTATTTCAGGGTTCTTACAGATGAGCTCATGGCCCCAAAGGTTTGTTGCATTTCCCTGCACATTATCACACTATTAAAAATTTTCATATAAGTTATCGTAAACACCAACATGGATAAAGATACCTTACTTAAAGCATTGGCCGGTACTCTTGACCTGAGTCATCAGGTCCGGAAGCAGAGTGAACAGCAGTTGCATGTTTTTGAAGAACAAACTGGGTTCACTGCATACTTGCTTGATTTGATGACCGAGGACCAAGTGACCCTTGGAATCCAGATTTCTGCTGCAATCTTGTTCAAGAACAGAGTCAATAATTACTGGGTTCCTCCAGAGAACAAGTTGCCTTCCTCAGTCAGCATCAAAGAAGAAGAAAAGCCAGCCATCAAAGAAAAGCTTATCCAGACTTTAATCAAAACATACAAGAATAATCAGATTAGAGTTCAGTTGTCAAATGCACTCCATGAGATATTGGGCGCAGAAAAGTGGCTGGAGCTCATTCCATTAATCAAGAACTTATTGAACGATACTGCCAATGTCGACCACGTGTACACTGCTTTGATCTGTTTATACGAGTACACCAAGAATTACAGATGGTCTGGTATTGGTCCTACCCAAACCAACCCTGTCCTTGAGGAGATTGCCGACGATTTATATCCATCACTTGAGGTTTTGACCAACAACTTGATTCAAAATGACTCTACTCTTAGTGATAGCATGCTTTACTTGATTGTAAAAATCTTCAAGTTTACCACCATATCTACTTTGCCAACCTACTTCAAGAACCCTACCAATCTTGGCAACTGGTGCCAATTACATCTTGTGATTATTAACAAGCCTTTGCCAAAGGAAGTTTTGGATGAGGAATCTTTGGAATTGAGATCACAATTGCCAAGAATTAAAACTGTCAAGTGGTGTTTCGCCAACTTGAATAGACTTCTAAGTCGTCATGGTGGTGGCATCACCAGTAAGAAGAGTGAAAACGATGAATTTGCTACAAACTTTGTTCAAACATTCGTGCCTGAAATTCTTAAAGCTTACTGGAAGATTATTGAAGATTGGTCTTCAAAGAAACTCTGGCTTCTGGAAAGCTCACTCTATCATTTGATCTCTTTCTTAGAGGAAAATATTCAAACCGCCGCTTGGCCATTAATCAATGAACAATTGGATGCAATTTTGAGACACGTTATCTTACCAACTTTGAATGCCAATGACGAAACCATTGAATTGTATGAGGACCAACCTGACGAATATATCAGAAGATTCTTTGATATCAACCGAGAAGTCAGCACCGCTGATATTGCTTCCATCAACTTCATTTTCAGATTGGTTTCCTTCAAATTCAAGGTCACGATTAACCAGTTATTGAATGTTGTGAACGAGATTTTCAACAAGAGAGCTGCTAACAGATCTGATATAAACATAGCAAAGGAAACTGAAGGTGCTTTCAGAGTTTTGTCCAATATTTCACACAAGTTGAACAATTCATCTTCTCCAGTTCATGGACAAGTTGACAAGGTTTTGCATACTTTCGTCTACCCAGAATTATCTAGCGAGACTGTAGCTGCCACCCCTTGGTTGACCGCTAGAGCTTGTGATACTTTGGCTATGTTTAGACATAATTACCAAGACACTCAAGTCTTGCAAGATATTTTCCAAGGAGTTGTTACCTGTTTCCAAAATCAACAACATTTACCAATTCAATTGACTGCTGTTGATGCTTTGAGTACTTTGGTAGATGAAGATTCTGTGGCAGATCACATATCTGGCCAAGCTCCTCAATTGATGGGAACTTTGATGGAAATGTCCAAGGTTTGTGAAAGTGACATCTTAACAACTGTCATGGAAAAGTTTGTGGAGAAATTCGCAAGAAACTTGGAACCTTATGCAACAGAATTGGCCCGCAAATTAGCAGAACAATTCATTACTATTGCAAGTGAATTGTTAGAACAACAATCTGGCTCTGGAGCCAACAACATTGATGTGGACAAGGAATATCAAGGCGCAGGTATTTTGAGCACCTTAACTACTTTAGTTATAGCTATGACTTCGTCACCCGAAGTTGCCAGTTCAATGGAATCAATTTTGAACCCTATGATCACATTTATTCTTAATAATGCAATGGTGGCATACATGACTGAAGCTATTGAAATTTTGGAGTCTATTTTATTCAGCACCAGAAGGGTCAGTCCAACTATGTGGACCTTGTTCCAATGTGCCATCGGTGCATTTGACACATATGCATACGAATATTTTGATCAATTCCAACCATTCTTTGAAAGTATTATTAACCACGGATTTACTAACCCAGAGTTGACTGTTGAAACTCCATACGTACAATCATTGATCAACGTTTGTTTCACCATTTTGAAGAGTGAAGCAATGGACCCAATTTTTGCTGATTCTGCATTTGAGCTTCTTGAATTGACCACAACTGCTTTGAACGAAAGATTTATTACCGTCTTGCCTGCGTTCTTACCGGAAATTTTTGAAATCTTCATCAAATTAGAAACCGAAGAAGCTTTCGATGAGTATATGCTTCATCATTTGGCTGTTTTGAAGGTATTCTTTGGTGCGCTTTATGTTGACCCTGTTACTACCATTCAATTCCTTAATGAGAAGCAATTCACTGCAAACTTCTTCAAGTTGTGGATTAAGAACTCCGGAGATTTCCAAAGTGTTTATGGATGTAAACTTCAAATCTTGGCTGCCAGTGCTTTGGTGAAGACTCAAGCCATCACCATGATCCCAGAAGATTTAGTTGGAGAGTCTGTGGACTTGTTATTGTCCAATGTTTCCGCATTGCCAGGTGCCATCAGAGCCAAGGAAGAGATTTTGACCAAAGAAAAAAGTCAAAAGGAATATATTAACACAGGAGAGGATGAAGAAGATGATGGATACGGTGAATCATACTGGGATGAAGATGACTTGGAGGCCGATGAAGCTGAGTTAGAAGCAATGAAGCAAACACCTATTGACAGCATCAATGTTTTCCTGGTGTTTACTGATATTGTGATTGGCTTACAACAGCATGACAACGCAAAATATCAAGCACTTTTCGGAAGTGTTGACGATGAGCAAAAGGAATTGATAGAACAAATGGTCAAGATCACCGAACAACAAAAGGCTGCTCATAATTAATAGAACTCGATGTTTCAATCGAAGTAGCTGGTATATAGATCATTAGACAGGTGGGATTTGTTCCATCCCATACTTGAATGATGTAGAGTAAATTGAAAACAAAAGTGCCCCTCCAAAAAAGGCAAAGAATGGTATAAATTTGGAGTTCTGGTAGTACTAGTAGTTGAACAACTACGTATCGTTAATCTTGTAGATATTAACACCTATTGTTTGGAAAACTACCTTAATAGCTAAATTGAAACTCTCGCTTAATTATGTCACTGAGTCTACTCTTCTCATCGTTGCAGCACTAATTTTCTCGCTGGAATTTTCTCCCTAGCTTCTATGGTCTCACTATTTTTGGCAGCTTCACAAGAAAGGAAGCACCTAGTTAGAAGACATATACCAAGGCTTACATTAAGCTTAACTCTGAAAATACCATAGTTCTCAATTAGTTCACGAATGCCTTACTAAACTAACATTTGGAGTTTGCTATTTATTCTCTTCTTTCGCTACAATTTCCATACCTTCCTCCCTAATTTCGCCCCTGGCTGCAATGATTTGTTCCATAATCTCTCACTAATCGCACTACAATTTGAAGGCAAACTACTCTGCAACTCAGTTTAAAACACATTCTTCACTCCACATGTTCTCTTCGTTTGGATCCACCATGTTTGGAGGAGGAGCATTTGCTCCTCCCATCAACAACAAGTTTGAAGACTACTTCAGATGCTACCCAGTGACCATGATGGCCGACAACATTAGGAAAGATGACGCCAACTTCGGAGGAAAGATCTTCTTGCCATCTTCAGCATTGAACAAGTTGACTATGCTTCATATCAGGTACCCCATGTTATTCGAGCTCAGCAACGAGGCGAAGGCCATTAGCACACACAGTGGTGTTTTGGAGTTCGTGGCCGAAGAAGGAAGAGTATACATTCCTCAGTGGATGATGAACACATTGCAAATAAACCCCGGAGGATTGTTGAAAATCAGCAACTGTGATTTGCCCTTGGGTAGCTTTGTGAAGATCGAGCCCCAATCGGTAGATTTTTTGGATATTAGTGACCCCAAGGCAGTGTTGGAAAATGCATTGAGAAAGTTCTCCACGTTGACTGTGAATGACGTGATTGAAATCAACTATAACGATACTATATATGGAATCAAAGTGTTGGAAACAAAGCCCAATTCGCTGAACCAGGGTATATGTGTGGTGGAAACTGACTTGGAAACCGACTTTGCTCCGCCTGTGGGATATGTGGAACCAGAATATAAACCCGTATCCCGTACCCCTAATGCATCAATAGACCCAACCAAGTATAACAGAAGTGCCGGCGCTGCCACTATGGCGAAGTCCATCAATTACGCAAACATCGTTGCTGAAGCAGCAACAACGGACACTTTCAAAGGGTCTGGACAGAAATTGTCTGGAAAGCCTACAGAAATGGTAAGCAATAAGTATAGCATTGAAGATTTAGATCCAGATGCTCCTGCTGCTCCACTCAACTTGCCATCAAATCAATTGTTCTTTGGGTTCCCTGTTGTTCCCCCAACTGTGGAAGACGGTGCTAAAGCCCTGAAAGAAGAGCCAAAAGCATTTAGTGGTAGTGGTCAATCATTGAGACAAAGCAAGAAAAGGAAGGACAACAACACAGCGCATCCATCGTTGAAAAACCATTCAAGAAGTCCCGATTACATTGAAATCGACTGAAGCACGAAAGAATCATTTCGATCTTGCACTAGAATGTTATGATAGACATCACAATGGTTAACATCAGGCAATGCTAGTGAGCTGATGGATTATTGGCCAAGCCCTCTTGCTTGGAACGTAATAGACTGGAGGTAAACTACAATCTAATTTCCCCACGGTCAAAATTTATGAGCAATTTACAATGGACTTACACTGTAGCTAGGTTTTTGAATTCATTAATGCTGGCGGTGAAGGGCCCGCTGCTTTCTATAATACACTTATTCGGTAGTAGAAGGCAAGAAAACATCGTTTCCTTGCTCCATGGCCATCTTGGTATGGTATACAATGTCGATGGACTCCCAAGGGTAAGCGATCCATACGTCAGGGACGGTTCTGGCAGCGAAGTAGTTGCCGGTCTTCATGATCTCGTCTGGCAAGGTGGCTCTCTTTGGCTTGTCCTTGTCGTGCAAGACGAAGATACCAAATTTGGTGTCGTTGGGGTCGGCGTTCAAGGCACGGGCTTGCTCTTCAACATCCTTCTTCAACTCGGAAACAGCGTAGTGCAAGGTGGTTCTGGTGTCATCGACCTCATCGATGATCAACACGTTCTTACCCACCAAGTTGATTTTGGATTGAGCGTAGTCGATCCATTGGGTACGAACAACTTGGGTACCAAGTTGCTCGTCGCCGGTCTCTCCGATGTCTTCGTAAAGAGACAAGATGATGGCCATGATTCTGACGTTAGGGTGTCCTGGCTCCTTGAGGAAGGATCTCAACATTCTAGCAGGGATGAAACCCCCACCACCAATGGCGATGATCAAGTCAGGCTTGAATGCCTTGATCTTGTCGGCAGACTCTTGACACAATTGGTGGACGTTGTTGTAGGAGATGTATGTCTTTTGAACTTCACTCATTCTGACGTTGGTAGAAGGCTAGATGGGTTGAGTAACCGTAGAAATGCGATGGGGAGCCACCTCACTATTTATAGTGAGAAAAAAAATCTGAGCACTGAAAACTGAAAAAACTTATGCAATAACGACAAAACAAACCACTGTTAGTAGAAACGGATAAATTTTCTCACTTTTAGCGAGGATGTTCGGGTGTTTGTCCCTATTGAAACGTGCCACCATGACCGCTGCCTCCAAGGGCAACCGTGTCAGGAACCTCCGCGGAGGTTCCATATCATGGAACCCTATCAAAATTGAGATGAGCTACCTCACGTGGTGGTTCGAATATGGCTCTAATGCCCTGGGCAACAACATGCAGTAACTTTCGGTTCAGATGGCGACTAATGAGGCATTGGGTGCTAGGTGAGGGGGTGCACCCCGGAACCAGTGAAATTTCTGTTTAGTTGGCGTTGTTTTGAGTGAGTTTCGGGTTGTTGTAGCGAACTATTAGTCTGTCAATATACGGCTGAAAATGCCTAAGACTCACAGTCATGCTGTTATAGGGGTGAAAAAGCATGTGTCTTCGCCACAATAGGGGGTGTTTCTGTGGCAGTGTCCAATGCCTGTTGTACCTGTAGCCATTGACGGTTGAACACAGTTGTGTGTTCACTCCATTCCATCATAGTAAGGAAGATATGTGAAGATCTGCAACACCGCAATAATGGAGGTCCGTAGGATCGAGTGTGTCTACTGTCACTCCCGTGTATTGCCTATGGTGCAACTCTCCCTAGTCAATATGGTCAATTTGCTAGGCTATTTTCGCACTTTAAAGAACTGGACATTTGCCACCTTCCATGGAGACAAATAGACACGGTAACGACTTTGGAGACGGCAGACGATATCAGAACTGCAACAATGACCACCTACGGTTTGATGACCAACATCACCGCTTTCCAAAGTTCTCTTGGAACATGATTCTTGATGATAATCAAGAACAACATTCTGCAGGTGTCAATTATTTTCCGAAGATTGCAGCAACTGCAATGAAATGCATTGCGAAACCTTAATTAAACACCCCAACGATTGCATGTCCTTGCAATCCTCAGGCAACTCTTTCCTGACATCAGTTAAAATGCATGTCTAGATGTATTCAAATGATACCAAAAGAATTGTTGATCAACACATCTTTCCGTGCCTTTCCATGGCCTTCCATGGCCTTAACTATGGGGTGGAGTTTTGGTGTAAAGTTGGTGATCATCTGTGGCGTCCTGCATATGGACATGCTGACATCAAAACCACAACAACCTAGTCTGTAGCTGCTCTGGTTGGTCGGTGATGGACGATTGAGTTTTCAAAAGTTGGTCAGGATTATTTTCTCGCCCAACTCAGAATTATCTGCCAGGCAGAATAATATTTTATAAAATTTCAACTTGCACTGGCAGTTTCCTGTCATTGTCAATTTAGGATGTTTGGTGTTTCAAATTACCCCATCATCCTTCCAGAAATGGCCGATCCATCAACTAAACACCTTCATAGCATCTGGTTCCTCTCCCAGTCGTAGATCTCAAATTTTTATACATTTGACACTAGGATCATGCCTTTTGGTGCCACTATCCGATGCTGCTGAAAACTGCAAATTTCACCCATATTGCAATGTGTCCAATTGCTCACTAACAAGCAAATTCTCACCTCAGTACATTGACCATTAACTCCACCAAACCTCTCAACCCATAATCCCCAAACCCCACAATGCATATCCTGATCCCCCCGTACAGCCCACATCTCTCCTTGATGTGAAACCCTCTAGAACCTTCTTATCTGTCCTGTGTATAACTTTAGTTCTCTCCCCACACACGTGATCTTTTTCGACAGGTGTACTTAGAATGTTCACCTATATCCATTTCCACATCAATGGTTCCCTTAGTTCTTCTTACCGTACTAGTTGCAGTGGCGCGTGCCGCTATCCTAGGCATCGACTATGGCCTGCAGTTCACAAAGGCCGTTCTTTTGGCCCCAGGTGTCTCTTTTGAATTGGTGTTGACCGATGAAGGAAAACGTAAAGATCTTTCAGGTTTACTGATTCGTTCAGGAAAACACGCCAATGACCTCGAAAGAGTCTACGGCTCGAAAACCGGCTCTTTGTGCACTCGGTTCCCCGAGTCTTGTGCGTTGGGCTTCAAGCCGTTGTTAGGTAAAGCAGTGAACGACCCCAGTGTCAAGCACTATTTGAAGCAACACTTCGGTGTCAAGTTGATCGATGACGAATCGGGAGCAGGAAACTTCAGATTTGATATGGGATTCGCCAACAAATCATACAGCTTCACCCCCGAAGAATTGCTTGCGATGAACTTGATGGACATCAAGTCCAGAGCCTTAGAACACTTGAGTGCAAACTCCCACACCATTCCGTTGTTGGACGACGTGGCCATCACCATTCCTCCATTCGCTTCCCCAGAAACAAGACAGGCATATATGGATGCATTGCAATTGGCCGGGTTCCCCAACGTGTTGGGCTTGGTTGATGAAGGAACTGCAGTTGCAATCAACTACTTGACCAACAGAAAATTTAGCTCTGATGACTACAAAGACACCACTGAACGCCACATCATCTATGACATGGGTGCAGGATCTACCAAGGCCACCTTGTTCTCATTCACGCTTGCTGAAAACGGTACCATTTCCGTTGAGTTGGAAAACGTCGGTTTTGATGAATCTTTCGGTGGAAAATTGTTGACCCAATCTATTTACACCATTCTCTCGGAAAAATTCTTGATCAAGTTCGGTTTAAAGGAAAGAGACTTGACCTCGAAGATTTCTGCCAAGCTTCTCGAAACTGCCGAAAAGGCTAAACTCATTTTATCTACCAACAACGAATTCCACGTTTCGTTGGAGTCAATTTATGAGGAGAAAGATTTCAAGACTACCGTTTCCAGAGATGAATTCGAAGAAATCAACTCAGACTTGGTCAATCGTATCACCCAACCAATTATTGATGCGTTGGATGGCTACAAAATTAATGACATCAACTCAGTCATTCTTAATGGTGGTTCTACCAGAGTTCCTTTTGTTCAAAAGCATTTGACCACTCTTTTTAGCGAAGAAAAAATCGCTAAAATGGTTAATGCTGATGAATCTTGTGCCTTAGGAACAACTTTGAAGGCTTTGAAATTGAAGACCACTGTGGGCAAGACCAACGATATGAAGATTGTTGACAAGGTTTACCACAACTATGAATTCTCGGTGGATGCAAGCGACAAAACTACCGTTGTTTTTCCAAAAGGTACTCCAAGTAATAATAAGAATAAAATCAACTTGGGTGCCATCAACGATACACTTGAAATTGCCTTGTATGAGGATGGAAGACTATTCAAAACTTATTCTTTTGAGGACTTGATCAAGAAAACTAACAAATTTACCTGCAAATCCAAGGACAAAAAGGAGTTGTTCGTTTACTTCACAATAGATCACAATAAAATGTTTGACATTGATCAAATTGAAATTGAATGTACCAAGAAGAAGTCTTTGTTAGGAAAGTTGTTGAATAAAGAAAAGAGTACCGAAGAATCTGTTGTTACTGAAGAAGATGAAGAAGATGAAGATGAACTTATTGAAGTACTTCGTAATGCAGCAAATGGATCTAACTCGACTAAGGGTGCTAAGTTGAATGAAACCCGCTCAACTGAAGATATTTTAAAGAAACTCAGAAAGTCGTTTAAGGCCAAGTCTACTCATGTCACTCTTCCTAAACCAACATATGCTAGAGTTCTGCCATTTTTGAAAACAACCAAACAAAAACTTCTCAGTAAACTCAAGTACTTGAATAGTTTAGATCAAGATAAACTTGACCTTGACAACACCAGAAATATTTTGGAAAGTAATTGCTACCAATTCCGTTCATTCATTGATTCAAACGAAGAAGAGTTGACAAAAGAAGTCGAAGACCTTTCTGTTTACACTTCTTTCATCAGTGACACCATCGAATGGTTAGAATTTGACAGTGATGATGCCACCAAGGCCGACCTTCATGAAAAGATCGATCTGGTTGGAGACAAGCGTGGAGAATTGGAAGAATTCCTCCAGATTTCAAAGACAGACTTGAGCTTAGAAAACTTGAGGAAGTTACATGAAGAAGGAAGTAACTACATCAATTCTTTGCAAGAAAAGTTGCTTGATTTCGGCAGCGAAATCCATGCTCTCAGACAAAAGTTCACCGAACAAGAGTTGGATTTCGACAAGGAAAACAACAAATTGAAGATTAAATCAGAAAAGAAGATGAGTGGATTCGCCGACAATCTTGAAAACTATAAAAAGGACTTGACCAACTTCACCGAAATGTCCTTGGACCAAAACAATTTCGACTCTTTGTCTAAGGCCGACAAATACAAAAGGTACGTAAGGTTGACTACCGGATTTGCTAGTATTCTCACCGACATGCTTAAAATGGAGGCCGACCATGCTGAAAGAACGAAGGCATTGGAAGCCAAGTTCAACCAATTGTTGGCCAGAAAGAAAGCCAAAGATCAAAGAGAAGCCTTGAAGAAGGAGAAGAAAGAGAAGAAAGAGCAGGAGGAAAAGAATGAGCAGTCTGTGGATGTTGAATTTGAAGAAGATGAAGACCCAGTTGAATCTACTTCTAGCGAAATCCCCATTGATGTTGAAACTGAAACAGAAACTACCAGCAGTACTTCGACAGGAACCAAGCCTACTGGTTCAGTGGCATCTGAATCTACAGCCGATTCCAATTTAGAGCACGATGAGTTGTGAATAATTAATATACTATATTATCTAGATTTCTAATAGTTATGTAAGTCAATTTATCGGGCACGTGATGCATTTTTAATCGATGGAGACTTTTAACTTATAGTGGAAACACTTTCACCAATGTCTTCATACGGTCAGCCCAATAAAGCAAACGACAGGCGTGCTCCGAGGGAAGATCTCCAAGGGTACTCCTCTGGAAGAAGATCTTATGGCTCCCAACAGTATGAACAATCGGATTATTCAAGAAGACCGGAATATCAAGATCGAGCAAGAGAGCGTGTTTTGACCCAAGATACCCCTGGCAATCGGGAAAGATCACCAAATGGAACGTCTCCGTATTCTGTAAGAAATATCAGATCAGATTTCTCTCGTTCCAGTGGTCCCAGAGACAGATATGGACAGAAAGGGAAGTACGATGAGTATGGAGCTCACAAGAGTAAGGACACTTCAAACACAGGATATGAAGATAATGGAAGGATACCTAGAAGATATGAATCCAGGAAAGATTCCAGAAATGATTCGAGAAGTAACGAAGAGTCTAGGTCGTTTGATAGAGAAGCCAATGGCAGACATGGAAGTCAAAGAGAATACATAAAAAACGGCAGAGAAAGAGATCAAAGAGATCAAAGAGAGAGAGACCCACGCGATAGGAGAGACAGAAGAGACAGAAGAGATCACAGAGATCAAAAAGATCAAAGAGACCATAGAGACCACATGGACCACAGAGACTACAGAGAATATAATGATCAAAGAGACAGAAGAGACCATCGCGACCACTATGAACCAAGAAATCGTCATACTAATTCAGACTTACAAAGCAACCATCATAAGGGCCCTACACTCTCTCCACAGCAACTCATCGAGAAATACGAAAAATCACTTGCTGAACTTGCTGATGTGGAACCACTTCATGCCATCAAAATCATCGACTCCAGATGGGGAGTCAAGCCAAAGGGATTCGAAAATGTCACTGCCCAAAGAGCAAAGTTGTCAGGATTATTCCCATTGCCTGGTAACCCTAGACCTGTCGATTTTACCAAGCTTGAAGGAGGTGCAAGTGAAGGTATTTTGAATTCCAACGATATTCTCAATGATTCATCCAAGATAGATCCTATTGATTCTAGAGCTGCAAGAATTTTAATAGTGAAGGATCTCGATTTCGGCAAAATCAATTATCTTAAGTTGGTGGAATTCTTCAATGACTATTTAAAACGGATTGATATAGAAGAAACTACTCCCTCTAATATCGACAGCAAACGTAAAACAAAAGATGATAAAAACTTGATCATCCAATTTACAAATAATACATGTGCTACTATCATTGCATCAATGAATAATCTCAAGTTGCCATTCAATTTATACAAGGAAGATGCAGAGCCAAATAGACCAGCCGAAGAGCACATCCAGTTGACCATCAATCGTCCTAATGAATTTGTGGTCCAAACAAATCCAGCAAATAGCAAAGATGAATATGATGTTGTGGTGGATAACCATAGGAAAGTCACTTTATCTGTTTCTGCTGACAAGACGGAAACCGAACTTGTCAAGCAATTAGAAGAAATATCTTCAATCAAAAAGTTTCAAATCCTTAGAGAAATAGGAACTAAGGAATCTTTAGGAATAGCTTTCGTCGATTTCGATATTGAAGAGGCACTTTCACCAGATGCTGCAGTGTCGCAAGTTGAAACATTGATAGAGAAAGTCAAAAGCTGTCCTGACATCAATAATGCATTTTTTTCTTGTATTCATCCACATCACACTGGAATACAAGATTGCTCTATCGAAATGGATACTTTGAAACTTTTAGTCAGGAACGAAAAGGTTTCTTCTCATCCAAAGCTGAAAGTGATTCAATTGATCAATATGGTGACAGCTAGAGACTTGATTCACGATGCAAATTTCCATTTCATTCAGGATGATGTGAAACAAGAAATCTCGAAATTTGGAAAGGTATTATCGTTGAGAATACCTAGACCACCTAACGATTATACACCTGGGTTAGCCCAATTCAGTCAACCTGGATTAGGTAAAATATTTGTGGAATTGGAGGATGAAGAAGTTGCTATGAAGGCAATCATGGGTTTGGCCGGAAGATTCTACAATGACAGGGTTGTACTTTGCTCCTTTTATGATGTACAAGACTACCAAAATGGAATCTTTTAATCTTTGCATGTATGTATTATTAAAAACTATTGGGATTGAACCAGTCAAAAGCCAACTAATTTTCAGCTAAAAATTTCTTTATTTCTGTAGGAACCTTTGGGTCATATGCATGCCTAGTGATTAGATCGTACAAATTCTTCGGTAATTCAGGAATGAAACTCAAACTCAATTTTATGATTTCGCTCTCCTCTAGGGTTGGGAAGTTCCTTAAGATCTTCATAGGTTGCTGTGATGCTAAAAGGGTTGATCTATGAATAATAAGTTGTGCAACAACAAAGAGAATATTCATATGGGTACCATAAGCAAAGAGAAAATCCCAAAGCTTTAAAACTGACTTCAATGGAGGAGTACATGCACATAGGGTAAGAATTGAAGGAAAAGCATAAATTTCCGCCTTCAAAAACTTGGAGTCGAGAAATTCACTCAAAACTGGATCAATAATCTTCAACACTATATCTACCAAGCTTAAACCTGTATGAACCCCATCCAAGTTTGGGGTGATGTATAAAGGAATATGGTTTTTTATGAGACCGTGAAGCAATGCAAACGCTTGTGGTTCGCTTTTATAGCACGTATATGCAATTGGAGCTAAAAGGACGTTCATTCCCTGAACATATCCAACCTTGTTGTCCATTGTGACTGCCACACACGAAAGTATGCGGATCAACGACTCTTCAGATACTCGCAGATGGAACACTTTGTCATTCATGAGGGTTCTGAAGGTATCGTTTTTTATTTTAGCGTAAACATCTGGGTCCAATGACTGAGGGACCTCGCTAACTAACTTCAAGTAACTTTTGGTCGAAAAGTTGGCCACTCTATTGAGAATGCCCCACACATACGACCTGTAGGGGCACTGTTCGTAGCCAGGGGGAATGGTAAGTCCTTCTATGAGGATCATGTAACGTAATTGGGACAATCCATTTTCTAGGAAGAGCTGTTGACTACCTATAAACTGTTCTATGGAGTCTTTCCTTCTGCCTTTAAGTTTCGGAGACGACATATTCTGGTCGTCAAGTTCTGTGATTCCAACTTTGCCAACTATTTACCACAATAATGCCACGGTTGGACCTACTAGGTGCTAAGAATGCTGTGTTGTTGTGGTTTTGTTACAATGTAGTCCTTGATCCACCCACAAAGATTTGACTGTGTGCAGTATCGCAGGTTATTCCAGTATCAAAAAGTACTATGACAAAATATCTAGCCACAACGAATCATCACATTATGTTTGGGTTGGGGAAGTTACTCTACGTCATAATATTAACCATTAACGGTATCGCTGTTCTCAGTGAGGATCGTTTCTTGAACAGGATTGGCTGGAGCAGCAACAAGTCCTCGTCACAACAACAGTACCAATACGGTATGGAGGGTGAGGGATCAGTCAAGACCAAATTGGTCAACTTAATAAGCGCAATTAGAACTTTGTTGCGTGTTCCTTTGATTGCAGTCAATGTGGTGGTGATTTTATATGAGTTGATCTTGGGTTAACACAACCAATGAATTTCAGATCATGGCCAGGGGCCATGACAACGCACATTAGGGCCATATAATGTTGACATATAGTTTTGATAGTTGGGACGTGCTGACCACCGCCGTCAGAACGCTTTGAAATCAGAACAATGCATCTGGAATCAAGTTACATCTCGGAAAACGCATCCAATAATACATCCATGATACGTGTGGACTGGTTTGGGGTTGTTTGTACATACATCTAATATACACCTATTCAATTTTAACGCTTCCATCCTCTTCACCACCGGTCCCGCTCTGTAACCTGTCGCGGGATTTCTTGAATAACTCTTCTTGTTGTCTTAACAATTCTTCCTCAGATAATCCAGAATTCTGGAACTTGTTGTTTTTCTTTTCCTTCCCCTTCAATAATTCCTTGTGTTCGTTGAGGATCTTTTGGATGATGGAAAGATAGTTCCTAAAGTCCAACTCTTCAAGTGCTTTGATGACATGGTCTGATGCTATGGTTTTCTTCGCTTCTTTCTCCGCTATGTCGTTGGACTGTGTTGATAACAACATTATGAACTCGATGCTGCATTCAGTTATGGCCTCCCTGGCCTCTTTCGTTATGGCAATATCATTGGGTAATATTTCTCCTATGATCTTTTGTACGGTAGCCTTGGGCAAGCTTAAGTCTTCTGTGTTTCCGGTAGAGTATTCAGACATCGTGGTGTCAATAGAGTAATGAATTTATTTTCGAAAGTGACCCTTATGTAAGCAATGGGGTGCAAGAAGTATACTAATAATAGAAAGGAATTGCAACAGGAAATGATAGACAGAAACTAAACTAGAGATTATTGAATGATAATATATTCCGACTGTTTAATTGTTATTACATATGTGATTTTTCTGAGCTCTCTACATTTGTAATTCGAATTTGCGTGGTGGTTTGTCAAGTATTTTTAGGTGATGTATTTGAGGCAAATGTCATATTGCAATAGAACAAAATGAATTCTCTGGATAATTGACAATCATTCTCAGCAAGTACAGATAACTTCATTAGAATTGCCTATTTCAAAAAAGAGAAATCTTCTTCATTTATTCTAGCAGAATATGAGAATATGCTGGTTGAAATATATTTGCACTAGGGGAATTCAATGCAAGTGACTACTAGTTAGCTTACCAACAATCAATTTCATCCTCAAAGTGTGGTGTTATCATTTGTATTAGTGTTGAAAAAATAGTTTCTAGAAATGATATCACGAATTTCTGATCTACTTTACAACTGCTGCATTTCTAAGACCATGTAGATAGAATCATTCTCAAACTGGTATGCAATCTACTCTTTAAGTTGGCTTTTACCATGGTACGTCATTTTCGAACAATTGGAATCCGTTTTGGTATTTACTAGAGTAAGGTGGTTGGTAGACTTGAAAAGATAAGATAAGTTTTCAAAGTTGTCAAGTCACTTACATGAAATGATCATAGCTTATGTTCATTCTTATTCAGGCAAGTCACCAATTCCATCAGTCATGTTGGACATAGACTCACATGAGTAGAACATATCAGAACGTGAAAATGGTGGTTTATTGTTTGAATTTGGTAAGCCGGTAATCAATTCATTCGAAATCACTAATTTTCACAATTGTGGTTCCCTTAATTTTGATGTTATTGTGATCCGCTAGTCTAGACTTATTTATACTTTTTTTTTACTTTTGACCAATGTACATCATTTCACTATTTGCAATTAAATCACTTTGACGTATTAATTTTTGTCTGGCTGTAAGAGGCTACCCTT
The DNA here is from genome assembly GCA_030568695.1 of Suhomyces wounanorum. Lineage (NCBI taxonomy): Eukaryota > Fungi > Ascomycota > Pichiomycetes > Serinales > Debaryomycetaceae > Suhomyces > Suhomyces wounanorum. Next base: position 513,521 of record JAJMGL010000007.1, read on the forward strand.
GTCTTATTTGTTGTTTCTTGCAGAAGCCCGCTTGGTGGTCCACACAATTATCACTTTAGCATCTTGATCCATATTTCTTTATTGGTCAAACTTTCAATGTGATTTCTTAAATGTTACTCCACACTAACTTGAAACACTATGGAACTGAACTTGATTTGATCCATAGTTGTTAATATTTGGTGCTTTACAATTGAATATGATTGTAAAATGTGATTTTATTTTTCAGGTCTGATCGTAAGTTTAATCAAGTTGGATGAAATAAATTGACAAAGTCAATCTGCCTAATTAGAATATGCATGCAATACATGCACAAACCAATGGATACTTTTGAAATATATAAAGAGCATTTTTCACAATACTTGCGTACTACTTGCAGAATGATTTCTCAATACTTAATTTTCCTAGTTTTACTTTCCTGCTATGTTGTTTCCCTTCCAACTGGAGATGAATCGACTAAGGTAGGAACTGTGCCATCCACTCCAGGCATACTAGCCGAGTTTTATGCAGGCGCAGAACTTTTAGACCTCGAACCTTATCTTGCTATCAAAACCTTCGTTGGAGGAAAACAAATTGTTGCTGCTATTGACATTGAAAGCCCAAACTTTTTAGTCGCTACTTCTAATGTTATTACTAAACTAAAATCGAATTTGAGCCTGAGTTGGGACTCCACTGCATCCTACAATGGAGATTCTGTTTCAAATGCATTTGGTTTTGATTACTATATCCCCCCGCTTGGTCACTTCAAGGGTCACTACGGTCAAGACCGTGTTGGCTTCCACAAAGAAATCAATAATGTTACTCCTCTCACTTTTGGTGTAGTCCGTGAAGCTACTCAAGCAATATCTGTATTTGGACTTGGGAAATCTGGAAAGGGTGAAGATCCAAAAAGAAATATATTCCAACAATTGAGAGAAAATGCACTCGTTAATGTCGACGCTTATTCATTCTTTGTGTATCCTTCGGTGGGAAGTGGATTAATAAGTTTCGGATCATTTAAGCGATTTCTAGTCGCTGGAGAAATTGCTGAGTTTACGCAAACTGAATCCAATTTTGAGATAGTAATAGATCATATCTCTTTATTTCATTCAGATAACACTACTCCCTTGAACTCCCAACGCTCTGTTTTTAGGGTGAGAAGTATTTTACCTTACACTGCTTTACCACGAGTAGCGTTGGAAGCACTTTATACCACTATTCCAGGTGAAAAAAAGGGTAAATATTGGGCCATCACAAAGGAGCAAGCTGCAGGACATTACGTCTACTTTAATCTCAAGAATACTGAAATCAGGATTCCACTCGAATCGCTCGTTGGGCCTGTTCGTGTGGGTAACGAACAATTCTCAAGATTGCTTCTTGATGAAGGTCAAACATTGGGAGCAAACTTCTTGAGGTGGACATATGTTGAGGTTGACAATAGAGCAAACACATTAAGCATTGGTCGACTTAAACCCCTCGAAACCCCTGTTAAAGCCTCCCCTGGTCAAAGCACTTCTTAGTTGCTTCACAAATGTGGGTATTTCAAATTTTGGGGATTGTATTCTGGATTTTATTGGTTCTGGTAGTTCCGGTTCTGGTAGTTCTAGTTCTAGTATATATCTATAGTAACACGAATTCACTTCCTCAATCCATTACTTCTATTCTAATTCTCCTATTATTGGTACAAGGTATCTCTCTATTACTGTCCCTTTTGACGTATTATTTTATGGGTTTCCAAATCCTGATCTTCAAATACGTTAGAGTAAGTGCCCTGATTTTCCTTTGTTTGACATTCTAAGGGTGGAGAGATTTTGCCTACCTTCTTCAGGTGAGACATTCCCAATGGATCATCCTCATCCAATAATTCCAATGTGATTATTATTAGTTTTCCCTACCACCAGCATATTGTGCTTGTAGTATTCGCTGTATACTGGTAACAAACTCTTTAGGCTTATCAGTGACTATCCAATGCCCACAATCAAACTCTTGGAATTTTGCCTTGGGAAAGTACGCTTCAAAAGCAGGAATGTGGCTCTTGTTGATGAATGTCGAGTCTCGTGCTTCCATTACCGTCACTGGCTTGTCAAAAGTCAACCCACTTACTTCTTCAGATGGCCACTCTCCGAGACGTTGTAGAATGTAGTCTTGCTTGAAATACTCGACTGGGACTCGAAATAGCGACTCCTGTGACTTGTGTATGTTTGTCTTGAGGAAAAATCGAACCTTTGAGTCAGGCTCGTACTCTGCAAGAATCTCATCGATATGATGAGTAGTAATGGACTTGTCTGCACCAAAGGCTTCTTCCACCTTGCACATACCTTCCAAGTCATTGTAAAAATTCTTCTCAAGGAGCTGGTTGACAGGGCTGTTGTCAACGACCACAAGACTGCCCACTAAGTTAGGTTCTAGAAGACTCACCAACATAGCAGTCTTCGCACCCATGGAGTGACCCACCAATACAGTATCAACCCAATTTCTCTCTTTGAAATGATTGATGACATCGTGAGCCAAAGTTAAGTATTCATGTGGTTTGGCATGAGGTGATTGACCGTGGTTTCTCAAATCTAACCCATATACGGGCGATTTCGTGGTTTTCGTGATTTCTCTAGCGACTCCTCCAAAGTTCTTCAACAGCCCGAAAAGCCCATGCAACATCACCACTGGTGATGAATTGGTATTAGCTTCGAACAGTTTTGATGGTTTGAACTGTTGCTCGGCTAGCTTCACCACTTCACGTACTGGTACCGTCAGAAATCTCCGCAAGAACATTATGAGTTCGCAATATCTTGTTGGCAATGATTAGATTTTTGTAATCGAAGGGAAAGACCATTGGAGATGTTTGAATTATATACAGGGTTTCGGATCCATGGTGGTTGGAAAGAGGATTGGTGATGGTTGGCTAGTATGGAAGTTTTGTGACCTTGATCTGGTTGGTTTCACTTTAACGAAATGATCATGACCCATTCGAAAACATATCCACTTCAATCCATGTGATAATAATCGGTGTATTATAATTGATCTGTGAATTATATCGAACGATAATAACCATTGGCAGCTTTGAATGTGTCCTAACTTCTACCCATTCATACAATACAACCCTACATTTCTACTTTCCACTCTTCATAATAATTGACTGTATCTACATATTACTTATTATGTTGTTTAAAGCGATTTCTCGCGTGCTCATAAATCGTTACCTTTAGTTAGAGCCACTGCCTCCCATAAATTGATTGAACATTGGGTTGTTCATGATATTAGACATATCTGGAAGCTCGCCATCAGCACCACCTAAGCCCATGTTCTGAGCCATTTGACGGACAGCTGGATTGGACATCAAGTTTTGCAAAGCAGAAGGGTTGGACATCATCTCTTGTGCAGCTTGCATGATTTGAGGGTTGTTCATCATTTCACTCAATGATGGCATACCTCCAGATCCAAACATGCTAGATAAGTCTGGTAAACCTCCAGCTCCAGCTCCGGAGCTGGCACCAGTACCAGCATCGGTGGAACGAGCAGTGGTTTCAGAGGGCTCGGATTCAGGCTTGGAGATAGACTTTTCCAATTCCTCTTCGACTCTGCGCTTGGCAGTTTCGAACCCCTTGGCCATGGCGTCGGACTTCTTGTCACCTTCGGCCTCCAATCCCTTCTTGTAGGCTTCCATGGAAGACTTAGCATCTCCTAAAGCGTAGTGGGCCAAACCCAATCTGGAATAAGCCTTAGCAAAATCTGGCTTCAATTCAATGGCCCTCTTTGCATCTTCCACTGCCTTTTCATGTTTGGAAGAAGAGGAGTAGGCAGCAGCACGGTTGGACAAGTAAACAACGTTAGTTCCATCCAACTTGATGGCCTCGGTGTACTTGGAAATAGCCTCATCAAAGTCTCTGGCAGCCATGGCTCTGTTACCTTCGACCTTCAAGGAGTCAGCCTTTTCCTTGGTTTCGGCACTAACCTCGGAGGTAGCAGCACCACTAGCAGCTGAGGAAGCAGATTCTGTACCCTTGCAGCCCGATTCAACTAATTCCTTCAAACTCTTGCCAAAACTGGCCTTTCCGTCCTTCTCAACCTCAAAAGCATCTGCGATACAGTCGATGGCAACATCCATTGATTCAGCATAGTCCTCAGCAATTTCTTTGTTTTGGACAGACTTCTTCAAAAAGTCAATGATAGATAACGCAATATCCTTGTTGGAAGCACTCATGGTGTTAGTTGTGGTTGGTAGACGAACAGGGAGTTTTATGTATCGACGTGTTGGTTCCAGAATATTCTGTGGCGCGCGCACTACCTAATATCAAGGCGAAGGCGTGGGGGTTTGGGGTGTAGCACGGAGAATATGATTTAACGTCTTGGCTAGATGATAGTTATGACGGTTAATTCGTGTTCTTTCATGCTTGATGAACATTTTTATTGCAAATCGTATGAAGTTTGACTTGAATTTGAGGAAACTGGAGATTTCTGATGCTAAAGTTTCGTGGTCCCATTTGATGTCAAGGTTCAATTTCATGATCTGTTTAATGATATCTGCCTTAAGTAAAATTAGCTTTTTGTAGCGGGTTCTCTTGCTTTCAATCATTCCACCCAAGTTGAAAAATGACATAGATTCATCTTCAGGGTCGTCAGGAATGGCATCGATGTCAAAAGTGTTTCTACGAATAGGAACAGGTGCAATAGGAAAGTCCCCTTGAGTTTGTATTCCACGACCACCGGTGCTGTTGTGGCCATTTGTATGATGCTCGTTGCTTGGTTGCATGGCTTCTTCATAAGTTCGAATCTCGCTGTTCAACTCCTTGATACTTATGTATAATTCCTTCCAGTATCTCATTTTCTCTAGTGCTTTGTACGTATTTTTAATCAAGCTTGAAACACACAATTCAAGCCAACAGGTATATTCATTCAATTCTCCATACAGAGAGTACACTTTCTCATTCTCTTTAACCTTGTATGAAGTTGGAAATATGCGGATTAATGCCATATCCATCGCATAACGGACATCAGACTGCTTCAAGTCTGCAAAGATCAAGAGCTTGTTGAGTCTAGAAATGACTCTTTGATATGTTGTCAAATCCTTGATTGAGTATTCAAGAAATATTTCCATCTCACTAATTTGGCCCTCCTTCAACATAACTTCGCCTAGAATTTGCTTCTTTTTATCAATCACTTCCTTGATACTTTCAAATGTCAGTGATGATTTTGTGTCTTGGATTAAAAATTTCTGGAAAAACAATTCCTTATCTATGCTGTCTTGAAATTCTAAAGCAATGAAAAGAAGATTGAGTCTTTCAATCAACCTGTTAACTCGACTTTTATGAAAGAACGGAGTAGTTGATTTTTTCAAGCAATAATTCAACCAAAAATGCTCCTCTTCAGGAAAAACTGAGTAAGGTGAATCGAGTTTTGTCAAATACAAAATTTGCTGTATTGTTTCTAACGCTTTGTAATTTGAAAAGCCCTTGTTATCTTTGAAAAAAATAAGCCACTCTTTTTTATTTGTCCCAAACTTGGCATTAAGAGCAGTAAGTTTGGTACTTGAGGTGCTGGGAAAAAAATTGTTGACAAAATAATCGAATGTTAGTGACTCTATCTGTTTGAAAGCATCGTTTCTTGTACCAATTGATTTGAGAGCCAGCATACCAACATAATCAAATACATTGTAACAGTTTTTTGTATCTTCTAATAGAAAGTCAAGCCTGGAATCATTGAGAAGATCTTGTAGGTTCTCGATTCGGTTGAATTTCACATAAATAATTAATGGGGCCATGAATTTACTATTGAATTCGTTCACATCGATAACGTTTTTCCTATTACTGAGAATTCTGGTTTCTTTTAAATTCTTTGCAATGACATGAAGTAATCCATTCGATAATTTATCTTTATGTTGGTCAAAGTCAATTTGGCCATATTTGCAATAAACACATTCAAATGCTTCTTGAAGCATTAAGTCATAGTGTCCGTGATCATAACAGCGACACAAGCTAAAAAGAGGTGTATGTGAATTAAGGTCTTTCTGGTTCCAGTCGATAAGATGGCCGATTACCGGAATTACCTCATGATTATGAAACAAGTAATGACCAATGGACCTTCCGGTAAAGTCTTGTGAATTTAAGTATGCCGCAAGTTCCTCATCAGATGTATTATGTAAAAGAAGTTGAATTAAATCCATTGCAATCTCATTGGCTTCTTCGATCAATGCAACCATTAACAAATTTTGATTGGTTGTGGTGTCTTTATCAAAAAGAATTTCATCAATGCTGAACCACCTTGTGTTAAAGTTTAGAAGTAGATCCCAAATTTCAAAGTCCTTCGTTTTGATTCCAAACATAAGACAACTTTGTCCCATAATATTCTTACTTCTCAAGAAATGCGAAGTAGGGATATCATCAATATAATTCTCTTGGATACTTTCCAAAATGGATCGTAATTTAGTAACATCCCTAGCCTGAATGGTTGACCATAGGTTAAAATTTTGATGAGAAAATTGAACCAAGTCATGATCATCATTACTCAAATGGAAAATTACCGCATCAAAGTTGCTAGTAATATAATTGAAATGGCCATCATTTGTGTGGTCTATTGAATTAAAATGCTTGATGTAATACAAATGGGCTTCAATGTTATCGATTTTTGAATGCACAATTACCATGATCAATAATCCTATTAATGTATCAGCATCTATTGTTTGTATATGAGTCTTTTTCGGGCTTTTTTCGATTCTCTCTTCTCTGTTTTCAATCTGATTAAGCTGAGTTCCTGTTAGAACTTCCATTGTCTTCATGATGATCATGGTTTTATTATGCAGATTTGTCAACCCAGAATCGGAAAGTTTGGAAAATTCATCGATAGCTTTATGAACACGGAATTGTAGCTCATTAATTTCCCATGGCTTGTTGATCGATATGTCAAGCTGATTGAGAGCTAAACAAGATAGTTTATTGTATTTCTCAAATGTTAAATGCTTCTCTGCTTCTGGATCATACTTAACCTTATTAATATCTTGAAAATTTAACTGGAATATTATTTGAGACCACAACTTGTCGTAAAGATTTAATTCAACATACTCATGAACCAAACGATTCAAATCAATGCCTTTATAAGTTTGAATAATATAGTTAATCAAGTTGTATGTCTGTTCACTCTCGGGATTTTCGACTTTGACACTATCCAGAATGATTTTGTACGCTTCATCCAAAATGGCCTGGAATTCTGATTTGATTTCCAGGAGCTTCTTTTGAGTGTTACTATGGAGTAAACGAAACTGACTGTTATTATGATGAAATAATTTGTAGAATTTATCAGATACTGCCTTTGAAAGTAATGGGTAGCTTCTCAAAAGCTTTTCGAACGTTATTGTGTCATTAATGGATGTTGCTTCTTCTGGTCTGTTGGAATTGATCTTTCTCGCAGGGAAATGTAATAGAGGAGGAAGAAGTGTATAAATTCGGGCATGGGGATGATAACTTCCAAACAAAGTGTCTTCTATGTATATTGCCATGAACTTGCTACCTTTGGGGAAATAATTGCAGAAAGATCGTATGTAGGCTGTCGATATGATTTGGAGTTTTAAGCTCCTCTTATACCCTTTTCCAGTAATGATCATGCCATTCTTGATCAACACTTGTTTGCCATTCATGCTATTGTAAATCACCAGCTGTGACTTGTTGTTTCCGACAGCTGATATTGAGTAGGCCGAAGAGGTCTTTATGATGTGTGATTGTATGAAATCTTCATTGGTGTAACAAAGATCTCGGAGTTGGTGCTTAGTGGATGTCGGATCATAATATTCTTGTAAAACAAATGCTGGGGGTACTAGAATAGTAAAATCCAAATGATTCTTCGCTAATTGATCGATAGTCTGCTTGAATGGTGACTTGGCGTTATTAGGGTTGTTAAAAATGCAATTCAAAAAATGATTGTGGAGTAATGGAAGTGAAGTCATGATCCTACTGAAACTGGAATCAAGTATTCAGCACCAGATTAAGTTGATAAGAAGGATCAATCAGCTGACGTGGATACCTTTACGGTGTTACAATCAATGTAATGGGAATTGTAGTGAGGTCCTGAGATAAGCACTAGAAGAAGACTGCGTAGTGTAGTGAGGTTCCTCGGTAGTCATTTAGCATAGCGAGGATTCTAGTGAGGAAATAGTGAGAGTGTTAGTGAGACCTAAACCTTACTACGCAGGCCGGTAAGTTGCAGTAGCATTAATCCTAATTGTATTCTTGGAGACGACGAAACTGCCGGAAGAGAAGGCTTAGATTACTTGAAGAGACAACATTGTTCCAGCTTTTCAGCATTGGTGAATAGTTTCGATTGAAACGTTAACATTACAAGATACTCATCATTAATATGTGGTGAGAATTAACGTTATGTACTAACAATTTACTAAGCTAGTATATTTGATTCTTCCAAAGCCATGGTCAACAAAAAAATGTCGTTTAATTGGTCTCCTGAGTGATGGTTCTCATTCCCACAGAGCCTGTATAGATGCTGGGCTTCGTACTTTGCACTGGATAATTAATGGCATTTTGCTCTTCATCCGATCCAAAACCCCCACCTCCTGGTGTCATTATTACCACTCTGTCTCCACGATTTACTTTAACGGTACACTTACCTCCCAATGAGATTTTCCGGATTTTATTAGAGCCATCTTCTGCCTTTCTGTACCAAAAGTTCTTGCCTCGTAATCCAGATCCTCCTCCCAATAAGCCAAATGGTGCTAGTGATCTACGTTCCATGAGACATGACACTTCCAAATTTGGGTAGGTGAACTCAATGTCCCGAATAACACCATTTCCACCCTTGTGATGACCAGTGCCACCTGAGTTTTGTCTAACAGAATACTCATGAACAATCACAGGGTATCTCTTTTCGAATAACTCAGTATCAGTGATTCTGGTGTTAGTGGTATGACACTGTACCACAGATTGACCATCCCATGTTGGTCCAGCACCAGATCCTCCACAAATGGTTTCGTAGTATCCAAAAGAAATCTTGTTCTCCTTGTCATTGATTCCAAAGGTGAAATTATTGCATGTACCTTGAGAAGCTGCTGCTGCTTCAAAAGCTTTGAGCATGACATCCACAATTCTTTGGGTAGTTTCGACATTTCCTCCAACAACTGCTGCTTCGTAAGATGGATGAACTACGGAACCCTCTCTTGTAAGAAACTTAATGGGTCTCAAACATCCATTATTCAAGGGCACATCGGTACTAATTAAGGATCTCAAAACGTACAATACCGCCGAGTAAAGAATTGCTCTAGGTGCATTTAAATTTCCATAAATCTCATCTCCAGATTCCGTGAAATCAAACTCTGCAGTACCTGATTCATTATCGATGGTAATTCCAAGTGAAATTGCGGTTCCATCATCTAAATAATCAATTGCCTGTAATTTCTTTCCACCAAATTTCTTGTAAGCCATTCTCAATAAATTTTGGACCGCAATTTCTGCTGTGCATTGAATTGCGCCCATATACAAATTGATCACCTCGTAAGAAAATTCATCGATGAGTTTATTCAATAATGAAATACCTTTGTAATTTGCCGAAACTTGAGCCTTTAAATCAGAAATATTGTCACTTAATGTTCTTGTACCAGACCCACCAGGATGCTTTGCTGGATCCTCTAATAAAATCTTGGTAATACCCACTTCATCAAATTCACCTTCCGAACACAATTTATGGGTAATAATTGAAGCTCCTTCATCAAAAATAGTTTTTGAATTTGGAGGCATTGATCCAGCAGAAATAGATCCGATGTCGGCATGATGGCCTCTCGATGCTGTCCAAAAAATTGGATTCTTATGTTCATCCAACACTGGTGTGATCACTGTAATATCTGGCAAATGAGATCCACCTGCTTGGGGATGATTAGAAACCAAAACATCACCATGCTCCAATTTACCTTCCCATATCTCCTTTTGTGCCTTCACTGCAAATGACATTGCACCTAAATGAATGGGGACATGAGGAGCGTTCGCAACTAAATCTCCATTGTTATCGAAGATTGCACATGAAAAATCAAGCCTTTCTTTGATATTCGTAGAAATTGCAGTTTGCTGCAAAGTTCTACCCATCTGCTCTGCGACAGACATGAACCTGTGTCCAAATACTGATAATTGAATTGGATCTGCCACAGTTTTAGATAAATTAGGTTTTTCTTCTTGTTCAACTTGAAGCAAAATGTGATCTTTCAAGACAATAGCAGACGATCTTGGCTCAACTAAAATAGTTTGAGTATCATCAATAATGATTGCTGGGCCAAGTACAACTGACCCAATAGATAAGTTTGGAAGACGGTGAACAGCTGCTTCTATCCAACCATTTCCTTCAAAATAAATCTTCTTTTGCTCTGATGGGGCAAGATCCTTCTTATCAACATGTTTTTGCTCCTCAAATGGATTCATGTTTGGCTTTTCGGGGTTTTCCACTATCAATAAGACCTGAACATCATCAACCAAAACTTTCCTATCCAAGTTAAAGCCAAATTCAGCGAAATGTCTTTTAATGAACTTTTGGTCAGCATCTTCCTCATCAGGATTGACCTGTATGAGTAAGTGTGTGTCTGATCCCATGTATCTCATATTCAAAAAATATTCAAATCTATGATCGAAGTGAGTCAACTTTTGAGCAACAAAATCCAGATATGCTTGATCATGAAGTTTGAAGATCTTTTCTTCAATCGAAGCTAAAGTTTCTGGAGAAAATAGGTATGATGCTGGTGATTGCTTCTCGATAACGATATCGGCTAAATAAATACCATAAGCTGATAACAAGGATGAGTATTTATGGATAGCCACTTGCGAAATCGACAAGTTCTTAGAGAGAGAAACTGAGAATTGTCCACCAGATCCACCGAAACATGCCAAGTTATGATCAGATGTATTGAACCCCTTTGCTTCAGTCAAGTTTCGAATAGGTCTAGCCATGGACTCTATTGCAACCTTTAAAAATCCACATGCTACTTCTTCTGGGGTCAAAGAAGAATTGTTTTCAGAATTAATTAAATCAGTGAGTTCCTCGAATTTTGTCACCACGATCTCATAATCAAGTGGTTGATCCTGATTTGGGCCAAAGATGCTTGGAAAATACTCAGGTAATAGTCTACCAAGAAATAAGTTGGCATCCGTTACTGTAAGAGGTCCATTTTTACGATAACAAGCAGGTCCAGGATCAGAACCTGCAGATTCAGGTCCCACTACAAACATTCCATTTTTCCAAAATAACATGGAGCCACCACCAGCTGCAACTGTCGAAATATCCAATTGGGGTGTCTGAAGACTCACTTCACTCACCACTGTCTCGTAAATGTGTTCCAAAGACCCAGAGTATCTGGAAACATCGGTGGAAGTACCTCCAGCATCAAACCCAATGGTAGCCACTTTTGAAACGTTATCAAAACATGTCTCACCATATCCCACCATTCCTCCGGCTGGTCCTGATAAAATAGCTTTCAATCCTGTGAAAGTGTACCACGGACACAATCCACCATTTGATTGCATAAATAATAATTTGTTTCCAAATGCATCAAGACCACCTTCGAATCCATAACCAAAGTTTTCGATATATTCTTTGATAATTGGGGATAAGTATGCATCTGCAACTGTGGAAGAACACCTGTTGACAATTCCTATCATGGGTTGAAGCTCATGAGAGACGGACACCTGGAATCCTATTTCTTTACTTATTTCAGCGATCTTCTGCTCGTGTTCAGGAAAGTTGTAGGAGTGCAAAAGACACAAGGCGATGGTCTTGATCTTTCCTTCATTAAATATTTGTTGCAATTGATTTCTGACAACATCGTAATCTGGTTTCTTCAATACTCTAATCACATCTCCTGTGACTCCCTCGGTCAATTCGGGGTCAGATGCATCAGTAAAGTCCAAGTTGACCCCGCCACCCTCTGAGAAGCTCTCAATGGTAACACGTTCATCCACCTCCAATACCAGATCATACAACAGTCCTAACTTCTTCGCAGTCAAGTCAAAGATGTGGGGTCTCGTCTGGTTCCCAATCACCAAAACATCCTTGAACCCTTTGGTAGTCACCAAGAGCACTGAAGCACCCTTTCTTTCCAACAACGCATTTGTGGCAACGGTAGTTCCCATTCTGATACTTCTGATCGACTCGAGCTTCAACTTCTCACCTTTGGCAATGGTTACACCATGTGCCTTCTCCAAAACCCTCCGTATACCTTCTGTAGGAGCATCCTTATAGTTGGAAGGATCAACCGAAAGAAGCTTGAAGACGATATCTTCCTGGCCAGGGACTTTTGCTATGACATCGCAAAAAGTTCCTCCTCTATCAATAGCTATCGATATATCTTGCACGTCAGAGTATTTGGACATATTACGTTTTAGGTCAATGGGTTAATAACTTGATATTTTATAAATAGATGGGAGTCTTGTGCTGAATATGACACGCCCATGAGTGTTTTGGTAACTGGGGAACAGTGCTATTATATAGCCACTATTTCCAATGTGATTATCGGCATTTTGGTGCGAATTGCCGATCTGTGGGGCTCATAGTGTAGTGAGATAGTGAGCTTATTTTTTTATGAACTACATTCATACTGGGCTACTGTGGTGGCTTGTAGTTATGGAGTTGTGTAATCAGTGAATCCATCGATTACTCAGCACAATCACTTGAGCGTATTCTCGTTACAGCGGTAGAATTCGCAAAAAACTGCTTCTACCATGGGTTTAGTTAGGCAAACATTAGTGGAACCTTCATCGGTTATTTTAAACCTTCTAAATAGTTTTCTTAGATATTAACTTTCTCTATACGATTTCCAAGTGAGTCATAAAGCTTCTCGTCGGAACTCGGTGGGTTTTCCATGTCTTGTTCGTGGTCCTCATCCTTAATGATGTTTCCGAGTCTATCGTACTTCAATGGTCTTTCTTGCTGCTCTTCGTCAGAATCTTCTTCTGTTACATCTTCAAATTCGTCACCCTCTGGGGGTATCACATTACCCAAGCTATCGTACTTGACTTTTTCTATTTTATTACCCAAACCGTCATATTCAACTTCTTTGCTCTCCTCGTCTTCTTCACTCTCTTCCTCGTCACTACTATCGTAGCAGAGCTTGTCCTTCTTATTCACGTTCCCCATCATCCACACATCGCCATCCTGGGCTTTCTCCTTACGCTCCTTCGCTTCCGCTTCGATCTTCTTCAACCACTCGTCTTGTGCAGCTATAACCGACTCCGAATCGGTACATTTTTGGTACACCTGGATCAATTCTTCGTTGATTTTCAAGAAGGTAAGACCCCAGGAAAAGTTTTCAAGCAACATCTCTGCCCAGTCTATGTGACCCACTATGGCAAAACATGCAGCAAGTGCTTCCACACAATTCAATCTCCATGGTCTACCATAGTTGACAGGGTTGGCTGCAACCAAATATGGAAGCAACCGTTCATTTTTCCCTCCGATCTTGTTGAATGGCACTTCATCCAACCTAGCCCACGAACATTCCACCACGGCAGCACCGTTTGCTTCAACTATTTCCAAATCATTAGGACAAACCACACCTTTACCGTTGGGCGAAACAACCACACCCTGGAACTTTTGGCCCACTCTCAAGTTCTTAATAAGTCCCAACCTCTCGAGCTTCTTTCCACTGCATCTCTTAGGATCACAGTGGTCAAAATCCCACATGGCTAACTTGGTTGGAAATTGTACTTTGGCATTGTAAATAGTGGTAGCTCCTGCCTCTTGACGGCCCTTTCTCGAGTGGTGTTGTTTTGATTTGTGGCCATTGGAGGTTCTAGATCTATTTGTCAGTTCTTCTGACTGTTTGTTCTTTCCCTTGGCCATTTTATGACGTTGTTGGCGTTGATTCTTGTGCCTTAGTAGTTGATTTTTGAGATGCCCTTTATTATGTGGTCACGTGCCGCATAGTTAACTGAATAATAGATAATTAGACTTTATTGGCATTATAAACTACAACAAGATCAATAACTTTTCGTGAATTAATATTTATACATGTGTAGAAGAAAGAAGTAAACGTGGTCAAAGACCATGACATTACGCATAAAATACCGGGACCGATTTAACCAGAAAACCAAGCTAGTAGAATTAGAAATCTTCATCGAAAGAGAAGTTGGACTCAGCAGCCTTGGTATCGTTGGTCTTGGCCATGACACCGGCCTTTTGGTAGTCACTGACTCTCTTCTCGAAGAAGTTGGTCTTACCTGCCAAGGAGATGTTCTCCATGAAGTCGAATGGGTTCTGAACGCAGTAAACCTTCTTGTTACCCAAAGCAACCAACAATCTGTCAGCAACGAATTCGACGTATTGACACATGAGCTTGGCGTTCATACCCAACAAGTGGATTGGCAAAGCGTCAGTGAAGAATTCCTTTTCGATGGAAACAGCTTCGGTGATGATCTTTTCCACGATTTCTGGGTCTGGTCTGTTTTGCAAGTGGGAGAACAATAAACAAGCAAAGTCGGTGTGTAAACCTTCGTCTCTGCAGATCAACTCGTTGGAGAAGGTCAAACCAGGCATCATGCCTCTCTTCTTCAACCAGAAGATAGAAGCGAAGGATCCACTGAAGAAGATACCTTCGACAGCAGCAAAAGCAACCAATCTTTCAGCAAAGAGAGCTTCGTCATCGGTGATCCATCTCAAGGCCCAGTCGGCCTTCTTCTTGATACATGGGATGTTTTCGATGGCATTGAACAAGTAGTCGGCCTCTTTTCTGTCCTTGATGTAAGTGTCAATCAACAAGGAGTAGGTCTCAGAGTGGATGTTCTCCATCATGATTTGGAAACCGTAGAAGCACTTGGCCTCAGAGATTTGTACTTCAGCAGAAAAGTTTTCAACAAGGTTTTCGTTGACAATACCGTCGGAAGCAGCGAAGAAAGCCAAGATTCTGGAAATGAAGAATCTTTCGTTGTCGGTCATTCTGTTGTTCCAGTCGTGGATGTCCTTACCCAAGTCAATTTCTTCTGCGGTCCAGAAGGAGGCTTCGGCCTTCTTGTACATTTGCCAGATCTCGTGGTATCTGATAGGGAAGAGAACGAAACGACGAGGGTTTTCCATCAACAAAGGCTCGTCCTTCTCTAAGGCCTTCAACTTGTGACGGTGGGATCTGTGCTTCTCCTTGAAGGATTCGTGTTCCATGATGGCCACGGAGTCAGCGTCAGCGGCTGGAGTAATCTCCTTCAAACCGGCTGGAACAACGATGGCTTTTGGACCAGCGGTGTTTTGGGAAATATCCTTTTGTTCAGCTTCAGCTGCCAACTTTTCAGTCAAGGACTTGCCCTTTGCGGTGGACATGTCCAAGGTGGAGATCTTACCAGTTAAGCCGTTTGTTGGTGTTTGTTGGACAGACATTTGAGATGTGATTGAAGTTGATGCCAGAGAGGGAGCAGATGAGGATTCTTTTATAATGAGGGAGATCCGATATGGTCAAGAACAGTGCAGTTTGTATTGAGGAGATGAGAAAATTGCGTGGTGGCGTCGCATTAGCGGTACGCGCACGACACTTGCCTTCCCTAGCGGTTTGGGGAGGGATGCCAGCAATGTGGACAATATGGGTATGGGAAGTAAGCTAGCAGCAGCCGGACGACGGTAACGAGAGGAGAAGATACAAGCGAAACTATGGCCGGAGCAATTGGGGTGGAAAGATCATGACGGCCAGGATGGCTGGTTCTCTGTGTTTGTTTACCTTTGTCCCGAAACGCGTATGTGCATGAAGAATTCCAGGGCAACTCAGACGTGTAATTTGAGACGTGTATAGACACGTCAAAAAAGGAAGGTGAGACGTGTTGAGATGCCGGTTCGCAATAGCAATGCCAATCTAGTATCCGATGTCAAAACATCCAATAGCATGGGTGTGGGGTTGAAACATCTGTTTTGACAGCGTTGAACAACCATTGGGCCCTGCCACCAGCAAGTAGGGGGATACCTTGCAAGCCTTGATAGATAGTGTGTAACGAACTGGTCAGGATAGACGTGGAGCAACACCTAAGGACGCGTGTGACCCGGATGAGTAAGCCATGGGGAGGATCATGAACATCTGATTCGGCGAGATGCAGTAACTACAATAGACAATACGAAGGGGTTGATGGAACACCAAACAGCTGGAGTGGTACAGAGAAATCGGCAGCAATGCCCGACCTCGGAGGAGTGTTTGCAAGTTGATGGTACAGTCGCCCGAACGGCACCATAATCGGCCTGAACCACTTGACAGGGTGTGGGATTATTGGGTCGTTGGGGTACATCACAAGAGGGGTTGGTTGCGGTTATGGTTTGGCCATTGACGTGATTTGAAATGCTATCTGTGGGAACGCTTGATTCACTAATGATGGATTCGCCGAAAGTTACCAACCCATCTGGTTGAGCGTTTTGCAATTGGAACTCTAGCCACTGGGACTCCATGGTCCCTCTTGGTTTGTAGGTGCATTTAGGTAGTGTTATTGTATACTGCAAGAAAAGAAGATCGGCTCCTTCTGAAAGTAACATAACCATTAACCCTGTTTCCAACTCGGCACCTCACCACCTACAATTTGAATTTTTTCAGTTTCTTTTCAATTTTTCAAAATTATGAAATTTCCCAATAAGGATCTTTATTCATCTGGCCCAATTCCCATCCCAAGTTTCCTTCGAACAGCGCAATTCGGCATGGTCAGACAATTGGCTACATTTGCTGGTGAACCATCATATATTTACTCCAAAAGCACTGTTTTACATGGCCAAGGATGATACACTGACCTGTTTATATTGTTCGATGGGATGCAATTCCACTCCATCCACCGTAAAACGTAAACACCTAGATGACTCCCATATCTATTAATAGTCAAGTTCACCACACCCCACATAATTTAGGATGCAGGTGGTCCCTTAACTTGGGATTTTGAGGCCTTATCCAGTTGAGGGGCCTTGTTTCTTGAATGTTATGACATTCTGCCCACTCCACAAATTTATAGTAAATCAAACAGGGCTACATGGTATTGCTACCGATAGAGACAAACGAGGGGATGACCGGTTTCTTGGTATGGATTACCAAGAGTCCTATCTTGTCTGTAAATAGACCCCAATGGGCCTTGAGTGGTGCATGGCCCACGCTCCTAGTAAAGAACGTTTCGTGTACAATTACTTCGACAGTTGAGTTAATAGTAATTTGTTAGACGATGTCGTGCACCAATTAGTCAATATATTCACACCGGGTTAATTTATAAGAAAGTAATTAAATGCTCGCTAAACAACACCATCAAACTAAGCAATTGTGCATGTAATGCACCTCATGTTACAGTGAATTGGGTCCTCAGCATCAGCGTTTGTTTCTAAATTTACTTTTCGGTACATGTCGATAAAATTAGAATAATTCATTTCTAAAAGTCTAAGATATTTGAATCTGGCTCGAACAAGCACAGTGATGTTAACCTATTTAGCAGAATGCTCCACGCTAACTAAGTTGGCATAAGGATGCGATTCATCCATTGGAGTGGGCATGTCTTTGATAGGAGCTAACTGCTCACGGCCTCCATTGGGAATATAATTGTACATTTCTTCAGTTGGTCTGGAAAACTCCAAAGGTTCTCCTAAGTACCCATTGTTGGTGAATCCGTTCGATTCATTACGTACATATGGGTTGCCCAAGCTTCCAACAGGACTAACTATATCACTGAGAGTGTCTTCGGAAGCGAGAGGTGGCGTAAATGAACCATTGGGGAGATTGAGTTTTGGGCTGGAGATGTCTTCAAAATCGAGATCGAGGTTTCCGTACAACTTAGAAATGTCTCCATTTCCACTGTACTTACTGGTAGTATATTTTTGGGCCAAAACGGTCCTAAAGGCTTGAGCCCATTGCAAAGAACTCCATTCTTCGCTAACACTGAGGGAGAAGTTGCTCTCTACCAATTTAATTGCTTCTTGAATCGATAAGTACTGGTAGTGGGGCAAGGATGGCAATCCGAACAACAAAGATTGAGGGTCTCTCTTATCACTCCTGAAGTGTTCAGGTCTTCCGTACAACTTGAATGCATCAATGATATGAATGTAGTTTCTGATCATAATTTCAATTGCGGGCACACCGGGATGACTAACTGGCATCAAGTACAAGTTGTTTGTAGCAATGAATCCGTTCATGTTCTTCTTGAGGAATGAGGAGGTTCTCTTTGGCTCAGAAGCGTCAATATGGGAGTTAATTCCTGTAGCAGAACCCAGGGAGGCACTTCTATGACGACCAGGACTCAAGGTTCCACTAAAGGTTCTACGAGAGTTTTCTGGCTCCAACAAATTGAACAAGGAGGATGAGGATGTCACTGAGCTGGCTCTATTATGGGTTGGAGAACTTGGAATCAAAGATGATAAAGAGGTATAGGAGCTGCTTCTGGATGGAGATTTTCCAGTCTTGTGGTCTCCAAGAACGAAAAAGCTTTCATAGTTCTTATTGATATAAATATCACCGTTCAACTTCATGATGGCGTTAAAGTCGATCATGTTAGAATGTTCTGGGTAGACATTGAATATGTTGGCCACATTTGAAACGTAAACCACCAAGTTCTTTTTGGTGGTTTTTTCAGACAGGAACATTTCTATACGACCAACATGCTTGGATTCACCAGGAGTGATCACCACAAAAACTCTCAACCATTTATTGGAGATTTGAGGTAAACGCAAGTCACACCATTCCAGACGGGCAAAGTGCTTCTTGGTTGAGAGAAGAACATGGATATCCAGGAGCTTGGATGCCTTGAGCGACAATATAACCGCAGTGAAAGCCTCGTTCAATGAGGTATGCTCATATTTGGATAAGTAGATTGCAGCCAACCACAGTTTATGTTCTATAGGGGTGTGGAATCTCAACACAAAGGTATTGTCGTAGTCTTGGATGATACGAACTTCAGGGGCGCCCGGCACCACTTCGACCTTGGCGTCGATCACGTTGATATATTTAGGGGTGAACTCGTTGTTACCAGAATCGTAATCATCATCTGAAGGGCGCCAGATAGAGAGTTCGTTACCAGACAACTTTGCCTCCACTTCTAACCATACTTTTTCTCCGGATGCAAGAAGTCCCGGGACCTGGATGGTGCCCATGGCATAGGTGCGGAGTTTTTGGGCATTGATAAGGTTGACTATGGGAATAAGGGGCCCAGGAAGGTTTTCTGTGAGCACCTTGTTCTGGAAGAGAAGAGATGCCCGGGGATTGGGGATGGAGTTGAGGGAGGGGTCGGAATTGTTGGGGCTGGGAGCCTCGGAAAAGGAGTACACACGAGAGTGACGGACCAACGAAGCCGGGGTGGATTTGAGCTTATCGGAGAGACGGCGACTGTTGGAGGAACGGTCGGAGCTTGCACGAGGCAATGGGGATTTGGAGGGCGAGCGGCGGAGCGAAGAGGGAGAGGTGCCGTAGATGGAGAACGAGTCGGAGGAGCCTGCGAGGTCGGTCTTGATGTGAGGGAGTTGGGGAGGCGATGGTGGAGGCTGGGGGGTATGTATGGGCGTTGGGGTGTTTGGAGTGTTTGGGGTGTTCGGGGTGTTTGGGGTGAGGTTGGTGAGGTTGGTGAGGTTTCTTGGGGGGGCATTGGATAATGGAGACGATGGAGTGTCCGGAAGGGCCTTTGACACCTTTGGTGGAGCCTTGGGAGATGGCTTTGACGCTGTTGGTGCCGGCATTGGCGCAGGCTTTGGCGCAGGCTTTGGCGTCTTGTCTCGTCTTATGAACTTTCTAGGGGAGAGAGAGAATGGCATTGCGAGTGCTGGATGTACCGATCAACGGGAACGGGGGATGCCACAGGGGATATGAAACGTTGGAGGTGTGTGGAATAGGGCCAATGTCCAGGATTTCACCAATGCACGATGGATGTGGGACACCAGCGAGGAAGAAAGTGGAGGATGGCGGAAGATGGATGCAACACCGACAAAAGCAGCTGAGGTAGACAAGCAGAACGGTGATGGTGGAGGATAGACGGTGGCCAGTGGACTGTGGACTGTGGACGGTGGACTGTGGACGGCAGACGGCAGAGGGCAGACGGCAGACGGCAGAGGGCAGAGGGCAGACGGCAGACGGCAGATGGCAGAGGGCAGAGGGCAAAGACACAGGAGGACTGGAAGGGGCCTTGTGGTGGAAGATGTCAAGGCAGGAGCAATGTGAGAGGCAACCAAGTGCAGTATGGGGTTAGGGCTGGTTGACGTGGGGCCTTCAGTCCTTTTATACTCCGCGATGGCAGCCATGGGGCTTGGCCCCGCGACATGGTACTGGATTCGTCGGTTTTCAGGGTAATGGGCGAGGCTTATCGGGCATCGAAGTGCGCACGGACCCGTCGGCGATTGCGTCATAGGCACAAGATTATCGATTCTCGGCCCTATCACTAACACCAGCACCAACAGTACCATCAGGGCCCGGGGGACATGGGCTGTGGAGAGTGTGGGCGAGGGGAGGGCGCCAGTTCCAGGCCAAGATTGCCCAGCCAAGAGCCATGTCATGGGGCTGTACCACAGCGACATTGCTCAGAGATGCTCTTGACCGGCCACGGAGGGGCGGAGGACTACGGGATGCTCGGGTTGGTCGAGGGCCACCCCTCGGAGCCCACGGCAGGTTGCGGCAGTGGCGGTGCGTTGTAGGGAGGGAATTGCAGGCATAACGGGAGGAAACGAGATCAGTGTCGTAGACGACGACACGGAATGGGCAAATGTAGAGAAGGCTATTTTGAGGGATGGCCGTTTTGAGGTTCGCTTGCAATTGGCCCGCATACGCATATTGCTTCCACAAAGAAGGTGGTGTGGGCACGGCGTGGAGGGCAGGGAGAGCACAGAAAGTATAGAGAGAGAAGAGAATAGAAGAAAAGAGAAGAGAAGAGAAGAGAAGAGAAGAGAAGAGAAGAGAAGAGAAGAGAAGGGACCCAGGATTTTTCTGGTGGAGGTAGTGGAGGTGGTGGAGGTGGTGGAGGTGGTGGAAATGGTGGAAATGACGATGACGTAGTACATGTTGGTTCTGCCAGTGGACCTCAATGGCCCCTTTGTTGGTTGCCACGAGAATCCCTTGTCATGTACAGCGTGAAGTGGGCCGGATTTGTCCCCAGTGATAAATATAGCACTGCGGCATCACCGTTGAGATGTTTCCAACTGCAATGGCCTGGTGGGTTAGGGGTGATGGCCACTTCAGCCTTACGATATGATGATAGAACACTCGGCATGCACTGGCTCGCGGAATGACAAGCCAAGCCCAACCACGGCCTTGGTGGGCCCGGCTGCTACCCCATCATCATCATGGCAGCAACACCAGAGTTGTTGGACTCCCTAGATCTGGTTACTCCGCCCACAACTGTAAGCGAGAATAGGTTGCTACATCTTGGCGGAAAGTGGAACAACAAGCACTTCATAGTTAGAGGGGAGGGGCAACTCCAGGCCGCATCAGGCTCTACGGGGCTGCCTACGGGGCCGCAGACTCCACAACTAGCACCTGCTGTGGCCAGGTTGTGCAACTTGGAACCTGGTGTGAGGAGGTCTGGGGAAGTGAAAAATTTCGCCCAATTAGGAAATACGTAGTCCCCAATTTAGCCATGTCAATAGTTTGTTGGATCACCGGTTTCTTTCCAGGGGGCATCCAGACCAATTTGGACTCCCCTCAGCATAAGAGATGTTACCGCTCTGGTCGGTTGCCCACTTCACTCCTCTGACACGTTTCTTGAGATGTTCATCTTGTGCTTCGAATGACCCTACAGTTCTGGTCAGCTCCTGTCAGCTCCTCTCAGTTCCTGTCAGTTCTTGGAACCTTGATCCAAGAACTTCAACAACTTCGCAGAGTGATATCATCTGGGATACCAAGCTTTGCAAACATTGTGGATGATTAGATATTAATTCATTTGTTCCGAAAATAGATTGCAGCCCAGCATTGCAGCTACTTCGCCCGGAGGCCCAAATCCTGCAATCACCCCACCAGTGACCTTGGTCAAAGGTATTCCATAATCTCTCCCACACCTTAGGAGATTTCTCATCTGCAGTGGGTTAGGCCCTGAGGAGCCTAAAAATATCACTCAGCCCATATCCTTGGGCTATGTCTGTTGCATCGTAAGTGTCTCGGGAAGAACTCATCCATCACATATCCACATACTAACCAGATCAACGGTACCACCAAGAATATTTTTGGCCGATCTTGCCATACTTCCCTACTATAATTAGACTGGAGGTGTCATTAGCTGTCAAACTTGGGGAAATTTCCATCAGAATGCAGGTCTGTGCTTCGTCACTATCCAATAAGACCGTCTACAGAAACGCTCGAAATACAAAAACGGTCGGCAGAAAACATTGGGCCAGAAACTGATGTGTCCACCATGCATCTTATTTTCTTTCTCCTTCTATTCTTAGCGGGTCCGCATCGGGAAGATCTTGCAGATAGTTACATGCACATCTTATAATAGAATCGATTATGTCATAGTACAGCTCGCTCGTATCTTATGAGTGATTTCTAGACCAACAACTACCTGACTACCATGTGGTTCTATGCTGGCTATGCGGTCCCAACTTGCGCAATCTGCTGTCATCGACATCCCTTCAAACAGATTGTACCTCAAGCATAGGGGACATGACATGTATCCTCACTTTTCCACCTAGAAACTTTTTCCTGAACCCGTATGGGACTGACCTAATTTGCTCAGTCAATAGCAACAAAGTCCAACAACACAGTGGATCCTCTGATTACTCCACATTGCTGACCCTGGCTTAGAAATCACAATTGCCTGTCATTCGGGGATTAATGTCAAAATTGCTGTTTAGCAATCGTGAGCTACACTTGTTACATAGTGAGTACCTTCATACATCTTCGTTTATGACACTCGGTTCTGCAGGGTTTGGAACCAGAATAAGCCCGGTTAGACGTCTCTATTGTTTGGAGATGGTAGCTTCTCTTGTGATCCCAGTTCAGAAATATTCATACTGGTTTTTTGTTTAACACCAGCTTGGAGCAGCTCGCAACTGTAATTTTCAAATTGCTCTTATTTTCACTTGACCAGTGGCTCCATAGGCCATTAACGTTTCTTCTCTATATCCCTTCAGTTTTCTACCTTCAACACTATACCGTGGGAATTCTAATTGTGTGTCACGTGAGCCATATGTTAAGATATGGGGTATTGAAGAATTGGAAAACTATCAAGATCCATGTCATTCCTTGAAAATGTACCTAAACCCGACAACCACCAAGAACCACAGTTTCGTTTCATAGTGGATGACCTTTTCGTCAAGTTAGATGCGGTTAATAAGGAGTCTCTTGGGCAATTCCGGACGGTTTCCCAGAAGAAGGAACATATCATCAGATCATTCATATCATCCTTTCGAACGCACATTGGTAACGATATTTATCCTTCAGCTCGTCTTATTTATCCAGATAAGAGTGGTCGCCTTTATTTCATCAAAGATGTCACTCTAGCTAGACTCATCGTGAAGATGTATCAGATACCTAAAAATTCAGAAGACTATCAGATTCTTTATTATTGGAAACAGAGCTTCCATAAAGCCAAACGTTTCATTGCAGATACCAATAATTTAAGAGACCTTCCATTACGTGCGTCACGTATAATTGCCAATCGTCGTCCGGTTACAATCACCGAAGGCACTAAAGAGTACACAGTCGAACAAATGAATAATATATTGGACAATTTGGCCGATGCCAAAAAGTCCGCCGATCAGATCACAATATTGAAGCCGCTCATTGATTCTTTGACTATTCCTGAAGTAAGGTGGTTGATTCATATTCTATTGAAGAAATCCATATTGGTACGTTTTGAAACATTTTTCCAATATGTGTGGCATCCGGATGCACCATCATTATTCAATATCTGTAATAATCTCCAAAAGACGTTCAATTACTTGCTCAATCCCGAAGATCGACTTTCCCCAGAACAGTTAACAGTTTTCCCCACCTTACCGTTCCGCCCACAACTTTCAATGAAACTCACAAAAAATTATGATAAGTTGATTCTGGACATGTCGTCCATGATTCCTATGGATTCAAAACTTCAAACTATGTATAATAAAATGGAATTGAAAGGCAAGTTTTTCATAGAAGAAAAAATGGATGGGGATAGAATGGTGTTACATAAGAAAGGCAAGTATTTCAAATTTTATTCAAGAAGACTCAAAGACTATTCATTTCTCTATGGAGAAAATTATGAATTCGGATCTTTGACCAAATATTTGGCTGATGCTTTTCCTGCGAAAGTTGACAGTATAATTCTTGATGGTGAGATGGTAGCTTGGGACTTCGAACGTAAAGTCATTCTTCCATTTGGAACATTGAAATCATCTGCCATACAGGAGTCTGTAAGGCAATATACCACCATTGATCAGTATGAGCAACAATCATCGTATCCATTTTTCTTGGTCTTTGACATTCTACATATCAATGGTGTTAATTTGACTAACCACCCCTTATTTTTCAGAAAAGACCTATTGCAAAAGTTGGTGAAGCCAATTCCAAATAGATTAGAATTACTCCCAACAAAATTGGTTTCCACCGTTGATGATTTAAAAACTGCAATTAAAGAAGTTGTTAGTTTGAGGAGCGAAGGAATTTTGGTCAAGCATGTTCAACTGAAATATAGATTGAACCATAGAAATACCCAGTGGGTAAAAGTCAAGCCCGAATACTTGGAGAAATTTGGAGAAAATTTGGACCTTGTTGTAATCGGAAAAATTCCAGGGATTAAGAACTCGTACATGTGTGCTTTAAAAGGAGAAAGTGATAATGTCTATCATAGTTTTTGCACGGTAGCAAATGGATTCACAGTGGAGGAGTTTGACAAGATCGAGAGACTCACGAACAATAAGTGGGTAAATTTTAAGCAACAGCCACCACCTTCCACTTTAATCCAATTTGGTACAAAGAAGCCAGTAATGTGGATAAATCCCAGAGATTCGGTAGTGTTGGAAATAAAAGCTAGATCAATTGATTCCACACCCGAAACCACATATTCAGTTGGCACTACACTTCATAACTTATACTGCAGAAGTATTAGAGAAGACAAATCTTACGAAGATGCTATTACAATCGAAGATTATCAATTGATTAAGGAAAAGTACAATACTGAAATCAATAAGGATCAAGAAGCAAATAGGAAACGACGCTTAAAGGTAGATTCTTTTGATCAAATGAAGAAACCACAAAAGTTTGAAGTCAAAAGTAGTCTTTTTGCTCCGTTTGATTTCATAGTATTGAGCGATATGACCGATAACTATGGTCATCGAACCTCGAAAGACGATATTTCAGTTCTTATCAAGCAACATGGTGGTTCTATTATTCAATCCATAGGTGTGAATTACCAGCGCCGAAAAGTAGTAATTTCTGAAAAAAATACGCCTAGCAGTGAAATATATTTTAGCAAGGGATTCGATATAATAAAGCCCAGATGGTTAGTTAAAAGTATTGAAAGGAATGCATTGGTTCCTCTTGAGCCACACTTGGTAACAAGAACTCTGACAGACTTTAGTTCTCGTGTTGATCAGTACGGGGACAGCTTCGTTATTCAAGTGGATTTCAAATCCCTAGGTGGATTCTCAACCATGAGTGAGATGCTGTTGCTGGAACTGAGGAGGTCATTGGTGGAAGAATTGACGAAGAATGATCTGGAGCTCCCCTTACGGTATCTACTACTTGATATTCCATTCTATATTGTCACTAACCACAATTCTAGTTCGAGGTTTCTTCAAGATAAGATTACCCTACATGGTGGATTAATATCCAATGACTACCATCAATGTTCGTTTATCGTTGTACAAGGAAGTAGCGAGGACATTTCTTCTAAAGTTAGCCACATCAGCAAAGACATTGCTGAGAACTTAAAATTTTCCCAGGGGTCCACCAAACCTATTCCCAGCGTGGTCACCGAAAAATTTATTGATGAGTGTATCAAACGGCGAGTTTTGGTTGACGGAGAGGATTTCAAGTTTACCTAAACTTCAGTTGCTTGAAACCTTCATGACTGGGCACATGATTCCGTTTGTATGAAGTATTTAGTGAAGGTTTGCATACCTGATTTGGAAATTCCGCGGTTGCGTGTTCCACCTTATCTCTTATCAGTGAGAAGATATGAAATGGGCAGGGTGGAATGATGAGAAATTCAAGCAAAGTTCTGGACATTCAAAGTGTCCATCACAAATATTTGTGCATTACATTTGGTTTTCTCTTGTATATACGGGACCGTTTGGCTGATTCAAATCAGGAGGGATATACATATTGAGGGTCAGAAAATTTACCAGAGCATCAAACGCATCGCCAGCATAGCACATCTTTGACCATCATTTCCGCAAAATACATAGACCTCTGTGTTGATCAACGAAACTTGGAACCGCAAAACAAGTACGAAATATTTTTTCCATCCTAAATCAAAGATCTCTGTTTCCTCCGAAGTTCATCAAAATTCCAACAGCTTCAGCTTGAAATTTGCCTATTTTTTCATTGAACCATTTTCTATTGATTTGAGCATTTCAGTATCTTTATGTCGTCATATCTAGAAAGACCGCATTCTATAACTCCCACATTAGCTTGGGCATGCCTCACGGTTTGTTTCAGTACATTCCAGTTTGGATACCATTTATCTGAGCTAAATGGCCCATCAGATCATATTCCTTGTCGAGATGATAGGCCCTCGAAAAATTGCATCAATATGTCTTCAGATCTGATCGCTTTCATAACGGCCATGTACACGGTTGGTGGGTTTCTAATGTCTCTTGTTTTGGGATTCACCAACTTGTCAAGACGTTATGGAAGAAGAAGTATATGCCTGGCAAGTGCTTTAGCATACTGCATAGGTTCCCTCATAATGATATTTGCATGGCTGAGTGTTGTACTTAGTATTGGCAGGCTCATTACTGGAGCTGCCGCGGGGGCATCTCTCATCATAGCACCTATAATGGTGAATGAACTCACTCCAATTAATCATCGTGGACTCATGGGGTCACTACTTCAAGTGGCAATAGCTTCTGGAATATTCTCTGGTCAAGTTGTTTCGCTTGTTTGGAAGGACGATGAGTGGAGAGCAGTTTTCTGGATAGCTGTGGCCCTTGGTGCCGTCCAATTCGTTATGCTTTTTTCAGTGACAGAGTCTCCAAAATGGATCATTATGAATGAAGGAAATATTGATCATGCCACAAGAATTTTAGATGGCTTGCGTACTGATAAGGATACAGTGATACATGAAATTAATCATTGGAGAGGACTAGAATGTCGCCAAAACTCTGGCGAGCTTCAGATATTGCTCCCAAAATCTGAAGATGTCCTTTCAGGGCCACTCAAGTTAACTACCAAAAAATCACGTCGTGGATCTTTTCAGGAGTCTACAGTGTCAACCTCAGAGTTCTTGTTTGGTAGATACAAAATCGAAGCTTTATCAGTGTTTATTCTCATGTCATCACAGCAGTTGGTGGGAATGAACGCAATTGTGTTCTATGGGGTAAGAATCCTCAGTACTTTGTTTTCCACCAATACTCTATTGCTTTCATGCCTGATTCTGTTGGTGAACATATTGAGTGCCTTGGTGGTATGTCAATTTGTGGATAAATTTGGCAGACGTCCGTTACTCTTGACTTCAGCTGTTGCTTGTGGATTGTGCTCGATAAGCATTGCATACGCACTTAATTCAGGAAAATCGGCATTGATCATCGTATCATGCTTCGGATTCGTCATCAGTTATTCTCTTGGAATAGGACCTATTCCATACCTCATGATTTCTGAGTTAGTCAGTCCAGAAGTGATTTCAATTGCTCAGTCTATTGGAACTTCTGCAAATTGGGCAACAAACTTCCTTATCGCTATTCTGGTACCTCTTGGTCAAAAACTAATGGGCGGTGGATTATTTTACGTTTTTGCAGCTATCTGTGGTATGTACGTGTTGTCATTTTGGTTATTTGTTCCAGAAACTCGTGGTCTTACCAGTTACCAGCAGGTCTGGGGTCAGCATTTTGGAAGAGACTACGAGGAAGAATATGTATAGTATGAATCAAAAAATTGAAGTATCTTCGTTACTTACATCATTTATTAATGTAGTATCAAATTTTAATGTAAAATTACGAGTTACTAGACCATTATAACAAAAATTCAACTACCTTTAATATATATTGATGAAACGGTTTTGCCTTGCGTGACTTGGTTGTTACACCCCCTGGACATGAGTAGTAATTAACGGTCACAAGAAGATACCCTTATGGTTGAAACGAACATTTGTTTTCAATATTTTCTTACATAATTTTAAGCCCTCACTTTAACACTTATACTACTAAATAATGGTGTCATTGTCGACTAATTCACAGATATATATGGAAGTATTATCCCACCTACCAGAATATCTATGCTGAAATAAAGGATTCAAGTAGTCTTGCATTTTCTGCACTCATAATATTTCGCAGGTTTTTGATAACTAGCTTAATTTGTACTCAGAAGCACATACTATTCTTCCGTGTTTGATCGATTAAAGTACATTTATTGAGACATTTTCACCCCACCAACTCATTTATTCCACGAAATTCAAACTTGCTATTTAGAATAAATAGAGCAAGTATTTGTGCTGTACGATACATGCAATTGCATCCTTTGAATGCATTTTGGACAAAATCTACCACAGTTCCTCCACCTCGCAATTGGGAACTTTACAGCTGGACGGAGAACCGGGTAATTTTGTTCAACTTCGTCGATATGCCCTATCTCTTATTAATAGTTGTGATGAAATTAGGGTTCTATTAGTACCTTACGCCTGGTTACTCCTTACATATTGTGTGGAATTGGATCTTTCATCGAAGTCATGGAGAATGCAGCCCTGGCCCGCAATCTTGTTTCTAGAATACAGATGCCAAAATAGAACACACCAGAGTTCCATCCAACATGATGACAAAGTGGCATTTTTTTTGGACTAACGTGGAGATGAGAAATGAACGAAGCTTGGATATGCGCAATCACCTACTTTTATCATTCTGCAACACTCGTCTAACTTTTCAAAAAGATCGTTCACAGATGAGATGATGATTACTGGTGAAATTTCACTCAAGGTTTGTGGGGAAAATATAGTCCATCGAACAAATTTAAAAGTGTAGTTAGTCCTGTAGGGCCATGTGGGCCCAATTGACTCCAATCAAAAGCATCTATCCGTTGAGAACTCACTTACATAAGTGAGTTTGACTGACGCGTCCTTCAATACATTCTGAGACTGGCTTTTGAGTGAATTGTTTTGTTCTCCGTTGGTCACTTTCGCCAACCGATATTCTTTGTTATTCAGTAATGCGCATATACGTCATGGGCGTTAGAATTAATCGCACAGCCACTACCAACAGTTACTTAAAGAACGATCTTCCCTGCATTTCATCTCCCGAAAACATACCCAAAGACACACTTACAAATTCAACATGGTTCAATTTCACTCTTGGTTGAAAGATATAGACGACAACACCAGAATCTCCAAGCTCTCCATCCCAGGAACTCATAATTCTGCTGCTTGTCACACTGCCCTCCCATCTGTTCAATGTCAAGGTGCCTATGTGACTGACCAATTGGAACATGGAGTCCGTTTTTTGGATATCCGTGCAGGTAAGCTCTTCCTCAAGGAGGGTGACGAAGCCAAGGACTTGCAAGTGATCCACGGTAAGTTCCCTGTGAGAATTCCCTTCCCTCTCAAGTTGACCAGCGTTTTGGACGAAGTGTACGAGTTCTTGGAAAAGCACAGATCCGAAACCGTGATTGTTTCATTGAAGCAAGAAGGTTCCGATGACTGGAACAACGATGATGACGAGTTTGGAAACTTGATCTGGGACAAATACATCAACCCTAACAAGGACAAGTGGTACTTGGGTACTGATATTCCTCGTTTAGGTGATACTCGTGGAAAGGCCATTCTCTTCAGACGTTTTGGTGTGAGAAATGAGGACAGAAAGAGAGAATTCGGTTTCGAAGCTTCTTCCTGGAAATACAACTGTGAAGAGGATGACAGAGGTAACTTTGTGGTTCAAGATTACTGTGAAATCAAAGCTGCAGACGATGTGCAAAGAAAGATCGGTTTCGTCAAGAGCTTGGTCAAGAAGTCTAGAGATTACACCAGCAACAATGATAACAAGCTTTTCGTGAACTTTTGCTCCGGTTCTAACTTCTTTGACAAATCATGCTGGCCACAGGAAGTTGCAAAGGCCATGGCCAAAGGTAACATCCAGGAGCACTTCAGCCGTGGTGCAGGAATTGTTGTTTTAGATTACGTGGAGGCTGATGACTGGGACTTGGTCAAGAGGTTGGTTAAATCCAACTTCTGATGTATTATATTGAATGTAATGGAATAATTTAATAGCTCAACACTGTAGCATGGAAATATTTTTGCCAATCACTTCATTTATTAAATTAAAACATCCTTGAGCTTTTGGGTAGATACATTGGTTTTCGTTAATATTGCTTAGACTCTGGATAAAAATACCTTCCGATTTCGGAGAATAAAAGACCTCACAGGTATTGTAAATGTAATCTAACACTATTCTGTCAGCTTTGTTTCTGAAAATTCTAGCGAACAACCCATCTTTAAATAATAAAAAAAAACGAAAATTGCTCTCGCCCACAGAAGCTATTTCATTTCTTCAATTCGGTCTTTGTATCTGTTCATTACTGTCGCAATATATTATTGCTGAGAAATTGATCATTAATCCGGCCCATAACCAAATTAAATGCATTTAAATGAAGATTAAATACAAAGATCTTATAAAAGGATGCCCAGCAAATTCCAGATTTGTAGCTGAATCTCTATGTTTTTCGCAACCCCAACATTCTCAATGATGCTTGTACAACCTCACTCGCTAAATTTCTCACTATCTAAATATCTCCACAATTACACAGCTCTAATTCAACTTCTCGTCATGTCTTGCTACAGATGGATTCTTTATCCGGCAAAGGGCGTGTCAAGGAACTTATTGATTCGGCCTATGCTCATCCTGAGGTACCTGAACCTGTCGAAGACCCCGTTGACCTCTTATGATGATACTGAACTTCAAAAGATCATAGAGACTACCAACTTCGGATCCGAAGCCAAACGCCAAAGAGAAGAGGAAACAAAAGTGAAAGAAGCAATACAAAGCCTGGAAGAGACTAGGAAAAAGGCGAAAGAATCCAAAGAACCTAAACTTGATCCTATCTTGGAACTTTCCAAGGGTATTGCCTCGATTCAAGTTAACAAACCTGCACCTACAATCTCTCATGAGATGGAAAGACAGTTGAAGGAGTCAATTGACGATTTACCATCCAACAAAGAGAAAGAAAGGAGTGAATTGGCCAAGAAACTTGAAAGGTACCTTCAATCTATCCAGGAAACTATTCTTACTGCCACCACAGCCTTGAATGATATCACAGGTTACTCGGGAATTGAAAAACTTAAAATCACGGTGGAAGCATTGGAGAAGGAATTGAAAGAGGCCAAGGAACATGTAAGGCAAGCAAAGGTCAAATATACTGAAGCAATTCAGAAAAGATCCACCCTGCAAAGAGAAATCAACGAACTTTTAACTCGTAAGCATAATTGGAGTGCTACCGATCTTGAACGTTTCACAACATTATACAGAAATGACCATGCAAATGAACAACACGAAACGGCCACCGAAGCTGATTTGAATGAAGCAGAACTGAAGGTGGACGCAGTACAACTTAAACTCACACAGCTGATTCTTACTCGATATCATGAAGAACAAATCTGGTCAGATAAAATCAGAAAAGCTTCTACATGGGGAACGTGGGTATTAATGTGTATCAACGTTCTTTTGTTTATTACTGCCACTTTTTTTGTTGAGCCATGGAAGCGTAAACGACTCGTGGGGTCATTTGAAGATAAGGTGAAACAAGTTTTAGTTGAAGTGGGAGAGAATAAAATCGTGGGCCAGGAACTCCTACAAAAGTTAGAAGATCCTTCCAGCGAGACAACATTGAAAGCAATTTCTGCGGTTCCTATATCTTTCAAAAAGAGTGACTTCTCGTGGAATGGAATTAAGACTGCAATTTTATCAAACTATCATAATTTTATATCTCCAGATCTGTCCAGTATAGTTGTGGATAAGAAGGAACTTGTGATATTCACAGGAACTGTCGGAATCGTTACAGCAGGTTTAGCCACATATTTAACAGCATATTTCTCCTAAAATACAAAAGAAATGATTAGATGACTCACATACAAATATAGACTTGAAAAATTACTTTAATATATAACAATTTCAGTTAGTAATTGTCATCTGGAGGTGTTTTATAAACTCATAATAATGCTGATTTTAGAGGAAAAAATACAAACCGAAAAAAGCACTAATAATACAGCTAGAGAGAACTAAATACGCTCTTACAGTGGCATTAAGAATCCTCTAATATTCAAAATCAGTAAGTTTTGGGTATCGTTAGTCAATACACTTCACGTGATTCATTATATATATTCCAATAACTCTATTGAAAGGGGATTAATTTCACCTGTAGAATTCCAAATAGAAGCTCACTCTTATTGTGAAATAAATATACCACAGTTTGTACGTAATAACTACACTGTTTCCGGTATGGGTCCATATTTATACATTTCAGTAGCCTGATTCAAATGAGTTACGTAAGCTCGATAAGGACGTGCGCACC
Organism: Suhomyces wounanorum; assembly: GCA_030568695.1. Taxonomy (NCBI): domain Eukaryota; kingdom Fungi; phylum Ascomycota; class Pichiomycetes; order Serinales; family Debaryomycetaceae; genus Suhomyces; species Suhomyces wounanorum. The sequence continues at coordinate 546,057 of JAJMGL010000007.1, forward strand.
TCAAGACAAAAGTCGCCACTCAAGACTACTATTAGCAATAAGTGTTGTCAAACCATCCGTCTTACAATCCATAAAATTGCCATCATGGAAGAGCCAGTAGTGTTTGATACTCCCACTTCTGTATTTAAACGGGACGACAACGATGTCTACTTAAAATTGAAAAAATTGGAGAAAGAACTCGAACTTTTACAGTTGCAAGAAGAATATATCAAAGACGAACATCGCCATTTAAAAAGAGAATTAGTACGTGCTCAAGAAGAGGTGAAACGTATCCAATCGGTTCCTTTGGTTATTGGACAATTTTTAGAGCCAATTGATGAGAATACTGGTATTGTATCATCTACCACAGGATCCAACTATGTGGTAAGAATCCTAAGCACACTCGATAGAGAACTCTTAAAGCCATCCTCTTCGGTGGCCTTACACCGTCACTCGAATGCATTGGTGGACATCTTGCCTCCAGAAGCCGACTCGTCCATTTCAATTGTGGGAGATAACGAGAAACCAGACGTGACTTATGCAGATGTGGGTGGTTTGGACATGCAAAAACAAGAAATCAGAGAAGCGGTTGAATTACCTTTGACCCAAGGTGATTTGTACTCACAGATCGGTATCGATCCACCAAGAGGAGTGTTGTTATACGGTCCTCCAGGTACCGGTAAGACCATGTTGGTGAAGGCAGTCGCCAATTCTTCCACTGCTTCTTTCATAAAGATCAACGGTTCTGAATTCGTGCAAAAATACTTGGGTGAAGGTCCAAGAATGGTCCGTGATGTTTTCAGATTGGCGAGGGAAAACTCTCCAGCCATTATTTTTATAGATGAAATTGATGCCATTGCCACCAAGAGATTCGACGCTCAAACCGGTGCAGACAGAGAAGTGCAGAGAATTTTGTTAGAATTATTGAATCAAATGGATGGTTTTGATCAAACTTCAACCGTCAAGGTCATCATGGCCACCAACAGAGCCGATACTTTGGATCCAGCCTTATTGAGACCAGGAAGATTGGACAGGAAGATCGAATTCCCTAACTTGAAAGACAGAAGAGAGAGAAGATTAATTTTTTCCACTATAGCATCGAAGATGGCATTGGCCCCAGAAGCTGACTTGGACTCCTTGATTATGAGAAATGATCCATTATCAGGTGCTGTGATAGCTGCAATCATGCAAGAAGCTGGTTTAAGAGCTGTCAGAAAGAATAGGTATATGATTTTGCAAAGTGACTTGGAGGAGGCCTACACTTCTCAAGTTAAAACTGGAACTGAACATGATAAATTTGATTTCTATAAATAGTCAACCCACGTTAATGCATTTGTTATATGTAATTTACAAGAGTTCGTACACCCCGAGCCCTGGCTTCAAGCTTTCCCAGTTTGAGAAGTCCAAATGGTCCATGTCGAAATGAGAATCATAGAGATAAGTTTGGTTAAAAGAGTGGGACTCAAAGTTGGCGTTGAATGATGCTACTGGAGTAATGAGGAAGACTTTCTTGTCTGATGATTCCAACTTTTTTAATAATGATTTTACATCCTCCACTGGAGCACCCATGGTATCGAATAAATGATTTGACTTCAAAGAGTCCAATTCGTTGGAAAATCCAGTTTCGATTTGTAAGGTCATTTTCGAGTCTCCCAATATCCATGTTGGAGGTGTGTATGTTCGCCACCATACTTGTATGGTATTTGATTGGCCTGTAGCAAACTGATGATGAAAGTGGTCGAGGACTGGAACCACTCCACCTTGGTGGTAAATCCCCATAATGATTGCCATGAAGGCATTAAAAATGTACCATAAATTAATGACGATTGTCACAAGAAGTTTTGGAATGAAATCGTTGTTGTTTTTGTTTTTGTCTGAGGAAGCAGACAGGTTTTCACTAGAGGCGCTTTTTGGTTGTTCTTTAGGATTTTCTGTAGGTTTCGAAAACGTGGTCATGTCGAAACAACAGCATATTAAAGGAAGGATAGGGATTAAGAACCTCAATTCTTGGTGAGGAACTATCGAAAGAACCAATAACCCGCTGACCACCGATAAAAATGGCAAAGTCTTCCAGTACTTGTTTCTGAACTTCCAGAACAAAAAGAGGAGACCAGGACCAACTAATTGGGGCAAGTTGACGAGAACATGGTTGTATAAGGGATGGATACCGTGTTGTTGCAAATTTGAGTAATTTGCATTGTATGCCAAATTATTCCATGGAGTGATGGCAAAGTGGTAATTCATGATATCGTAGCCGAAAGCCCAAGAATCAAACAAGATACACGGAATGGAGACGAGAGAAAAGCCCAAAGTTATGTACAACACCGACCACTTGTGAAGCCAAAGGTACTTTGCCACGAACCACCCTGGCAAAACGAGGAACGCAGGGAAGGTCACCCTGTTGAACATCCCCAATCCAATCAATGCTCCAAGGTAGAACAAACACCGCGATTTGTTGACCAGCCTGACGTTTTCTTCATCAGAATCATAGACATATCTCAAGTCATCTATGATCATGATACACCAGAGAAGGATCCATGTTTCCACACTATTGGAGAACAAATGGGCCTGATATACCAAGGTAATGTATGAGGTCAGAGTGAAGAAAACACCCTTGATTCTTTCGGGTTTTGTAGGCAAAATCGTATAAATCACTTTATCAGTAATTAACCAGCCCATCACTGCATTCTGTAACCTGAGAACGTACCATATTTGCATTGGGGTGAAGGAAAGACCGGTGAACTTGATGAAATACAAAACCGGGCCATAGACGAGGTACAATGGGGCCAAAGAACGGGCGGGATATGCCCCGAATTCCCATGGAACCGAGGTGGTGTAGTTGAAGATGCGATCAGTGAGGACTTCTAGTGACTGGAAATGTTCATCGGGGTGGATATATGAGTTGGAAAGAGCGAACACAAAACGAAGTCCGATAGATAGAAAGTAGACGAGCCGCCAATTGTCTATCATGGTGGAGAGGGGGGGATAAGAGGCAAAGTAATGGATGTAATGGGAAGTTAGTGAAGGGCAGTGGTAGGGGTTTGGGTGTGGTTGGGGTTTGGGTGTGGTAGGAAAGGAGTGCAGGTAAGGTGCATACAGGTCACGTGACTGGTGATTATCGGATTTATCCCAATCGGATGGGATGTGCCCCACGTGACCTCAGAAATTTGCCGCGTTTCATTGGCTGGTCGGACGTCAGCGGCCACGTGACCGCGATCTCGGGCTCGGCCACGGCCAACTCCGCAGACTCCGGCCTCTGATTGGCCAGCCGCCGGCCAGGGTCGGCGGCTATCACGTCACCCTGACAGCCTGTGGGCGTCCCCTCCTTTACCCGCAGCGTACCCTCTATGCGGCTCCCCAGGTTCTCCCGTTGTTTGCCGTATTTCCTCACCCCGGCTCCCCTCGGGTGTGGGTGTTAAATTTCGCGACCCAAATTAAAATTTTACCTCCCTACTCTTCTTCCTCCAAGATGCTTAGACAATTCGCCAGAACCTCAATTGCTCCAAGATTCACCAGAACTTACATCGCTGGTCAGTTCACCGGTAAGAGAAACGCCAATGGCAAATACACCGTGACCTTGATCGAGGGTGACGGTATCGGTGTTGAAATCTCGCAAGCAGTCAAGGACATCTACGCCGCCGCCGATGTTCCTATCGAATGGGAACCAGTCGACGTGACTCCTTTGTTGATTGACGGTAAGACCACCTTGCCCCAAGAAGCCGTCGACTCCGTCAACAAGAACTTGGTTGCATTGAAGGGACCTTTGGCCACCCCCGTCGGAAAGGGTCACACCTCCATGAACTTGACCTTGAGAAGAACCTTCAACTTGTTCGCCAACGTGCGTCCATGTAAGTCCATCGTGGGTTACGACACTCCATACGAAAACGTCGACACCGTGTTGATCAGAGAAAACACCGAAGGTGAGTACTCTGGTATCGAACACACCATCGTCCCCGGCGTGGTCCAATCCATCAAGTTGATCACCAAGAGCGCCTCGGAGAAGGTCATCAGATACGCCTTCGAATACGCCAAGTCCATCAACAAGCCCCACGTCTTGGTCGTCCACAAGGCCTCCATCATGAAGTTGTCCGACGGTTTGTTCGTCGACACCGCCAAGGAGGTGGCCAAGGAGTACCCAGACGTCTCCCTCGACTTCGAGTTGTTGGACAACACCTCCCTCAAGTTGACCGCCGACCCTGCCGACTACAAGAACGTCGTCATGGTCATGCCTAACTTGTACGGTGACATCATGTCCGACTTGTCCTCCGGTTTGATCGGTGGTTTGGGTTTGACTCCTTCCGGTAACATGGGTAACAAGGTCTCCATCTTCGAGGCCGTCCATGGCTCCGCTCCTGACATCGCCGGTAAGGGTTTGGCTAACCCAACCGCCTTGTTGTTGTCCTCTTGTATGATGTTGAGACACATGTCCTTGAACGCCGACGCCGACAAGATCGAAAACGCCGTGTTGAAGACCATCGCCTCTGGTCCTGAAAACAGAACCGGTGACTTGAAGGGTACCGCTTCTACATCTCACTTCACCAAGCAAGTTATTAGCAACTTGTAAGTATATACGTTCTAATAGAAGTTATGAGAGTTTAAGACTATCGAGCGCATCAGTAACATTTTCTGCTTTTGCATCCTTTTCTTCCTTTTCTTCCTTTTCTTCCTTACTGGCGACCTTCTGGTGTTGAAGCTGCTTCAATACCAAATTGGTACCTTCCACAATAGCCACATGCTCCACCTTGTGCACCTTGTCTTCGTACTGCTCCAAGGTGTCTTCCTTGACCAATGGGATTTCCTTGACCAAAATAGGCTCTCCACGATCCACCTCGGCAATCACCTTGTGGATCATCACCCCTCCGGTGGTGATTTCTCCATCTTGGCCTGCTTTCCACGCCCTGTCAATGGCATGGGTACCGTCAAACGCTCCGGGCAATGCTGGATGCAAATTGATGATGGTGATTCCCGCTTCTGCCAACGGATTCAATACCGTTGGTGATAAAATCAACATCCATCCTGCACACACAATCAAATCTGGCTTGATGTAGTGTTGTTGGACCTCGTTGGTGGTGCTTCCAGAGATGATGAGATTGGCCAAATCGTTGTTGAATTTCTGTCTGAGTTCCTGGCGCTTCTCCTTGTCTTCCTTGGTGGTTCCGGCATAGTACAGCTTCAATGCATGGACTTTGGTGGGGATATTGGCATTGGCTGCTCTGGTCAATCCGTAGGCTGTGGCACTAGAAGAAATGACTTGGGTGATTTTTCCGGCCAAATTATCATTCTTCTCTGCATCAATAAGGGCCTGAAGGTTAGTTCCAGACCCCGAGATCAATACAGTGATGTTGGGCATGGTAAAGATGAACACAATTGACTATTGTGGATATATTGGATTGACTCTGGATATTGGAACATGTGACTCTATTTGATGAGATAGAGAAATGGCGGGGCACGACTTTTACTAGATAGTGAGAGGAATGGGATGGAAGGTGGAATTTAGAGTATTTTGGGGGGTTAGAGGGTACAGTTTTATAGGTGAGGTTGAATTTAGGGAGAATTTGTGGAGTAATTGAGCATTTTCCGGGTCCGGATACCGATTCTGAAGCAAGATCAGTGACAGTTCATAAACTGGAGAATGGGGTGATTGGGTGCCAAACGGGACTAGGGCAGGTTTAATGTGTTGTATTGATCTCAGTTATATTTGAAGCTGAATTTCATTTGCATGGTATTTTTCCGTATTTTTAGAGGTAAGATACGGAACGTAATATGAGTTAAATATGAGTAAGCAAGAAGCGTATTAGAGCGCAGAAAGTACAACAGACCACATCGACTTGGAAACAAAGTGGTTCAACCGTAAGGTGCATTTGGTTCATTTGGCTCATTTGGTGCATTTGGTTCATTTGGTTCATTTGGTTCATTTGGTTCATTTGGTTCATTTGGTCCATTTGGTTCATTTGGTCCATTTCATGCAATTGTTGAAACAATCTTCATTTTCACCATCAAATAAAATCTAGAATTTATGATTTGGGTTCGAATTACTGCTTGATGGAAGATATGTTTCGGACACACAAGCGAATTCATGGGCTAATTCATATTGATTGAAATTCACATTGGCCCAATATATTTCCCTGAAATTGATACACCTCAACAATCGTCCAGGGGCCACATTATGCTACAGTTATCCGTACAATGAATTACAAGTGGTCCACCAGTAAGGGCAGCGATAACAAATCCTCCAATAAACAGAGAAATAAAGAGCTCGAAGGCCTCAATTGAATCCAATATTGTCCAATACGTGGCAACAATTTGTAGTATCAGTTTTTTTCATAGCCCATCTCACGCAAATACTCCCCGACCCCACAATTACTACAACCATAAGATGAAATCCCATCGAAATCAACGAAATCCCATCAAAATCACTAAAGAAACCCCCACCAGGCAAGTAAACCTCTAACACACCCATCTCCAGTATCCCGACCAATCTACAATCTCTGTCCACCACGTATCCAATTTCAAGAGTGACCCGCATTTCTCATACTCCAGTGTCCACTTGATGTCAAATATGACACTGATGAAGCCATCGATTCCATCCACTTCCATGTCGAGTGCTGGTGAAACATCGGGATTGGACCCATTCTGCTAAGTATAGCTTCGCCAGCTTTAACCTGCCGTTTTTACCTGACAATCAGGCCTGTGTTGATGCCCATGTCATCTCATCTCGGCCTCATGCTCACTAATTTGCTACGTAGCATTATGGGGCCTGGTGGGAACATCAACGCCTATTGTACAGCGAGAATGCGACCCTCATCCGTCGCAATAGACAGACAATCGTGGGAATAATCTGCGGATTATCGCGGGGATCGGTATGTTGGGCCTAACAGGACCTTGTATTGCCGTCTATGACAACCCAAGCGGGCCACAGAGGCCGTCAATGGACACCAATGGACGCCAATGGCCACTAATTGTGGTGGTGGTATTGAGTAATGAAACACATCTCGCCTTGATCCGTGTGCGTATTTTTCATACCGGTGCGTACAGGTGGAAGGTGACGTAGGGAGATGGCCAAAACCTGCACCAGGCTGCCAGGCGGTCATTGGCTGCCCGTAGAAGGCTTATGAGACGATATTGGGACCATGGAATTGGTGGTGGTATTCTATGGCTTCCAATCGGCTCCACAAACAAGGTGGTTACTAGATTAGGGTCCCGTGACCATACGTCACGTGACACCAACATATAAGAGATTCTTCGTGGAAAGTAGATCTTCTTCACCGCAATTTTCGATCCCAGTATCCCAGCACCAGTTTCCAACGCCCTAACACATCTTCCCATGCAATTCCCGTACCCTTTGCACGTTTGTACCTCCCTATTGCCTCTCATGCTCCCCCTCGTATGCGGCCGGGTAACCCGCGTATATCTCAGTCCGCAGCTCCTGCCCATCGCAATTTTTTCACTACTCTCCCCTCGTGCAACCCTCTGTTTAAAACCTTTTTCGTTCCCGCTTTTTCTTCTTTTTTCTAGTTCTTTCTTTAGGTATAGTTCAAAGCCAATAACTAATACAAGATGGGTATGTACAACTACACCAATGTGCCATTCCTTGAGATATATCAACTCCGTGAAATCACCATCGTCCTCTTTTGAATGGAAACCCCCATGGAGGACCGTCTCCCGCTCGCCTCGCTCACTGAGATGAAAATTTTTCTCTCCACCACCAGCGATGCCAGAACCCCCTGATAGTTCATGGAAACCACCCAGACCATAAAAGCTGTGCCACAATCACATATTGGACAATCTCAGGGCATGAGCCCGATGACCTCCTGAACCCCTACTAACATCGCAGTCGCTTTTACTATTGAACAAATCCGTGAGTTGATGGACAAGGTTACCAATGTCCGTAACATGTCCGTCATTGCTCACGTCGATCACGGTAAGTCTACCTTGACCGATTCCTTGGTTCAAAGAGCCGGTATTATTTCCGCTGCCAAGGCCGGTGAAGCCAGATTCACCGATACCAGAAAGGATGAACAAGAAAGAGGTATCACCATCAAGTCCACCGCCATTTCTTTGTTCGCCTCCATGGGTGACGATGATGTCAAGGAAATCAAGCAAAAGACCGAAGGTAACTCTTTCTTGATCAACTTGATCGACTCCCCAGGTCACGTTGACTTCTCCTCTGAAGTCACTGCTGCTTTGCGTGTCACCGATGGTGCTTTGGTTGTCGTCGACTGTGTTGAAGGTGTCTGTGTCCAAACCGAAACCGTCTTGAGACAATCTTTGGGTGAAAGAATTAAGCCTGTTGTTGTTATTAACAAGGTCGACAGAGCTTTGTTGGAATTGCAAGTTACCAAGGAAGACTTGTACCAATCTTTCGCCAGAACTGTTGAATCCGTTAACGTTATCATCTCCACCTACCAAGAGCAAGGTCTTGGTGACTCTCAAGTCTACCCAGAACACGGTACCGTTGCTTTCGGTTCCGGTTTGCACGGTTGGGCTTTCACCGTCAGACAATTCGCCACCAGATACTCCAAGAAGTTCGGTGTCGACAGACTCAAGATGATGGAAAGATTGTGGGGTGACTCTTACTTCAACCCAAAGACCAAGAAGTGGACTAACAAGGACAAGGACGCTGATGGTAAGCCATTGGAGAGAGCCTTCAACATGTTCGTCTTGGACCCTATCTTCAGATTGTTCTCTTCCATCATGAACTTCAAGAAGGAGGAAATCCCAACCTTGTTGGACAAATTGGAGATCGTCTTGAAGTCCGAAGAAAAGGAATTGGAAGGTAAGGCTTTATTGAAGGTTGTCATGAGAAAGTTCTTGCCAGCTGCCGATGCTTTGTTGGAAATGATTGTTATCCACTTGCCATCCCCAGTTACCGCTCAAGCTTACAGAGCTGAAACCTTGTACGAAGGTCCATCTGACGATGCTGCTTGTACCGCTATCAAGAACTGTGACCCTAAGGCTGACTTGATGTTGTACGTCTCCAAGATGGTTCCAACCTCTGATAAGGGTAGATTCTACGCTTTCGGTAGAGTTTTCGCTGGTACCGTTAAGTCTGGTCAAAAGGTCAGAATTCAAGGTCCAAACTATACCGTTGGTAAGAAGGAAGACTTGTTCCTCAAGTCTATCCAAAGAACCGTTTTGATGATGGGAAGATTCGTCGAACAAATTGACGACTGTCCAGCTGGTAACATTGTTGGTTTGGTTGGTATTGATCAATTCTTGTTGAAGTCTGGTACCATCACCACCAACGAATCCGCTCACAACATGAAGGTCATGAAGTTCTCTGTCTCCCCAGTTGTGCAAGTTGCCGTTGAAGTTAAGAACGCTAATGACTTGCCAAAGTTGGTCGAAGGTTTGAAGAGATTGTCCAAGTCTGACCCATGTGTTTTGACTTACATGTCTGAATCTGGTGAACACATTGTTGCCGGTACCGGTGAATTGCACTTGGAAATTTGTTTGTCCGACTTGCAAAACGACCACGCTGGTGTTCCATTGAAGATCTCCCCACCAATTGTTGCTTACAGAGAAACCGTTGAAGGTGAATCCTCCATGGTTGCTTTGTCTAAGTCTCCAAACAAGCATAACAGAATCTACGTTAAGGCTCAAGCTCTTACCGAAGAAGTTTCTCAAGACATTGAGAACGGTGTTATCTCTCCAAAGGATGATTTCAAGGCCAGAGCTAGAGTTTTGGCTGACAAGCACGACTGGGACGTCACTGACGCCAGAAAGATCTGGTGTTTCGGTCCAGATGGTTCTGGTCCTAACTTGGTTGTTGACCAAACTAAGGCCGTCCAATACTTGAACGAAATCAAGGACTCCGTTGTCTCTGCTTTCCAATGGGCTACCAAGGAAGGTCCAATCTTGGGTGAAAACGTCAGATCCGTCAGAGTTAACATCTTGGATGTTACCTTGCACGCTGATGCTATCCACAGAGGTGCTGGTCAAATCATGCCAACCATGAGAAGAGCTACCTTCGCCGCTATGTTGTTGGCTGAGCCAGCTATCCAAGAGCCAATCTTCTTGGTTGAAATCCAATGTCCAGAAAACGCCATTGGTGGTATTTACTCCGTCTTGAACAAGAAGAGAGGTCAAGTTATCTCTGAAGAACAAAGACCAGGTACTCCATTGTTCACTGTCAAGGCCTACTTGCCAGTTAACGAATCTTTCGGTTTCACTACCGATTTGAGACAAGCCACTGGTGGTCAAGCTTTCCCACAATTGATCTTCGACCACTGGGCCGTTTTGGGTGGTGATGTTACTGACCCAGCTTCCAAGCCAGGTGCTATCGTCAGAGCCAAGAGAGAAAGACAAGGTATGAAGGCCGAGGTTCCAGGTTACGAAGAATACTATGATAAGTTGTAAGCCTGCTGAGCAAATTCCATTCCAGGATTCTGTTTATAGTATAGTCATGTTAATCTGTTTTCAATAAAGCTTTATAAATATACTGTAGTAACCATGGGGTGATGGTAAAAGTGCGTTTCGCGAGTGATGTTTATTTTGTTGATATCATGTTGTTTAGCACGATATACAGCACCATACCATACTCGGAGTTGGGACAATCTAGCCGTGTTGGCGTAAGTTTCCGTAAATAGCCGGGGCGGAATTGCCTTGGGTGGGTCCCAAATAAGAAGGATACATTTGACACTGCCAAAAATCATCAAGTACGTCATACCGCCTGAGGAAAGTTCTATGACAGCTTGAAGTGGCCAAAAACACACCAATACAATACCAAAACACTTACAATGTGCCGCCTATAAGCTACACAAACCCAAACAGGCGTTGGACAAACACAAACCGGGCCTGGAATCTTTACGGGGCCCGCAAGTAGCCAGCAAGCAGCCTCCTTGGCCAGATATCAACCTAAGGGAAAGGATTGGGCACAGGGAACTACAACAATGAGATTTCATCACAATATGGAGCAACCACAGCTTCTCGATGGGCATTTCGGGGAAATGACCAACATGATGTCATGGATGGAAGGGGCTGGAATTGGTAAAGGTCATAGGACAAGATGAAATGCCTCAGCCGTCTGGGGCCGCACAAACCCTATACCCTTCCCCGGATGCAAAGGGCCCCAGCCTAAGGGTTGGCCAAAGTTCATGTCCAGATACATCCATCGACCGAAACGAACCAGGTCGTGCCACCGAGTTCGGCCCACTGGGTCTGGAACCTACAACACGCGATAACCTGTGTCAGGGTTGGGGAGTTCAGAGTCGGTGATTCTAGCTGATGAAGCAAATGGTCTGGTTCCTCCTCTGTCCCGGGGAGGCTGTGGAGAAGTGGAACAGATTGGCCGATTTTTCTGGTGCTGAAACCTGGTGAATTCTTGCACCCTCGCCTGGTCGCCTCGCCTATACAATATCCATGGCGATCAGCCTTGCCTTCCAAAACAGTAATCCCGAGCCGATTCCATGCATGCCCTATTTAATTTAACAAATTGGGCATAGTAATAGCGAGCTTCCGCTCGTTCCGCCATGGTAACCCCAGTGCAAGATGGAGTGCTGCACACAAACCTCCACCTCCACCTCCACTTCACCACACCCAAAGGCAAAAGGCAAAAGGCAAAAGGCCCAAACGCTAGGACCCAAACCCAAAGGACCCAAAGACAAATGGACGCAGAGTAAGACCTCCAATCAAGCCTTGTCACCACCCATGCCCCCACCATCTTCGGTCAACTGCAAGCTTCACCCCCAATGGTGGAACCACTCACTACCACTCTCGCTGACGTTGACCCTCCGCTGCCCCTCGCGCGGTAATCTGGCGTGGTAGACCCTCCCTGGCCATCGCATTCCTAGTTTCGCCTGACGCAGGCCAGCCGCTTGCTGTTCCATCCATCGGCATAATCGGGTCTAGTTCAGTCATAACCAAAACTAGGCTATATAACATCCGGGGTCCGCAGAATTCAGCGGTAGCCCCCGTTCTCCCGTTCTGGTCTCAGCCACTTGCTAGGATTTTTTGGTCCCGTCGTCCACCACCTTGCTACACCTCATCCCATATCTCACAAAATCCGTCGTTCCCGGTGGCATCTCAATTTGTTGTGTCCCTCCTTCCTCGCACCAGTTGTTCCACGTCGTACCTAGCGCAACACCGAAGCTGACCGAGTTTCCCACACCACTCCGATACGGGTTTTCTTCATTGCACCATATAACCTTCAGATCCCGCCAGTTTCGTTCCGGTTTCTTACAATTAAGCCAAATACTCACCTCTGTTGTGTTGGTTCCTGTTACTTCCCGATACTTCTCCGGTTCCGAACCTTTGTTCACTGCATACCTTCTACGCTTACTAACTGCCCGGGTGGCCTCTGCAGCATATATTCCTCCATTTCGCCGCCATTCCTTCTACACCATAGCCATGGGTATTTCCAAACAAGACGTGTTCCACTACGTTCTCGAAAAGGTGACGTCGCCTTCGCCCTCCGTGGTGGCCCCAACCTTGATTTCTTTGGCTTTCTCAGCATTCTACATCTGGAGATGCTACGTACTCCGTAACGTCAAAACCCAAGACGTCAAGTTTTTCGTGGCCATCCTCCTCATGTTGAATGCTTGGAACGTGGGTCTCTCGTTGGCCTCCTCAAACCTTTTCGATCTTACATCCATGCTTGAGTTTCTCCATTCCCATGACTCATATGCCCTCGTTAATAGTGATGCTCCCGGCATCAATGACCTCTACTTGGTCAAAGACCTCAAGTTCATCGCCATCATGATTTGCTCCATCGTTCTAATCAATCTCCTTTCCTTGGGAGGAATGAGATGCATTCAATACATCAGTTTCATCTCCAATGACACCTCCTTCCAACCAGTGAAAAAGCACAAGAAGACGGTAAGTTTCGATGAAAAATTAATAACTTTCAACTACAAGGAAGAATTGGCACTTGGGACCTCATTCACAGACTCTTCAACCTCAAAACTTTCTTCTGGCCATCCCTTAATCGATTGCTTGACTGGAAAAAGTTTCAAAAGATACCTAATTTCATCATTGGTGGTTCTCATTCTTGCTGTCCTTTTCCTTCCAAAAACTATACAACTCAACTCCTCTGCAGTTTTGGCCGATCTCGGACCAGATGTGCTCAAATCTGATCATATCTATGTGGCCTTATTGGGAACTTTCTCAATAATCACCATGTCAAAATTGTACATCATATTTAATGACAACACATACACTCGCTTCCACTGCTTCCCTAAAGTGGTTTCCATCATCTGCAGATTCATTTGGTTCTACATTTGTGCAATTGTCACTTTCTCACTTGCCTTTTTGGTGTTATCCTCAGACGTCTTTATCAACCTGTTACACACCATTATTAATGATATTTCGTTTGTGGTTTCACCTTCTTCTACGATGGAGGCCTCTCCCAATTCATATCCTATTCAGTTAATCACTTCTGTTCTTATCAACTACCTTTCCCACTCTAGCTTGGCTGCGCCCGAACTCATTTCGACCTGCATTGATACAACCTGCGTTCAAACGAATATGTTGGAGTCTTTTGTGACTTCATTTAACTGCTTGACAGTTAATATCGCTAACTGCTGGATTGTCTTGAATACGCTTTGCTTCAGTTTACTTCCTGCATTGATGTGGGGTATCATTGATATCAAAGTATCTACATTGTTGAGAAAAAGCAATATCCTGAAAGTTTAATGACACTAATTCCTCTTGATGAGATTTAACGCATATTTATTTAATTAATGACCACGAATTACCAATGTAGACTAATATCGGTATTACAGAGATATTTAATGCAGCAAAGATATCTGCTGAGCCCCTCTTGGCTGTAATGCAGGTTGTTGAGGAATCAGGGAAACCACTTACTTAAAACCCATACTGCGATTGAGGTTCGTTTTTTTGCACCCAAACTAACAATTGTAGATCATGGTGTCTTTGATCTTCAAGAACCTTTTATTTTCTATCTTTTAACTTTTTTTGGAAGAATGCGATGCTTAGAACACTTAATATTGACAATACAGCTTGTTAAGCCACCACATCGGGTCAGTGTGATGTCACTAAAATGATAAGTACAATACTCAGTAGATTTGTACTTTCAAGTTAAGAATTTGTAGAATCAATGAATTTGTGATCAGTGTGATCTCCTCCATGCACTATGCAATCAATACTAGCTCATTTGGATTACAAGAGGAATTCCAGTTTTCAAGTATCTGGGTAGTAGATGATCTCGGAGAACATATAGATCGTCATGTTTATGAAATTAGTCAACGCATCAAATATTACTTTCAACTTTTATCGGTAGAGTATTGTATTAATGCTACTTACCGGTAGTAAGTAGTGTTTCCATTCATGAAATTTACCTCCAAGAGGTGATGCAGTTGTATGCTACATCCTCGGAGCAAAATCCCCGCTATATCCGACTTCAAGATTCACTTACTTTGAATTATTACTCAATAACACATTCGGATTATCTATATGGACGACAACTCTCCGAGGTGAATTTTCAATTGGTTAATTATACACTTTGAAGAATGAAGAAGCTCTATCCAGGAAGCTTTAGCCTGAATCACACGATTCTGGCGTGATTTTCACTAATTCTCCAAGGTAATCTTCTCCATCAGTACCTTCATTCTGTATCTCCTCCACGCCCGATGGAACTTGTCTTACTCAATGATCCCTATCATACTATCTAGTGGATGATAGTGCCGGTCATATCGGGAAGGTAGGACCGCGCGGCCGCCCCTTCCCAGAAAGGAAAGGGGTTCCTGAGGAATGCTTTGCCTAATGCGGTTGATAAGACCCCAGTTTTAAAGTATATAAACTACACTTTTACTGTCACATCAAAACCAACCATCACTTCATCAATGGATAGACTTCTGCAATTGGCATTACATGCAACATCATCGGTGTCGCCACCACCATCTCCCGACCACCCTTTGGACCCACTTTCTCCCTTGGAAATTCAAGCGGTTGCGAATGTGGTCAAACACCATTTTTCAGGTAGAACCATCATATTCAACACCATCACCTTAAGAGAACCTATCAAGAGGGCATACTACGAATGGAAGGAACGCAATGGACCAGTTCCTCCAAGATTGGGTTACTATGTCGTTGTGGAGGACAAAGTTAGCGCAATCCACGAGGGTGTGGTTGATCTAGGAGCCTTGGTGTTGATTCAACTGAAATCAACCGAAGGTGTTCAACCAATCTTGACCCCTAGCGACTTGCAAGCTACCGAGGAAATTGTTAGAAAGGACCCTGAAGTTATCAGACAATGTGAGATCAGTGGTATTCCTGCCTCTCAAATGGCCAATGTGTATTGTGATGCTTGGACCATTGGTTACGATGAGAGATGGGGTGCCTCCAGAAGATTGCAACAAGCATTGATGTACTGGAGATCTGACGAGGATGACTCCCACTACTCTCATCCTTTAGATTTCTGTCCAATCGTGGACATGAACTTGGCTAAGGTCATCTTCATCGACATCCCTACTAGAAGAAGAAAGGTTTCCAAACACAAACACGCAAATTTCCATCCAAAACATATCCAAGAAAAGTTTGGATCCAAGGAAAACCCCAGTGGGTTCAGAAATGATGACACTCCTATTAATATCACCCAGCCAAGTGGTGTATCTTTCAATTTGGAGGGTAACGTTATGAACTGGTCCAATTTCCGCTTCCATATTGGTTTCAACTATAGAGAAGGTATTGTCTTGAGTGATTTTACTTATAATGACCATGGAAAGGTAAGACCATTATTTCACAGAATTTCACTCTCTGAAATGATTGTTCCGTACGGGTCACCAGACTTTCCCCACCAAAGAAAGCATGCATTAGATATTGGAGAATACGGTGCTGGTAACTGTACAAATCCTTTGACGTTGGGTTGCGACTGTAAAGGTGTAATTCACTACATGGATGCATACTTTACTAATAAAGATGGTGAAGCAACCACTGTGAAGAATGCAATTTGTATTCATGAAGAAGATGACGGATTGTTGTTTAAGCACTCTGACTTTAGAGATGATTTCCAAACCACTGTGGTTACAAGAGGTAAAAAATTGATCATTTCTCAAATTTTCACGGCTGCTAATTATGAATATTGTTTGTACTGGGTTTTAAGGCAAGATGGTACAATCAAATTAGAAGTCAGGTTGACAGGTATATTGAACACCTTTATTTGCGATAAAGATGAGAGTGCTGGACCTTGGGGTACTCAAGTTTATCCACAAGTTAATGCCCACAACCATCAACATTTGTTCTCCTTGAGAATCCATCCTAGAATTGACGGAGACTTCAATTCTGCTGCCACTAGTGATGCTAAATGCTCTCCACATCCATTCGGATCTGTCGAAAATACTTATGGAAATGCTTTTTACTGTGAAAAAACTACATTCAAGACTATCCAAGATTCCTTGACTAATTTTGAATCTTCCACTGCTAGAACATGGGACATGTTCAACCCTAACTCCATCAACCCTTACTCTGGAAAGCCTGCAACTTATAAATTGGTTTCTACTTTCTGCTCTCCGGTTTTAGCTCAAGAAGGATCTTTAGTGCGCAAGAGAGCACCATGGGCTGTTTACTCTACTGAAGTTGTTCCATACAAGGACGAGAACCATGGTTATGGTAGATTGTACCCATCTGGCGAGCATGTGGCACAATGGAGTGGAGATGGATTAAGAGGAATGAGAGAATGGATTGGAGATGGTACTGAAAATGTCGAAAACACTGATATCGTTTTCTTCCACACTTTTGGTATTACCCATTTCCCTGCTCCTGAAGATTTCCCAGTCATGCCAACAGAAATTTTCGACCTCATGTTAAGACCTAGAAATGTGTTCACTGAAAACCCTGTACTCGATGTGAAGCCATCTTATGCCAGAACAACCACTGAAGTGAAGGCAGGTGCTACTGGAGTGAATTCTTGTTCTTTGAATGTGGACAATACCTCAAGGTTAGCATTTAATGACACAGCTGGTGCCACATCTTCTTGCTGCAAAAAATAGTTCTATTTAATCAACATATCGATCATTCTTAATTGTTGTGAAATCTAATATACAAAGTAAATCTAAGTGACTTAAATAACACTTTACAATATTACGTTATTTTGTGAATTTTGTGAAAGAAAATGGTATTAAATGAAGTCCATGCCGTCCACTATGATGTCCGCCATGTTTTTACCTCCTCTTGTCTCTGTTCTTTCATATTTTCTTTCATTTTCTTCTCTTCTGTGTTGCTCCCTTGTTTAGTCACTTCTTGCATCCAATAGCCGCTCCATTTCCACCGTGTGTATTGGTATTAGCCGTAATCTCCATTGCTGTCTATACAATAAGTTGCTCATTACGGAAGTACTTGCGCATCACTTAATTCGAAAAAATTCACTGAAATATCTCGAACCAAAAACTCCCCCACAAAATGAAGTACATCATAGAACATATGGAAGAAGGGTTCTCGGAATGGGTTACCCTCGAGTACTCTCAAATCATCCGTGAAGTAGGAAAAGATAATCTCATTTTGACCTCCTTACCAGCTGACACCACAGAAAAGGACATTCCATCTGCCCTCATCCAATTGGGACTCCAATGGACCACCGACGAATGTGTGGAAATTGACGGCGGAATCGATACCAAACGTGTTTGTCTCTTAGATCCTGCTGCAGAAACTGACTTGGTTCCTGAAGACGGCGAAAAGTTCGACTATTTCGTTTTTGGTGGTATCTTGGGATCTCATCCCAGAATCGACAGAACCGGTATTTTGAGAAAGAAGTACGGTTTTGCCGGAAGAAGATTGGGTTCTTTGCAAATGACCACTGACACTGCCATCAGAACCACTCAGAGAATTATTGAGAACAAACAAAAGTTTGAAGACATCGAATTCTTGGACTACCCAGAAATCAGATACAGCAAGTATGAATCTACAGAGATGCCTTTCAGATACATTGTTCAAAATGGAGAGCCAATTTTGCCAGAAGGAATGTTGGAGTTGATTAGAAAGGACGGTGAGCAGAGCATTGATGACTTGTTATGAATATGATTGACAATAATAGACATAATTTCGAAGGTTTGTAGAATTTTTCACTGAATATGTGGCCGATGTTTCCACTTCTTTCACTTAAAATTTGCTGTATTCATAATTCATAATATTCATAGTAATCTAAACTACGGTATGGGGTCCATTGTCTATGAACTTCCACCAAAATTCTAATAATTAATGACTGTCTTGCTCTTGAATTCTTTCTTGGGTGTCAAGATTTCCTTCATGATGAATCCTGCAGTATTGACATCTTCGAAGTAGGTTACATGAGCACTTATTGCTGAGAGCAAAGAAATATCGAATACACCTTGAGGTAAACAATAATCCACTCTTCCAGCTTTATTCAAGGTCAACAATAACTCCAATTCTTCACCCAGAAGTTCGGATTTAATTTTCTTTGTTTCTTTGGATGAATCGCCCTTTGAAGAAGATGCAAGCGAAGTTAAAATGTCACCAAGAGCATTTTCACGGTTGATTCTTTCTTCGTCAGAACCCATGGGGGCTTTCTTTTTCTGATTGCTAAACCAACTTGAAGCTTTAGCCAACTTCTCCGAGATCTCGTCTCCAATGTTACTCAATTCCTCGAATTGAGTGTTAAAACCTTTCAATGCAAATGGAATTGTCTCTGGCTTGTAGTTTGCAAACTTTGGTGAGATCAATGGCTCTATACGATATCCAATAGGATCACATGGATGGAATATATTGTATAAATTCTTACACTTGGGAGTAGCAATATTATCTGAATTTTCTTCCTCTGAATCTTTTTCGGATGAATTATTATTGGATACAATCTTTTTGGAATCACCTGTGGTACTGGAATAAGCCTGGATTCCAGTTTGTTCAAGCAATTTAAATACACCAACTGGTGAACCAACGCAAAACAAATTTTCCACATCAAATTCTAATAAGTTCTTTACTTTTTCTTCCCCATCCTTGGTTCTTGTTTGATTTGCTAAAATATCAAAGGAAATAGCAGAACCTAAGGAATGACCCATTATATGTATTTTACCATTAAAATCTGGATTTTTCTCCTTGTAAAGTCTATAAACTCGGTTCAACTCTTCAGTGACCACTTCGAAAACTTGATTGATATATTTGGGTTCATAATAGAGAAGAATATCCAACACAACATCTCCAACCAAATTTCTCAATGGTTTCACGCCATCCACAGTCAATTGTGCCAAGGTTGGTAAGTTAGAGTTCAGCTTAAATGATTTCTGAGGATGAAAGTCAATCTTGTGTCTCCAAGAGATAGGAAGCACTTGGATCCGGTTTGAATTATCATCCTCGATTAGCTTTTGGATTTCTCTATTGTTTCTGTAGACTGTGGACATTGTTTTCCTCAACACATTGATACTGTGGGTGAAATTGATGGATTCGTACTTGTGACCCAAAATCTGGCCGATACCATGGATACACAACACAAGGTGGTCGATTTTTCTGTTTGGTCCAGGCAATGGTAATTCGTCCTCCATGACGTATTCGGTGACATCATTCCAAGTTTCGGAAATAGAGGTGGGGATTGCATTTGTTATCGAAGTCTCCAGGTATCCACGATAGATATGTTCTACCGAAACCAAGCTTACTCTGCTGGGTCCAAAATTCCGGATTACACCAAGCTGGAATTTGGAATCCATTGATTTGGGGAACATCACCGCATTTTTCTCGTTAAAGTATAGAATTAAGTTTCCGTTTTCAAGATCAATGAGATCGTTCTCATCACCTAAGTCCACTTCTGTTCTTGCCTCTTCTTCCTTGAGCTTGTTGAATTTTGCAACTATATCTTTTGACAGCTTGATCCTGCTTTTATCGGATTCGCCCTCCACTTGGGCATCCTTGTTGAAATTGTACGGTTTTTTGATATGATACCCAATTTCAATCGCTTGTGAGATCTTGTTGGGTAACGGTTTACCTGAAGAATCGAACCAAGTGCCTCTTCTGACCTCATACGCAGGGCCCTCCCAAAACACTGGAACCAACTGGAATGACTCAAGATCAACCTGATAAAGATTGTCTTCATTGACTAACACAAATCTTTCATCACTGGACACGTCGGAAGACTCTTTCGAGGATTGGTAGTCGATGGTGACCTTTTGGGCATTCACTTCTCCATCAGACAGCTTTTTCACGGAATTTTGAAAGAATTTCTGGTAGTTTTTCTCCAATCGCTTGGAGTCGTAATCAGAGAACGCAGCAAAGTTCTCTGCATCTTTGGTTTGCTTGTAATCGTGCCAATCAGGCTTGGAAATAGGGTGATCCGTGGCATAATACCATTTGACCTTTAACGGGATAGACTGAGGCAAATTGTGGCCTAAGTCCGATAATTGTCTTCGAGCAATCCACACCGAGGTCCGAGGACGACAAAGACGATGAAATGAACTCACTAACATCGGTAAAATTCATCTACACTTTCTCTAAATATTTACTTTTACTTTGCTTTCTATTTGATCACGCGAAAGTAATACACGTGAGTTCTATAAGTCATTTCTTGTAGGTATGTTAAGAATGTTGATTGTGATGAAAATTGACCAGCTTCGATGTGTGGGCCATTGTGGTTCATGTCAAGCCCTCCTCGGGTATGGTGAAGTTTCCACTGGGCCACTTGAGAAGCGCACCGTTGGTAAAATCGCTGTAATCGGAGCCCTTTTTGAGTTTTCTTCCCAAACGCAAGTATAAGCTGATATCACCATTTTCATCAGTGAATTTCCCTTTTAGGGCTTTGGCAATGGAAGACGACAATGGCTCGGAGCTGAACAATTTCTTGAGATCCACATGGTCGATTTTTTCCTCCACTAACTCTTCCACATCGTTCACAAGTAATGAAATAGAACTGTACTTCTTGTACATCTCTTTTTGAGGCCCGGTGAGATTCTTGACGTCGTAAATCCACGAAAGAATACCGCTGGAAGCGTTGTAGCCCTCAAATGTTGGAGGCAATACCTTTCCAATGGGATCGTCTCTCTTAAGCGAGATAATAGTTTCTGCAATAGCTGCAAGACCCCATCTAGATGCTCCTGACAAAAAGAGACCAAGAAGAAGACCTTGGAAGAGCAATGCTGTAATTCCTCTGGTTGAACATCCTGGTAACAAAATCAATGCTAGAATGTAGTGATGAATCCGTAAAGTAAGGCCAGGGAGGGTGCTGAGAATAAGCAAAGAAGCCAAAATAATGGAATATACCATGAGATACTTTCTGAACCGTCCAGAAAGCCAAATCTTGTAAGCCTGTATCACCGCACAAACCAATATTAAGGTAATAATTCCCATCACGGAAATGAAGGCCCCAGCTTGTTCTTTCAAATCACTGATAGTGAATCTATCAACAGGAAGTCTATCAAAAGTAACATTGTTGAGAACACCCAACCAAAACAATGGATACCAAAATAAAACCCTACTTAAAGGTGATCTTTTCACTTCTGAATCTGCAGGAGGATCTGACAATGTCCGCTTGCAGGCAGCTTTCCACATCACGTAAAGTATAAAGCAACTTGGAAGGAATCTTTCCAATCCAATTGAGATGAGGGCAGCAAAATCTTCTGGGTTCAGCGACAGGGCTGTTAAAGGAGGGTCTGTGGCAAAGCAGATTGTCCAGAATCCCACAATGTTAATCGTCCAAAACACAACAGCTCCACTTGCAAGGTAAACCACAGGAATACCCAAAAGTACGTTAATCATGAGGATAAGAAGGCGAGGATCGTAACAATGGGAAAAGCTTTGGCCCGATGAATTCAAAGGAGAAAACTTAAAACTTGAATGGAAAAACAGGAGGAAACCTATGGACTTAATTTTAAAACTACCCAAAGTCAGAGGGAAGCCATCTTGTTGGCCAGAAAACGAAACTCTGGCGCAGCCTCCAAAGAAGGGAGAAACAATACCAGCGTGCACGGCAGCTCCACAAGTGAAGGAATCGGCACGGTATGGTAAGGAAAGGAACTCGTTTTCTTGTTCCACATGCTTGTCACTGATTTCAACCAGTGCCCCTCCACCCACTACGTACTGTCTGTATTTGATTCTTTGATCTCCTATGGGAACCAAGGAATATGTCCAACTGCTTCTATCGCACAATGCTGGGCAACGAATAACCACCTCACCCAGTGGAGAACAGAGTTTTCCATGAAGTCCACATGCCCCATTTTTGCCTCGCCAGTCAAGCTGGGTTTGGCATGATAACGATATGGCCTCCAGGAACCCGTCGGATGGAGGTACCGTAAAGTAAGGAAGAATGATGGAAAGGACAATTCCAAACCAGAGGGTTAAATAACACACAAGTAATGCCACTCTAAATTGCTTGGGTACCTTGCGACGGAATTCATTGGGAAGGGTTTCTAGTCTTGGAAGGTAATGGAAAGGCTGTGGAGGATCATCGCTAGGAATGTCCGGCCCGTACCATACCCGCTCCCAAAACCCCATTGAAGACATGTTACGTTCGCTTGGTACCCCAGAATGGCTTGACGAGCCAGAATGAATATCTTCCATGGAGTCTAGGCGTCGAAGCTCGATATCCTCCGTGTATACGTTTTCTGTGGAGTCAGAACGTCCCTTTAGTTTATGTTTGTCGTGGTAGTATTCGGAAGTACCGCTTTGGTTGGATGATGTAGACAGGGGAGTTTTATACCTATTCGGAAGTGACGGTTGTGTGGAGGGGTTCAAAAGTGGGTCTTGGGGATCACTGGATCCCGACGATTCGCGATCTGAATATGGTTCTGGAGAAGACCCGTTAACGGTAGGGCTTTGATGTCGACTCATAAGCCACTTTTGATGAATAGATGTGTATTTGACAGGTCCGAGAACATTGAAATTAAGGCCGTGGCGTAGAAAATTTACTGGGGCTATCTGATCTTCGTGGTGCGAACTAGGGAGTTTTAGGGGGATGCCCACCGCACAGCGAGAAAATTATCCCCAAGAGGTCCTCGGAGGGGGGACCATTTCGCGGTAGTGGCCAGGAAAGATAATAGAAATTTCAGTAACTATCGCGAAATGATCGTACTATGATGTGATCGATCGGGTAGTGGGGGGTTGACATAGGGGGGAAAATCACATATGAGCCCTAGGCTTCCAGCTTGAATATGAATCTTCTGAATTGTAGTAGATACGTGGTGCAACAGGTTGTCTTTACAAAGCTCGTTTGTGGTGAAGAATGCCCTTGGTAACAAAGTGTTTTCGGTATTTTACCATATCTTACGCAAATGGTAAAACGGCAAGTTTGAGGCTGAAAATGTGCCCACATTTCGGAGCAGCCACCTCGACATTGATTTGGTTGGAAAGTTTGCTACTGTAAGAAATCTTAGTTGGAAATGTGCTAAGTTGCCATGAATCTGTAGTGTTGCAGTATGTCTGCTCCTAATTCAGAAGAATTAGAAAACCATTGGAGTCCTATTTTTAGCATTCTACTAAAAATGTAAGATTGGATCCCCTCCAGAGGAAGAAAATAAATAATAAAACTGGGGTACTACATAACTTACTATGTGGTGAACAACGATGATTTCTGCAGTGAATATTATTGTGACTTTCAGGAATTTTGGGGAATTTTGGAGAATTACTGCAATGGACTGTGATCAAAAACATATCTCAATTAACATTGATGAGAGTAAATTTATAGTAATTTCATCTGGGAGAAGTATGATACATTTCGGTGGATCATACCATCAAAGTACAGAACTTATACGGGGAAAATAAAAATCAGTTTGAATTAATTACAGCAGTAAAATCATCCGGTTACCTATGCAGAAACCAAGCACTCAGCACCTTGATATCAAAATCATAGTAGTTCACAAATTACAGAATTTCTACTAATTGTTACATTAACATACATTACCCAATATAATACATCCATGATTAACCAGAACACATGGTACATGATTCAGGATTATCAATAGCACAAGCTATAACCTTAGAACTGTAAATGTCTTGCTCAAGACGAGCAAGCTCTTCATCGTCCAAAACCTTTGCTTCGTCGTTGGACTTGTCCTCAATCTTTAAGTCAGCAACCGAGGTTTCCAAAGAAGTTGGTTCAGTAGAAGCAGAACTTGTGGAAGTGTCGACTTCAGAAGCACCGGCCTTAGCAATGTACTTTCTTTGGTTCAACTTATCAAGAGATGCAACAGTGCTGGATGCAGCATTAACAGAGTTCTTGTCAACGGTGAATTGAATAGCAGCAGCAGCAGCTTGAGTTCTCAAGTAGTACATTCCAGTCTTCAATCCTTTCTTCCAACCGTAGAAATGCATAGAGGTTAATTTACCCATAGTTGGGTCTTTGATGTGAATGTTCAATGATTGTGATTGATCAATAAATGCAGCTCTATCAGCGGCCATGTCAATGATGTGTTTTTGAGAAATTTCCCAGACGGTCTTGTATAATGCCTTGATTTCATTTGGAATGTTACTCAAGCCTTGAACGGAACCGTTGTTGGCAATGATATTATTCTTCATAGCATCATTCCAAACACCCAAGTCAACCAAATCACGCAACAAGTATGGGTTTACGATTTGGAACTCACCTGCCAAAACTCTTCTGGAATAGATGTTGGAAGTGTATGGTTCGAAACACTCGTTGTTACCCAAAATTTGGGAAGTAGATGCAGTTGGCATAGGAGCAACCAACAAGGAGTTTCTGAGACCGTGCTTAGCCATCTTTTGCTTCAAAGCATCCCAATCGTACAACTGAGTTGGCTTTCTGTCCCACAAGTCAAATTGTAACAATCCCTTGGAGGCTGGAGAACCTTGGAAAGATTCATATGGACCTTCGACTTCGGCCAATTCAATAGAGGACTCAACCGCACCGTGGTAGATAGTTTCGAAGATTTGAATGTTCAATTCTCTGGCTTCTTGAGAGTCGAAAGGCAATCTCAAGGCCATGAAAGTGTCAGCCAAACCTTGGACACCCAAAGCAATTGGTCTGTGTCTCATGTTAGAGTTCTTAGCTTCTTGGACTGGGTAGTAGTTACGGTCGATGATTCTGTTCAAGTTACGGGTGACAACCTTGACCACTTCGTGCAACTTTTCAAAGTTGTACCACACAGAATTGTTGTCCTTTTCAACGAAAGAAGGAAGTGCAATGGAAGCCAAGTTACACACAGCAACCTCATCAGGAGCAGAATACTCGACAATTTCAGTACACAAGTTAGAAGACTTGATAATACCCAAGTTCTTTTGGTTAGATTTTTTGTTACACGCATCCTTATACAACATGAATGGAGTACCGGTTTCGGTTTGAGCTTCCAAGATAGCGTACCAAAGTTTTTGAGCCTTGATGGTGGATCTACCACGGTTTTCACGTTCATATCTTTCGTATAACTCAACAAACTCGTCACCGTAACAGTCGGCCAAACCTGGAGCCTCGTTAGGAGAGAATAAGGTCCAGTCACCGTTTTCTTCGACTCTTTGCATGAACAAATCCGGAATCCACAAGGCAGGGAACAAATCTCTGGCTCTAATCTCTTCCTTTCCGTGGTTCTTTCTGATGTCAATGAAGTCGAAGATGTCTGAGTGCCATGGCTCCAAATACAAAGCAAAGGCTCCAGGTCTCTTGTTACCACCTTGGTCGACGTAACGAGCGGTGTTGTTGAACACACGCACCATAGGAATGATACCGTTGGAAGTACCGTTGGTACCAGCAATGTAGGCCCCAGTGGAACGAATGTTGTGGATGTGCAAACCAATACCTCCAGCACTCTTGGAGATCAAGGCACAGGTTTTCAAGGTGTCGTAGATACCTTCAATGGAGTCGTCCTTCATGGCAACTAAGAAACACGAGGACATTTGCGGCGATGGGGTACCTGCATTGAACAAGGTTGGAGAACCGTGGGTGAAGAACCTTTGAGACATCAAGTTGTAGGTCTCGATAACACGCTCGATGTCGGAGCCATGGATACCAATGGCCACCCTCATGATCAAGTGTTGTGGTCTTTCGGCCACCTTACCGTTGATTCTCAACAAGTACGATCTTTCCAAGGTCTTGAAGCCAAAGTAGTTGTAGTTGAAATCACGGTCAAAAACAATCGCAGAGTTCAACTCATCGGCGTTCTTGCAGATGATGTCGTAAGTTTCCTTGGAAATCATAGGAGAATGCAAGTTTGTCTTAGGGTTGACGTACTCGTAGAGCTCTTTGGATAACTCAGAGTACACCTTGGTGGTCTGCTTGTGCAAATTGGACACCGCAATTCTAGCAGCCAAGATGGCGTAATCGGGATGGATGGTGGTCATGTAAGCAGCGGTTTCTGCGGCCAAGTTGTCCAACTCGATGGTGTTAACACCTTGGTAAACACCAGAGATTACACGTTGGGTGATGGCCACGGCATCAACGTGGTTGGAGTCCAATCCGTAACATAATCTTTGGACTCTGGCGGTGATCTTGTCGAACCGCACTGGCTCCTTGCGTCCATCTCTCTTTAAGACGTACATGGTAAATGTGGATGTACAGTTCTATGAAATGGTGAGAAGAAATAAACAGTTCCTCTGAAAGAAAGAGAAGTTGACGGGGTTTATATAGTGGAGACGCGTCATAAAATAACTAGAGGAATAGACGCCACCACGCGGTCAGTACACGTTGAAGAGGCGGCGCGTGCCTTCCTGATATGGCAATGTGTAAACATTTGCTGTAGTGATGAAAAGGAAAACGACGTGTGGCAACCATGTAGCTGCATGGAGGAGAAACGGTACACACGCGTCGTATCGGGTGCCAAACAGGAGATGCGAGCCATTTTTGATGGTGAAAAATGACTTTAGTGGCTACTTGATGGGCCTGGTGTCCATGGCAGATTTTTTCCCGGGAAAAAATCGCCGATTTTGACGTTGTTCTGCGTTGAAACCTGGCGATACTGGTTTACCAATGTGCAGATGAAATTGCGCGTCCTGATATGAAGGGCGCGCTTACTCATCACCGACTCGCATAATACCCGTTATCAGGATGTCGCAATGATGTGGTATGTGGAATGTCTATGATGGGAGGTTGACAGACATTCATTGACAATTGCCACACTGGCACAGGTCGTTGAATGTCGTCCAACAATGTCGTGGCATATGGGAAGAATGGGAAGTTTTCCTTTCTATGGAGGGAAACTGCAGCTGGTCTAGCTCGTAAAATCCATCAGCTCTCTAGCAATATGTGCCCTATCAGCAATAACGTCTATTTGTGCTTGCTCGAAACTGTGACAATCTCGTTTGCGGTATCATAATGAGATCAATAGTTATCGAACCTGAATGTGAGGCTGATAAATCCTTCACATGCACTAGTTTGGATCTCTTCGGTGTTGAGGTGCAGATAAAATCCACGGTTGTGAAACAGGTTATTATCCATCTGCTCATGTTATACTAACATGTAAAATATCCCCTTTTCGGAGCTGCTTGTGGATAAAGGTGCCATTAATGTGATTTTCACGGGTTTTATTCTCTGAACAACTATACAACAGTAGTTTTATTGCTGTGCCATGTGGCGAAAGTTGCAGAAATTAACCAACTTCATGAATTTTTGAAGATTTCACCAAACTACTAGAATAATAGAAAATATCATAAAAACAATGCAAATTTTCACGAAAAACATAATTACAAATGTCCCAAAGTATCCAGTTCATGAAATCACCTACATTGGATACTGTATGCCTTATTCTTCATCAATATGACAGATTTATATTGATTGCTATCTATCCTAAATGACACTTTTGGTATAGTTCTCAGAAATGGAAACAATAGAGAAAACAGCCAGTTCTTCACCTAAATGAGCCAAAAAGTCACACAATACTTTCGACTGGTGTATGGAGTATTGAGCTTTGATAATTGGTTTTCTTTCCCATGGGCTATTGTGGTTTTCAATTAAACTAAACCTGTATTTCTGTCGATATAGGTAACGTGACCCCATTATCTAAAAGATAACTGCTTCAGTAGAAGGAAATATACTTTGACAGGTACTTTGGACGATATTACTAAAATGAAGAGCAATTAAGTGGATCAAGCACCGTAATCCCCACAAAAAATGGATCCGAAAACGTCTAAATTCCGACATTTATGACGCCAGGGACCTTATCAACAAAAAATGGCAAATTAGAGCTACAGCCACCAATTCTGTTCAAATAACAGCCAGATTTCAGATGATTGGTGTAAAATATCTAATGATATTTAAACATTTATTTTGAATATATTCCCATTGGAATTCGGGGTGTGAACGCAAGAACTGATGTCCACAATCAAAATATGGCACTTATGCCATCGACATGCGGATCTTTCTATCTTAAAGTGCCCCACAAGCCTCCCACAAAGATCACAAGTTCTACCGAACTATTTGGTTTCTTCCTTGGTCAAGTCGCTATATGTTAGTTTATTTCTTCGGGTATGCTTCGTAATACGTACTTGATGAACTTCTCCAAGTCAAAATCATCTTCCTTGGATTGAGCAACTGGAGCAGCAGCTGGAGTGGCTGGGGTGACTGGGGCTTCAGACTTAGCTCTTGGCCATGCTGCAACAGCGGTAACAGAAGCCAAAGTGGCAATGGAGAGCTAGCGTTAGTAGGTTCATTTTCACCAAAAATTGGAACTGAAAAGTGGAGATTTTTCCTCAATCAAAAACGATTTGATACAATTCAGACCATACCATCAGAATATGCTTACAATATGAGCAGGAACTTGTTTGCCTAAGATTGTGTATGCAGCACCCATGATGTAGTAACTAATTAGTCTTCGTCGATTCCGATTCGCAATTAACATTGAATTTATAATAGATTACGTAACACAATCTTTCTACAGTAATCAGTAATCGTGAGTCGTTATTATTTTATAGTACATAGGGAAAATAGATCAATCGTGTTGGGATTGATCCCAAGATTCGGCAAGTCTCCAATAATTGATATGGCCAAATTTTCCTAGAATTTCTTGCGCTTCCTCATCGTTTCTGGATCTCATGATACTCCATTTTCTGAACAGTAAATCCTTAACTTGACCTTCCCAAATAATATCACATTTGTTGTTGCTCAAGTCTTCAACATTCGCTTCGGGATCCTTTTTCGGTGCAGCATTCTCCTTCCAGTTGATTCTTTTGCTCATCAATTTTTTGTAGAATTTGATTGATTTTTGTCCCCCCTCAACAATCACAAGATTGAATTTAGAATTCTCCAAACATATTCCAAAAAGTTCAAGCTGTTTGGCGTTGATATCGATCTTGAATTTATGTGACGGGTTAATGAGATGGTCTACTTTGTACACAGTAGTGAAATAACCCTTCTCTAGATCTTTTCGGTGCTGCTCGTGTATCTTGTTGTGCTTTTCTTCCTTGGTCAATTTTCTGTCCTCATTAGTTTGTAAATGCTTTCTCAATCTATCGTCTACTTCTCGGCGGACTTTTTTCTCCACTGCAGTGGGGTCCTTGATGGCCTCATTTGTGAGAACATTCATGAGGTTCGAAAGCTTCACTTTTGGAGGAGGAGGTGGATCCAATCCCAATTTAATTCTATCCTGTTTATCTTTTAATTTTTCTTGCCTTTCATTCTTTCTCATCCGCTTCAATTCCTTTTTTGTCAAGTAAAGGGCCCTTTCGGGTATTTTGTGTTGGTCGCTAGTGGCATTCAAAAACACTGGATGTTGTATATAGTGGGAAATTGGTGCTTCTTCGTTATCCACCACCAATCTATCGATGTTTTGTATTTGTGCATAGTCAGGATCCTTAAGGTACGGTTTATCCCACCATTCCACCCTCGGAGGAACCTCCGGACGCCAAAATTGTTCACCAAACGCTTCATCCGGTATTAGACCCTTTGCAAGTTTCTCCTGCTGTTCTTTTCTGGCCATTTCTTCGTGCTCTTGCTTTTGTCGGAGTTTATTTGCTTCTGCAATATACTTACCGTGTGCATTGAATTGCAATTGTTTAGACCTATTGGGGCCTTTCCCTGCCAGACTCAAGTAAGGGTTGATAGCAAGAGGGTCGAAACCCTTTCTTACCGATTGCATTAAAGGATTGTGGTTTTTTGGAAGCGAAGGAGCAGAAATCCCCCGTAGAAGAGGATGAATGGAAACTCCGAGTCCACCACGACCAAGTTCTTCAGCGTTTAAAGCCATTTCTCCGGTTGGTCGACTTTTCTTGGACTGATGTCTCTTAGGAAGGTGTTGTGCATTCAGAGACCGCTTCATCACGTCAGGTTACGGATCGAGTCAGAATTTCACTTGGATGTTCTCTCAGCTGAACTGAACTTCAAGCAACCAAACTGATTCTCCAGACTGAATATTTCCGCTTGAGCTGGTAACTAAACAAAGTCTCATCAGAACTCTAATACTCATAGTAGGTAGTGCACAGCACAATAGGAAATGTCTCACAACCAACCCTTTAGTCTATTTCAAAGTAATAAGGACGGTTATTCCCACAAGCAGGTTCATTCAATAGCATAAATAATCTTCAACCGTCCTATAAAACGAACATCTACGAAGCTTGATCCCACCATGATAATAGAATCCAAACAACGTGCCTGGAGAATGGGTATGGCGAAGCCTTTCCAGCCTTTGATTGACGACATCATGGCCTGTGAAGCCCGGAGTTTGCCTTCAATTCTCAATGCCAATCTAGTTTGGGAGCAGCCTAGGGGCGACCTCCTCCACTGGGTATCGGTTTTAAATCGAATTGATGATATTCTCGAAGCCCAGATCAAGAAGTACGGGCTCGATCAAGAGAACCCCAAATTACAGCAATTCTTGTCAGAAGACGAGGATCTCACAGTGTCGTGTCTAAAATTTACATGTACGTTACTTGAACACTGCAACGATGAGCTTTTGTATTCCAGCAGTGACCGCATCTTCAATTTAATCAAGTCGCCATCTATCGAGGTCAGATTAAACGCATTGGAAGTTTTAGCATTGGTGGGCGAAAGATACGTACAAACCAACCATCCGAAGTACTCGGCGCCCAAGCCAATTAGAAATCTTCTTCTCAAGATCGCAAAAGCATTTCCTCCGATCGTTTCTGCTAACTATACCCCCAAATCGGACTCAGATAAAAAATCCATTGTTGGAGAACATCATAACTATTTGGATATCATGAGCAACGAGAAACCTGAAAAGTGGAAGCTGTTAAGCTTCCAATATTTCAAGTCCACGATGTCTCCATCAACTGACTCCAAAGATATCAACGGTTCTCCGACCCTGATAGAGTCGAAGGCAAAAGCCAATCTCAAAAAAGAAAAGAAATCAAAAAAAGAAAAGGTATCAAAATCACAAAAGCGGATCAATTTTACTCCTGTTGAAGGTTTAGCAACATTTAGCTTACCTGAAGACTCAGTCAGAAAATTAACATTGGAGCAAATTTATGACAAGGTTAGTGAAGTCATTCCGGAATCTTACTGGTTTGACTTTGGTCTAGCAGCTCCTGTTGCAAAAGCGTTCAACAATTCCTCATATGACGCCCTAGAAATAAGGCGAAAACTACTTCAAATCAAATTTCTTGCTATTGGTTCGATCAGCTGTCTTTGTTCCAGTGATTTCACCTCAACTAAGTTATTCGAAGCAGAACCTTATATTTTCAGTTTTTTAGTTGAAATGATCAATCCAGACAATGAAGAAAATGTTCATAGAGAGCTTTTATTTTCAGCAATCAAAGCATTAGAGTACATTTCTCTCAAAAAAGTATGGGGAAATGATTTGATAAGAGCGATGGGTGGAAACGTAACCCATGGTGTCATGTTTGAATGTTTGAGACATATCAATAAGAAGATTAAGGATGAGAAATCCGAATACTATGAAATTGAGCACATTCACTTTTTAAATATGGTTGGAAACCTTCTAACCACAAAAAGTTTAGCACAAAGGTTGACTTCCGGGGGAATCATTCATGATTTGATTTCTTTTTTCAATGTACATACAAAGCACAGGTGGACTTGTTCTGCAGTTGTTCACTTAACTTCTATTTATTTATCCTCATGCCCTGATACTCTTGAGGAATTTATTAATTTAAACGGTTTTGAACTATTGATTGAGACAATCAAGTATGAAGTGGATCACGCTATAGAGTACCCAGATTCAGGAAAAGACAATTTTTTCAACCATCAACAAAGGTACTCAATCTCATTCAGACAAGCAAACTTTATTCGTAACTTGCTAAAGTTGACAGTGGATTTGATTCAATCAGATATGGGTGATAGATTACGGAATTTATTTGATTCTCATTTATTGCTAAGTTTTAATAAAATTCTCATACACCAAAAAGTTTTTGGGCCATTGATTTTATCTTCAACTATTGATTCAGTATTTTACATTATACACAATGAACCAACTGCTTATTCTATCCTTAATGAAGCTGGTGTGATTGATACAATCTTAGACAATTATGAATCTTTAATTTTACCTTCAGAAAGTTTATTGACTTCGCTACCAGAAGTGATTGGTGCAATTTGTTTGAATTCTGATGGCTTGAAGAAGGTGATTGAAAAAGAAACGATTGAAAAATTCTTCACATCTTTGTCAAGCTTTGAGCTTAGTAGTGAAATGGACACTACAACCAATTTAGGATGTACTTTTGACGAGCTAGGAAGACATTATCCATCTCTCAGACCGATCATTTTGAAGGAGACCAAAAAGTTGATCGAAAGAGCTGCCATTGAGGTGAATAAGAAGCTTGAAGGGACAAAGTTCTTTCTGTCCAAGAATGGTTCACTTTATCATGCAGCTAGCGAAGAAGTCACAAAAGATGATGGAGCAGAAAAAGGTACATTATTAAAGGAATGGAGAGGATCTGAAGCGGAAATTCTTTTTGACAATATTTGCTCATTTGTTGATGGTCTTTTTCAAGATAGTGGTCAATGGGCCAATGAAATAGTAACTGGTATTGATTTCAATTCATGGTTGGACCTAATTACTCTTTCTAATGCACCATATGATTTTTGTTGTGCTTCAAGTCTTTTGACATTGACAGCAAATTTAAAATACTTCGATGATGAAGATAGAAATTATGGATTTCCCAAGGTCTTTGCAAAGCTTGAGCAATTGGTAAATGTACCTTTAATCCAGGAATACACATCTTTCAGAATCAACGATAAATCGTTCTTCTCTTATCTAGAGGAAGAAGAAAGATTTGAAGATGCAACAAAACTTTTGCAAAACCTTTCAATTATAGCTAGTGTACTTTTCACTATTACTAGCACATATGTGAATTCTTATCTTTGCTTCCATGAAAGAATGTTACAATTGACTAAAATTTTGGGAGATCTGAAGTTAATTTCAAAGTTAGGTAATCTCTTAGGGAGATGTATTATCGAGGAGAACGCAGTCAGGTTTAACACACCTGATGAAGTAGTCGATTTGACTGGTTTTAGATTCACTTCAGGACAAGAAGCTTCTATCACAATAATAAGAAAGAATGATACTGTGCCTGAACAAAAACGTAAGGAAGAGTATACTACCGCCAAGTTTAAAAATTCTTGTCAAATAAGACATCTTAATCTCCAAATTGAATCCCACATCAACAAACTTTTCAATACTATTGGTCGGGTGTGCATGCATAAGAGACAAGACTTTTCTCAGGTCATATATAGGCAAAATGCAGTCAAGATGACTGTTGAATTAGGAAAAGTTTTTTCAACCCTTCTACTCAAAAAATTTGACCAAGCATACCTCAAAAACTGCTTTGCTTTGTTAGTTTCTAAATCAATGTTGTATTCTTTGGTTGTGAAGGAACGCGGCAGAGAACAAATATCAACTTCACTAATCATTGTATATATCCAGACAGGTGTTTTGGATCTTTTAAGAGATCTCGGAATTGAAATTTGGCAGAAGCTTTTGTTCATGGATCCAAAAAAGGCAGAAATATCCAAGGAATACAACTATATTAGCATTGATGAAGGAAGTATCATCAAGAATGCAATGAGTCATATTCTCACTATCTTTTCGAAGACGGTAAATCATGATTCGATTCCTAATTTACCAGTCTCAAAACTTTACTTCCACTCCGGATATGAGGAAGAAAATAGCTTGGTTTCTTCGTTGTTAGTCCAGACGAGGCTAAGAGGATTGGAGTTGATTGCCAGAACTATAACAACTCAATATCACCTATTACCAGCTGAGAATTTCTCAAACGTTCCTTCACCACTTCTTGAGATGATGCTGCAAATTTTAAAAATCGCAGGTTTTAAAAATGAGAGATACGAGGCTGACTTCATTCCTTTAGATATCAGAAATATTGGGCCTCCCGAAGATCAACTTGAATATTTGAAAGATAAAGGATTAACGATTTCGCAAGCCATGCATCTTTTTAAACATGGTTTGGACCTTAACAAGGGTATTAAACAATGGCCAGAATGCTCACAAATTGAAATCACTGAGTCCGATTTGAACATACTCAAAGAAGCAGTTGAGAATGATCCAAGAATTTGGTCAATCGAGTTCCCATCTTTCCCAACAAAACAAGACCTTGAAGACCAAAGGAACAGCTTATTTTATTTATCTCCTGAAAAATGGTTAGAGTTTACTAGAAACTATCCACACCCTCAGCAAATTTTTAAAATTATTAGTACTGCTTCAGATGAATATGAATTATCTACAGTATTGTTTGATCACATTAAAGACTTGACCGAAAATAAGAAAGATCGTGGTTCAAGATTAGCAACCTACTTGCAATTGTTCTCGTATAGGGTAGAGATTGAATGCTCATCCCCAAACAAGAATGACAGGACGTTAGAACAGTTTATTGACTTTTTGATCTCCGAACTTGATTACAACGAGAAACTTCAGGTTGTTAATGAAAAATATTTCCAACATACCTTAAAAATCTTTGAGTTCATCTTAACCATGAAGAGCGTCCCAGTAGATCTTTCGAAGCCACTTAATGCAAACTCTAGGGCATTCAAATTGGATGACAGTTCAGAAAAAAGTATTTTTGAAAGCTTATTGAAAATTAGTGGATTGACAAATGGGAACACAATTGTTGCACTCACAAGGATCTTGATCTTGTATTCAAGAAATCAAGTCTATTCAATGAAAATCGGTAGGTCGAAACTTTTGAAAGATCTTATCCAACATTCAAAGGAATTGAAACACACTACTCCTCTGAACTCCAACCCAGCTGTAAAGAGTGAAGAGTTAGATGCATTTAGATCAACGCTCATTATTTTGATGAGAAGATGCTTCGAGTCAGTGGAGGTTCTCAAGCTTAACATGACTTCAGAATTGTTGAGTATGCTTAATGTACCAACTAGATTCAATAGAGACCTCAATTTCATCTTGAAAGAAAGTTTTGCACTGGTCGCTCGAAGCCCAGATGTATTCACTGATGTTGGTGCGAGTAACATCTTACTCGATGGCTATGATGGTTCCATTCCTTTGGATGGCAAATTGCCCATAATCAATGCCAAACAAACAGAGAAGTCAGAAGGGGATGATGTGCAAATGGAGGATTCTAATATATTGGAGACTGTCAGAGAGTCCAAACATGAACAGTCTCTTGAATCTACAGGAATTGTTCATGTGCTTTTGGCTGAATTGATGGAAGTCATGA
Source organism: Suhomyces wounanorum (assembly GCA_030568695.1). Lineage (NCBI taxonomy): Eukaryota > Fungi > Ascomycota > Pichiomycetes > Serinales > Debaryomycetaceae > Suhomyces > Suhomyces wounanorum. Next base: position 581,463 of record JAJMGL010000007.1, read on the forward strand.
AAACTGATTGGGTTACTTCCCCTGCTATTAAGGAGGATGGAAAAGATTCTTCAAAATCTAAAGAAGAGGATAAAAAGGACATGACCAAAGAAATGATGAAGAATGTCAACTTTTCTTATGCTTCTTTCCTTTTACAGACGTTGACAGAATTGGTAGGCTCGTACAAACAATCAAAATTAGAGTTTTTTACTTTCACTAAGAAGAAGAGCAAAGAATTAAGACCTAGAACTACTTCTTTAAATTTTTTTATTCACCAGTTGGTTCCAACAAAGGTCCTTGAGCAATCAAGTGGAGTCGAGTATGAGAGAAGAAATGCCATTTCCTCAATTTCTAAATTAGCTCTTCTAGCAACATTATCTACTCCTATACTTGAAAGTAACGCTAAAAATCCGGCCCCAAAGACAGAAGACTCTGATATGGCATTTATTAGAAAGTTTTTCGTTGAAGCACTTTCGAAAATCCTCAAAGAGACATCTAGTTCTACTTCAAGTTTAGCAACATTAAAATATGGAAAATTGTTGGATATTTTCGATTTGTGTGGTATGATTATATCTAGCAAGTCTCGCGAAATCGGAGGGCCTTTGTTGAACAAAAATGCAACAAAGTATGATCAATTTTTCATAAGTAGGGCTCTTATTGATAAGCAAATTCCATTTCAGATTACCAATATTCTTGCCGAGTTGGACTTGAACTTTCCAGGAATTGAGAAGGTAATCAAGTCTGCATTAAAACCTATTTCAGTATTAGGAAAGATTAAAACCGAGTTCCAAGATATGTTCCAAGAAGAATACCAAGGAGATAATGAGGATGATGATATTGTTCCAGAAGATGTTGATGACAGAGATGAAACTCCAGACTTGTTCAGAAATTCAACTTTGGGTATGTACGATGCAGAATATGAAAGTGAAGAAGATGAAATGGATTATTTCGATGATGATCCTTTGGAAGTGTTAATGTCAGGAGAAGATATTTCAGAAACTGATGATAACTCATCAGGGTTGTCGGATTTAGAGTCAGACGAAGAAGGTAATGGCGACGATATTGAACTTCAAGATGACTATGGGGACGATGACGTGGATCCTCGTGATTCTGATGAAATGGACGAAGATCCCTCAGATATAGATGACATTGAAATTATTGACGAATTGAATATTGGATCTCATACTGATTCGGAAGGAGATGAAGATATGAGTGATAGCTCCAGTTTCTATGATTTTGAGAACGAGGATGAAGCCAGTGAGTACGACGAAGAAGAGTTGGACGGCTGGCTTGAGGAATTTGGAGCAGATGCTGATGAAGATGATGAAGATCAAGACGATGCAGAAGAAGAAGTAGAAGAAATTATGCATAGCAGATCCAGAAGAGATGGAGCAATTCGACTGTTTAGAATGGATGCAAATGATGATTCTGATGATAACTTGAGCGAAGTTGAATCTGTTATGGAGATGGATGGTAATTCAAACATGAGAAACAGACAATTACAACCATTTGAAAGATCTCCCACCTTAGCTGTGCTCTTAGATAGTTTCCTTGGAGATACTGGGGCCTTCAGAGGAACTATTGAAGTCCATGGACAAGAACATCGTATTGTGAACACTGGTACTACGATTAGTAGAGTTTTTGAGAATATGTTTGGTCCTAGTGCAAATGAACCAAAAAACTACAAATACATCAGTTCTACTTTCGAAAGATGGAACGAAACTATGAAATTATTTTATGCAAAAGATAGAGATGAAATTATTAAAGTTGTTGGGCAGGAAATCCTTGAAAGAATTGCTGATGCTAGTTTAACCGTGTACAGAAAGAAGAAAGAGGAAGCTGATAAAGCAAGAAAAGAACACGAAGAAAAAGTGAGAAAGAGACAAGAAGAAGAGAGAAGAAGAAGAGAAGAAGAACTTAAGGTTAGAGAAGAGCAGGAGAGAGAAAATCCCCAACCTCCATTGGAACCAGTTATGGTCAGAATAGGAGATAGGGAAGTAGACATAAGTGGAACTGATATTGATCCAGAATTTTTCGAGGCATTACCTGATGACATGAGGGAAGAAGTTTTCACCCAACATGTCCGGGAAAGAAGAGCCAATGCAACGAGCACGGGAACTGATGCCAGAGAAATTGATCCAGACTTCTTGGATGCGTTGCCAGAACAAATAAGAGAAGAAATTCTCCAACAGGAATCAATGGCAAGAAGATTTTCATCTTTAGGTGAAATGAGATTTTTAGATGAATTTGATGATGACGAGGTGGATGAAGAGGAGGAAGAAGAAGATGAAGAAGAAGAAGAAGAAGATGATGAAGATGGTACTCAAAATTTAGGTGTTCCAGCTACTATTGCCAATAATGGCCAGAGGGGAAATAAGGTTGATAAAAACAAAGCTAAAAAACATAAGAAGGTCTTCTTCACTCCTTTGATTGATAAACAAGGTGTCGCTGCACTCATCCGTTTGCTTTTTACTCCATTAAGTTTGGGTCAAAGAGAACAGCTTGCACATACTTTACAATATTTGTGTCAAAGCAAGCAAACTAGAATTGAAGTAATGGGCTTATTGGTTGCAGTTTTACATGATGGATTAGTTGGTTATAAATCCATAGAGAAGATGTATTCTCAAGTGTGTAACAGAGCGATAACCGGAAGCAAGGATAAAAAACAACACAGACTTCCACTTGGAAGCACAATAATAACGATTGGAATTCAAGTAATCGAAGCAACGAGTTATTTGTTGGAGCGTAACAAGCATCTTTGTTATTATTTGTTGACTGAGCATGATAATCCATTCTTACTCAAGAAGAAAAATAAATTAAAGGATCTTACAAAAGAAAATAAATATCCAATAAATTATCTATTGGGATTACTTGACTACAACTTGATCAAAGAAGACCAAACTTTTATGGATATTTTAGCAAGGGTCTTACAAGTGACTACCCGACCATTACATGTATTGCAAAAGATGAACCTTAAAGAGGAGATAAAGAATTTACCATTTTCACCTCCAACAATTCCTGAAATCAACTATCGTCGCATAATCAATTTATTGACAGCTAACGAATGCTCGAATACTACTTTTAGAAGAACCATTAGTGCAATGCAGAATTTATCTGTATTAGGAAATGCACAAAAGGTGTTCCCGTTGGAGTTATCAGACAAAGCAACTTCATTGGGAAACCTTATAATTAATGATCTTAACCAATTAAACAAAGATTTGAATGGGGGTAATTATTCTACGAAGAACAAAATTTTAACAAAGTTCACAGCATCCTCATCTGATCAAGCAAAATTATTAAGAATATTGACCGCATTAGATTATATGTTTGAGTCAAAAGAGAAAGAGAAGATCAAGCTGGTTTCCAATCCAGATAACAAAGAGACATCACCGGTTCCAAGCTCAGTTCCAAGCTCAATCGACATTGAAGAATTGACAGGGCTTTACAAGCGGTTAGCCTTGGGATCTTTGTGGGATGCTTTAAGTGATAATTTGAGAATTATCGAAGAGCGCCAAGAACTTTCAGCAATTGCTACAATCTTGTTGCCTTTGATTGAAGCATTAATGGTTGTTTGCAAGCACAGCAAAATCAAAGACTTACAGAAAGATGTAATAAAGTTTGAAGCAAAAAGAATTGATTTCAGCAAGGAGCCTATTGAAAGGTTGTTCTTCTCTTTTACTGATGAGCATAAGAAGATTCTTAATCAGATGGTTAGAAACAATCCAAACCTTATGAGTGGACCATTTGGCATGTTGGTAAGCAATCCAAAGGTTTTAGAATTCGATAATAAGAAGAATTATTTTGACAGAAAACTCCATATAGATAAGCAAGAAAATTCCAAATTGGCTATCAGCGTTCGCAGAGATCAAGTCTTCTTAGATTCTTACCGTTCGTTATTCTTCAAATCGAAGGATGAATTCAAAAATTCTAAGTTGGAAGTGAATTTTAAGGGAGAAACTGGTGTTGATGCTGGTGGTGTTACTAGAGAATGGTATCAAGTATTGTCTAGACAGATGTTCAACCCAGATTATGCATTATTCACTCCTGTTGCGTCAGACGAAACCACTTTCCATCCAAATAGAACTTCTTTTGTGAACCCCGAACACTTGTCCTTCTTTAAGTTCATTGGTAGGGTTATAGGAAAAGCAATTCACGATGGAAGTTTTCTTGATTGCCATTTCTCAAGAGCTGTCTACAAGAGAATTTTGGGTAGACCAGTTTCATTGAAAGATATGGAAACTTTGGATTTAGAGTACTTCAAATCCTTAATGTGGATGTTAGAAAATGACATTACAGATGTTTTAACAGAAGACTTCTCAGTCGAAACTGATGATTATGGAGAGCATAAGATCATAGATTTGATTCCAGATGGAAGAAATATTCCTGTCACAGAAGAAAATAAACAAGAGTACGTTTCGAAGGTTGTCCAATATAGACTTGAAACTTCTGTTACAGAACAGATGGATAACTTTTTGATTGGATTTCATGAAATTATTCCAAAAGAGTTGGTTGCAATTTTTGATGAACAAGAATTAGAGTTATTAATTTCAGGTTTGCCTGATATTGATGTCAATGACTGGCAAAACAATTGTACCTATAATAACTACTCTCCATCATCTCTTCAAATACAATGGTTCTGGAGAGCTGTCAAATCGTTCGATAATGAAGAGAGAGCAAAATTATTACAGTTCGCAACTGGCACTTCTAAGGTACCTTTGAATGGTTTCAAAGAGTTGAGTGGGGCTAATGGTACTTGTAAGTTTAGTATTCACAGAGATTATGGGCCAACTGATAGGTTACCATCTTCTCACACTTGTTTTAACCAAATTGACCTTCCTGCCTATGAATCATATGAAACCTTGAGAGGAAGCTTGCTCCTTGCTTTTACTGAAGGACACGAAGGATTTGGCTTAGCATAATCTATTATAACTTATAGTGAAATTCAAGTTTATAAATATTATTCATGTAGTCTCAAGCAAGCCCTTGAACTACTAAATCGTATACACAGTTAATTAATCATAATACACTCACAGGAAACATGTCTATATCTGGCATTTCCTTGGCAATCACACAATGTCTTGAATTATAACAACTTCTCAAGCTCTTCAGTAGAACTTAAGTGTTGGACTAAATCATAATGTCTCTTATTGATCTCCGCCACTTCTTCGCTCCACAAACCACATTCTTTTATAATTTGCTCTGGTGGGATAGTAACACGACCTTTCTTGAACACATACTTGGTAATTGCTACGGTATGAAGCTTCTCACCATTCTTACCACTTGTGAATTTAGACAAAACGAATAACCACTTTTGGTCCCATGCAAACACTTTGCTATCAATTCTGAATCTTTGGAATGGCTTCAATTCCCTTCTGAAAGTACATTTCACAGTGGCGGGTGGAATGTAAGGAATATTTCTGATGCTTGTACCTCTGAACTCACCATTGAAGTTGTCAAAGTAGTTGAAAATAAACTTCTCAAAAACTTGAATAACTAATTTGGTTCTGGCAATATCCAAATCAAGGAAGTAAGTTGAGTTACTCTTATGTAAGTTCATATCAACTTCCAATGGAGAAACGTAACTATTGATACCCACCCAATTGAAGAGCAGCGATGGGGACGAGAAGCCGATAGTATTTTGACGTTTGGTCTTGAGGAAGCGAGGGTAACGAGCAAACATCTTAATTACATAGTAATAGAAACGAATAACGTAAGCAAATGGAAGAGTCTTGTAAGTGGAAATCAAGAATGCCAATCCAGCATACTTAAAAATTGAACGTGAAACCATCGATCAACACTTCCTTTTAGATAGTTCAATAGATGAACTGTTAGACGCGCCATCAAAGGAATATCAAATCTTCAGGGAGAAAATTCACACGAGCCCTGGTTCCGGCACGGGTAAAGCTGTTACCGACAGGGCCGGCAGGGCTGTACCTTAGAGTCACGTGCTAATTTACGCTGCTGTAAGATCATTTCCACAGTCGATTAACTCCAACTGCCAGATACTAAAGCGAAGGCGTTACGAGTTAAGCTCTCTAAGGGTTCATGAATGTGATGGCGAATCCAGGTTTGAGAGGCTTGGCTAGGCCTCTTGATAATTGCTGCTCGGTCATTGCTATTTATGATTGTCTGAAATCGGCGGAGATAATTTCACTTTAGGGGGACCGACCCCAGGATCATACGGATATCCCAATTTGAAAAAGGACTTTGTGATCTTTTTGATCCCAGACGCCGGAAGTAAGCGGCCTGTCCGGCTGTGCCGTGAGTCTCAGGTTCCGCCGCGCAACCATGCAGATGCTTAGTAAGACCGTTTGGAGCCGGGTATGCTTTGGTAAGTGAGCCGACATTAACTCCGACCCCTATCGTTATTACCGTCTTGGCGACAAGGAGGCTGTGGGTTGGTGCCATTAGGATTAGCACCGAGATTGTCAAATCCCGATGGGGTGCAAACATTAGTCAGGCCATAATAGGCGAAGTTCAGCCAAGTATTAAATTTGGTCCGTCCTTCCAGAAAGAGCTGCGGACCAGCATAATAGGAAGAGCCACACCCGGTTCTAAGAACGTTTGACAAGGATTATGGTGGTCTGGTAAATAGGAGTAATTTCGTCGCGGTGGATAAAGACTCCAGCGTGGAACTTGGTGCGAGGTTGCATTGTGATGCGGTCAAGCTGGGCTTGTAACCAATTTGGATCCAGGCTTGTTTACGTGTGGAGGAGTTTGTACGAGGGCGGCAGCACCTTCAATGGAAGTCATCCATGTTTGTTCTCCGCTAACGACAGTCTGGTGTGGTTAGATTCGCCTAGTGGACCACACGTTTACTGTGGCCAAGAGAGATCGCTGGCCAAGGCAGCCGCGAGCTTGGCCTACGGCAACTTTGAACACACGGCTAAGTTGACAGCTGGCAAGGCGCTATTGTTGGAGCGATGGGCGGTGGTAGAAGGCGATCTTGAGGGACATGGGCTCGGCAGTTACTGTAGCACAATGAAACACCACCGCGGGGGAATTGGTTCTGGAGTGACTAGCAACAATAAAATGAAACGAGTAGATCGAGAGCCTGAGGTAAATGGTGCGGCCCAACAGAAATGGAGTTCATGTTGCATTATCGATAAGAGCCATGAAAGATTGTACCATCAACAACAGAGAGTTTGCCAGGCCCGGGAATCACCATGATTATGGTGAAGAAAAGAGTTTGCTAGTTTGGTTGTAGTGACGGAATTCGGTAGCTTTTATATAGTGAGGGCGAGTGGGGTATGTTAACTGTTGCAAATAGCCACTTCAATGTGTTGCAAGGAAAAAGGGAAATTTATAGTTGATGGAATATTCAATTAATCATCAATTATGCAGTGGAACTGATACCCATTGGTCAATTTGAAGATCTTCCTTAACTAGATCCATCGGACCAAGTCATTCTGTTCGCTCTAATTGGGTCAAAATTGATCAAAACCGACGATCTGTTGTTGGTCAACGAAGAACCATTTTGATCGATCCCCACCGAATCCAGCAGTTGAATACGATGAAAAGTACAGTAACGGTCTACATTGATCCTATCCCATATCTATCATTCTATTATACACTCATAATCATAACTATACGTCCTTTTTGATCACATTGATCGCATAAGGACATTCATTCTTTTCAATGTGGTTTGTCATCCAGTCATCAACGTTCTTAAAGTCTACCTGGCACATACGGCACTTACCTGCCACCTTTGTTCTTTGGTCTTTCTTGGTCCCGTTGGGGTATTGGAAATGAATGGCTTTGAGGTGGTTTTTAAAAGTATCACAACGAGAGAAGATACCTGTGTTGTGGCAACAGTGGTCTGATGATGCATTTGGTGAGTCTCCAGGGGAGGCAGGCACATCCAAGTTTTTGAATGGACACTTGAACTGGCCCTTGTCACTTCCGATCTCTTTCCAGTGACACTTGACGTGGCGAAACAAGTCGTTGGGCCTTGCAAACCCACGATTGCAATATTTACAGATGTGTGGACGAGATGTGGGCTTGAGATGTGTAGACTTGTGGGTGGCCAAGTTGGAGAAGTAAAGCTTGCACTCTGGACATTGTCTCTTTTTGCGAGGCTTCCAGTTCTTCTTGACGTCTTTGGCATTAAGCACGGGCGATTGGTGGGGAGAGCCCGAGGAGGCCAGGCCTATTTCGTCTTCATCATCCTTTATTGGGTCAGAGATGGAATGACGGTAATGGTATGCATCCAGATCCACCAGGTTTTCACGGTATGGAGAAGCGATGGGGGAGGTGTTGGCAGCCAACCCTCCGGCCACGGGGGCAGGAGATGCCACGGGCACCAGGCCCATTGTGGCAACTTGACCCATAGGACCCAACGAAGGTACAGGAGGAACTGTTGCAGGCACCGAAGCGGCCATAGGATACGACGAAGTCGAAGCACCATATGCGAGATATGGAAGTCTTTGGTAGTATGGGTGATATTGGTGGGGGTACCTGGAGGCCTCAGAGCCTAAGGAAGGTAAGTCCAACAGGAGAGAGTGGATCGAGGGAAGGGTTGTACCAGAAGGGTTCATCATGGATATTGGTAAGAAAAGAATCAGTGTGGAGTAGGTGGAGGAGGGTATATATAACATGCAAATTACGATAGATGGATATGACACAAAGCATAGGATGGCGCGGGCTATTCCGAGGGCGCCGGAGGGGGCAGGCAACCTACGGTTGGGTGCAGGAAGCACTTGGGGGAGGTGGGTGGAATAGGTGCATGGAGCAGGAGTAACAATTGACTGTGTGCAGGATGGAGAGGGGCGAGAGGTGGAAGTTTATGCACCTTGCGTCGGAGGAAGCCCAAAGTGCGCTCGGTGCAGCGGGCGGCTGGGGCCCAGCCGAATAAGTGCCAATAGTGGGTCTGGGAACTGTCCTGATGTGAGGGGGGCCATCAACACCGAGATGGCCCCATCAGGATAGGGGTCCATTTCTAACAGGGTGACTGTTTTGGGACAAGGTGGTGTTGGCATATCCCTGGGTATTTGGGGACGGCAGGTGTGGGTGACCAACGGCCATACGACGTGTCAGACAACTTGACATACGGTGCATTTTGCCTGACGGTGATGGCAACTTCGCCCCCATTGGCAGCAGTGGTATTGGCTGTTTGGTCCCTCCACCACTTGGTGAGTGCTCACTAATGTTTATCATGTTTATCCGAGCCCGCACCTGTGTTAACATGTGCGACGGCGTTAACGTCGGCTCCGGCGTTTGGCACTGCGCAGGACACCTTTCTTTTCTCGGACCCCACGGCAAAACATCAGCCGTGCCCTCATAAGCCGTTGCATCCTACAAGGACCGTGGCTAGTCATTCATCGATGCGAAGGTGGTGTGGCTGGCGACAGGCGGCATCCCTAATGCCTTCAGGGTGTCCCAGGTCTAGCCTCGCCGGCCGTAACCACTAGCGGTTTCTCCCCGAGCCTGACCTCAAGTGGAACGCAAGTGGCGGAACCACCGTCTTATCCGGAATAGGGGAAGGTCCTGCTCCCCCCTGCAAATACCAGGATAGGGCTTATGCTCGGCATGTCCAGTTTAGGAAAGGGGCAAATGCCACATCAGGCCTAACCCCGAGCCCACGCCCCCCACACGACCCTGCGCTCACCCCGGCCAACGCCTGTTGTCGTGCATTCGCCGACCCATCGGATCGGGGCATTCCCCACTTTTGTGTTTATCCGATCTCTCGAGCCACGCGTTATAATCGATCATGTGCAGATTCCCGCGCTTCCGATCCCTCCATCGGCCTTCACCCACCGCAGGCCGTGTGGTCCGGGCCCCCTTCGGCATCGCGGGAACTGATCGTTCCTATTGTGACCACACCCTTGTTGATTGCCTGGATTCCCGGGACTTTTCCTGTGTACTTCCGGGCCGTCAATCCCTCCCGCTCCCCCACCCGTACGGCTTTATGCAGATTGCGCGTGTTGGCATGGGATATACGATCGGCGCACATATCATAATAGTTGGGTGAGGTGCGTGAGGTGATACCCCCAAACATCCTGCACACAGACGGTCAAATGCCAGGGCCGCATGCCCATGATGGATGGGTGGGTTTGCAGGTTGGCCAATCGGTGGGGTTGTGGTTAGGTAATGCTATAGTGGCCCGCATAACGTCAGGGCCACGGGACCGGGCCCAGGGACCGGGCCCTTGAGTTGCGGTGGCCATTGGAAGCAACCATGCATGGCCAATGACATTAGGCGATTTTGCTGGTTGAAGCCGCGGCCGTTGTGGCCCAAAGGCACAGCTGGTAAACCCATACACTGGTGTGGCCTCCGAAACACTGCCGCACGCAACATGCAAAAGTCTGGGGGGGGGGCCCCTATTCTGATGCCGGTGTGGTTTGCTGGTTGCATGTAACATGTATCGCCGTGGATGCTTGCCGTGCGGCACCAGCCGCACATTGGTAACATCTGGTTATCGGAGAGTGGTACAGCAACACGCATGCTGTATGGACCGGAAAGGATAAAAAATACCTCAACATCCGAATGGAGGAAATCTGGGGATTGGATACCACGGCCGCCTTCGCTCAACTAATGGCGTTATGTGATGGTGGCGATGTGCGATGTGGCGATGTGGAGATGTGGCGATGTGGAGATGTCGCGATGTGGAGATGTCGCGATGTCGCGATGTCGCGATACCGGCTCGGTTGGACATGGGGTGCATTTACCCGCGACTTTTGCCCGTTGCCCATGTGCAGGATGTGTCAACCCCTTGCTTATGCAGGCGGCTGACATGCAGCCAGACTACAGGTGTGCATACAGATATGGTGGATTTTGCTAGCTATAGTGGTGATGATCACACGTGAGGGCTCCACACGTGCATGTTTATGCCTTTCTGGATTTAACCTTACCAGCTTCTTCGACACCGGTGGCAGTGGCGGAGGATGGGACGGCTGCGGCCTTGGAATCAGCAGCTGGCTTCTTTCCAGACTTCTTGTACACCTTGATGTAGAAGGAGATGAACAACAACAAGTAACTGGTCAAGATCAAGTAGCCATAAGCAGCAGCCAATTCCGAACCGTGGCAGTCTCCAACGTGTGGCAACCATGGGAAGTATCTGAAGGCATAGTGGGTGTAGGTGGCAAAGTACACAAACACCAAGTCGATCAAGAACTGGATGATTTGGAAACGGGTGACCCATTCCTTCCACCACACTCTGATCCCTCTGGCACTCAAGAAGTAGTACCAGTACATCACAACGTGGACAGCCAAGTTGAGGGTGATTGGCACCCACTCAACCGAAGTGTGGCCGGTCAATTGGGTGTAACACAACAAAGCAGTGGCTCCGTGATGGTAGGTGTGCAAGAACATCAACTTCTTCTTCTTCAACACCAAGAACACAGTGTCGATCAACTCCAAGTACTTGGTCAAGTAGTTCAAGTAATACAAGGTGACCAACTTAGGAGCAAACGAGTTACGGTGACAGATGGCATAGAACAAACCATGATGGTACAACATAGGCACCAATTGCTCAATGCATAACAACAACAAACCCAAGGAAACCACGGTCAAAAACACGTTGTGCAATTGGAACAAGAAGTTCAACTTAAGGGCTGGAACCTTCAACTTGGCCAACAATGCTCTTCCTCCAAAAATCACAATGTAGTAGCCGATGATGATGGCGATGGCATGCCATCCGTTGGCCAAGAAGGTTTGGTGGTGGATAAACTCGAACTTGTCGGCAGGATATCCGACAACCGTTTCGAACAAGGCACTGAAAAGTGGCCACAAGTGGACTCCAAATGGGCGATCTATCGATGGAACTTCCACGGTCAACATGTTGATGGATGTGGTGGACAAAATGGGCGCTGGGGGGTTTATATGGGCGCAAGTCGGTGTGTGCACGACTCAGCAACACCAGGTTCAGATAGCCAGTTTTGCAGCTATGAATTGCCCCGGAAAACAGTTGAGTTACCAAGAAGCTTCTGGAATGATTCAATTAGTAAAACTACCGGAAACATAGCGCTTCTACAGCCTTTTTCTACCAGTTTGATTAGTGGAGAGATGCCTCGGTGGACGCGTATGAAATTTGACAAACATCCTGTATGCAGTACTCGTTTAAGTCAATGATTCGAAGTCATGGGATGTTTTCTATGGGCATAGGGTGACAATAGGGTTGAATGACCCGAAGAATCCGTCCAAATCAGAGACGTGTATTCGACACATTTTCGCCAAATTTCCACCAATTAAACCCTCTAAATCAAGGGTTGTGGGGGCTTCTTTACATGAAAACTCCATGAAATGGAAATTTTCATATTTTTCATGGGCATGCAAGTGGTAGACTTCTTCGGTATTATGAGCGCCGAAACCAGGTAAGCGGCAGAAACATATTCGGAGTTGACTTACTCATGGACATTAATTTAGGTTTGTTAGTAATACTTCTTTCTACTACGTTTGATTTTCCCCTTTGAATAGTGTGCCAAATCTGTTATGTTGATAAAACAAACCGTACATGGTACATACGCATGTGAATTGTCACATTTAGTGGCTATTCAAAATTGGAAAACAGAGTAATCATAAAAGTAAATAATATAGTTTACATCAAATTAGTTAAAACATATATTAATGATAATAGTAGTAACAAATCATATGGCTAACCTGCCGTTTTTGGTTTCAAATTCAAAAAATCAATCGAAACAATAATATCGTAACCATTTTCTTCGCATGCATACATAGCTTCATGCTCGTTCGAGTGTAAGAATCTAATGTTTTCTCCCACCAAAGCCCTGAGCAAGTTGGTAGAATGTAAATCTCTGATTTCAATAAACCCTGGTTCAAACGAGAGAATATAAGGGAAGAAAACAGCCACGTTTTGTGGATTTCCTTCCCAATACAAGTCCCAGTGGTGATTCGTTCTCCAACCATTTCTGTTGATTAGGAAAACAAACTCTGCATAACAGACCAAAAACTCTCTTCCGAGTTTATGGATTGCTAATGGTGTCACTGTTTCTCTTTGAATGGCAAAATCTAAGGATGGATCTGCCTCATCTAAAATAGGCTCCTTCATTCCTTTTTCAAGTGATAATATCTCAAAACCCTTGGAGCAACCAATACAAAGCTGAGTTTTCAAAAATGAAATAGAAATAGGGTCCGAAGGGAAACTGACCTCTTGGATATCATACTTTTTGTTCTTGTTTCTTTGCTGGTTCTTATCAAATGGATTTGCTGGCTCAAAAATACTGATGGAATGTGTACCTCCTGTCTTGGCAGCACAAACTAAAAGCTTTCCGTCACAGATACCAATCTTGAAAAATGCGATATGGTCCAATATCAACTTACCAGATTTTGTGTTTTTGACGTGGTCCAATGAATCAGTACAAGATAAGTCGAACTCATAGAGCGACTTATCACTTAAGACCAATAACTTGGAGTATTCGACTAAAACCTCAATTTGAGTAACGTACATTTTGCTGATGACCAAAGTAGGATCAGAGCAAATCTTTTCATTCGATGATGCACTAATGGATCTGACAGTGGAAACCCAGATACCTGAATCTGTTCCATATAACAACTTCTTACCACCGTAACAAGGAACTCCACAATTAATTTTGTTATTTCCATGAAATCTTCTAGTTTCGAATTTGTATAAGGAGAATAGATCATTATCCTCAATTAATTTCTTTTGTTGGTTATGAACTTGTTGTAAGACCTGACTTTGGATTGTCAAGTCCTCAGCAAACAACGATGCATGAACTTGATTACTACCAAGTCCCATAAAGTTCAATTGAAGTTTGGCATTGGAGTTTGAACTTGTTCCAATGTAATTGGTTGTCTCCACCTTATTTTTGAGACCGGGATCAGCTAGTAATGAGCCACGATATCTGTTTGCCATAACTGTTCTCATTGTTGGAACTTCAAGACCACTATTAACAAACAACAATGGCAAGTAGATAGGTTTTTCAAAAACTTTGTGTTGTTCCCTCTTATTTTGGATTTTATGTTTCACTAATAATAAGGCATGTTCAAACATGTATAAATCAATCTTTTCGTTATCCCTCTTTCTGTTTAATGTAACTTGATAAATAATTCTGTTATTATAGGTTAATTTGAAATTGTACTTATTTTCCAAAGTTTGCTTTCCTAATAATCTGTGTAATACCATAATCTTGTGACGGTCGGTACTTTCACCAGTTTGAATATTAATTTTCACCAACAACTTTTCAATTTCTTCTTTAGCTTTCATTAAAGTCTTATAGTCTGGTGACTTTGGATTGGTGTTTTTGATGATACCAGATAATAACAACTGATACCTTGCTGGTCTTTGCACACCTTTGATTAAAAAGGATGATAAATCTTGTTTTCTAGATTCTGGTTTCTTCTCAATTGCATCTAAAAACCTAGCATATTTCATGTTCACTTGTTGCTGTCTTTCATGTTCAAAACTTGCAAACACTTTATTACCAGAGTACCTGATGAATGGCTCAAAGTTCCCAACATAGTCCAAGAAAACATCAGCAATAGTCTCAATAACAGGTTTCTGTAATTGTTGTCTTCTAGTCAAGGCTTCACTGAAACCTTTTGCTAATCTTAAAAGATCACCAACTCCACCAAACACAGTATGAATGAAGGTTTCTCTTTGATGTTCAGGAATAATATTATTAGCAGGATTTCTCAATGGCATAATATAAAAGTCAGTCATAAACTCCAAATCCTTAACGTAATCTCTCTCTGTATAAATAAATTCATAAATCAATTCTTGTCTAGTCTTTTCTTGTTTATCGAGCTTGTCTAAAACAGATTGTGGCACAGTCTTATGCCACAAAGTTTCAGTCTCCTCGTTATCATGTAAAGATAATCTGGAAACAGCCCTTTTCAAGCCTCCTTGAGGCTTCAAATTGAGTCTTGCTTGTTGCTCCAAACGTCTTGGACAAGCAATACTATAGCACAAGCGGTTTCTTGTACAAGTTGGGGAATAACAGTCTGTCAAAATTGTGAACACACCATTAACACCAGTTTGTTGAGTGGCAGTGAGTTCCTTATGAGTTGCCATGTTAGCAAGAGAAGTTGTGCTTCCATCAACACTTTGCATTGGTAAATTGTTATCCACTGGATAAGGCAAGTTGCTGGCATGTGGTGGAAGTTGTTGCAGCAAAACATGATCATGTAATGCTTCATGGATCTGGGCGCTGTGATTATTGTCCACAAAAGATCCATGTTTAGAGTTGATTGCTGTATTGTGCCCATTGCTACCCTCATCATGATAGAATTCAACATCACTATATACATGATTAAATGCATAAACTTCATGCACCGAATCTCTCAATCTGTGATTGTAGGTAACATCATGGAAAAACTTTTGGGCATCCAAAGATCTACCTAATAATAAAGCCAAATTACGATCATTTGTCCTGATAACACGACAAATTATATCAACTGACATTTTTCCTGTAAACGTATCGTGATATTCCAAACCATCCTTGGTATTAATTGTCAAAATTATTGCTTCCTTGAAAACTTTTGCCACTTCAGACAAAATCGCTGGGTAAACAGCTGGTTTTTTAGACGTAGGAACAACTGCTTTTGTAACGGTAGCACCAGATACATTTCTCAGTAACTTGTGGCTGGCGTTCAAAGATGCAGATGAGCTTTTCTTGGTAGATAATGACGAAGAAAGCTTGCTAATAGAAGTAAAAGATCTTGACTTGGATGATAAGGAAAATGTATGATGCACTGTAGTAGATGAGGCGTTACTAGATGGAGGTCTTTGTGATTGGTTCAGTTGTTGTTGGGGCAGGTTCTGAGGAATTGAGTAAAGCCTGTTCAGGCTACTGTGATGCTGTTGATTATTATATTTCAAAGAAGTAGAAGATAATGACTTTGTTCTTGATTCACTCAGGGAACCATTAATAGGACTTCCGTTGGTTGAATTAAAATGTGGAATATTAGATGTTGACATGATTCTTCTCTTATCAGTCAGAACCTGTGATGAGTGATATGGAGCCATTGATTGCTGACTCATAGGAACAGGTCTCTGTTGCTGTCTTGCTTGAGGGCTGCTGTATTGTGGTCCATTATTGTAGCCGTTAGGAGGATACTGGGGAGTATTCTGTGGATGACCCACGGCTTGACTAGGTGGACCTTGAGAAGGACCACGGTGGGGGCCCGGAGGAGGGGGTGCTTGACTCAGCTGGTAATTATGGTGTTGCTGGTTGGGAGTGTAGCTTTGGGGAGGAGGACCAAGCTGGTTTTGATGATGAGGAGGAACAGGCTGTTGTCTATAATGCTGACGTTGAAGGCTTTCTTGAGAGGCCATTCTTCGGGCTTGAAGTTGGGGTTCAGGGAGTTGGGTGTTGCGAGGATCTAATTTGGAGTGGTAGCTGGATTGAGATGCCGACTGGGGGTATGGAGGTTGTGACTGTGTAGGGGGATTCCGAGGTTGGTTGGGATGGTCTTGAATGGAGTAGGGAGATGGCACATCCGAGAACAGCTGTTGGCTGACCGGGGTGATGGGGCTAGAAGAAGGATATTGCGCCAGTGGTTCTTGTCTACGGGCGGGAGGATAGCTTTGGCCTTGGTGAGCAATCTGGTGATTTTGCAGATTCTGAGGATTGTGAGGGCCGTGAGCAACGGAGGTGTTTAGAGGGGCAGGGGCTGGGGGTTGGCTGGGATAAGGGCCCTGATTTCTGGGGGCCGGCGTCGCAGGCTGTTGGTCAAAGAATGCCAGAGGAAGCAAATGAGCGGGAATGTTGACGGCATGGGGCGACTGCGAGTAGTCCGCTTGGTGGTGGTACTGATTGGATCTGTCCGACATGGTGGGATGAACAGAGGCGGAAGTGACGGAGATGAGCGAATGCTGGAGGATGTGACCCCGGACGACGGATTGTTCACCTACACAGACGGAGGAATTGAGACAAAGTGGCGCCAGATGAACAGTTGACAAGCAGTTGAACGAGCACACACCAGGGCCAATGTAGGAACAGGAACAGGAACAGGAACAGGCCCAGATACACGAGCAGGAATAGGAATGCCACGGAAAACGGCAATTGGCACCTCCTGTGTCGACACGAGCGTGAAAATCGGTTGTTCACACCTAAACACCAATGGTATAGCCTGAACCTTGGTAGTAGGCAGATTCAAGGATTGGATGGGAAAGCGGAGCACAAGGAGGACAACACCACCTAAGGCAATTGGACCAGGTGTTAGAACGGGCGGTTCTAAGGTAGTGGGAAAGGAGGGAACGGCAGGTCCACGACTGTGGATAGAACACTAGCAAATACCGGTAGAAAGGCCTAGGAGAAGTTGGGACCAGAGGTGTAGATAGTTAATAGAAGTGTCGACAAAGTCCTGCATGGGTTGCGGCGGGTCACGATAGGTAAAATAAGGTGGAGGTGCGGGAATAGGGAGGATTTAGGATTGGAGGTGAAGCAATTGAGATTAGTAAGAGGCAGGAGCGGGAAGGAGGAAGGAAAGAGGAAGAGAGGAGCAAGGAAAGGAGGAAGAGAGGAAGGAGAAAATGAGGAATAGAGAACGAGGGAGAGAGAATGAGAGAGTGAGAGAGAGAATAGATACTGGGGGTGTTAGGGAGGATATGTGGATGGAGCGAAGGTGTAGTGAGAAATGTACACTGAAGGAATTACAGATTACTGCGAGGATTGTAGAGCGACAAGAGGGATTGCGAGGGTTCGTGAGACATTTGTCCAGCGGAGATGAGCAAAGTCAAAACACTCAAACTCCTCGGACATATAGCATCAAACTACTACATTGATATCCATTCTGGTGCTATTTGTTGCCACCCACCGCAGTCTGGGAACTGACTCTTCTGTGGGCTTGGTGACAGTATTTGGTGCCACACCACCACCACTTCCGCAACAGGAAGTTTCATGTCTCGCCAGGTACCGGATCTGGGGCAAAAATGCCCTGGTTGCTAAATTAGGCTACCAACCACCACCAGATGAGCTGAAACATTTGGGACTGCGACGGTCAGTTGTAATTCAGCATAATCACCGCAGGTTGGCGTCACGGCATTATGCTTGTTGTGGGTGGTTTACCCGTGTTTTGTGCCAGAAGCACCACCTCGATGAGACTGTTAAAGTTGTCACCTTGACATGATACCGGAGGATGAAAGAAACATGACACCAGAATAGAACGAGAAGAGAAGCAGAAGAGAAGCAGAAGAGAATATTTGGCCACAATTTGATCACAAATTAAGCAGAAATTGATCACAAATTGATCACAAATTGATCAGAAATTAAGCAGAAATTGATCAGCAATTGACACCAAAATTGTCCAGAATTTGAGCAGAAATTAAGCAAAAATTGACACCAGAATTGACACCAGAATTGACAGAAATTGGCACCAGAAAGGGCGACTCCCATAATCGACACCCTAGCAAAATAACACCAGTAATGATTATTGTTGCTGTCGCGGTACCACAAAATATTTGCTGACTCTAGTACTACGAGTCTAGTACCACCAGTCTAGTACCACCAGTCTAGTACCACCACCTTTAATCTCAGTACCCTTTCTGCAGTATACCCATGACCCTACTTCACTCCGCCTGGTCCCTCTTACATTCCCCCACCTGCACCGCTGCGGTTTCTGCAACTTGATGCGCTTCACA